>JABAKD010000010.1:11493972-12093972 GCA_012845835.1 Undaria pinnatifida
TCCGTCAACGACCAGACGATCTGCGACGACTCTGGACACCTCTAGCTAGCTTCTAAATGGTGGGCGGAGCGCTATAGAACGACTCCCGCACACGGGAAAGACAACTTTCCCTTTGTATCGTGTGTCTAAAACCTTGGCAGAGAACGTCGGCATGACTACTGTGCGGCTCGGCTCCACCCGACCCTTCCTACAGTAGTCTATTTCAGTGTGAAGCGAGGGAGTAGCAGTAGGGGCGGGGGAATCCCCCCTCCCCCTATTTCACTTCCGGGTTTTCACCCTGGCTACGGCACCCCGTAAGAGGGTTATAAATGTTGTTCTTAAGTTTTTTTTTTTGCAGTCACTTGGAGTCACTCGTGCGAGTAACCCCTCTATTCCTTGCCGTCATGAGTTTTCTCGGTGGTTTTAGTTGACGACCTCGGTCCGCGATGGAATCTTCATACTCTGCACACGGCGCCTAAACTATCGCCTAGAAGTGTGTATATATATATATATTTTTTTTTTCTTTCCCCGTGAGGTACACCGCGAGTCGGTCGCGCGAGTGTGGCTCGAGCTCGGTAGTGAGAACGGGCGTATGATACTCTTAACACCGTAGCCTCTCTTGCTCTTTTTCACCACTCGCCACTCGAACGACGAGTGACTGACTATCTGTACAACCTCACCCCCCCGTGTGGACGATTTTTTTTTTTTAGAGTTTTTTTTCTTTGACGCGGAAGTCACGACGTACATAGCTTTTACCAGCTTCCATATTATTGCGGATTCTTTTTCGCGAAACCAGGAAGAAGAAGAGCACGCGAAAGCTCCCAAGGTCGCAAAGGAACTGGGGAGTCACACCCGCGCGAGCGACCCTCCCGGGTTACCGCGAAAAAGCCCCTCCCCTAAAGGTGACCCACCCCTTCCACAGCCTTTGTCCCGCGAGTAGCATCTCCATCTCGCCGCTGCTGGACGAAAGCTACCGTAAACGGGGGAGCCCGCATTCCCACCAGAGTGTGGGCTATTCGCTCCAGTTACTCTTGACATTTCATTTGCGTTGTTGCTTGGCGGAGCGTAACGACAACTCCATGGCGGCGGTGATGCCACACTCCAGTCCACGACAAACACGAAAACGTAATGCTGAAGAGGTGCAGGGCACACATGCGGCCTCTCGCGCGAGCAGCTCTTGACTTGAAAAGGCGCTCAAAAATCGATGCCCCTAGAAGGAACCCCCCCCCCCCCCCCACCGTGTACCATGGATCTCGCCTGATCGGGTCGGATGTCGGCGCGAGCCTAGGCCGTAGTAAAGCGACAACAAAATAAACTCTTGTAGGAAACCCTGCGCGGTCTCCGTTACTCCGCGCACAGGATCATCAACGATTCATAGCAGCTTCGGTCTGCCTTTTACCTCAAAGTCCGCATCTCCGGCCAAGCTTCTCGCGCCGCCTGAGACTGTCTACCACCGGGGGGAATTGAACTTGCGCCTCCCGCCCTCCTCCCTGGCGAAAAACAGAAAAATACTCGGTTGCCGCTGTAGTTCTCACCGGTGAGATTGTTGGCGGGATCGGTGTGTCATGCCCACGTGAGCACGGAAAGACTCCTGCCTCCCTGCCCACGGCATGCGCGGTTGAGGCTCGTGTGTTACGATAGAAGCAGTGCGCTTTTGTTCTTTTGTTGGCGCTACAAACTTTTTTTCTAAAAAACGACGGGGCTCCTTAAGCCACAACCCGCGAGGAGGAAGAAAGAGGAAAGTTTATTTCTTGTTTTTGTTGTTGCAATGATTGAATACTGGTACGTTTTGCGAGTATACCTAGCCCACCATGTATATTTTTCTTCATCGGGTTTGCACTCTCCAAGTCTACTCAAAATATGTCTTGGGGTGAGGGATAGAGGACTTACGGGCAACGGTAGGCGGGGAACACCCAATTTCACTTCCGGGTTTTCATCACTCGCCACTCGCACGACGAGTGACTCTGTACCTCGCGGACGAGCATGTATGTGTTGTTGTTTTTTCAAGACGTTTCTTTCGGCGCAGCGTACGTAGCTTACAATTCCATCGCGGATTCGTTTCGCAAAATTAGAACAGCGCGAAAGGCTCAAGGTCGCAAAGAAACAGGGGCGGTCACAACTCGCGCGAGTAAAATCTTGGGAACCCCCCCCCGTAATCCCCCCCCCCACCGTAGCCTTGCTCAGAGGTGATGAGAGTCATCCCACGGCAGGCGATGCAGTTTTTTTGGGTCGCCCATATTATTTTTTTTTTGCCGATTGTTGAGCTCCTCGAAAGTGAGGACCTTCCCGTTAGTCATTAATCAAGTGATTTCACGCGAGTATGTTCTTTTTTAGGGCTACAAGGCATAGACGCTCGGTCGGGTCTCGCGCGGACGAAGAACGCCCTTTCGAAGTCAATGTATCGGGCGTAAAAATTCTTGAGCCATGTAGCTCCTCACGTTTTAGGAGCTCTCTCGGAAAATTCTCAAGACTCTGCTGTGTGCACCCTTACGGTGTGGTGGCTCCTAGTGACGTGGACAAGAGCGTCAGAGAAAATAAATGGTAACCTTCACCGTAACACATGCGCGCTGGGAACAAAATGAGCTGCCGTGGCGCAGTTGTTGACGGTGTCGTAAGAGTTGGGGTGTTGTCACCTCGCTACCTCCGTGTGTACAACCGCAGCGTTTGCCCCCCGCGTGGACACTCGGGGAACTATCGAGGGTTTCGTTTCGGTGAAGACGGCCGACGGGTAACCGCCGCACGAGAGCCACCCCACCCCGGACGATCGGGGGTGTTGCCGCCCTGACCCGCGCGCTGAAAGCCGCGTGATAAAGCGCCATGCCATGTAGCGTTATACGTTATCAAACGATGTATATAGTGACGGGCGGGGGGGGGGGGAGGGGGGGGGGGGTATGTTACGTTTGTTGCTCGCGTGAGGCGGCCACTGGCTTGCGTTCCTTGTGATTTTTTCGTCCAAGACGGGCACAGGGTCATCGAGATTCATGGCGACGCGTTACGACGGCTCGCATCAAAAGCGGCGACCCTGTGGTACACGGCAGCGACAGCCCGGTTGTAGGAGAGGCGGGTGGGTGGTAGCGGCCGCAGTAGCCTCCCACTCTGCTGTCGTGGTCAGACGCCTGCCTGGACGTCACCGCACGCATTGCGGTGTAAAGACTCCTCGCATTCGAGCTACCGCTGCCCGAGAAAACCGGGACACGCCTCTATAGCATGTACAGCACTGACCTTGGCGTCTGAAGTGGAGAGAGCAGCCGAGTACGTGCGACCTCAAGCAAATTGGCCCAGGTCGCGATCGCGAAAGTCGTGTCGTGCAACGTCGGGGTTGCGGAGTCAGGAGGGAGCATGTCGAACATTCCGCGCCAGGTTTGCTGTGTGGTCGGGGCTCTGGTTCGGGTCTGAGCCATGTCGCTTGGAGTCAACTTATTTGGTAGTGGGCAGGTGTCTCCCTCTGAAGAAGACGACGTTTTTGGTCGATGGTTGGGGGGGGTTGAGGTTTTGGGGGCGATAACACCCGCCTGGAGAAGACGGGGGTCAGCGGACGGTGATCGGAGTGGGTGAAGGCGAGGGGGCAACCGAAACGGCGGCTCAGGAAACGAATTTTGCAAGAGGCGTAGAAAATAAAATGACATGATCAGGTTGCGTGTTAGGTTATTTATGGCCGTACGGGTACTGGCAGTGACGGCCGTTCTATTAATCTACTAAAGTGGGGTGCTCACTATGACATATACACCGTACACACTGAGCTATACAGTCGGCGCTGACTGCATAGCTCAGTGGTTATAGCACGGACTGTATAGAGCTCAGTGATCATACATGGTTTATCTCTAATAAAAGCACCAGCCGAAGTTAAAATTCCACCGACGTCTTTCTCTTTCAATATTTCTGGTCGATGGAAATTGCGGAAGCATACGTAAGTACCCTGTAAGTCATGGTGCACACGTCCAAGGGAGAAGAAATCGCCGTGTTCCCGCCTGTTTGTAACGGCGTTGGCTAAAAGGATTGCAGCCCCGTGTGAGTAAATCCGAAGTCCACAGGAGACTTAACCGGCAAAATGGACCTCGGATTGTGTTTGTTTTAATTTGAGATTCACCACAACCACTGGGGCTACACAGTCAGAACCAAAACCACAGACTGTACAGCTCAGTGGGTACGTAGCATCTCTAGTATCCGCTGCAGGCCCAAATATTCACAGAGGCGAAAGCCCCACTGGCAGTTCCCGGGGGTTTCCAGCTTGCGCCATCGGAAGTTCCGCGCGGGGTTGATGAGGAGTACCCCCCCCCCCACCCCAATACCGGCGGTGGAGTCGTCGGGGCGTATCCAAAGCCGTCCATCCCTCCCGGTCCAGGCGCTTCTTCAGACTCAGTCGCACTCCCCTGCTCCCGTATCCCTGGCAGCGGCGGTGACGGCACTTCTAGGCACTGAGCGTCGCCCCCCGGACCACGCCGCTGGTTTCCACCATCTTGTTCGCCCGCGTGGACACATCTGCTAAAATATATCGGGTTGTCGATGCCCGGCTTGAGGTGAAGCAGACTTTCGGCCGAAGGGAACGAACTCAACACGCGTTTCCGACGACAGTAGGCGGGGCGAAGGAACGGGTTCGGCGATGCAGGTGCGTGGCAGTCCTACCATGCCACATTTAATTGCGACAACCTGTTCCCGAGGTTTGCTGCAGTTGCGGGGTGCGGTTCACGGCGATGCGAGCGCGCACAGCGCGCCGCTTCCGCCCACGGGGCTTTGGTCGGCGTTAGTTGAGAGTCGCAGCCCCTTTAAATTTCCTTCGACGAAATATCTGGTTTTGAAACCAGCTCGAAAACGACCGTATCTCCTGGAGTGCGGTGTGCCCCTTTGCCACCCCGACGTCAGCGTTTGATGGGTTCCTTTGCAAACAGGACAGCATAGACCAAGGCTACGGCAGGATCGGAGCCAGTCCCACGAGTGACTCTGTACCTCACAAACGGAAACACGTTTAGGCGCGATTTGTTTGGCGCGGCGTAGCTACCTATCCCCATTGGGGACTCATATGTCGTTAAGATAAAACAACACGAAAGCCCTATGACCGCACGGAACAGGGGAGTCACTCGTGAGAGTGGCCCCCAGCCACTGCAAAAAAAAAACGCCACCAAAAAGAGACCCACCCCCCCCCCACCGAAGATATTTTTTTTCGCATATCATCCTTCCTCGTGTCGAGCAGCTCCATGAAACGTTCGTTGAAGAAAGTCGCAGTTTTTTTTTTTTTTTGGGGGGGGGGCTATATCGTAGAATTAGTGTTTTGAGTGCGATGAAATATATGAAGGTGCTAGGATGAACGCGGTGAATCCCGCGTTCTGGATGATATACCAAGAGCGTTTTCTCGACAACACTGCGTTCTGTGCTTTGGGCTGTCGGCGTTGGTTGAGACTCCTGCTCGTGGTGGTTTTTCAGCGCACCTCTCTAAACTCTCCACCAAAGAACTGGCCCCCCGTCGTCAGAACTTTAGCCGTCGCAAGCAGCCTTCGAGAAGGCACTCCGTCGGCACGCGCGCCAGCCGAAAATCGCTAAAAATATCCTCCTTTAATTCGAGTATCCCCTCAAAAAACGCACCCACGCGTAGCGGGAGAAGTTGCCCGTCAATGCTAGCATGACATATGCCGTTTACATCCAACAGAGAATAAGGAGTTCTTGACAGCTGGAGACTCGTTTTTTGGAACTAAACGGGACTTGGAATAAGTATAGGAATGGGTTTTAAGGTGGGAAAGGGGTTAGGCTGCTCATCCCCTAACAAGATCTCTCCCCACGGCTTTTTTTTTCCGTGCCACGTGTCATTCGGGGATGTTCCCGGTTGGCTTGCGCTAAGTAGCCTATATAGCCTTTTGTGCCATCGAAACTTCTAGAAGAGCTGCACCGACGTCTTGGAGGATAAACTACTTGGAAATTGTGAGGGGGGTATATATGATGGTTTTCGTGATCAAGACAACCTCGGCGAAACCTAGCGGCGGGAAACTCTGTGCGCGACGAAAACACAGTTTTATGATAACGCCAGATGGAATTGCGACTGCTTGGTTTACTCTGTTTCACAGTCTGCGACCACGTAGTTTGTACCAGGTATCTTCTCTAGGATGAAGAATCAGCAACGGACGCTGGGTGTACCGATTGATGTCGTTGGGTAGAAATAACGGTTTAATTAATGTGAAAACACTTCACACAGAGAGAGAGAAAGAGAGAGAGAGTTGTCGTTTGGCTTTGGATAGACCGCACCAGTCATCATTATAACCACTACTACCTACCAGTATTAATTATTATTGTTGTGTGCTGTCTTCTGAGAGGCACCACCGCATAAGCCCCGCCGACGGAATGAAGCGAAATTCGCGAAGTACTGCTTGCTGTATCCTACAGTAGTAGTAGTAGTAGTAGTAGTAGCAGTAGTAGTAGCAGTAGTAGTACCCGTAGCAGTAGTAGTAGTAGTAGTAGTAGTAGTAGTAGTAGTAGCCGTAGCGACCCAGGCTACGGTAGGGGGGTCCCCTTTTGGGCCTTTTATTTCAGTGGCTAGGGGTCACTCGCGCGAGTAACCCCTTTGTTCCTATGCAATAGTACGTTTTCTTTATGTTGTACATTGACGAAATCAATCCGCAATGCAAAGGTGATCTAAGCTGCGGCAAACCAAGTTCCTAAACCATCTTCATCCGTAGGGTACGGAGCTACTCGTGCGAGTGGCTCAAACACACCAGTGAAAATGGGGGTACCCCCCCTACCGTAGCCTTGGTCTAAGCAGTAGTAGTAGTAGTAGTACTGTAGGTGGTGTGTCGTCACAGCGTTTCTTCCTCATAGAAAATATTTTACCTGGTCAGGACCTGGTAGCTTTTTTTCTGCTTTCCTACTTTTTCTGCGTTTCCCGCTTGAAAAATATCATGAGTTGTGTAGGAACAACCGACTTTTTCAAGTTTCCAGACTCCCGAGAACCAATAAGTCCAAGGCACACCTTATATTTACGGCTCGGCTGTATATGGCCATCTAGTAGGTGTTAAGATACGGCCTCGAATGGCCTGTGATTATCGATGTTTGAGATAATTTGAATGGGTTTCGTATGATAAGGTTGGCGTTTTACATTCGGGATAGTCAGAAAATGGATCGGAGGCGCGTGCCTCCGATCTCAGAAGCCATCCGGGGCTCTGGTGGAGACAACGGAGGGCGGAGGAATGGCGCGAGCTCTCCCGCAACAACGGGAAACGTTTCCTAGCGCCGGGCTACACCTGTGGTCACCGCGCCAATTGGCTCCGTCGCTACCACGACACGGTACTTCCTAATGGAGCCCACCTTTGGTACAAGGGAGACGATGGGTTATGGTGGCTTGGAAAAATCAGCGCAAAAATCAGCGCGAGCACTACCGAGGACAAGGTTGTTGTTGTTGTTGTTTTTGTTGTTGTTGCTGTTGTTGTTTTTGTTGTTGTTGTTGTTAACAGTTGTTGTTGTTCTCACATTAACTCGCATTATCAAGTCCGTGGTCACAGGACAGGCTCCAGTCACTCTGGAGCTGAGGAATACCCCAGGGAAAAACCACAAACCAAAGGTGGTACACGAATATATCACAGCTGACGCAATTCATGCTTCCACCAAAAACATATAAAAGTGAAATCGGGAGCCTACGATGCGCCAGGTCCATACTGGTGCATACGTCTCACTACTCACGCCTGAAAAACCCGACTATACCACTTGCCACCCAAGCAAGACTACCACGTATATTTTGCACGTAGCACCTATCACTACGCCTACGCACGACAGACGCAAGTCAATTGGAAAAAAAGAAAGCAAAGCAAAGAAAAGAAGACCAAGGAAAGAAAACACAAGAAAGCAGAAAAACAAAAAAGGAAAATAAAGAAAAGACAAGACAAGAAAAGCAAGAAAAGACAAGACAAGAAGAGGAAGCAAGGAAAGGAGAAGAGAAAACAAAAAATGTCATACTAGCAGACACTAGGAACTGACTAAAGACGGCCTTGGGCTCATAGAGGGTATCAAGTGCATCATCAATGGCACTGGGGAGATAATGCAACATGGCGAAGAAGTCAGGGCGGTCTTAGGCTATCTTGTGACGGCCATTGGAAGGCCACAAATTTCAAGACCGATGATGGCCAGACCCAGACTTCAGTCTCTTGGGCATGACGCACCCCGTTCCCCTCCCCCCCCCTTCCCCCCTTCCCCCCTCCCCTCCCCCCCCCTCCCCCCCTCTCCCCTCCCCCCCTCTCCCCTCCCCCCCCCCCCCCGCCCCCCCTCCCCCCCTCCCCCCTCCCCCCCTCCCCCCTCCCCCCCTCCCCCCTCCCCCCTCCCCCCCTCCCCCCCCCCCCCCTCCCCCCTCCCCCCTCCCCCCTCCCCCCCTCCCTCCCCTCTCTCCCCCCCCCCCGGCCGCTTAGGGACGCCGACGGTGGATGGCGCTGCCGCAGCCTTTGCTCGTCGCTCTGCAGCTTTGCGTCTCGCCGTTTCATGCCAACTCCGCATGAACAACTCGGCTCCCTCCTCTACTCGTCGAAACTATCTGCCGGCCTTCTGAGCAGCCTTTCGCCACCCTTCGAATTTCATTCCAAAGACCGACATATTCTCCTTCAGATGAGCCATCCAATCCTTCTCTTGCCCCCCTGAGTAGCCATTACCCCCAACAAGCTACCCAAACATCACCCTCTGTGGCAGACGCCCCTCCCCCATACGTACTACGAATCCTGCAAACAATATCCTCCGTTCGCGCACTATCGCCTCTATGCTCTCGGAAGCTGTCTTGGCAAGCGCGTCGGCGTACGATAGGGTGTGGTCGTCGTGCTTCCGTTTCTGCCATCCGAGGCATCGGAGGAACATGGAGTGGTGAACCCGTCGTAGCCTGTCATAGTCAGGCTTGCTCGGGCTCCACGTCATGCAACCGTAAAACAGTGTCTCGACCACCTCAGCCTTGAGCAACTGCACATTCAACCGTAAGCGCACACCCGCGGGCGATCATAGATTTCCATCTTGTACCGCTGGAAGCACGCCCAGGCTCTCTGAAGACGCCGCGTTATTTCAATGCTAAGGTCTCTGTCTGCGGTGATAGCCCCGCCCAAGTACACAAACTCGTTTGTTTGTATTCCTGGCCGGCTGCATTGATTGTGAAGGACACCTTCCCCCCGCCTTTGGTTTGCAGGCACATAATCTCTGTTCTCGCCTCGGCGACCGTAAGCCCGAACGACGAGCACGCAGTCACAATCACCGTCATCATCCTCTCCAGCCCTCCTGATGATCGCGAAACGATGCCCGCATCGTCTGCGTACAGCATACCCCACAATCTCTGCACCTCCTCCCCCTCCTTCCCCCTCCGCCCGTCGACTTTGCCTGTGCGTGAAGTGCTCTTCTTCTCGCCTTTCTCCTTTCGTTGGAGCTGCACCATGTTGTCGTAATGGCTGCATCAGCGAGGAAGCGTTTCTTGGCCACACGCAGTACCGCCGTGAAAAACATGTTGAACAGCAGTGGCGCGAGCACGCATCCTTGCCTGAGACCTTGCCCCACGTCGAACTTATCCGAGCACTCTCCATCATCCAATCGCACGCATGCTTGCATGCCGTCGTGGAATTGGCGGATGACGGCGAGCATTCTCGGTGGCACGTCAAAACGAGCAAGGACATCCCACAGAAGGGTTCGGTCGACGGAGTCATATGCTTTGGTGAGGTCGATAAAGCACAAGTACAAGGGGGTGTCCTTCTCCCGCGCCAGTTCCTGCAGTCGTCGTACTGCGAACATCATGTCAACCGTCGAGCGTTGGGGTCTGAACCCACACTGTTCCTCCGGCAGAACGTTCTCGCGTTCGCAATAGTCACTCAGGCGACCCGCGATGACTTT
Organism: Undaria pinnatifida; assembly: GCA_012845835.1. Taxonomy (NCBI): domain Eukaryota; class Phaeophyceae; order Laminariales; family Alariaceae; genus Undaria; species Undaria pinnatifida. The sequence goes on from JABAKD010000010.1 coordinate 11,503,777, forward strand.
CAGGAGTACTTTGCCGGCGTGAACCCCGAGGGAGAGGCCACGATAATTGCCACACTCAGTCCGATCTTTCTTTTTGTGAAGCACCTTAATCGTTGCATCTTTCCATTTAATTATCCATTGTTGCGGTACGCCACCTCCCCTCCACACAGCGACGATGATATCGTGGAACTTTCCGAGGATAGGTCTCGGGTCTCCCGACTCCCGCTATTAATAGAGAATGGACACTGAAGATCCTCGTGCTGGAGATACTCGCACAGGTCCAACGCTCGGCGAGTCGAGGACTGCTCGAGTCGGCTCGACATAAATGCCGCTTCCTTGCTCGAACGAACAGCTCTGTGATCATAATGCGAAGATGCGAATGCGAAGACAACAAGTAATGAAGAAGAAGAAATGAGTTGACGAGCTTTTTGCATGACATGTTTTGTAGAAGTCGTATTTTCAAAATATGACGAGCAAGGCTGCGAGAGCTTCTCTGCGATAGTAGAGAGCTATTAGGGTGTATTATCACGTCGCAGAACTGCTACATATATAAGCTGCTGTATGCCTTCCCGAGCTGTAAGGTAGCTGTGTGTGGTAGGTAGTCTTATCATTAGTCTTGCTGCTGCTGTTGCTGCTGCTGCTGCTGTTGCGAGCTGCTACTTGCTGCTGTTGTTGCTGCTGCGGTGTCCGTAGCCAACGTCCCAACCCACAGCAGTGTTTATACTTCGTATTATTTTTCTTGTTGGGCAGACTCCCGTACGTTTATGATACGAATCATACAAAAAAATACATGACTATAATATAGATACTGTTTTAATATAAATATTGATATAAAACGGTCCTTAAAATTCCGTTTATATGGTATGACGTATTCGGCTTCGTTTTCTGTCTGTTCTGTCCAAAGGAAAACTTCTGGGAGAATTATATTTCAAAGAAAAAGAATATATTCATGCCCATTTATAGACCGGTCTTTTAAGAAGCGTCATGATTATGTTTATACTATTTTTAGTGTATACGGTCAGTCAAGTCCGTCAACAAATATTATTTGACGGGTCTGAAATGCGAAGAAAAATCGCGGTGCAATGCAATACCCCTAATGTCCCGACGCTCATCGCGGTACGCGACGCTACGTTGCCAAGACCAAAACCCCGAATCCCGACACACACATTGGAACAGCGGCAGGGAGCAACGTTCTTCTACCTCCCACACCAAACCACAACACAACAACACCACACCACACCACTACACCAACACCGCACCAACACCAAACCAACACCACCACAACCACTGCACCACTACCACCCTTTCAGCAGCAAGGCGGGGTCAACAACTTTAAAAGCTTACTCCACACCTAGCAGCAGCATAGCAGCAGCAGCAGACAGCACGATGATGAGTGGAAGCAACTTGGACAACAAAAACACCAACGCTACTGCTGTGTTGGCAGTGGGGGACATGGAGGAAGACGTCAGCCCCCCGGCAACCAGACAGCAGAGGCCGGTCAAGGCAGGTCTGCTCTTTGCGCTGGCAATTATTGTCCTCTACGTCGTCCTCGACTACACCGTGAGTGCATGACACACAGCAGCAGCAGTACCTAGCACAGCAATATTTTTTCCCGAAAATATGAGGTTCGTTTTGTATGCATAACTTTTAGTACGCAGACGGTGAAACCCCACGAGTATATTTATTGGAAGCTGTTGTCAGCTTCTTTGTACAGATATATATAAGCACCATTTCCTATGATATTACTCAGATAAGAGTTATTATATTTTTGGGCACATTGGTAGTAGGCGGCCAGCGGCACTCGGTGCACATCATCGTTCAGTCCATACGTATTGCACCGCCGTACGTACAACAGCAATCCCTCCCTCTTGTTCCTCCTCTCATGAGCACATGATAGTGCCTTGTGTGACGCCGGACTTGGCTGTTTGGGTTTGATGTGTGGCTGGTAGTCTCTGACTGCAGCTGCAGTACCACAGTATTGCAGGCAGTGGGCAGTCGGCAGTCGGCAGTGCCAGAGTTGCAATCAGTGGTATCTGTTCACTGGATCAAACCTACCCGTACTTGAACACTGCAGCTCTGAGCTGCTCTGCTTGGCTGCTGCCCGCGTACGAGGGAGAGGGTGTGTTCTAAACTAAAATCAAGATAAAGCGTCGGGATTTCGGTACTTTTTACTTTCTCTTCTAGATATTATCGACCTACGTTTCTTATTTCCCTGGTGCTCGGTTTCTTATACAATACCACAGGCACTGCTGTACCAGGTACGTAGTAGTAGGTCCTGGCCTGTTGTTCTGCTCAGTGCTGTGCTGGTCGATACCGTATTATGTTATTTTGGGTGGTACATCAAAGGACACCAAGTAAATTAGCAACACAACTACTGACCCCAGTCGCGGTTTCTTGTTTGTTTGGGGGGAGGGTGAACTCTATGCCGACTTCAGTATAACGACGAAAGGATATAGTCTACAAGTATTGCTTTCCTGCATATCTCACTCAGCCAGCTGTATTTGGATAACAGGTAGCTCTTTGCATACTGGTATGATGATTTCTAACTTCCACTGGTCGTGTTTCCTTATGCTACAGATTCCCGGCTTGGGCTTCGTCAACGACATCCTGATCAGCTTCCTCGAGTGGGTTGAGGACAACCCCGGGCTTGGCGCCGTCGCCTTCGCCGCCGTGTACATTTTCACCACCGTCTGCTTCATTCCCGGATCGCTGCTCACGCTCGGTGCTGGTTTGGTGTTCGGCCGCGCCCTGGGCGTTGGGTTGGGGGTGTTGGTCGGGTCCGTCGCTGTGCTGGTGAGTTTAGACCTATTATTATGGCGAATATTTTCATCGATTATTTTATATAGTCTAGACTGATGATTTTAGTCGTTTTTTTTGTGTCAGTTTCGTGTGACGATTATTACGCTTGTGGGAGATTGACTACTTGGAGCTATTGTGTGTACAATTGTAGGATAGTTTTTTTGTCAAAATTGCATGAAGTTATAAGCCCTACTGGGTCATGATGAGAAAAAACGTGACAACTTTTGTCTCTTGTATGAAAATAGTGTTACAGCAGGGGAGGAAGTCAGAATTGTGGGTTACCGGTGCCTTGTACAGGTTTTGTGTCTGCTGCGCAGACTGACTCCAGCGATATACAACACCGCAATAGGCCCACCTGCACCTAGCGGACCTGTCGAGCCGTTACGTAGTTGGTTGGTTGTAGTATAGCCGGCAGCTGGTTGCGGTGGTCTTTTGCTTTTTTCCATTTTTTTAACCTGCTAAGGGCTATGGGGTATCCTCGCTCCTTCAATTACAACGTATGTTTGATGCCCCCGGTACGCAGCGAGCATCACACGCTCTGATCTCACAACATCTGAAATTAACATACCGCCGGGTGAACGAGCTGACCGCGTCTTCTCTCCCTCCGACCCGTGCGATTCAAATCCTGTTTTTCTGCTGGCAGGCTGGAGCCACGATCGGTGCCATCTTGGCGTTCCTGCTGGGCCGATTCGTGCTGCGGGAGCAGGCCCAGGGGCTGTTCAACAAGTTCAAGGTCCTCAAGGCCGTCGACAGGGCCATCGAGACGCAGGGATTGAAGCTGGTGCTGCTTCTGCGCCTTTCTCCTGTGGTGCCGTTCAGCGTCTTCAACTATGTCATGTGAGAAGCAGTATTGATGGAAGATAGTGCAGCTGTCGCTAGGAACTCAAGCGCGAGCATGAAATTTGGTAGTCGGCCATCGTCTATTTGGGTGCGTTGGTGCAGATGATTGATTGGCGGTCGTATCGGCCGCCTCGGAAGGGGTTTCTGTTTTTCGGCGCGGTGTAACTTGGAACCTCGGGTTTGCGTCTTCGACGGTCCGCGTTAAAAAATGTTGCTGCCTGGTACATAACCTGTCAGGTAGTTGACGTCCGACCTATATATTCGTCCGACCTGTAGTCTTGGATCGGTGTGCAACCCATTGAGTGGGTGACCACTTGATGGAACCACGCCTTCGCTCCTGCACCTGCACGCGACCGCTCACCCTTGCTCTCCTCCTTGCATTTTCTCCCTCTACATTTGCCTTTCCCTTCTCCGTTTTTCTTTTCGTTTCAGGGGCGTGACCGCGGTGCACTTCCGCGACTACGCCCTCGGCTGCCTCGGAATGATCCCCGGCACCGTAGCCTACGTGTTCATCGGCACCACGGCGTCGAGCCTCTTGGGGGGTGACAGCGAGGAGGAGTCAGAGGACGACAGCGGGAGCTCCAACGTGCAGCTGATCGTTATCATCGTGGGAGCGATCGCTACCGTCATCGCGGTCGTGCTGATCAGTATTTACGCCAAGCGCGCGTTGAACAAGGTGCTGGAGGAGGACATGGAGGAGGAGCGGAAAACCGAGGGGGGGGTGCAGATGGTGGACGGGGGGATTGTGGGAGATGATGTTGAGGCGCAGAACGGGGCGCGGCCAACCATGTTTGAGCACGCCATTAGGCCACAGGCCTAGGTGCATCATAGGCTAGACTAGTGTTGGTGCTGATGCCTAGCCTATCATAGGCTAGGCTGTGGTGTTGGTGATGCTGATGCGTAGGTGTCTTCTTTTTGTAGTGCGTGCTGTTTTTTTAGCTGTGATGTACCAGTGGAGTGAGTTTTTCTGCATCTTTTTATTTGGTGTCGTTTTTGGCTGTGCTCGTACGCGCGCTGCCTGTTTGGGTGGTGACCAACGCGAAGATGAGGTTTTGTGTTTGTTGTACATAGTGTTTTATCTTGGTAGTCTACATACAGCATGCATATGGTTGTTGTATGCGTAGTCCTATGGTGGGCGTGGTTGTCGCGAGCGGTGGCTAGATAGCATGCGAGGTGGGCGTTCCTCGTGTGCGCCACTCGTATCGGGATGCTGCACTCACATTTTGGGGATGACCCCTTGGAAATAGTGCGAGGTATTTTTTGTAATTCTTACCGCCAACCCTGAGGGTTGAGAGGCGACGAACGGGGGGGGGGGTAGAGGGAGGGGGCGGGGCATAGCATACGCCACAAGCTTGGGTATTGGTTGGCGGCGTAGCTTCCCCTCGGCTTTTCTGCCTTCCGCGCGGTCTATCGTACCAATCGGGTGGGATGGGAACCCGTTGCTCAGAAACGCGTTTTTTGCGCGCTGGCGGTAGTTGGTTGGGGCTGCGAAGCGCTCGCTGATGCCTTGCGCATTGCCGCAAGCGCTGTATAAGTCTCGTGCGTTTTATTTACCTTCATCTTTCAACATTTCGTTGGGTGCTTGGTTGAAAGGGAGATGGCACGATTTTGAGTAGATGTCTTTTGTGTCGGCAGGGGTTATAGGCTTACGGTGGGGCGAAGGGTGCTGCCGAAGGCAGTGCTCACTGGGTGGTTTCGCGCGCGGTTCCTTGCGACGTGTTAATAAAGCACCCACTCCTTGGGTTGCTGTGATTCCACGAAAAAGTGATAATAAAAACATGGTTTGGGCTCCCAATCTTTGGGCTGCTGTGGTTCCAACATCTGATGATAATATGTTTCGCTTCGATTCCACGCGAGTCACATAAGCGTATCATATCTGGGGGATTTGTAGTGATGAAGAAAATATGATGATAATTTTTAAGCTTTTGCTCTGATTCCAAGGGAGTCATGATCATATCATATCTGGCTTTGAGTCGGCCTTTTGGAGCCGACCAATGTCGTCCAACATGGCGTGTTTAGCCCTATGGATGGGTGAAACGTCTAGCGCATGCGATATCTCTCGTGCTCGCGCGAAATCCCAAGTAACGGAGTTGCAAGGTCTCTTCTCCTCGCGCACAGTCACGCATGACGCGTTGCGCAATGCTTTCTTATTTTCGAGCAAAGTCACGCATAACGTGTTGCGATATCTTCTGTGTTCGATGTGTCCGTTTCTCGTGCACAACAATGAATAGCGCTCGCCACAGAAAATTAAATGTCTGTTTTCGCGCAAAGCGGTACATAAAAACTGACGCAGTGTTTCGATGCCTTTTCTGGATGCCTTGAAATTGTTGTTGGAATTTTTAAAATCATGGAACAAGCCCTATCCCTGACCCTGATGTGTATAATTCACTGCCTCTTCCCTCGCTCGCGCAAAATGACGCAGCTTGCTGCAAATAATTCGCGGTCTAACGGTTGACCCCGTGTAATCTGCGCAATGACAAGCAAATCGAGCTCTGCAAGTACTTGTGCTAAGTGAATCTCAATGCGCCAGCATACTTGTAATAAATAAAAAATCACCCATATAGTATGTTACGAGTACCAACAACGCAGCTTGCAAAGATGAGTATTCACCTGAAATTCGTCGAACTCACGGCTGACGTCCTTGAAAATTGGTTATAAAATAATAGATAGTTGGCCGAGCGCGCATGTACCCTTTACTTTTTTTGAGTGTGTAGATGGTAGAAACGGAATCTGGCATCAGAACGAAGTTAGTTGTCTAGACTAATCTGCTATAATTTATTAGAAGAACGTTTTTTTTTCAGGGGAGACGATCTCGAGAGCATTAACTTCAATATGTATACAGAACGTGAGTGACACCTTAAGAAACTATCTGCATCATCCGTGTTCGGTGACGGGTGACCGCGATGACTATAGTAGATCTATCTATCTACTGTTTTACTATAAAAGCCATCATCAGCCTCGCTCGCTGCACGCTATAACCAAACGAAGAAGAAAGCATACCGAGCGGTGGAAGGTGGTTGGATAACTTCCATTCCATCACGCGGCAGTTATCCCACACTGCCGATCTGTTCGTCAGCAGCACAGCATATACAACAATGTGTTGGCACAAATGACAAACAACACCATATAACACAAGCAAGACATGACGCAGTGACTTTAGCTTTGTCTAGTGTACAAACACATTTTCTTCGCCTCTCGCCGCTCTCCATACAACAAAAAACTAAAAGACCCGCCTTCAGGATCGACCAACTTTGTACAGAACTTCCATAAGTTCCGGGTATTGTGGCACTGACAAGGTGGCCTTTAGTCAACACACACGTCGGCCCCGTCGACATTCAACTCTCTCTCTCTCTGGCACCGTCTCGGTCAACAATAAATATAATAGTAGTGTATTTTCGTATTATTATGCATGCATGAGATGTTAAACCTCCGCCCCACTCACGACAAAATAGCATCGTTCGGATCTGCAGACAACACAGAGAGAGAAGCAAAAAAATCTGCCAGAACATGGTTCGATCGATTGTCAGACAGCACACACCAACAACCCCTGCCTATGACGACAACGTCGCTCGCCCGGGGGCGCATTCGATCGTTCGTGTTTATCTGCTATATATATGCTGACCCATAATACTCTGTCTCGTCTACATGTTAGTCAACCGTCAGCCGTACGTGGTTTGATAGCAACACCGACGGCTTGGTGGAGGGACGTCGCACGTTGTTTTTTTGTCCTTTTTTACGCTTGCGGATTTCCCTCTCAAGGACCAGATTGTCCCTCTCACAAAAAACAAGGACAAAATCCAGTGGGACATGTGGGATGTGTACGGGGTAAGAACCGCTCCGCGGAGCGGTTGTTTCATTCCAAAATCTCGCGGAGCGGATATCCGCCTGTGGGAAAAGTCACGGATTACTACGCAACGGATATCCACCGAGCTACGAATTTCACGGATTAGTGCGGAGCGGATATCCGCGCTTGCTTCCGTCAATATGTCCCGGAGCGGAGCGGTTTTTTCGAGCGTGCCACGGAGCGGATATATATCCGCTTGCGGGGAAAGTCACGGATTGTCACGGGGCGGATATCCGTCGCTACAAATGTCACGGATTATTGCGGAGTGGATATCCGTCGCATCCGTCGCACGTTTTTTTTCACGGTTTTTTCACGGAGCGGTTTATCTCACTCCTTCGAGCAAACCACACAAAACCGGGGCATTCCCCCACGGTGCACCGTAGCAATTCTCCGTTAAAATGACACGGTGAGAAACCGCGAAAATGATACGGATACCCGCGAGTAATTACCAGTAAGTACGCACAAAAGGACACGTTGTGTACTGACTGGCGGATGAAATGGACCTTTTTGTTTGCGCAACCTTGTGGCGTCCAACGCCCAGCACCAAAAAAGGAGAAAACTGCACGTAATATGCCATGTAAAAAACGCGTTGCGTCCCCCGAGAAAACAAATACAAAAGGCATTGAATTTTGACTACTTTTGAACATGTATTTGCTGATCATGCAGCACAGAGTGACGGGGGCCGGGGCAGCAGACGCGCAACAGCAGCAGCATCTGACCCAGGACCTCGGCTCTCCACCACGAAAAAAAGAAAGAAAGTAAGAAACAGTGAAAACGTGAAACCAACTATAAATCGACAACGACCCACACAACAAAACGACCACCCTTCATATTATACTTTGTTTACGCGGGGCGGGGGATGGTTGTCGTCGCTATGACTGTTATATGAAGTCGTTCTACGGTAGGTAATCCAGCATTCTGAACAATTTCGACCGTGGAAAAAACGTGACTTTTAGCGGTTTGATCCGTGAGATATGCTACGGAGTAGAGCTACCTACTACGGAGTGGGTCGAACCGCTCCGTAGAGTATCAGCTTCTCACGGTGGTTTCAACCGCGTAGTTATAATTCATACGGAGCGGAGCTTTTTTTTTTTCATCATGTCACGGAGCGGAGTGGAGCAGATATCCGCACGTCGGGAAACTCACGGGTTATTGCGGAGTAGATATCCGCCCTTGAAAAAAAATGCCATGGAACGGAGCGGATTTTCTAGTGCGTTACGGAGCAGATTAGCGGGTCGGATATCCCCGTTTTTTTGGGGGGAAAAAAGTCACGGATTATCACAGATGTTGTAAGGCTTATTATGTTATAAGGCTTGGTTTAGGTAATATATTGTTTAACCTTTTGCAAGTGGTCAAACGGACTGATACCCCACTAATTCCTTAACAAATGGCGTCGTCGGCAGGACACGAACCTGCGCGTGAAATCACATTGGGTTTCCAATCCATTGTGGGCTTAGTTTGGGTAAGCTATTGGTTGACCTTTTGCAAGTGGTCAAGTAACCGGACTAATTCCCCACTAATTCCTTAACAAATGGCGTCGTCGACAGACCATGTTTTTTTTGGGTCGTGGGTTCAAATCCCACCATCCACAATATAATAAAACTTTTTCAGACTGTCCCCATGTCGAACTTGAAACATACTCTCCCCGGCGGTATACCCAGGAAATGAAACGGTTTGGATATTGACAGGTTCACCCGTATATCCGGCCGACCTGCTATCCCGCCGTTTCAAGGGGGAAGAGTGCTATGAGGCATAGTTTGGGTAAGCTATTGGTTAACCTTTTGCAAGTGATCAACCGGACTAATGCCCCACAAACACCTTAACACAGGCGGATATCCGCCGCTACAAATGTCACGGAGCGGTGTGGTTTGATCGAACAGCTCCGCGGATATATTATCACTCTGTACACCTCCCCAGTTATATCAAGCCGTTCTACAGTCGGTTATCCAGCATTCTAAACTACTATTTCGACCGCGGAAAAACCGTGACTTTCAGCGCTTTGATCCGTGAGATATGCCACGGAATAAATACGGAGAGTACCTACGGAGTGGGTCGATCCGCTGCCGTAGAAAAACCACTCTTCATGGTTTCAACCGCGCACAGTTACAATCCATACGGAGCGAAGCGTTTTTTTTTATGATGTCACGGACGGAGCGGAGCGGGGCGAATATCCGCGCGTCGAGAAACTCACGTGGATTGGACTATTATTATTATTATTATTATTATTATTGCGGAGTGTATATCCGCCCTTGAAAATGTCACGAAGCGGAGCGGATTGTCGTAATTCAGAGGTTATTTACGGCACCAGGGAGTGTCTCGTCGCAAACAAGGAACTACGACATCGCGGTGTCGCAAAACACCAGTGTCTCGTCGCAAATAAGGAACTACGACATCGCGGTGTCGCAAAACACCAGTGTCTCGTCGCAAATAAGGAACCACGACATCGCGGTGTCGCAAAACAGCATTATTATTACCCTATCTATAGCATTATACACCCCGTTACCATCATTTTTATGTGTTACGGAGCGGAGCGGATCGGATGTTCTCTTCTTGTGGGAAAAGTCACGGACTGTCACGGAGCGGGCATCCGCCGCCACAAGTGTCACGGCGCGGTGCGCGGTTTTATCGAACCGCTCCGTAAAAAACCGTCCGCGCGGATACAATATATATAGACTATTGTGTTACGGTTCAGTGACAGTTTCAAGAGTTACGGTGACCGAGGTGTTTTCGTGATAGAGCAGAGGGGCCGCGTTGTTTATCTGTCTCCTCCCTAAGTCGGGTGTGGCTGCCCCACCCGGACACAATTTCCTGGGTCCCCGTTGGACCCTGCGAATAAGCAATCACTTTACCATCTATCTATACTACACTGCCTGCTTGGGAGACTCCATAATATACCTTGAGCACCTACCTGCACAACAAGAAGTTTTCTCTCCTCCCTTGAGAAACGTACAACAAGCGCCCTCTGGACTCGGTCGGATCGGCCATTCGGAGGTTAATCATTCTGAATATTTGAGGCATGTGCTACAGACACAGTCCACGTGTGGATCCTGCAATGCTAGTAGGCTAGACTAGGTATATATATATGCTTGTTGTCTGTCTCGCCCTGACTCTAGACCTCGCTGCACTAGGCCACGATTCGTTAACAATTCTCACTCTCCGTACACATCCCTCTGCCATATTGTTATCAGCATCCGAACCTTGAGCTGAATCCGCACATTCGACCAGCCAACCTGTCACACAACAACAACAACAACAACAACTATAATAACTCCGGACGTCAGACTGCTACTATTACTGAGACGCACGAGGTACTTGTCGTCGCGTTGCTGATGCGGAGCCTCCGAAGAACGAAAAACTCCGGCGCGAGCCACAGGAATAAGCACGCGCAACGGGCACATACATACTACTGAGCCGTAAGCCTCCGCGTTGTTCGTGTTGTAGTGCTAATATTAATAATCGCACATCGCATGGCGGGCAGATATCTGCCTGGTAGCCCCAGTTTGAACTCGTATTATTGTTGCACAGCAGCAGCGCGCAGCAGAAGAAGCACAACGAAAACAGCACGCCAACCCACGAGAACAAACTCGATGGATGCATGAGTCATATGAACGGAACATGAATACAACGGGAAACTTCTTAGGATTTTCTACCAGCAACAATTTTGCGGGTGAACGCACGTGACTTTTGGCCGCAAGCAATGAAACCCGAACCCAGAACCCTCCAAATAAACACCAAGACTAAATCGACCCAGGCCCGACTACCCGACCGCCCGATATTAGTTGTACCGAACACCCCGACAACATTCGTCACTGCAGAAAGAACCGTTTTTGTTCCAGCCGAGAACCGGACCACAACACCCACCACCTCGACCACAACCAGGCGACACCGCCATCCTCTCAGCACAACAAGGCAGTCAGTCGACAGCCTGAAAGCCTATTACGCCCTTCTTCTTCCCTCCGCCTCGCCCCGCCCCGCCCAAGCAGCAGCAGCAGCAGCAGCAAAAGCTAAAGCAGCAGCGAGCAGTTGCTTTCGTGCTCCCGGAGACGAAGATCATGATGAGTGGAAGCAAGATCAATGGTGATGATGCAGCTGTCGGCATGCCTGTCGAGATGGAGATGGAAGAGACCAGCCCTCCGGCGACCCAGCAGCAGAAGCTGGTCAAGGCAGGGCTGCTCTGTGCGCTGGCAGCTATCTTCGTCTACGTCATCCTCGACTACACCGTGAGTGCGCCATCCTCTGTCCCTACAGCTTGCTGCTGAACTGCTAGACTGCTGCTGCTGGTGTGTGTGCTCGTCTCACCTTAATCCGTTTGGGACCCGTATGAAAGCGATACCATACGCGAGAAGTCAAGGTTCTTACTGGTCATAGCGTGAGCGTGCACAACACGGTATTTCATGTTGCGCTGACGTCGTACAGCTCCTTGCATGGAGGCCGACAGAGAAAAACCTCCTTCCCCTACCCCAAATAACGTGCTGCAACATCGTCATTTTAATTCATCGTTTTAGCCCTTAGGTCCCAAAAGGGTACAATACAAGTACTAATTCCAAGTTATATGCCCCCTCCCCCAAAAATGGTTTCCAGTTTGAACACGCGAATCAAAGAGTTTCGTTGTTGTTGTAGCCTTTACGCACTCCTAGACTCTCATACATAGTGGTTGGCACGCCAGCGAGGAGCACGTCCGGCAACGGCCATCGATCGGGCTGTACCCGTATCGCTGTAGGGGTGTCTTTGTTACAGAGCACTCGTACGTCATACGACAGAGAGCGTGGTTTGTTTGCGTCGACTGCTGTAATCACCAGATATTACGCAGCCACTCTCGTGGGCTTACATCTCGTCGTCCCGCCTCACATCGTGCCCCTTCGAAGCAACTGACGTGGTGTTCACTTGCTATTTGAACTCCTACTACTGCAGCACAAACTCGTAGTAGACGTCGTGTCGACTTCGGCTGATCCTTTCGCTGGCGCAGAATACAGAGCAACACAGCGGGCACCGCAACGTGTATGTATTGCTGCTCAGCACACCTCTTCTTCGCACTTGTATACGATAACCTTGTAGTCTACAGTATACGATAACTGCACGAAAAGTACGATACACGATACTAATAGCACTGGCCGCACTCGTTCATACATCATGCTTACCATGCTTACCTTGTACGAGCTGGTATGATAAGCAGTGAAATGGATGTGCCCGCCCGACGGAAACTGCGCAGCAGCTGGTTGTCGTGCAAAATGAATGAGAACGGCGAACATCTACTACTACTACAGCTGTACTTTGGACTATCATATATATGTAGACTAGACATGGACTTTGGACATTGCGCCCACACATTGCTGTATCCAAAACTCGAGTGAGTATACACGAACTACAGCAGCAGTAGTAGTAGCAGTATAGTCTACTGTAGTAGAGTGTTACATCTTCGTTTCCCATTTCTATGGTGTTGTAGTATAGGGGTCCCTCAGTAAGGCGGCGGTGTGCCAGAGCAGTATATGACCGCCTTATTGCGGAAAGTCGCCTTGAAAAAGTTGCCTTGTTGTTGTTACATGCGGGTGCTATTCCCTAGTGGCGCCACGTGGTTGAGACCACGTTATGTCGGGATACCGCCTTTTGCTCTGACCGCCCTGTTGGGGGAGCCCTGCTTTTGACTGTGAGGTAAGAATCTAAAATAAGCATTTTTTTTCACGGCTTGTTATAATTTAAGCAGTTGTAAGGCTTGAGCGTTGTATCCAAAGCAACCGTGTCGTGGCTTAATTGCTTATTTTTGCTGCAATATGGGTTTTACGAAAAATAGTAACCTAACCTAAACAAAACGCCGCACAAAGTAAGTGTAGACTATGGGTTTTAGCATAACGATTGTAAATTCTCTACACATCCTCTACACATCCAACAAGAGTATGTGCTTTAAGTGCACACAATCGTATGGGTGTTAGTATGGCTATAATATACTGACATTCCATATAATTAAAAGTATATATAGGTTTCAGTTTGCGCACTAAACGCCATACAAACGAAAAAGCGCAACTAAGTAACGTTTCCCCCAAATTAAGCAAGCAACCCCTTTATTTACCAGGTATAATACCAGGAAGGTGTTAATAACAGCAACAACAACCTCTATCCATTTCCCACGCCCCCACACCCGCAGGTCCCCGGCTTGGGTTTCGTCGCCGACATTCTGAAAAGCTTCCTCGAGTGGGTAGAGGACAACCCCGGGCAGGGCGCCGTCGCCTTCGCCGCTGTGTATATCTTCACCACCGTCTGCTTCATCCCGGGCTCGCTGCTCACGCTCGGCGCTGGGCTTGTGTTCGGCCGCGCCCTGGGCACTGGGTGGGGTGTGCTGGTGGGGTCTGTCGCCGTGCTGGTGAGTTTTTCTATGTTTCTTCGATAACTCGCGGGAAGGGTTTTACCAATCAATCTCTGCGGGAAAAGTGACGAGGGGGTCAAACTGCACAAAACTGCCGTTTGCCTGCCGTTTTGTATATATAGTAGTGTAGTCCGTGCAGGACAATTTGTCCATTTTATTTTCGGCTTTTTTATAACTTTTTAAAACGTACATGTCGAATTGAAAAATAAAACGACCTTGGTGGTGATCGCTGAGGCACAAATAAAGGGGAATCGAAAACCGACGAGGAATACAAAGAAAAAAATATCCCCATACATACCAAAATGGAGTCGTTTATGGGCGGTCACCAAAAAGACTCCCCAATAGTATGGCTAAAATGGGCTAAAAAACGACCAAAACGGAAGAACGAAAAACATGAATATTTTGCGAAGTTTAGTTTTCCAAGAATCAAAATAATTGGCAGACCCGGAGCACGGGAAAACGAATCGTTTCCCGCCCTTTTTTTTTAAACCGTGAATTAGAATCTCCACACATAAAGGTGTCAGGATGACGTCGCAAACTCTCTTTTATGCCAATATCTCCGTCAAGTTACATATATGTGCATATATAGTTCGAGAAAAATGCTAAGCGTTGGAATCTCCCAAACAAAGCTTCCCGAATCCGTGTTCGTAATAAAACTATATATCTAGACCTCGCCCCCCTCGGACGTCTCGCTCGGCATATCCTCCCCCCTCTCAGCCCTTCTCAGCCCGTAATTGCCGAAAAGAAAATTAGTTGCTGGGGAAAAGAACCGTCCCGAAGTTCCTTGCCTTCCTTGCTTTCCCTAGTCTCATTCTTACTTAGCTCTCATTTTTCTCTGATCTTTACTGCTTGCTCTGATATTTTATTTTGCTTTTTCAGCAACTTCTTTTTTGTGCTTTTACTTTTGAAGTTGGCCAATTGCTGGCTGTTGAGAGGGAATTGCCGTTGACGGCTGCAAACAATTTGAATTTGAAATTTGCCGGATCGGCAATAACAATTTGAAGTTGAAATTTGCGAAGCGGACCAAGGCTAGTGCGGGAGGAGGCTCCGCCAACAGCAGTGGGGGTGGTGGAGGTTCAGGATCAGGCGTGTGGAAGCTGGTCGGGCAAGAACGGGACTCAGCTTCTTCTGGCAATCCTGACTGGCCGTGCCCGAGCAAGGGTTGTGACGGCTTCCTCATCGCACGAAATAGGAAAAACAGGAGTTCCCAGGACGCTGTCTGCGACACCTGCAGGAGTGACGAGCCTTCCACGTGCCAAGCTTTTCATGTAACCTTAACAAGAAGCACTGGGAAAGCGGCGACAACCCTCGTGTGAGTGACTGGTGTGACGCGGACACCTGTGATTCACCTTCGATCGGCGTCCCTAACGAAGGAGCTGAGAGCTTGACGAAACGTGAGTTTCATTTCTTCGTGTTGTTGGAATTTGATGTTTGCTGTCAGCTACTATACTACTGATGATGTTGAGAGTTGTGTGCTGCAAGTTGTGCGCAATAGACTACCAGTATGTGGTTTTGGGTGTTGGTGAACTCAAGCGAATCCTGTTTCCAATAATGATGCACATTGAAATTTAAATTGTTTGACCTTGTGTACCTGTCTGCAACGTCTGCTGTAGCATGTGTGTGCTACACCAGCGTGGTCGAACTACCACACGGTGTGGAAGCTGTGCTCGGGGACGCGTAGCCTGAACAAACTCAAGTTCGCCTTGGTGGTCACGGAGGGCAGTCCCGTCGTCGGGGTAAGCATGTTGTACTAGTTGTCTACGCAGTTGTGTGCTGTGATTTCTTTTTCATGCATACAAACACACTTTTGCATGCACGAGTACGTGTACGGGGCAGTCATGTCATCGAGGTATAAGCGGGAATTGTACAAGTACTCAGGTCTACGAGTAGACCTATGCAGTGACGCTGTGTGATGCGATTTCTTTTTCATACGTACAGCCAACCAAACACACTTCATGTATGTACGACTACGAGTACGGGGCAGTCCCGTCATCGGGGTAAGCGGGGGTTGGACAAGTGGTCCATGCAGTGACGCTTTGTGCTGTGATATAAACAACGTTTTGGATGTAAGACTACGACTACGTGGTATCTACACATGTAAGACGCAATGAAAACGGGCAAGTCTCATCACGGGGGTCAGCCAGGGTTGTAAAAATGGTCCATGCAGTGATGAATAACACAGCAGCATGATACCTCAGCACCAGTCGCAGTACACACTGGAGGTTGATATATAGCAGTAAACAGAAGCTGAAGTTAACCTGGGTGATGCTGGAGAGCAGTCCCGTGATTGGGGTTAGCGAGTTGTTCATGTAGTGACGCGGTGTACTACTACTGTTACTCATTTTTCATACAACCACATGAACTCTTTGTATTAACGAGTACAAGTAGGGTGCGCAACCTCTTCAGGAATCGCAGTACACGTCGATCGTAGTAGTGTTGATAGCAGCAGTAATAGAGTAGTACCGAACAATATATACAGCAGGTACTGTATCTTACCCTTCGTTGTCGGTATTCCGCCGGTAGGCCTTACATAGCAGTATACCGGGGCTTACGCTTACCAGTTGCGACTGTGAATCCCGTTCGTTCCTGTCCCAGTGGTGGTTTCATAGGTGTTAGCAACGTTGTGGTACCAGGCAGGGCTTTGCCCATAAACGACCGCCTTCATTACAACAGCAGTGTTAAATTGTACGACTTCCTTTCAAACTTTGGAAATCGACGACAGCTACGTGGCCTTACTATTTCGAACATTCACTGAACGCAAGGTATTCCCATCCGTTGTTGTCGTTTGCAGAAGCCCTGCGAAGCAGCCGCCGAGGGCCGCCAAGTCGGTGAGGACATAAACACGAAGTGCACCGGCGACATCAAGGTCGGTGACCTCCTGAAGAAGGCAGGCGACCACTTGCTCGATATACATCCCGCATTCCATTCCCACGGTGCCACGAGGGCGTTCGACATCGAGGTACGTTCTACTCTTATCTTGCGTCCTATGTGTCACGAGTCGAAACATCCATGTCTCTTGCTCAAGGCTAGGGGATGGCGTGCGGATATAGTCTATGAAGTGCGGCTCTTTTTCCGAGTACCAAGAGCAAGTACAACAATACCACAACAATTACTAACAACGAAAGGAGCTCCAATAATTTGGATGGCTACGACGTCTGCTGGAGAGAAGTACGAATACTTTTTTACACATACTTATCGACGTCCTCCCGCCATGCTTCAACGTTTGTGGACAGATCCACAAGATCATCGACAAAAAACAAGAGTGCAAGGTGCTGGGTACCTCCGCTGAGGAGGAAGAGTCCAAGCAAGCCTGCATGCTCCTTCGGAAGCAATGTTGACAGCACGTTCTTTATAGAACGTTGAGTTGTGGTTTATTATACCAGCATCGTTTTTTAAGAACTATGCCTAAATTTAAATGCGTGCTCTTCGTCTTTCAGGAATACAAATGTACTTCACATGTTTGCGGTGTGTGCGTTCAAGTTTCTGCTTCCAGCATGTTTTTTTTGGCACTGCGCTCCTTTACATCTTAAGTTGTAGTTTTCCTGTCTCTATCCTCGACAAGCGCGTGCCTGGTGTTTATGCACTGCGATAATTTATTATTGATGATCGACTTAGAGAGAGCTATTAATGAGTTTACAGGTGCTACCTGAGAGGTGGAAGGATATGCCAAGCAAGTCCTCCGACGTGTCCATCATGGACTGGGCGAATGGATAATAATAACAAACTCATAATCATAATCGTCTCTATCCTGTACCGTTGAACTATATATTGACCTCTTGGCATTTTCAAGTCGCCAGTTGCGCCATTTGTGCTTCTTTTCCGCCTTCCTACTGAATGTCCATTCCTCCTTCCGCAAGCGTAGCGGGCGGCGCCCAGCCGCCCGCGAGCGAAGCCCTTGTAATATATACAACTATATACCTAGACCTCGCCCCCTTCGGACGTCTCGCTCGGCATATCCTCCCCCCTCTCAGCCCTTCTCAGCCCGTAATTGCCGAAAAGAAAATTAGTTGCTGGGGAAAAGAACCGTCCCGAAGTTCCTTGCCTTCCTTGCTTTCCCTAGTCTCATTCTTACTTAGCTCTCATTCTCTGATCTTTACTGCTTGCTCTCTGATATTTTTATTTTGCTTTTTCAGCAACTTCTTTTTTGTACTTTTACTTTCGAAGTTGGCCGATTGCTGGCTGTTGGGAGGGAATTGCCGTTGACGGCTGCAAACAATTTGAATTTGAAATTTGCCGGATCGGCAATAACAATTTGAAGTTGAAATTTGCGAAGCGGACCAAGGCTAGTGCGGGAGGAGGCTCCGCCAACAGTCAGTAGTGGGGGTGGTGGAGGTTCAGGATCAGGCGTGTGGAAGCTGGTCGGGCAAGAACGGGACTCAGCTTCTTCTGGCAATCCTGATTGGCCGTGCCCGAGCAAGGGTTGTGACGGCTTCCTCATCGCACGAAATAGGAAAAACAGGAGTTCCCAGTACGCTGTCTGCGACACCTGCAGGAGTGACGAGCCTTCCACGTGCCAAGCTTTTCATAACCTTAACAAGAAGCACTGGGGAAGCGGCGACAACCCTCGTGTGTGTGACTGGTGTGACGCGGACACCTGTGATTCACCTTCGATCGGCGTCCCTAACGAAGGAGCTGAGAGCTTGACGAAACGTGAGTTACATTTCTGTTGTTGTGCTGTGATTTCTTTTTCATGCGTACAAACACACTTTTGCATGTCATGTACGAGTACGTCCGTGTACGGGGCAGTCCCGTCATCGCGGTGTAAGCGGGAATTGTACAAGTACTCACAGGTCTACGAGTGAGTAGACCTATGCAGTGACGCTGTGTGATGCGATTTCTTTTTCATACGTACAGCCAAACACACTTCATATATGTACGACTACGAGTACGGGGCAGTCCCGTCATCGGGGTAAGCGGGGGTTGAACGAGTGGTCCATGCAGTGACGCTTTGTGCTGTGATATAAACACACGTTTTGGATGTACGACTACGACTACGTGGTATCTGTACATGTAAGACGCAATGAAAACGGGCAAGTCTCATCACGGGGGTCAGCCAGGGTTGTAAAAATGGTCCATGCAGTGATAAATAACAGCAGCATGATACCTCAGAACCAGTCGCAGTACACACTGGAGGTTGATATATAGCATTAAACAGAAGCTGAAGTTAACCTGGGTGATGCTGGAGAGCAGTCCCGTGATTGGGGTTAGCGAGTTGTTCATGTAGTGACGCGGTGTACTACTACTACTGTTACTCATTTTTCATACAACCACATAAACTCTTTGTATTAACGAGTACAAGTAGGGTGCGCAACCTCTTCAGGAATCGCAGTACACGTCGGTCGTAATAGTGTTGATAGCAGCAGTAATAGAGTAGTACCGAACAATATATACAGCAGGTACTGTCTCTTACCCTTCGTTGTCGGTATTCCGCCGGTAGGCCTTATATAGCAGTATACCGGGGCTTACGCTTACCAGTTGCGACTGTGAATCCCGTTCGTTCCTGTCCCAGTGGTGGTTTCATAGGTGTTAGCAACGTTGTGGTACCAGGCAGGGCTTTGCCCATAAACGACCGCTTTCATTACAACAGTGTTAAATTGTACGACTTCCTTTCAAACTTTGGAAATCGACGACAGCTACGTGGCCTCACTATTTTGAACATTCACTGAACGCAAGGTATTCCCATCCGTTGTTGTCGTTTGCAGAAGCCCTGCGAAGCAGCCGCCGAGGGCCGCCAAGTCGGCGAGGACATAAACACGAAGTGCACCGGCGACATCAAGGTCGGTGACCTCCTGAAGAAGGCAGGCGACCACTTGCTCGATATACATCCCGCATTCCATTCCCACGTTGCCACGAGGGCGTTCGACATCGAGGTACGTTCTACTCTTATCTTGCGTCCTGTGTGTCACGAGTCGAGACATCCATGTCTCTTGCTCAAGACTAGGGGATGGCGTGCGGATATAGTCTATGAAGTGCGGTTCCTTTTCCAAGTACCAAGAGCAAGTACAACAATACCACAACAATTACTAACAACGAAAGGAGCTCCAATAATTTGGATGGTTACGACGTCTGCTGGAGAGAAGTACGAATACTTTTTTACACATACTTATCGACGTTCTCCCGCCATGCTTCAACGTTTGTGGACAGATCCACAAGACCATCGACAAAAAACAAGAGTGCAAGGTGCTGGGTACCCCCGCTGAGGAGGAAGAGTCCAAGCAAGCCTGCATGCCCCTTCGGAAGCAATGTTGACAGCACGTTCTTTATAGAACGTTAAGTTGTGGTTTATTATACCAGCATCGTTTTTTGATAACTATGCCTAAATGCGTGCTCTTCGTCTTTCAGGAATACAAATGTACTTCACATGTTTGCGGTGTGTGCGTTCAAGTTCCTGCTTCCAGCATGTTTTTTCTGGCACTGCGCTCCTTTACATCTTAATAAGTTGTAGTTTTCCTGTCTCTATCCTTGACAAGCGCGTGCCTGGTGTTTATGCACTGCGATAATTTATTATTGATGATCGACTCAGAGAGAGCTATTAATAAGTGTACAGGACCTAGGTGCTACCTGAGAGGTGGAAGGATATGCCAAGCAAGTCCTCCGACGTGCCCATCATGGACTGGGCGAATTGATGATAATAACAAACTCATAATCATAATCGTCTCTATTCTGTACCGTTGTACTATATATGGACCTCTTGGCATTTTCAAGTCGCCAGTTGCGCCATTTGTGCTTCTTTTCCTACTGAATGTCTATTCCTCCTTCCGCAAGCGTAGCGGGCGGCGCCCAGCCGCCCGCGAGCGAAGCCCTTGTATATACTCAGTATATATTTTTTTTTATCCTCCGGCGGATAGGGAAAAATAAAGCTTTAGCTCACCACACTTCCACGTATTTTCATACGCGTCGTGTGTCGATTTAACTCAGTTGCTTTCGCAGCCCAACGCTAGCTGGCGCACCCTTCGGGTCCCATTGTAGGTATGGGTATAGCGTAAGCTGTCCCTATCAGTGGTCTTCGTTACAACCCCGGCAGCGCAAAAAATAATTGCGTTGCGAAAAGTATGCCCCCTCGGAATATAGGTATCCAGTTTTCCCGGTTTATTGATGATCAAAGAGGCAAATAACATAATAAAGATCAAGTACTTCACGGATGACCTACACACGACGCGTATGAAAATACACACGACGCGTATGAAATACGCGGAAGTGTGGTGAGCTCGTGAAGCTTTATTTTTCCCCATCCGCCGGAGGATAAAAAAAAAAAAAAAGAAAAAGAAAAAAATCACGGATGACCGCTTTGAGAGTAGCACTTCAGACGCACAAGCATAATACTTTCAAATGCCAGATCACACACCCCCACCCTCAGCACAGCAGCAGTCATCACCAGTGCATGTTGGTGCAGGGGAAATTTTGGAAAGTAACATGCTGCACGGCAGTTCTTATTATACTTCGAACGATTACCAACGAACATGCCAGATACTTGGCACAGCGATTCGACGAGTAGCAACTAACTGCAAGCCGTTCCCATGGAATAGATTTCAACGGCCATGTACAAACTACCTGGTACAGTAGTGCTTTGAACTACCTGGTACGAGTTAGTTTAGAACTGCTGCTGGTAGGTCGTTTAAAAAAACGGGTTAAAACGTTGTAAACGCCATGCGCATTATTATCCTTGTACGAGTATGCTGATTGCACAAACAAACGCCGTACGCTCACCACGTTTTTCTCTGGTCCGGGCTCTGTGCGTTGCCTATTATTGACCTGTTTCTCTGCTGGCAGGCTGGTGCCACGATCGGTGCCATCTTGGCGTTCCTGTTGGGCCGATTCGTGCTGCGGGAGCAGGCCCAGGGGCTGTTCAACAAGTTCAAGGTCCTCAAGGCCGTCGACAGGGCCATCGAGACGCAGGGATTGAAGCTGGTGCTGCTTCTGCGCCTTTCTCCCGTGGTGCCATTCAGCGCCTTCAACTATGTCATGTGAGAACATTATTACGCGTTATCGAAGAGCGTTGTTTTCTGCGGTCCATAGGTCGAGAAGAGTTACTATTATTTCGTCGCGGCGCGCTATCATACTTCACCAACAACGCAGCAGTGAGCACTACGCAACGTGAATGGACGTGTATCTTACAAACACACTTCCTTGTATTCAACGTGTTGACATCGGCCATGTTCGAACTTCAGGGGGTGCTAAAAATGACAGCAAGCCTCATGAACGCCCCCCCCACACACACACATCCTTGGTTTTTCTCTCCGTGTCCTGGTGATTTTACCTTTGCTTCGTCCTGTTCTTGCCTCTTCTTTACCTTTTTCTCGTTCTGTTGTTGCCGCTGTACCTTTTCTTTTCTTTTCTGTTCTGCAGGGGTGTCACCGCGGTCCACTTCCGCGACTACGCCCTCGGCTGCCTCGGGTTCATCCCCGGCACCGTAGCCTACGTCTTCATCGGCACCACGGCGTCGAGCCTCTTGGGAGACGACAGCGAGGACGAGTCAGACGACGACAGCAGTAGCTTCAACGTGCAGCTGATCGTTATATTCGTGGGAGCGATCGCTACCGTCATCGCGGTCGTGCTGATCAGTATTTACGCCAAGCGCGCGCTAAACGAGGTGCTGGAGGAGGACATGGAAGAGGAACGGAAAGCGGATGAGGCGGCGCAGATGGAGGGAGGGGGCGTGGGGATGGCGGCGGCGGCGGCGATGACGAACGATGTTGGCGCGCATGCTGGGACGACGCCACTGTTGGTAGATCACCCAGTTAGGTCGCACGTGTAGGCTAGTTTGGCAGTTATGGCGAGTTGAAGAGAAAATGGGCACCAACAGCGATTGAGGTAGCAGCCAGCGTGGTGGATCGCCCCGATAGATCATGCGCGTAGGCTAGATTGGTGTTTGTTGTGGTGTACTAGAAAAGTACACCATGTCCCCCGAGTTAGCAGCAAGCGCCGACTGTCGGCTCAGGGCTGTGTTATAGATGCTAGCTCAGTGGCTATGTTGTATCTTCGGTGCTTGCTATTAATAGGTGGTTGTTGTGGTATACTTGGTGCGGATGTCATCAGCGCGTTGTTTTGTGATCACGTGTCGTGTTTCGGTTGCGTTAGCACGCTGTTTCAGGGTGCTTTCTCGCAGGTGTCCTGCTTGTTGCGACATTGTCGTACGGGGTTACAACGTGACTGTCTCTTAAGTGCAACCGCACGCGAAGATGCAGTTTTTGGTTTTTGTAAATACTCAGCTTGCATTTGTTGCGTTCATTTTGGTGGTTCGTTCTTTATATTGTGGGCGTTCTCGTTTCAAGCCTTGGCTGGAAACTAAATTATTCGGGCTGGATGTCTGAGCTCATGCACGTATCTCTCGGAAAAGTATCAGGACAGAGGGCGGGGGAAAATAAAAAAAGGAAAGAACATGCGGTACGAGCTTAGGCGTTGGTTTTAGGGCTTAGTTTCTTCGCCAATTTCAGGTAGCGCATCTTGTCTTGCCTGCCTGATGGGAGGAGGAACTGCTGTTGCCCAGGACGATTCGATAGGTTTGTGGTGCGTTGGTGGAGTGGAGCGTTCGCTCATAAATAAATCTTGAGCTTTCTTTGCAACGAGCGCTACCTTGCTCTCGCTCAGACGCATGTTTAGTTTACCTTCGCCTTTCGATACCTCGTCGGGGCAAATGAACGAGGGAGAGGCGACACGATTTGAGGAGATTGCATTTGTGTGAAGATAGTGGGCAGGCTGATGGTAGGGGGAAGCGAAGGAAGTTGCTTTAGCAGCGCCGGATGGTATTGAGCACACAAGTCTTTCGCGGCGGGTAGAGCTAGCTCCCCGTCCTTGGGCTGCTTGTTGTGTGCTTTTATGTAATGGACATATTAGGTTTTGTACGGTTCCATCAAGTGATTTAATATGACGTGCTTTGGTTCGACTAGTCGGAAAGAAAAAAAAAACAAGTTGGTTTTGTGGCGGTTTTTTCTAGCCGAACGATTTTCAACATGATGGCCCTGTCTGCGGACGGGCGGGTATTCTATCGACAGGCGAAGTCGCTTGTCGACGGGATGCTAAAATAATTGACGCTAAAAGTCTGTCATGCGACGTGAACATGTTATTAATATAACGGACTCTTTGACCCTTGACCTTTGACTTCTTCTGCATGACGCACGACAACAACAATAATGGTGTATTTTCTTGGTTTCGTCGTCGATTCTTGCGAGGAAAAAAACACACACTGGTTTGGCTTTACGTGTATTTACGCTTATGGACGGGTGAAAAGTTTACTGGCATGCGATGTCGCTTTCTGACCACGCACCCGGAGAGAGCATGTTGTAGTTGACGCCAAGGCTCGACGCTGTAGTATGAATGTCGGACAACAATCCGACACGACGACGTTGATGTTTACTACTTTTCGTTGTCGAGTCTGGTGGTAAATCCTGGTGTCACTGTTAAGGAATTGCTGGGGTATTATTATAGACCTAGTCCGTTTGACCACTTGCAAAAAAAGGTTAACCAATAGCTTACCCAAACTAAGCCTTAGAGCACTCTCCCCCCCTGAAACGGCGGGATAGCAAGCAGGCTGGCCGGATATACGGGCGAACGTGTGAATATCCAAGCGGTTTCATTTCCTGGGTGTACCGAGGAGAGTATTTTTCAAGTTCGACATGGGGAAAGTCTGAAAAAGTTGATTATCGTGGATGGTGGGATTCGAACCCACGACCCCAAAAAACCCATGGTCTGTCGACGACGCCATTTGTTAAGGTATTAGTGGGGTATTAGTCCGTTTGACCACTTGCAAAAGGTTAACCAATAGCTCACCCGAACAATGCCTGATAACATTTGTACACCGGCATGGCTTTATGTGTATCCCTGTGTTAACTGTAGAGTGGCTAATGCGTCCCCTTTTTTTAGCGCTACACTCCTATTGTGGAAACAAACCACTTGCTATTAGACTAGGATCGTTTTAGGAGAGTTGGAAAAGGGCAAACGTACATTTACGACTTGAAGACGCGTCACCGTTAACCGCCAATAACTACTACTACTACTATTTGTTGACTTGTTATTGTTATTATTTTCTGCGGTTTTCGTTTCTTTGCTCCATCCTTTCCAACGACTTTTTTTTTTACTCGGTATTGTTGGCAGCTAGAAAAAAAATTGCGGGTAAACAGGTGGTCTTCACCAGTTCATGCTTATAGTAGTGTATTGTGACGTTATTACCGCGCTTCGTGTCGAGATTCGTACCGAGCAAACGCCAGTCGCGGCTGCGCGGTATCAATAGCAGTAGCTTAGCTTTGGTCAGCAGCACTCCGTCGTGCCTAAGACCCGCAAGCTGGTTTATGAGCTCGCACAGACACACACGCAACTTAACGCCTTTCTTTTCGACTGGACACTCTTTTTTTTTTACAAACTTACTTGAAATTAGTATAGGGGAGCGTTTTTTGGGGCTCTAATAACAAAGGGGTTAAGCTCCCCATGGGGGGGGGGGGGGGGGGGGGTGCGCACCCAGCAAAGAAGAAGACGTTCTGGGCTAGGTGAAGGACGAGACTCGACTATGCCTTGCGGTAAGGGGGGGGGGGGGGGGGGAGGGGTCCCCCCCATTTCTCGCTACTAATGGTTTTTTGAGGCACTCGCCCGAGTGTCTCTGTAGTAGTGCGCCTTGGTGAAAAAAAAAAAACTTTGCAGGCAACGCCGCAACCAACCATCTCATGGCACGACGTACATGACGGTTTTGTTTCATGTGTCGCAAAACGAAAAACAGCACGAGCTTCTCAACTTATTTTCATGTTTTACTTCATTTTTTTTTTTTTTTTTTTTCCCTTCGGCGGACGATGGGGAAAAAATAAAGCTTCACCACACTTTCACACATTTTTATATATATATATATTTCTTGTTGTCGATTTAACTCTAAAATGTGTTCGCAAAATCCAGCGTTAGCTGGCGTGTCCTTTCAGTTCCCGTAATAGCGATAACGAACTCCAACCCTATTATTGAGGAGGACCAAAATAACCAGAGCCCGCACGATATACACAACATAGTCTATAGTAGATATTCCACTGTTTTTGCTATTAATAGCAACCATATTTGGTCCTTAGCACGATATACACAAAACATAGTAGATATTCCGCTGTGTTTACTATTAATAGCAACCATATTTGGTCCTTATTCCCGTGTTCCCCCGGGGTCGTTCTACAGTAGCCCTCCCCCCCAACTTTTCTTAAACGAAATCGCCGGTTTCAAAACCAACACATCCGGCCGTATCTCCTGAAATACGGTGTCCCTCGACACCCTCCCCGACGTCATCGATCGATAGACCTTTGTGTGCACACACAACAAAAGATATGGATGCTTTTTTTTTTCAACGGTGTCCTTCCTTGTGTCTAGCAGCCATGATGATGAAACGTTCGTTGAAGAAAAACAATGGTTTTTTTTTTGGGGGGGGGCTATCGTAGAATCAGTCCCCGTTTGAAGAGCTGCGTAGCTTAGTACCGTGCTAAGGAGTAGGGGGGTGACTCGCGCGGGTAAACCCGAGCCACTGCAAAAAAAGCGGCCCCCAACCCCCCCCCCCTCACCGTGACGGCGTTTTGTTTGGCGGTCACCAGGATGGTTATCGAGTAAGATCATATTGTGCGGGGTGGAGAACCCTGACTCCGCAAACGGAGAATGAGATCTCGCATCACGTAGTGTGAATATGGCAAGGCACCCACGAGGCAATTGTACATATAGTAATATCCATTGCTGTCTCTGGAGTGGCCACACCAGAAAACCAAGTATAACTCATTGGCGCTGTCATCCATAAGCAAGAAAGTAGGCGCAAGATGCCGAGGTCCGTCTTACGAGCGGTTCTTAGAAGGATGCAGTTCACCCTTCATGCGACTCGCCTTACACCTCATGGCGCTTCGCTCTTGGTGCAAGCAATGTCTGCCTGGTTGGTAAAAACCCGACGTGCTTCGTCCCGGCATAGTACGGACGCGAGGGTCTATGGTCATACGACTACGGCCAATGCACAAACTCAGTACCCCCCCCCGCCCCCCCCCACGACGTAGCCACGATCGCCTCTTGTGTCACAACGAACGGCGTTTGAAGGGGAAGATATGTAACTGGCCTGGAAGTTCATTGTCCTGTGATCCATGCTATATACGAGAGGGGAAATGCCAGTGGTCACACATCCGACACATCACGATCTAGCCAATCTAAATCAATCTTCTTGAGGAACGATAGAGATGAACCAACCATTGTTTTTTTGCTGAGGTTTTTCCTCAATATGGGAGCTCAAAAGACCTCTCTAAGGAGGCAAAAACTGATTTTTGGAGAAATAAATATCGAAACTGCTACCGGACGAAAAACCTCATTGCCTAAGGTACGCAAACGAGAAATCATGCAAAAAAAATGGCCTATAATTTATTTTTTTTCCCACGATTTTGGGAGAAGGAACTTTCGTCATTTACAAAAAAAATAGCCAAAAAAAGGTATACCTCTGTCGCAGAATGCGTCGTCGATCTGGCGTTATCACGCGGACATTGTGCAGGAGCCGGCCGTGCGTGGCACAGATTCAACCCGAAGAAACACGTGCTAGAGGCCATGCGCAGGCTAAACTACAGCCCCCCCCCCCCCTGGCAATGTGATCTAGGCCACGCAGACCATACCCAAGACCAGGGATCGGTCTGCCGTGAATGGTACAGACCTCGCAAAAGGAATGGGGCAGTGTCACTCGCGCGTAGTGACTCCCCCGAGCCGCAGCAAGCAGCGCCCCCCAACAAACAAACCCCCTACCTTTGGCCGTGGTCGCCTCGTCACAACGAACGGCGTTTGAGGGGAAGGTGGTGTGTATATATAGATAGATAGCTGGTATGGAGTCTTACTACCGTAGCCCACCCAACTTTTCTTCAACGAGATCGCCGTTTTTTTTCAAACCAGGACACGGCCAGTCTCTCCTGGAATGCGGCGCCCCTTGCCACCCCGAGGTCATCGGTCGATACGTAGCACTTCGCGAACAAGGAAATTTGTGTAAGACGCACGTTTCATAGCGTCCTTCCTCGTATCGAGCAGCCACAAAACGTTTGTTCAAGAAAATCTCTGGTTTTGAGGGGGGCGGCTATCGTAGAATCAATCCCTCCGATTTTTTAATTGTCCTGTGAGCCACAGGCTCCCTCTCCGATGGAGGAACCGCTCCGGCACACACACGTCGAAAAGGCGGACCCCGGCTACGGGGCTACGGGCGGGGGGGAGGGGGGGGGGGGGGGGGGGGGTCACTTTTGTTGCGTTTTTTTTCGCAGCGACTTGGTGTCACTCGCGCGAGTGAGCCCCCTTTTCCTTTGCGGTGTTGAGCTTTCATGTATGAGGGAGGGGTGGCTTAAACTCGCGATATGAATCCGCAACATGGAATGATAAAAGTGTTGAGGATTAGTTACCTCGCTACTAAATAGTACAACGGAGTACCAGGGAGTCCATTGCAACCTACTATCGATTGCGCTGTCTGCCATTAACACGTCCTACGGAACCATCTAGTATTATACGCGTGTAGCTCGTATCCAGCAGGACGCAGCAGCATGACGTGCTGCTATTTACACACGACTTGCCCCCATGAAAACGCTGCGCTTGCGCGCAAAAAGCAAACCTGGCGCCAAACTTTTTTTCTCCCAGTGTGAAGTATAGAGTATTAGAGTCAGTGTCGAGAGAGCTGAATACCCGGAAGTAAGCATAGAAAATGGGGGTATCCCCCCCTTGAGTGACCACGGCAGTACAGAGCCAGGCGCACCCCTGCACCCTAGCAGTCTAGTCGGCCTCGCCTAGGTCCAGATGCTGCCCAATCTTACTACAATGGCCTCCTCGGCAGTTTCATACATCGGAAAGATATATATCATAGTATCCCAGGCCAAAAGGCTACGGTAGGGGGGACGTAATGATATACTCCCAATCTCCTTTTGTCAACCACTTCCCCGGGTTTTCGCACCAGTGACTCTAAGTGAGAGACGTAGGAGGATTATGATGTTTATGTGGTGCTAGTGGTAAAAACACGGCAGGGAGAATGGAAAATAGAGGTGTATCATTACATCCCTCATACCGTAGCCTTTTGGTCTGGGATACTATGATATTTATTTCCAACACGTATGTGTGAAATGTTTCCGAGGAGGCCATTGTAGTAAGATTGGGCAGCATCTGGACCTAGGCGGGGCCGACTAGACTGCTAGGATGCAGGGGTGCGTTTGGGTCTGTACTGCTGTGGTCGCTCACACGAGGGTTGCTTGGATGTTGTTACATCTCTGTTATTAGATGCGTGCTGTCCTCCGGATGCCTTCTGACAGAAAGGGAGGGCGGAGTCGTCCGTTCAGGCAGACGATTACACCTGCCAGATAAAAAGGGGGACAGCTGAGCAAACTGTTAATCATAACGCCGCAGCGGGGGGAGAGGGGATAGATACGAGAGCCATCCCACGCTAGAAAGGGTGCAGAAGGTTCTAAGATTTTTCTGAGAGCTCCTCACATGAGGAGCTAGCTCAATATCATCATCCATCAACGTCATCACCCCAACCGTTACTTCGAAGGCATTCGCTCGCGCATTTCCGACCAATACTTCTACTACTGTGCGTCAGTGTCCTAAAACAAGAATATACCCTTTATAATAACCGGAGGTTATATATAAGTGTATATATAACCTCGGTAGTTCCCCACTTTAGAGGCTCAACCGGCCAGAAAAACAAACAAACAAACAAACGTTTAACTCCCCCCCCCCCAAAAAAAAAAA
This sequence comes from Undaria pinnatifida, assembly GCA_012845835.1. NCBI lineage: Eukaryota > Phaeophyceae > Laminariales > Alariaceae > Undaria > Undaria pinnatifida. The sequence continues at coordinate 11,533,287 of JABAKD010000010.1, forward strand.
AAGTGCAAAACTCCCAGCCGTGGGATGACCCGTACCATGCCGTGTAGCACGCCGTATACCATGCCGTCTACCATGCCGTCAATCAGGCCAGGTATACCATGCCGTGTACCGCAATGGCTGTGTTAGATAGAGAGTGCATGCTTTTGGGCGCGACATTTTCTTGGCCGAGAAGGGCCCCCGTCCTCAACAACAAACGGTAGAACTATCCAAAGGGACGCGTGTGCCACGGTGCGTAGAGGTGTTAAGGTATACCGTTTTTTGGCGAAAAAATTCCCTGAATGATGCAGTGTCTTGAACCCGAATTCGTTCGAATATATTTGTTGTTTTTGCACTATTTGTTTAGTATACCTAGGCCATGTATGGGCTTGTTCATCGGTTCGCGTGTTTCCTTTGCTCGATAATGCCGGTGTCGTTATTATTTTGAAATACGAAGTAGTTGTTTGTATGCCCAGGCCATACACGGATTTGTTCATCGGTTTCGCGTGCAAGCATTGAATTTGCTCCACAACACCACTAATTACTTTTCAATATTTGTTTGCATACCTAGGCCATATATATATAGGGTTTGTTCATCGGTTTTTCACTTAATTTGTTCAAATAATATCATTATTATTGCTGTATTTGTTTGTATACCTAGGCCATACATGGGTTCGTTCATTGGTTTTTTATTTAACTTGTTCTAATAATATCATTATTATTGCTGTATTTGTTTGTATACCTAGGCCATATACGGCTTTATCCACCGATTTTGCATTTAATTTGCTCAATAACGTCGTTATTATTTTTCGATTTGTGTTTGTATAGCTAGTGCAGACCATGTACGAGTATATAAAGGTTTGTTCTTCGGTTTTGCGTTTAATCGGCTCAATAGTATAATTATGTTGCACCAACTGTTTGCTGTTGTGGCGGTATTTTCCCAGTGGTACACCTCGGCCTTCACCGTCGACAATGAGCACCACAACTGCGCCGAACAATACATGATATCGGAGAAGGCCAAGCTTTTTCGCGATGCAGCCACCCGCCGGGATATTATAGCCTCCTCGGACCCTGCGCGGCAGAAACGTCTCGGACGCTCCGTATCCAACTTCAACCAAGGGCTCTGGGAACGTCATCGCTATGACATCGTGTTTACAAGGGCAATCTCGCCAAGTTTTCGACCCCTCCCTTCCGCCGGCAGCTACTGGACACCGGCGACAAGTTACTCGCCGAAGCCAGCTCGCACGATCTCGTCTGGGCTATCGGCTTCAGGGCTGCCGACTGGCAAGCCCTCCGACCTCAGCAGTGGTGGGGACTCAACCTTTTGGGCGATATCCTCATGAAGATCTGCCGCCAGCTTGACCACCTCCCCCGTCCATCCCGCCCCACTCGCGTCTCGCCTTCGGACAATGGTATCCACGAGATCAGCGCGACCATGGCACCCCCTACAGGAACCACCGTACTGGACCAACTCCTGTCCCCCTTCCTTCCAGAAACAACTCCGGCATGTAATTTTATCTCTACCATTACACCTGGACTTGAGCACTCTGACGCCCCACCGCCCCCTATCGCCGAACATGGACCTGGCCTCTCGAACGGCGTTGCCACCGTCGATGACGCCTGCGTCACCACCAGGATCAAAGTACACAGCGGACCCTCCGCCTCCAGCCGCTACGACCTAGTAGCCCTCCTGGACACCGCCTCCCCACAGACATTCACCTCCGATGAAGCTTGGGCCCGCATGAAGCACAACAACGCCGGATCGGACGCCTGCGAATCACACGCACCCCCTCGTCCTTGGGGAGGTCCCGGAAAATCGGCCCCCCGTCCTCACCTCGACCTCCGTCCGGCTTAGCGTCCAGTTTCTGCATGGCGACACCCCTTCCGCTGAGCTCGCGGTTTGGGTGTGCATTGTTCCAGCGGGCACCATGCAACACTCTGTTCTACCCGGACGCGACAGCTGGATGCGTTTTGCACAGCGCGCATACACCATCCTTCCCCGTCAGCCCTCCCAACCGATCTTCGGCGAACTTTCCCTCTCGGCTCCTCGCACCGAAGGGCCCTCCACTTTCATCAGCGTCAACCGACCGACCACCGACACCTTCCACCTCGAGTTTGCCGGCGTGCACGAAATCTCACCGTCGTCCACGCCGTTCCTCGTCCCAGTCAACTTGGTCCGCCCCTCGGATGTCTCAGCCTTCACCGGCCACTGCCTGGTCGACATGCTCCCCCACGACGGCGTTTCGTCTGAAACCGAAATCTTCGTCGCCAATGGGTACCAAACAATCCCGCTCTCGTGATCCACTGACCTCGAACCAGGCGACCTTCTTGGGACCCCTTCTTGTCCCTTCAAACAAATTCCGACATGGGCCCTACTGGACATTACCACGGAACCACTACCCACATCATCCAAGCCTGCGGTTTCACCGCAATCGAGCCGCTCACCCCGGGCATGCATTGGCTTGGGTGGGCTCATCCCACCTGCCTCCAGCTGCTTCGACCCCATTCCCCCGTTCCCCTGCAGACTGATTCTACGATATCCCCCCCTTAAACCAGCGATTTTCTTTAACCAACGTTTCATGGCTGCTCGACATGAGCAATGCTGGGATGAAATCAAGGTCTAAATATATTTTCTTGTTTGCAAAGGACTATCGAACGATGGCGTCGGGATGGCAAGGGGCATCGTATTTCAGGAGGCACGCCCGGGAGCTGGTTTCAAAACCGCCGATTTCCTTAAAGAAAAGTTGGGGAGGCTATTGTAGAACTACTCTGCACCAACAACAATTTCGGCGACTACCTCCGCCACGGACCACTTATGGACACCTCGGATTCAGCCCAGGTTACTCGGCCATTCGTGGCTGCCATCGCTGCCCGGAACACCGCCGCCGGATCGCTTCACAGCCTTCTCCTCGGCCCCCACTTTATCCAAGCCCCCGCCGCCGGATCGCCTCACCGCCTTCCCCTCGGCCCCCACTTTTCTCAAGACCTTACCACCGATTCGTCTCGCCGCGTTTTCGTTGGTCCACGTTACGATCAAGACCCCGCCGCGTCATCACCTTACGGCGTTCCCGCCGGCCACCGCTTTGTCCAAGACCAAGACCCCGCCGCGGCATCGCCTCACGGCGTTCCCGCCGGCCACCGCTTTGCCCAATACCAGGACTCCGCCGCGGCATTGCCTCACGGCGCTCCCGCCGGCCACCGCTTTGTCCAAAATCAAGACCCCGCCGCGGCATCGCCTCACGGCGTTCCCGCTGGCCACCGCTGTGCCCAAGACCAGGACTCCGCCGCGGCATCGCCTCACGGCGTTCCCACCGGCCACGGCTTTGTCCAAGCCCAAGCCCCCGCCCCGCCACCGCCTCACGGCGCTCCCGTCGGCCAACGACTCGTCCAAGATCAAGACCCCGCCGTGGCATCGGCTCACCGCGTTCCCGCCGGCTCACGCATCGTCCAAGACCTCGCTGTCAACTCGTCCTGCAGGATTTCTGTCGGCCACATCTCTACTTTCGACCACATTGCCGAATCGCATTCCAGCTCCGAGAAACCCGCCGTGGTAACTGGGACTCCGCCCGGTTTGGCGTGCAGGCCACCCGGCGTCTCGCCATCGCCCGCCTCGGGCGTCTCGGTTTCGACCTCTCCTCGTGCCTCGTGAGGCCTGACATCTTCTCCGACCCGGAACCGCTCCGCCGCTGCAGCCGGAGCTCTCCGTACTCCTGCGAACTACGGATTTGGCCGTTGGCCCCCGGCTACCGCCGCTTCAAGATCATCTCCCCAGCATCGCCCACCTACTCTTAAGTCCAAGCCGGCCGCCCGACGACCTGCTACTACACAACGCCGCGCTGCACACAGCACCTCGTCGTCTTCAACCGCGAATTCACTAAGTACCCCCCAACCGGACCCCCCTCGTCATCGCAGACCACCGACTCGAGGCCCCCTCCCCCGCCCCCCCCTGCTCTGCAAGCACCACCTCGACTACCGTAACCCATTGTCGAGCCCGTTGATGACCTCCATCTTCGTTCCTGCGTCGAGTACTACACCCACACCGACTGGACGCGCAAGGAAACGCACCGAGCCCTTCTGATCCGCCACCCTCCGGTTCCTTTCCCTGGGTCCACCTTCGCCACCGCCGGACGACCTCTTGGACTACATCCCCTCGACACGTCGCCCACCTCTTGCGGAGGTCCTAACCCTCGCCACGAAAGCCCAGCTACACACCACCGACGACAATACGGTTTTTTTCAGCCCTTCATGGGAACACGGACAGGACCTACAACACCACCGGGTTCGCACCCCCGCTATTGGTCGGGCACTCCTTCACAACACCGCCAGTCCAACCGCTTATACCGACAGATGCGCATCGGGCACGCTCACCGCGAACTAGCGCGGACTCGGGGCAATTTATTTCTCGCTCCCGGGTACAGCCTCTTCTCGCGCACGCTCTGGCTTCAACGCTTCAGCTCTACTGCCCTCCCCGCAGGGGCACACCTCACTCTGGTACAAAGCCCGCGATGGTCTCTGGTGGTTGGGCATAGGAGCCCATCGCGCCTCGGCCGACAATGCTTCCGCCAACTCCTACATCGTTCGCTTCCTCGATGACCCTGGACCGATCAAGATCAACCTCCTGCCTTCACCTTACAGCACTTCACGGAGCGCCGTCCACGGATCCTGGTGCCTTCAGCGTCGTCCGGCCGGGGGACTGGCTCGCGATGTCCTACGAGATGCCGATGGGCCCCGCGGAGCCCCCCCCTATCCCCCCTTAGTAAGTCGGGAAACTGGGGTCACCATAGCTTCAGTGTTTTATGTTTTCGTTTGTGTTTTCGCCTTCCTCATGAGTTGTGGCATCTTCAGGGTATACTACAGTACTATAACGTAGTTGTTTCAGGTACGAAGCCTTTGGGGCGGCTGTGACCTTGTCGTTTCTCCTATTCGGTATGGCCTTCCACTATCTTTGAAGCCACTTCGGTACCCTCTTTCTGGCACCTCTTTACCCACGCACATGCGTCCCAACTACCCACGCACATGCGTCCCAAGCACAGAGATTCAGTCGCTAAGCACAGAGATTCAGAGGCTGGCTGATATCGTGCAGTGCACGTTTTTGTTTTCAGTTCGGGTGTCACTTTTTCTGGCGCCACTTTACCCACGCCTATGCGTCCCAAGCACAACGATCGAGTCACTGGCTGGTATCCTGCGGTTCACGTGTCTGTTTTCAGTTCGGATGTTACCTTTTCTGGTGCCCTTTTCACCCACACCTATGCGTCCCAAGCACAAAGATTCAGTTGGCGGCTGGTATCCTGCTGTGTACGAGTCTGTTTTTGGTTCGGATGGTACCTTTTCTGGTGCTCCATTAACCACGTCCATGCGTCCCAAGCACAGAGATTCAGCCGCTGGCTGGTATCCTGCAATGCACGTCTTCTCTTCCTCAGTTCGATATTACCTGTTTTGGAGTCCCTTCCCTTGTATTCTGCGTTGTCATGCATCAGTACTTTCTGCTAAGCCCTCTGCTTGACAGTGGTCCCACGGATTAACCCCTACCAGAGGCATCTTAGCCTCAATCATCAATCATCAATCATCAATCACGAGGTGTGGGTTCGTCTATAGCCTCATTTGCTGTCATCATTTAGAATAGCAATATCTTCGATTCACTTCCCGATTTCCTGATATCTTAGTCAGCCATCGCTATATCGTCGTGTGATCTGCATCTACGACTATTCAGAGTGGGCTAATGTTATGGTGTTCCACTTCGTATGCGCCGTTTTTATGAGCAATAGACCAACCATCCATACCTGTTGGTGAAATAGGGTCTGATTTCTGTTATTTAACTGTCGAGTGATTCGGAATCGATGTGAGATTCGGAGTCTGTAGTGCGATTAGGAAATGTCGTACGATACAGGAATACGCACGTACACGTATAGCACGGCCGTATGATGAGGCACAGAATCTGCTCAGTACGTAGGACTATAACAATGGTAGCACTCTGTCTTAGGCCACGCCCTGCGCTGATATGCTTAGATGACATAGCTGCACGCTCGCATTTGGGGTAGTTTGGTCCTTGAGGGCGTGCAGGTCTGTGGATGTGATTGACTATGTATTGGGTTGGTGTTTACCTCTACTTCAACTATGTAGCGCGTCGCCTCATGGAGTGTCCGACGTAGGCAGTTAGCAGCGTGCACTCAGGAGTGGCGTTTGGCATAACGCTTTGTATGACTTGCCAGTACGAGAGCCGATACTTCTAGCTTGACCAGAGCCAAGCTACCACTTCCACCCCACCCCTTCCTCTCCCCCATCAAGCCACTCTTGTATCCTGACCAAACCAAGCAAGCATTGCTCCTTAATAATAAGAGAAGTCTATCATCTGGGTTTTATACTGCTGCCAGCTGTGGCCTCGCGATAGACACACCTGTGCCCCTTCTGTGGACTCTATCGTCAAGGATCCCGCAAAGGCCCACACCTTAACATGTTTGTATACCTAGGCCGTGCATGGGTTTGTTCGTCGGTTCGCATTTAATTCGCTCAATAGTATCATCATTGTCTTGCAACATTCGTTTGTATACCTAGGCCATACATGAGTGTGTTAATCGGCTTGCATTTAATCTGCTCAATAATGTCATTATTATTTTGCAATATTTGTTTGTTTTCAGGAATTAGAGGGGTATTAGTCCGTTTGACCACCTGCAACCAAGTGCCTGCCCAAACTAAGCCTTATAACATTCTCCCCACCTGGGTATACGGGCGGACGTTTCAATATCTAGGCGGGTTCATTTCCTGGGTATACCGGGGAGAGAATTTTTTAAGTTCGAAATGGGGAAAGTCGTGAAAATTTATTGTTGTGGATAGTGGGATTCGAACCCACGACCCAGAACATTGATGGTCCTGCCGACGACGCCATTTATCAAGGAAATAGAGGCGTTTGGCCGCTTGCAAAATGTCAACCAAGTGCCTGCCCAAATTACGCCTTGTAACATTTATTTGTATGCCTAGGCCGTGGGTTTGTGCATCGGTTCATGCATTTAATATGCTCAACAGTATATCATTATTACTTGGCAATATTCTTGTTTGCATACCTCCTATGAGGTCATTTGAGTGTGTTCATCGGGTTCCATTTAATTTGCTCGATACCAGTTTATTGGGTGGGGAATATAGAGCTCTTCCGCACCAGGTCCGGAGCCGCAGAAAATAGTTGATGCATCTCCGCATTGTGTCATGGTATCCCCTCTACCCCATTGGGCGTTATGATTTATAGCAGCTGTCCCCTCTATCACGCTGGCAGGCGTTATCGCCTGCCTGAACGAAGGGCTCCGCCCCCCCACCTTCTGTCCAAACGTATCCGGCGGACAGCAGGCAACTAATACCAGAGATAGATGTAACATCCAAGCAACGCTCGTGTGAGTGGCCATTACAGAGCCAGAGACACCTCTGCATAGCAGTAGTCGGTCCCTAGAGGTCAATATTGCCCCAACACTATTAATACTACACTCTATTTTATTGTTGGATGTACAGTGGGGGTTCCCCTTTAGTGCCGGTTGAATAGTGCCTACTGCCGGTATAGTGCCGGTGAAATCGCTTGGCACAACCGGAACCCACCATACTAGTATACTATCAGAATCGGTACTACACCCGATAATAGTGCCGGTGTCCGATATAATGCCTGCATTCATTGTTGGACGGCGCATGTGTCAGTACAGTACGTGTGTGTTCTTGCAATCCAACTTGTTCGTGATTCACAGTTTTTGTGCACGCGTGCACGCGAAAAGTTTTTTTTTCAAAACTTAGTTGCCTTTTTCGGCGAGGTCATTGAGCTCCTCCTCAAAATGCTGTATAGGAACCTCAGTATGAAAAATCAGAAGAAGACGAAATTCTGCGGCCAATGGCCTCAGGGGTGGAGTGCTGACGAGGATTTTAGGACATAGACTAGATCGGAAAAAAGCAAAATGAACAAAAAATTGTGGGGAAAGGGAGTACAGAGTAGTAATGATATACCAGGTAGCTAATATGAAAATATGTGGGGAGAGGAACTGGTTGGCAGCGGGTCATAGGAGAGATACTAGTACATGCAGTACTGCCCTACGGAAGGATGCATTCGGTTATGTCGGAGCGAAAGCTACGCTATAATATCGGAGGGCAATAATCAATAATCATAGTAATAAACAAACGGGTTCGCACGTACCTTAGCATGACTCTCCCCTGTGGAATTTCCAGGATTCAGCCTGGGGGTCTCATCGACGAGAAAAGTTGAGGAACTCCCCTTCTACACGATGCGCCTTTGAACGGACCCGCCGAGAGATCGCGTGGCATCTATTATTATATATATGGAGAACCGCAAGAATTAGAGAAACACTGGATATATACAAAATACCGGTACGCGTAAACGATCGGCTTGCTGTGTGCCGTCGCTCAGCCAAATCGAGAGGAGAGTAGGCGCTCGATCTACGAGGATGTGTTCGTTCACCGAAATAAAGCAATATGGGGACGTGTGGCAGATATTAATAGTTGTTAAGGTATTAGTGGGGTATTAGTCCGTTTGACCACTTGCAAAAGGTTAACCAATAGCTTACCCAAACTAAGCCTTATAACACTCTCCCCCCCTTAAACGGCGGGATAGCAGGTCGGCCGGATACACGGGCGGACCTGTCATTTACCCAAGCCGTTTCATTTCCTGGGGATACCAGGGAGAGTGTTTTTCAAGTTCGACATGGGGAAAGTCTGAAAAGTTTATTATTGTGGATGGTGGGGATCGAACCTACGACCCAAAAACCCATGGTCTGTCGACGACGCCATTTGTTAAGGTATTAGTGGGGTATTAGTCCGTTTGACCACTTGCAAAAGGTTAACCAATAGCTTGCCCAAACTAAGCCTTATAACATAGTGCGGTAGGATACGAGTGTACCAGGTAATTATATATATAGCATTTTTCGACCCAAGTTCCACACGTCAGGTAGATCATCACCGATTCCCACTTTTCTGTTGATGATTTAGATTTTTCAGGGGAGATGTGTGTGTGGTATGAGCTAGCTCATGTTACCGGGTGGGAGCCGTACGATCTGCAGGAAGATCTATAAAAGTTCCCTAATTGTTGGATCTGTACTATCTATCTACACATACGTAGAAAGCGCGAGAGCGTGAGTTAGCAACAAAGGATGGAAAATCGACGAGCAGTGGGATTGCTGAACCCTGTGCGCGATAAAAATTGAAGGCGAGAACCGGGGGGGAGAAGGGACGACACCTACCTGTGACCATGGCTTGTCCAGAAGCTGGAAAGTAGAAGTGTGAAGAAAAACAAGATGTAGATGTATGATTGATTGATTGATTGAGTCGTCTCACGGTAGGAGTTGGATCTTTTTAGCCAAAAAAAGGTATACCTTGCCGGTTGAGCTGCTCAAGTAAGGAACTACCGGTTGTTAGTGTTAGGGTACGGCCTTGAAAGGCCTGCAATCATCTGGTTTGATAGGTAATTGGCCGTTTTCCTATGATGGGTTGGCGTTATCTACTCGGGGTAGCCAGGAAATGAAACCGAGGCATGCGCCTTGGTTCTCAGTTGCTATCATCCGGGGCTCTGCTGTGGAAATAGCAAAAAAAAACTGCTTCTCCACTACTACGGCTAAGAAAGTGAGTACCCACCCGAGGACGTGCTCAATAGGCAGACCTGCAGGGGGCACTCTGTGTCCCCATCCTATAACCTTACAAATGGCGTCGTCGGCAGGACAAAAAAAACACCGGTTTATTTTGGGGGGGGGAGGGCGGTCGCATGATGGTCATCGAGTTAGATCAAATTGTGCGGGGTGGAGAACCCTAGCTCCGCACAAGGGGGAGTTATCGCATGACGCAGTGTGAATATGGCAAGGCACCCGCGAGGCAGTTACTACATAGTAATACCCACTCACTGCTGGTGTCTCCGGAGTGCCTCACCAGAAAATAAAGTAACTCATTGGCGCTGTCATCCATGAGCAAGAAAGTAGGCACAAGGTGCCGAAATCCGTCTTACGAGCGGTTCTTGGAAGGATAGCAGTTCACCCTTCGTGCGACTCGCCGAACACCTCACGGCGCTTCGGGCTTGGTGCAAGCAATGTCTGCCTGGTTGGTGAAAACCCGACGTACTCCGTCCCGGCATGGTAGGGATGCGAGGGTCTATGCCACTAGTGGTCATACGACTACGGCCATGCACAAACTGAGTACACCCCCCCCCCAAAAAAAACAGGGATTTTCCTTGAAGAACGTTTCATGGCTGCTCGACACCAGGAAGGATGCTACTATGAAAAAAATAGCTCGACTTATTTCTTGTTTGCAAAGAAAGGAAGGACTATCGAACGATGGCGTCGGGGTGGCAAGGGGCACCGTATTTTCAGGAGATACATACGGCCGGGAGCTGGTTTCAAAACCGGCGATTTCGTTTAAGAAAAGTTGGGGGGGCTACCGCTTAATGGCTCATGTTCCCCACTGCGGATAAGAGCGCTTTGTAGTCAAGAGCACATGTTTCGGCTTGCCACGGGAGGGCGCTCTTAAACCGGGGTACCTACTGTATACAATACTTTTTTTTATTATTTTTTCGTTTTTTGTCCTCCGGCGGCGGATGGGGGAAAACAAAGAAAGGTCAAGCTCACCACACTTACCACGTATTTTCATACGCGTCGTGTGTCGATTTAACTCAATAGCATTCGTAATCCAGTGCTAAGCTATATTCAAACACGTCGTGTGTCGATTTTAACTCAATTGCATCCGTAATCCAGCGCTAGCTATTTTCATACACGTCGTGTGTCGATTTAACTCAATTGCATTCGTAATCCAGCGCTAGCTAGCCGGCGTGTGCTTCGGTTCCCGCGATAGCGATAGCGCGAGCTGTCTCTCTCGGCGGTCCTCGTTGCTACCCCGGCAGCGCAAGCTGCCGTTGTATACGGATGCGTGAGTATGTCGACCCGGCCTGTCCCCTGAGGGTCAGGTGCGGTGGAGAAAGCCACCCGGAATGTCATCTTTCCGGGTAGTGTGGGACTTGCGCAAGCTCACCCACTGACAGAACCCCCGGCCATGAGAGAAAAGTCTTCCCACGGACTTGACCCAGTTACGGTCCACCCTACCCATTCGGGCGTTGGCCCTCGTAATAGATATCCGTTGTGTATACATATCGAATATAATATTATACGATGATATAATCTAGGCCATGACACCTGGCACAAGAGTTTTTTTTTGTTCTCGGGTTGAGCGCGTACATTTTTTCCCGTCCACAAGTAGTTTACAGTCAATTAATACCTTCATACATTAATACCTTAATAATTAATACATTCGTACTTATTTTTTGTACACCCTCCGGCGGATGGGGAAAAATAAAGCTTAAGCTCACCACACTTCCACGTATTTTCATACACGTCGTGTGTCGATTTAAATCAGTTGTTTTTGCAACCCAGCGCTAGCTGGCGCGTCCTTCGGATCCCACTATAGCGATAGCGCGAGCTGTCCCTATCAGCGGTCCTCGTTACAACCCCGGCAGCGCAAGCTATAGTTGTATAACCTTAGTACCTTAGTACCTTAGTACCCTCTAGTACCTTAGTATCTTAGTGCATTAGTACCTTAACACCTTGGTACAGAGATCTAATGAAGTGCGGAGCCTCGGATTATTTCGGTGCACCCCCATCGGAGCATGCCTCAATGCATTCCTCCGGTGAAGTGAGCTTGGCCCGGTCAGCGACATACCAAGTACATCAGAACAGCGGGCGGGGGGGCGGGGGGGGCGGGGGGGGGCGGAGGGACGTGGGAGGGGAGAGAGGGGGGGGGGGAGGGGAGAGACCGTTGTGTGTGTGTGTGTGTTCTTCACATTAAACCGTTCTTCTACTCGTCGACATCCAGCACACCCAGTGTCCGTACTGATTCTTCACCCTAGAAAGATCAGCTCTGTGGTCACAAGCCACGACACAGAGATAATGCATCGTAATGCATTCGACAACGCAATGTCATGCCCTAGTACTGGGTACGACAGGCACAACATACATACGTCAGCAACAGAAATACATTGGAAGAGAGAAATACGAAATAAACAAAAACAAAAACAAAAACAAAAAACAAAAACAAAATGAGGAAACAAATAAAAACAAAGATAAAAATAAAACAAAAAATGAAACAAACAAAACGAAGGGGAAATCGAAGAAACAACCCAACCGGAAAGGAGAGCCAAAGCTCGGAAAAGAAACATAATAAAATGAAATAAAATAAAGTAAAGTAAAACCAAAATAAGATAATCCGAACACGAGCCAAAAACCTGGACACGCAAGGAGGGAACAAAGGGGAAAAAAATACCCCAGAAAAAGACGAAAAGTGCTATGTACCTACTAGTCGGCCTGGTACCTTGCTACCCTGTCTGCCATCTCCTTCCTGCCTTCGTCCACCGCGGTCTCCCTTCTATTCCTCCTGTTGCCCCCCCTGCCCCCATTCCCTTGGACGGCTTTCCTTCTACTCCTCCTGTTTCCCCCCCCCCCCCCTTTGTGTTCTTCTCATTAAACCAAAATACCTTGTAAAAGAGAGAAACAACGAAAGAAACCAAGACAAAATAAATAAATAAATAAATAAAAAGGGGAGCCAAAGCACGGGAGATAGAAACATACCCCGAGCATGAGCCAAAATGGACTTGTGTGGAGCTCGACGGCTCATCCGGGGAGTGCGTGCTAAAATTTCGGATCGGATTTTGGAGGGTGCGCCGAATGATATGAATAGTGCGCCTACGAGAGATTTATCCGCTGGATCTACAAGAAGTAAATGTAATAGAGTGCCTTCCGTAGAAGGATATTTTATAGATTCGACGTGAAACCAGGTCATGGTTGATGAGGTGAAGCGACGTGATATTAGATGTCATACTCACGTCAAGGTCATCATAGATGGGTGACAATGTAGGTGACGATGATGGGGCAAGCAGGACGCCCCTCATCTCACGACCGTGCCCTACCCTACCTAGCCCTGTTATGTCTGTCTTTCAGTATTCTATGTAGGGAAATAATGCATACACTTTGAGCCTAGCCAGCGAGCCATCAGGAAGCCGGTCGCCCCCGGGCGGTGGCGTATCAGGTTATTATCCTCGAGCCTGGTATAGGTCAGTTTCGTGAGTTCGAGCCCCGCCGAGAGTGCATACATAGTATAGTCTATACAGATACTCGTATAAATTCGTTGGGACTTTTCCTTGTGCACAAATTGACTTGCGGAAAGCGCGAGAGCGTGAGTGAGCAACACTCGATGAAAAATCGACGAGCAGTGGGATTGCTGAACCCAATGCGCGATAAAAGTTGAAGGCAAGAACCGAGGGGGAGAAGGGACGACACCTGTGACCACGGCTTGTCCAGAAGCTGGGAAGTAAAAGTGTGAGAAGAAAAAAAAAAAGAAGGAGAGACCAACCAAAGACACCGGGACTCATAAGGGGCACGCTTCCCAACACCGACCAACCCACGCATCCCCCACTCGGAGTACTGTCACATAAGCTCTAACTCAACGGGAGGACTTGCTGTGGATGTCGGAGAGGTATCATGTATGGAATCCATGGCTGGCTTTACCTGACTTACCGAAAACGGAGAGCATGCTAACATGTATGTGTCGCAGGTGCTGGTGGTGGGGAGACGGAACAAGCTCCCGGGGCTACACAGGTGGGTACGTATATGAAAGTGCGCGGCTTCTCCACGGAAAGTTGGCTGCATAGCGTAGTTATTTATAGCTGGATACCTGAGAAGGAGGAGGGCGCGAAGGTCACCCTGAAAAAAAAATGGCCGGGCCTAGAGGGAGTGAAGACGGGAGTCGGGAGGGGAAGGGGGGGGGGGAGGGGGCGATGCGGAGGTTGTTTTCACCCTCCTCCCCGCCGCGCGCTGCTTGCTGGTGCTGCTGCCGCTCGCTGTTGTTGCTGCTGATGCGATGCTGGGGTTGGCGTCGTTTGGCATCGACCCTGTAAAACACGCTTCTCACTACTTGAGGTAGGCCACCAGTGTATCGTCTATTGTTTTTCTCGTTCTTATGCACTTTGGCGGTAATAATGGAGACGGTTATCGAGTTAGATCATATATATATTGTACGGAGTGGAGAACCCTACCTAACTCCGCGCAAAAGGGGGGTGGCATCACATACTCTGTATGTAGTGCGTGCAGTATGTACTTGTTACTCAAGGCACCCGCACGAGGCAGTTACTATCAATACATAGATGGCCTGGTATTTTTTCCACACATCATTGCTGTCTCTGGAAGTGGCCCCACAAAAGAAAAATAGTTCGTACTTCGAAGTACTATTAATTCAAATCTGTCATCCATCAAATGAGTGTGGGTCAGGTGGTGTACGCGTGTTTCAGTTGGATTGGAAAATGATGGTTGTGGACTCGCCCTTCGTATAACAAACGAATAAACTCACGTCCTTCCAGGAACATTCCCTGCCCAGAGTCCCAGGCTAGGCTCTTGTGTGCCCCCCAAAATGTGTCAAAATACATTCTGGGACATTCTTGGCACGAGAGACTTGCAACGGAACTGGAGTGGAATATAATATACCAGGTCCTGTAGTTCCCGTCGAAAATAAGTTACAAGTTAGCCAGGAGTTACCCAGGGTACAGCCCAGACTACTACTACGATACACGTACAACCCTAATAAAGAAAGGGAATAAAATGAGATGTCGGAAGAGAAAGGATTATGTGGGACTGCTGCTAGCTGCTGCTGCAGCCCTCTTGTTTGTTTTCCTCTCTGTCCCACGTCGAGCTGTGGTTGCAGGGTGTGTGTTGCAGTGCCCTCTGAGGCTCTACAGTAAAAGTATTTCCCATGTACCTTGGTAGTGTACAACACAGCAGCAGCAGCAACAGTTTAGTGCTGGTAGTAGTGGTCGAGAGCGCGGTTAACGGTTGACAATTGTGGTTAGAGCCGATTGCCCGCTCTTCTAGCGCCTGTGAAATCGCGTGGTACGGATGGGAATAACAAGAAGTAGCAGTGGCAGCATGCGGAGTGCTAGCGCCAGTTGCCGCTTAGCGCCGGTTTGTCCGGCTGGCACTTACCGGCACTACACAGAGACGACACTACTACTACTGCTGTGCTGTATGTATGGTGTTTACAAACCAGTTCTGCTGCGATAACTGCACGCCCTACACCTTTTTTTCGCTCTTCTTGCGGCACTCTTACGTATGTAGTCTATTAATAGTTTACTCTTCTGCTGGTAGAACCGTCTACTTACTTTACTTTCGCACACTTCAAGACAAAGAAAGACCACGTCGTACGAGTACTAAACTATACAGCAGTCAGTGCCGCTGTGCCTGTGCTTGTAAACTGCATCTGTCCTTCCATCTATGTATGTAGACTAGACTATCCGTATACTCCGCTTACCCACCCACCCCCTGTGCGTGAGCCGGCAAAAGAAGACGTTGAGATCGATTGGTTGAGATTTGACATAATTTCGGAGACACGCCAACATCGTCGCCATAATCATCATCAATCGATCATCAGTCGTCATGATAGATAGCGTCATCATCTTCATCGTCTCATCATTTGCCTCAGCTATCTTTCTATCTCATCTCACACTCATACTACTATCCACTTATTATCCACTACAGCAGTGCTGCAGCAGTACAGCAGTACCAGGTACAAGGAAGGTATCACATTCACTATCCGCCAGCTGCTATCCACGATCAGCCACCACATCCACAGCAGTATCATATTATTATGGTTGTTCGTTGTTCGTCGTTCGTTATATTTTCCATCGATCAAATCTTTTCAACGACCGACCAGTTGTACTTGTATGTGTGTGTGGATGCGCATCGTACGATCTACGTACGTACTTGGTATTTTCATACGTACTCGTACGTATGTAAGCATGAAGACCACCAGAAACATCCGATATGTTTCTCATGAGCAAAATTCGCTCGTTAGCGAGTTCATTGAGGTAGCGGGTCAAAATATGAAGCAAACGCCCCGGGTGCCGGTTTTACCGACCGCCCGAAAAAAAATACGACATGCATGAACCGCTGCTGCGCACTACATTCTGCAGTGCACCCATCTCCACCCTCCACCACAACCACACCAAACACGCCAACCCACCCGACAGCAAGGGTCTCGGCAACGCAAAGAGGCCTATACCTTTCTCGCCTCTCCTAAAACACCAGCAGGGCAGTCTCTCCAGAAGATAACACAGCAACACAGCAGTCAGGAGGAGCAACAACATGATGAATGGCGGAAGCAGCTCGCATATGAATATGGACATGGACAAGGACACGCCTGCCGCTGACATGGCTGTGGAAGAGAGCAGTCCTCCGGCAAGCAGGCAACAGAAGCTCATCAAGGCGGGCCTGCTGTCGGTGCTGGCAATTATCGTCCTCTACGTCGTCCTCGACTACACCGTGAGTGTAGCCGTGTAGCCACCACTCAACAGCAAAGCCAAGCTCTGTCCATGTCACAGCTGCATCCACAGCAGCAGTCCGTATTGCGCCGCCGTACAGCAGTAGCATTTTTCGTATTTTGCCCCTTTGTCCGGAATTTTAAGAACCGTTTTAATAATAATTTAAATACAAAATGGTTATTATATATTCGGAAATATTGGTTCCACTACGTCTGATAATTCAATACACTGCTGTAGCCCAGTCTAATGCTGTGTGTACTAAAATGTAGATAAAACATTTATTATTTTTTCGAACGGCGAGGTGGTACGAAGCCGCCTCTCGTTCCTCTCTGCTTGTCTGATCGCGTCGCGGCGGACAAATTACGGTTTGAAGGGATTGGTACGAGTATGATGGTTCGTACTGCTGTGCGTAGTATTTTATTTGACAGCAGCTGCAGTACCAGAGTAGTGTAGTGCGCAGTGGCAGCGGTCTGTGGTATGCAGTATTACAGGTGTACAGAGTGCCTGTACCTGGTACACGAGTAGAGTAGTCTACCGCTCGGTGCAGCTGCGCAAGCACGAGTGCATTCTGCACTCCTTTTATTTTTTAGACTGCAATCCGTTTCGCGCACGAAGTTACTGCCCTTGACAGAGTCGGCAATTTTCAATTTTCCAATAATTTACCTTGAATGACGCCAAACTACCAGGTTTTAGTGTGGAACGATTTCGCAATGGCCGTACACCCTTCTTGACCGCTGTACGGTTTCCCATGACTGACCGTCTCCTGATGTCTTCGGCATGTATGTAGCAATACGAAGAGGTGCAGCAAAACCGCTTAATCGGAAAAATGCTGGAAATTACGGGAAAAAAGGGACTTGTGCAACTCTAATAAAAGTGCCGTCTGATGACATATTTGTGTCGTACAACGCTTTTCAATTTTTATAAAGCAGTGCGCTATAAAATACCAGGTACAATATTATAGTCAAATCATAGAGCCGCCAGGTTACCACACCGCTGTATTTTTGTCTTGGATGTCGTGCGGAAATCCGGGAATTGGTGTGGCCATACAGGGCTGTCGAGAAACACTACCAGACGCAAGGAAGGCTATAACAACTGAAAACCTCGTAGTATTACAGCGGAAGTACTCGTATAGACTATACCAAGGGTAGACGGAAATGTCAGGACTACTCGTATTTAGTATATAAATATTAATTACCGACCGGTCCCTATATTTCCGTTCAATTTGGCGCGCGCCGCTCCCAAAAAAGTGAAAACCTCAGTTACAACGTACACATACTTCCAATTATATATTATAAATACCTGTACTGAACTTTTTCTTGTCACCATTTATCGTTTCTATCTAACTGGCAGGGACTATTATCCGATCTAATAAAACGACGCTGTATTGTACTGGTACTGACTACCGGTGCTCTGTTGTCGTGTTTTTTTATTGCACTGCAGATCCCCGGCTTGGGTTTCGTTGCCGATATTCTGACGGACTTCCTCGAGTGGGTTGAGGACAACCCTGGACTTGGCGCCGTCGCCTTCGCCGCTGTGTACATTTTCACCACCATCTGCTTCATCCCAGGCTCGCTGCTCACGCTCGGCGCCGGGCTGGTGTTCGGCCGCGCCCTGGGCGTTGGGCTGGGGGTGGTGGTGGGGTCCGTCGCTGTGCTGGTGAGTTTTGTTTTCGATTTCTTGCGGGAAGGGGTGTGTACGTGGTACCTGGTATTTCGAAGTATTATTTTTGTATTTTTCTCTCCCGCGGCATAGGTTAGATCACAGTAGTACCACAAACCACACAAAACACACGCCGACCTGACCCCAACGGGCAACGGGCCTGTCGAGCCACAATCTAATTCCTTGCTTGTTGTGTTATCGTACGATATAGTAGTCGCGTCTAATGTACATGGGAATCTATATGGGAATCTCGCTATGGGAATCTCGCTTCATCAATTGTATCATGTAGTCTACATATGTACGCGGTTATCCAAAGTTCTTCTCGTACGTAGCTTTCAGCAGGGGAGTCACCGGTCTATGTCCCCCACGAGGAGGCATACACGCCCCCCCCCCCGTAAAACACGTGAGATCGAAGCATGACCCCAGCAGCTTGCAAACGTGAGTTTGGACGAAATACCCGATCTTAGATTTCCAGCTGAAGTGCCTTGTTCACAAACGAGAAAAAGTAACACGGTACCTGGTACCAGGTACAAACGTAACGCCGCCTTGCAACGAGCTATCCGCGTTTTATCTGCTGTTATCATACCGCCTTGTCTTGAGCTCACCACGTTTGCTCTGATCCCACCTGTTCAATTTGTATCCTGTTTTCTGTTTACAGGCTGGTGCCACGATCGGTGCCATCTTGGCGTTCCTGTTGGGCCGATTCGTGCTGCGGGAGCAGGCCCAGGGACTGTTTAACAAGTTCAAGATCCTTAAGGCGGTCGACAGGGCCATCGAGACGCAGGGGTTGAAGCTGGTGCTGCTTCTGCGCCTTTCTCCCGTGGTGCCGTTCAGCGTCTTCAACTATGTCATGTGAGAAGCAATATTGAGCCCACGAACTTTTACGAGTAACCTGATGAACTTTTACGAGTAACCTGCTTGTGAGACTCTGAATGAGAGGGGAACCTTAAAGTTTCGATTTGACGATTACGGCATCTGATCTGCCATATGAAGCAGCTTGGGCTGGTGGATGTTGGAAGTGTAATGTGTGTAGACTATGTACGACACAACGGCACCACGCAGCATGTTGATACAATAGTAATTTTTGTTACTACTGCGCTGTCGCTGGCTCTTCCTTAAGAAGGTTCACAATAACCGCACTGTTTGTTTGCTTTTTGGGTCGCTGTTGGTGGGTCCCGAAAGGTTCAATTGCGACTTCCTCGATGGCCCCGCGTTAAGAACAACGCGCGTTGTGTGGCTGTTGCGCGCATTTTTTTTTAGTTGAGCACTAACGCGAGATCTCACGCGTACGAATATTGAGCCGTGCAGGTTGGTGCTGGTGGCGGTGTTGGCAGGGGCGACTACTGCCCTATTAATACTACTCTGTTTATATAGACACCTACGTGGTGGTATCACACGTAATCGGACCGAGTAAACTGTACTAACCATCGCAGGTGTGACCGCTTCATGCAAAAACATGCGCTCGCTCTTGTCGACGGCCCCTCACATCACCCCATACTCACCGCACTGCTCTTTTGTACCTTTTTTCTGTTTCTGCCATTGCCTCTATTGTACCTTCTCTTTTCTTATCTTTCTTTGCAGGGGTGTCACCGCGGTCCACTTCCGCGACTACGCCCTCGGCTGCCTCGGAATGATCCCCGGCACCGTAGCCTACGTCTTCATCGGCACCACGGCATCGAGCCTCTTGGGGGACGACTCCGAGGAGGAGTCAGACGACGACAGCAGTAGCTCCAACGTGCAGCTGATCGTTATCATCGTGGGAGCGATCGCTACCATCATCGCGGTCGTGCTGATCAGTATTTACGCCAAGCGCGCGCTTAACAAGGTGCTGGAGGAGGACATGGAGGCGGAGGAGCGCATGGCTAACGACGCGGCGGGGATGGAGAGCGGGGGGGCGACGAGTGTGCCATCGGATGATGCTCAGGATCAGGGGGCGGCGCGACCAGCCGCGTTGGATTATCCCGTCAGGACACACGCATAGATGCATACCGATGTAGTCGGCATGGTGTTTCGTGTTGAGTTGTTTGTTAATAGGGTATACCAGGTATACTCTATTGATAGGGTACCTGGGTACCACCTGTGATTGTGATCGGTAATTTTCGGGTATGTACATGGGTATATATACCCTAGAGTATATGCACACTCTAGGGTATCCGGGTATCACATCCGATTGTTTTTCGTGATACTCGGGTGTGCAACCAGGATACTCTAGAGTATACATACTCGAGGTATGTGCCCGGGTGCACCCGCAGAGTATTATCCGCTGCTAAACACACCCTTGTACTTGTTTCTGTGTAATGTACCGCGTGATGTTACGTTTAAACACTTGTAGTATATGTTGCCGGATGTCGGCGGTTCGGCCACATTTTATGTTGTATATCATGTTTTTGTTGTATTGAGTTTTTTTTTCGTGTTTGTTTAGCGCGTGCAGGTGACTTGCCTATTCGGTGTCGCCATGCAGATATACGGTGTCTTACCGTTTAGATGATAGGGTCGGACTGGGTTTGGGTGCGGCGGCACGAGCGGGTGGGTGGGTGGACTGGTGGCTTGGTTGCACAAAGCGTTTCTTTCGCTGCTTTGGCAGTTCCGTGCGGTGGGCGTTGTCTTCGCCAGCCCTTGCTGGAAACCTTTTTCGGGGTCGGCATTACTCTGCCCCCTCTATCACGGAATGGAGAGAGGGGGGGAGACAGCGGGGAGGGGGTAAATGTGGTTGCCTTTTTGGTGTGACTGTGCAAGCATGCGGGGGGTAATTCCGTTTTGCACAGAAACATTTTTTATAGCGGGTCGGTGTGTGTGGCGTTATCTTTGCCAGTCTTGGCCGGAAACCATTCGGGGTCGGCATTACCCTACCAGCTGCCCTTGCTGATAGAAAAATATAAGAGGGAGCGAGGGCGATGGGAAGGGAGGGAGGGAGGGTGGGAGGGGGAGAGCGTGCGCCGCGAGTTCCATGCTTTTTACTAGGAAGTGTTGTGCTTCTTTCCACCGTGTTTCCATACGGCGTCCTGTTGCCCATAGCCATTGGTCGGGACCGCGATGCGGGGCGCCGGTACGTAGACCACTACTCCAAAGAATGGCTCTGGTGATATCACCGCACCCGCGCCCGCGGTTTATGTATATTTTTGCCCTTCGCGTCTCAGATCGGCTGGCAAGGTTTTGTACCAATATAAATTATTTGCGCTTGGAATTCGCGGTAGGGCAGACGCCTACACTGCTTTGGCATCGGTGAGTGTCTGCGTGCGCACGTCGTTGGGGTGCGAGGGGAGGGGAGGAGAGGGCTGTCTCGCCCAAGATAATGAAGAATTTTTTTTTTTTAAACAAAACCAAGCGATGGTGGCGAAGAGAAGATTTAGATGCAACGCTGTCCTCGCGTCGCTCTCTCGGTTCATGAATGAACGCGTTTCGTTCGTCGTACCCTCTGGTTCTTGCCGAGCCTGGAGCTTTGTGCCACTTGAATCGATGCGCTCTCTGCTGAACTCTTCACACGAGACAAGCGAGGGCGAACGTCTTCCCCGAGTTCCGAAATGCACCACTGTCACAAGTGTACCCATACATCTTCTACAACGGCAACAACACTATTTCACTGCAGCAGTGTGTTTGCACGGATCAAGCTTCTCGTACAAGAGGTGCAACTCATACCGATCTCGCGGCTCGACCCGCCCACGGCCACGGCGTTATTGTTTCCAAACTTGAAAAAAAGCATCTCAGCTCTGTGAGATCGAGAATTTCGTCGAAGTTGATGTTTTTTTCAGCAAGATGCCTGCACCCTTCATACGAAGCACTACGATACGGTAGTGCAAGAGTACCCCCTTCGGGAATGTGGTGAACTTCAAAAATGATGTAAATCATCGCAGGCTCGAAAGGGAAAACACGGGCGTTCGTTCATCGTACCAGGTACTCGTGAGCCACCACCAAGCAACCGGTCAAGCCACACCGACCAGCCCAGTTAGTTCTATACGTACATGTTGTAGGTAGCTTTCTCAGCGCATGCATGCGAGGACAACTTGCTTGCGCTGTGTTTTACCTTTTTCAAGGAGCAGATCGTTTCTGGTTTTAGAAATTGCGCTGTTTCAACCTTTTGCCAAACTCATAGTCTATATCTGTTTTGTATTACCTCCTATGCTTCCCAGCTCGTTTGACATGGGTTTTTACGCTTGGTGACGTTCCAGGCAGGCCGCGGTCACGAGGGTTTCCCCTTTCCCTCACCGGCACGTACGTACATGCCTCGGCTTTTATCGCGAAGAGTGTGGAAGGTAAAAACTTTCCTCTGCTCGTACTATAGTCTAGTGTATGATTGTTTTGTTGGCCAACTCGCTCTGTCGCGCTTTCAGAACCCGAAAAAGAATATATGTTGACTGCACGATGCATATTTTCTTACTTCGCAGTATCTCCCACACGGGCTACAATATTGTTTTGCAGAATGGAGACGTGGAGGTGTTGCTCGTGTCGTCCAACTAGATCGTGAATGCACCGTTGGCTGCATCGGGCGGTAGCGATCCCTTTCGAGATCTTAGAGCGGCTGTTATGCTTTCCTCGTTTGTAATGTACCACGCAGCTTGCAAAGTTGAGTTTCAACCATTCAATCGGTCGTACTCACACCTAACGTTTTTCAATGTTTTATAAAATGGTGGACGTAGATGCATGCAAGGGAGAGTAGACTCACAAAGAGTTGGGTTCCTCCAAGTAGAAGGTTCGCTCCGGTAGTGTTTCTTTGGTTCGAGTAGACCTGCTGAGGGCTGGGGTCTACTTGTTATCGTCGGGATTGCCTGGTGAGGTTATTTTTCGCCCGTTCTTGGCTACGTCGAGATCAATCATCGTAGGCGCCGACCGAACTGCCACGACCGACAGACGTAGCGTTTTAGCTCTTGGTCGATGTGTGCCCGATCGCATTCGTTCAGATTGATCGCCGGTGGCAACGCGACGCGACTGCCGCCACAGCTATACCACTGCCGCTGTCTCCTTCAAGGCTATACACGGGGATGCAGAAGACATCGAAGTCTTCGAGAAGTAAATGTCATGCGGTATCAGGGTCATTCCTCCCTCCGTAAATGCGTAAAGGAAGGGGGCACAATGCCTGTGGTGCGGATCCATCGCTTTCTCGCCAATCATTAGTGCTGTTGAGGTGTTACATTTTTTGTCGTGATCGATTTTTTACTTTTCCCGAAGGTCAATTCGTCGGAGCTTTTTCACGCTCGTCGGCAGTCTTCTATGGGCACTTAGCCCCGTGGCCACAGGAGGTGTCGTCCTTTTATGCATCCCCCCGAAACCTGCCTGTATTTCTATAGCTTATTAGTCTATAGAGTTCATTCCAATAATGGATAGACTAATATCATATTATTGTTGTTGTTCTCACATTAGGTCTAACTCTTGTAGAAACATCTAGAGCACGTGGTCACACAAAGGGTGCTGGATCTCTAGGACAATCCGAAAGACCGTAATGAAGTCAAAATTCGTCAGGGAAACACTACTACTGCGACGCTTTCCCACACCGCACCTATAAGCACACGAGACGATAAAGGGGCAAAAGTGGCATGAAATTAATGTCCAAACTGAACTAACAGCACGGCCGCGTCGTCAGCAGTTAAGTATGAAAAACTGAAGGACAATTGAAGGCCTCTTATTTACCTTGGAACGGACGTTTTTGGGCTCTCCGCTATCTGACCGAATACAGCCACAAGAAACGGCACCGAAGCAACGGTATAGTAGTAGTGTGTCTCTAGTCGGAAGCGACGAAAACGTCTCGCCTAGGAGTAGTAGCGGCGTGCTTTTCTGGTCCACAGGGTGCACGCCTGTTCAAAATCTTGGTATGCGCATGGTGGATGGTATAATAGTCTACCTGACCTGGTACATTGTTTGCACAGCAGTGCAGTGCACTACTTATACTTCGAGGTATTATGATTTACACCCGCGTGTAAGGTTACAGGCGTGTAAGGTTACAGGGTGGCCAAAGAAAATCAAGACCGAAACCTCTTGTAAAAAGAATGGCGTAACAAATTGTTCCTACCCGACTGCCGTTACTATTGTTTTGATGTGGCTGCCGTTATTATTGTTTTGATGTGGCTGCCGTTACTAATGTTTTGATGTGGCTGCCGTTATTATTGTTTTGATGGGGCTGCCGTGTACAGACCGCCCTACTATTCGTACATGCACTCCATGCAAAAATGATGTCAAATCCGGAGATTTGCTTCGATCAAATTCATTTAGCTCAACAAGCACCCTATGCGACGCATGCCTCAGCAGACTCTATGATGCAGAACCTAGACGTAGGGGATTCCTTCACCCCATCATGATGGGTATATACACACGCATCATACCCATTGCTGGGTGTTCGCGCAAAAAACCAAAAGCTAATTCTTCCATTCGTTGTTTTTGCTGTTGATTGCGGGTTTTGGCGCAATATTTCTTGCAAGCGCTTCACTCAAAATATCCCTGCCCCTCTTTTTCATCTGGGGTTACAAGGCCAAGACAGCCTAGTAGCACCCTCGACAAACTTATCGGCGAGAAGCGATCGACAGCCGTTGCGCCTCCGATTCGTACGATGAGGCTGACAAACCGCATCTTTCGACAGACCTGCTCCAGATGTGTGACTGATCTGCAGATAGATCCACGAAAGATATCGTTGTCCAATGGCCCTATAGGAAAAAGCCTTCGAAATCATATTGTACTCCATGAAGGTGCAACAAGGAAAAGGCAGTCAGGTCGCAGCCCACCCTGGCTCTCGACTGATGGAGGCAGCCGGCCTCTGGGCCCCTCCAAGTGTCGCCGGCAGGGAGCCGAACCGTGCGAGCCCATCTACCGATAGTTTCAAGGAGGATATCCAGGTAAGTTGTGCATTCCAAAACTTGGCGCGCTGCTGTGCTGCGCAGAAATTAGCCGAAAGACACACCAAGATTTGAAATCGAGTGAACCCGAAACAGTTGGGGTGAGGTGACAGAGCAGAGCCTGGGGTAATGAGCACCACAGCCGATGGCCGGTGTGGTGTCTATGACAGTGGTGTGTACGGTAGCATGGCTTTTGCTGCTGTGCTGCTGCTGATGTAGCAAGCTGCTGCTGTGTGCTGCTTTGATCGCTTACGGCTATGATACGTTGCCGCGGGGTCGCTTTCACCCCCTCCGACGCGCTGTTGGCACCACAGGCTATCGGCAGGGCGGTGGAGCGGCTGCAAGAAGGATTCGCAGCAGACACCTCCGACAGCTCGCACAAGGTAAGCGGACTCTCCGATACGTATTTGGTTTGCGACCGTACGCACGGCATCCCAGCAGGGCGTGTTGCATTACCATACAGGTTACAGACCAGGTGTCAAACCTACATATAAGATGTCGAATGTACAACCATGTGTTGCGTGAATACGATTGCTGTGTTTGGGACAGAGCTGCCCCCCCCGCCCCGCTCACTACCGCCGGCTGGTTAACCCCCGTCCTCATTGTTGTCGCAGTCGGCATCTGGCCACGACTCTCTGCGATGGAGCCGCGCGCAGTCGGGGTCTACTCTTGGGTCCGGGGGAGAAAGCCCACACGATCGCGAGCCAAATCGTCTTGGAGGTCACAGATCTCCTGACGCTCTACCCCTCCCTATCGGGTAAGGATGTAATGACTGCCGATAATGACGATGACAGCATCGACAAAAGCAGTACGAGTTCTTAGTTGGGGGCGGACAGGGGGGGATCTCAGCGTTCTTAAGAGGGCACTTCGCTTGCACCTCGTTGCCGTGCAGCTCACCGTTTCTGCTATTGCGCGGCGAAAAGTTTGTACGAACAGGATGTTGATTCCAGCAAACCGTACCTACCAGGTATATACATGGATGCTGTTGTGTTGTTGGTTGTGTTTTATGCCGGTATGCCGGTACCTGGTACGTACGTGTGCCATATGAATATGTTTGGCGTTTAGCATCCGGACGTGCTTATACTCGCATACGTACCCCGTACCTGGTACAGCACAGCAGAATGTACGTATTTCCTTCTTCCTTGCGCTGCCATTGTCAAAAGGCCATGGGTATGACTTGAGTGCGAAGACGCCAGGAGACAGTAGTATTTACTACCCTCGTGTGCTTTTGGGAGCACTCGCAAGGGTACTTTGGCGCTCTTCTGTGTTATGTACATCCGCATACTCGCACTCCGGTAGGAATTGCAAAGACGCTCAACACACGACAGCGCTGCTATCGCGCCAATGAGAGCAAAGGGGATACAAGGCAGCAATACATCTAGGATAGTGGCAATTCTCTCACTTGAACTGTTGCTGTGCCCAATGCGCCTTCAAAGCACGCGCAGGCGCTGTGGTCTCACTTCATACTCGTACAACTGATTGCGCACTGGTATAGGGAGACTCGTCAACACGGGCGTTCTTCGGTCGTGTACAGCGGTAGCGGTAGTAGTTGCATCTCCTGTGGTTGCAGGCACCGATAGCGAAATCCTTGCCAAAGACATGAACCCCTTACCCCTTCCGACCTGCACCCACGTTTTTCGGGACAGACGGCTTGGAATTAGTGTGGGGGTAGTTCCAGCAGCCGTAAAAAAGGGTTAAAAGCGACGCGCAACTGGCTGGCGTCTAAATGTCTTTCGATATTTATATACTGTACTCCCTGTATCGACGACACCGCGCTTGCCCGCGTTCGCTCGCTGGCAGAGAGACGACAGCGAAGAGCGGGAACGGAAGCTTCGCGGAGGAAGTGGCGGCCTTACCCTCAGCACTCGATCGGGTGAGCGCGAGATATTAGTGCATGGCGTATCAAGTACCTGGTAGGTAGGACCGTCCTCGTGCTCATCGAGTCCTAAAAGACGCCTACCGTTGTGTGTGGATTGAGGGGAGATTGCAGGTTGAAACATATATTTTGTGGTCTGTGGTCGGCGTGGCAGCCGACAGCTCGCCTTCCACCGCTTAAATCAGTCTGCACAGATGTTAGGTGCTGTATGTTTTTGTACGTGAAATTCTTGCGTTTTCCGTCCTCGTTTGGTTCATAGACAAGCGCCTGTATTGGAGACCGACGGCCAATTATCCCCTTTAGAGCCCCCAAACCCCTCCTTACACTGATTCCAAGTAAATTTCCCCCAAAACAGGGTTCCAGTTGTAGAGGCGTTAAGCGAATGTAGGTGTCCCCGAAACTCGGTGAAAATCTGCTGTGCGTCGTAGAATTCCCCCCCACTGTTTGAAATAATTGTTCTAGTAGTAAATTGCACTGCTATATACATCGCCCTCATTTTTCAGCAATACGGGCGCACGTGTGACTGGTGTCGCTCTAGCGAGGGTGAACTCTGACTGCACGTCACCTAATAGGTGACGCCATCATGTTCCATGTGCCTCTTCGGGGGATGCGCCACCACCAACTATACCCTGGATTCACTGACCCCCAATTCGCACCTTTTTTTGCCTTGAGCAACATTTTCGGTGGTTTTGCTATTCATCGTATTAATCCTTCATACCGCTGCAAGAAACGCATGCTCTAATTCCAGGTAGTTTTCTCGCCAAAACGTGGGTGCAGTGCCAGAGGGGTTGGTATGATTGCTTCAGGGACCCTCGTTGCTGCTACTGTGGCACGGCAATTCCATACCAGGATTTTGAGACTGCCTTATTTACCCCGCCGCACTGACCTTGTTTCCGTCAACCGCGCAGACAAGCTACTCACACGGGCGTTTATCTTTGCGTGAGCTTCGCTCAACGGAAGAGACTCGCAAGTTATACTCCAGCGAACGCATCACGCGAAGAGGAGACGCTGCATCGAGTGTATCCCCGGAACGAGACGGTAACGGCGACAGCAGCCTTACCCAGCGACGTTCGACTGGAGCCCGCCGCGACAGCGGACGGCCTACCCGTGGAAGCCCGGGTGGAAAGCTACGTGTGGTGGCATCAGCGGTGACGTCGGAGTGGAAAGAGGAGGAGGAGGACGGGGAAGGGAGGGTGGAGGCGCGGCGTAGGATGTCAGCACGCGTGCCGTCTGAGCACCAACCGCGGCCCTTGCTTGTGGACGGCCAAGCAGGAGCTTTTTCGTCAACGTCATTGCCGCTGCGGTCGCCGTCGTCACAGCCTTGGCGGAGCGATGACGTTTCCGAGGGGGGTCAGAAGAAGCGACGAGACCGGTCGTCGGAGGAGAGCGGGGATGACGGTGTTGGGTCGGATCGTAGGAGCATAAGCGGGAGAAAACGACGTCCGGCAGAGAGACGCCGCGAAGGAAAAGGAGAAAGAGAAGGGGATGGAGGGGGAGGGGGGGCAGCAGAAGGGGAAGGAAGAGCAGGAGCAGGAGAGGGTCTTGGGAGGGTGGGGGAGGACTCGGTGGGCAGTAGCTCTCTGATTGAGCTACGCGACGCGTTAAGGTCAAGGGAAAAGGATCTCCTGCGCCTTAAAGTCGACGTCGGTGCCGTTGCCACAAGCGCTGGCAGTTTCAAGCACCTCGCGGCTTCTCATGGTGGTGGCGTCAAAGCAGGCAGCTCGACCGGCTTTGGCCTCTACGGCGGCGGCGACGACGACGGCGGCATCAAGAAAGATAACCGGTCGAAGGCTTCGCCACGCGGAAGGAAACCGCACGCGGGACCAGATCGAGACGGAGCTAGCGCTGGCGGCGACGATGGAGAGACTCCACTGAAGGACACAACACGTCGATCGTATCGTAAGGACGAAATACATGGTCGCTCACAATCCAGTCCGTCGCCAGCCAAGACTACGGTACACCGCGAAGCCATACCGGCAAGAGGCATCGATCTGCTTTCGGACGGAGCGCATGCGGTATCGCAAGCCTTGTTGTCGCCGTCGCAGCAACCCCTGCCCACCTTTAATGGTGCCGGAGTCGCGGTGGGAGGGTCAAATCTTGTTGCCTCTGCTCACGGGGCACTTAAGCGGATGCGGGCGGTTCTGGAGCAGCGTGAAGTCGATGCGCAGCGTGCTAAGAACGACGCAGGGAAGATGGTGAGTTATTACAGCAGCTGTGCACCAGCGGCATGGCGAACAGTCTCGAGGCGTCCTCTTTCTTTTTTTCGCGCGGCTGGAAGGTGTTCCTTTCGAATGGCGTCGTTATGGTCTCACGGCGCGAGAACCGTACCAGGGAGGTTGCACGATTTGGCGAGTGGTTGGTGTCCGCTTCCATAGCGTCTAAATAGGGGGTATGGAGTTTCATTTTGCACCCTGGGACCTTTGGTAGTACCTAAGAGCCGTCATTTAAAGATTGTAGGCGCTCCACCTGAATCGAGCCTAACGCCTCATGTGCCTCGCCTTATTGCCTCTTTTTGATTTGCTTGTCATCATGGACAGCGCCATTGCTGATGGCCTACGACAACGCATTTTACGCGAATTCCAATCGCTGGAAGTGTAACAATCTCCTCACGCGGTTGTCGTACCTGTCGTGCCGCTCTTGTCCTTTGCAACCTCCTGTCTATCCTACACGCTTTTCTCACCCCCCGTGCCTCCCACCCCGAACATCTCTCTGCATCTGTACCCCCTATCATGTTTGTCTCTTTCCCCCTCTCCCTCTCCCTCTCCATTTCCTGATATTGGGACGGCTGCTGCTGCTGACCCGGCTGCTACTGCTCATCCTGCTGCTGCGGTACAATATGTTCCCATCAACAGCCATTGCCTCGGCTGCGTGTTGCACATCCTGCACATCTCCGTGACTGCGGGGTTGACAACTTCTTGTTTCATGGGTCCTCAAACGCTTTTCTCACCCCCCGTGCCTCCCACCCCGAACATCTCTCTGCATCTGTACCCCCCTATTATGTTTGTCTCTTTCCCCCTCTCCCTCTCCCTCTCCATTTCCCTGCCCCTCTCTGTTCCTCTCCCTACCCCACCCCCCCTCCCCCCTTCCTCCTTCCACTGCTCCAGGCCGACAACCTAAGCGAACTGTCGACACGCCTGCACAGCTCGGAGCGTAAGCGTCGCGCGCAGACCACGGAGCTCACCGATGCACAGGCCGAGATTTCCCGCCTGACCCGCCGCGCCAAAGAAACGGCGGAAGAACAAACTGCCCTAACCACGGCACTGCGCGAGCGCGACAAGGACCTTACCCGCCTGAAAGAGAAGTTAGCAGCCGCGACAGGGGAGCTATCCGAAGAGCAGGAAGGCACCGCGGCTCTCCGTGAGCGGCTTGAGGCATCCGAGCGAGATACCCGGGATGCGTTAGAGAGGGCCACGGTGGCGGAAGAGGAGGCGGCGGAACAGGCGGCGCGCGCGACGAAGGCGGAATCAGCCGGGCGGGGGCTCGGTGCCGCGGTCGAAAAACAAATCGCAGAGCTCGAGGGCGCCGTCGAGGAGAGAAGCGCTGACGCCCAACGAGCGCGGGAAGAAGCCAGGTCGGCGGTGACCGGGCTGCGGTCTGCGGAGGAGGAAGTGCGCCAGCAAGCGCGGGAGGCGGCGAGGGCGAGGGAGCAGCTGGGCGCAGAGAGGGAGAGGTCGGCGCGCGTGCAGCTCGAGCTGGAGGTGGGTGCCGGTGACTTTTGAGTTGTTGTTATTCCACCCGGCTTTTTTGGTTTGTGCGAATTTCGTTCGGTTTTGAAAGCGATGTACAGTTTGGTTTTGTGTTGCCCCGGGTGGTTTGGCAGTGTCTGCGCCGCGTTTGGGTTTTTGCTACAGGTGCTCTTTGTCCGCCGTTCGTGCGTGTGGCAGGTACCTCGAATCGGCCCACCCCGGTGTTTGTGCTTTTTTTGCGGGCGAAACGCGCGAAACCTCTGAACAATGTGCTGTCGTCTTGGTTTTTCGGGCGCACACCATTCTGATGCTCCTATGAATAGGCTGCCCTTCGAGAGCGAACGCACGCGGTCGAAAACCTAGCGATTGCCGAGGCGGAGATGGAACGGCTGCGCACGGATCTGGCAGCGGCGCTAGCGACCGCTGAGGACAATCAGGCGAGTGCTTTTGGAGCGCGAGGACCGCCTCTCTGGTGTTTCGCGTAGGACGGGGACCGACGGCGACCGCCAGCTCGCAGCTGCCGGGGTGGCGTCCAACACGCACAAGCCAAGGCGCCGCCCTTGTGCAAAAAATAGCACGCGCGATCGAAGTATCACACGCACCGTGCAAATATGAGTTTCGATGAAATCGTCGATCCCACAGCTGAAATGCGTGTGTGTGCTTTAAACCAACACAACAAGCGAGCTCAAAATCTTTGGGCTGAGTTTTCTATACGGTCCTGGACTTGTTTTTTTCTTCTGCGCGTGAGTGCAGGTAGTTGCCATCAATAGACACCTGCCACTGAGAGTTTTGTCTCGCCAGATTTCCCGAGAGCGTTGCCAATGTGCTGCCGGATATGTGTTGTCCGCGCCGTCTCTACCCTGTACCCTAACCGGTTGGGTTGTGTGCAGCCGTTTTGATGGCAACGCTTGTCACAGTGTTTTGAACTCTTGTGGACTGGTTCGGGGGCGCAAAACAGGTGAATGTCCCTGCACGAAAATCCGTGGCGAGGGTCGAAATGCCGACGAATACGTCTCAAGTTCATGTCCCGCCTGGCGCCTGCACGAGCCTGCACGAATTTTCAGAAAATATCGCGCTGTTCGAATCGCTAGATGATCATATAGATGACCCAAAGTCTCCTAATCAGGGCAGCAGGTGACGCACTCTGTAGCGTACAGCAGTTGTGCAAGGAAAAATAAAATAGATGGTTACTCGTCAACGCGTACAACCCCATTATCCCGACGTAGTGTGTAAGTTATCATTTTCCCACCGGTATCTTACGTAGCGCAGGTGGTCCACCATCAACGCAAAACAGCAACAGAGGGCCTGCAAGCGGCGGAAGCGGAGCTCGCCGGCCTCAGGGTGACGCTGGCGCTCGCGCGCGAGGGGGAAGCGGAGCAGCGCCGTCGCTTCGAGCAAGAATCGATCAAGGCGGCGGCTCTGCGGGACGAGTTGGCGGCCAACGAGGCCCGCCGCACAGCACAGGAGGAGGAGATATCGCTCGTGAGAAAGCAGGTGTGTGACATTTTCATGTTCTGCAACCAATCTTGGCGCAAGATAGCAGGTGCGCTTGTTATTATTTTGACCGACTCGGCGCGTGCCGTAACTTGCTCTGGCCACGGTGGGGAGGAACGGTATAGGGACGACAGAGACCTCTTCGGAATTTTCGCAGCTTTATCAAGGCCGTTGTTTTGCCGTTTTTTGTCTGCCCCCGTCGTGTGAGGTTGGAGGCGATGAGCTTGCTGTTTGCTCGGTTTGGTGCCGGGTATTCACGAAAAATGTCGTTAGTCAACGATGCCGCCTTTCGGCTGGTGTAAAATGTGGGCCCACTGTGTTATCGGCTCCTTTTTTCAGGTGTCACGGTTGGACGCGAAGATCGAGGTAGACGTGAGGCGGGAACGAGCGAAGTTAGACGCGGCTGCTAAGGCCAGCCTCGCTGAAGCGCAGAGAGAAGCGGCAACCCTTGGCGCAAGGATGGAGACTATGGAGACTGATCTCCGTGCCACCCAGCAGCGGGAACGAGTAGCCGCGGAGGCGGCCGAAGATCTCAAAGCCGAGCTTGCTAACTGCCAAAAGAAGTCGGAGAGAGCGGGGGCGGAGGCGGCGTCTGCGCTGGAGCAAGCTCTCGCGGCGGAAGCCACAGCTGACTCTCAAGCGCGTTCCTTCCAGAAGACGGCAGATACCGCACGGCGGGATAAAGAGACACTCAAGCGAAGCCTTGTCGCGTCTCAGGCGCAGGCCGCGGAGCTCCGCGCGGAGTATTCGAGGCTGCTGTCACGGCTAGACCCCGCCTCGGCAACCCCCTCCTTTTTGTCCGGGAGAGCGGGCGGTCTTGGTGATGGGGCGACGGCGGCACTGCAGGCGGCGGTGGAAGCTCCGGGGGCCGCGGCTGGAACAATATCGACCGCGGCCGCTCTCCGCATGCGCGCGGAGCTCGAGGAAAAACTAACTTTAGCACTTGCCGAGTCGACAGAAGCGCGCACAGTTGCGCAAAGACTGAAGCTCAAGGTCAAGGCTTGCGAGAGAGAGCACAAGCCCCTCTCCACTGCGGTGGCGGGCAACAGCGCCCGCGATCGAATAGAAGAGTGGGGAGCGAGTGACGCAAAGCAGAGGCAGGGTCTGCAGGAGAGCGGTGGCGTTTCGGGTGGAACGGGTTGTGCTGGGAAGCGGGAGCTGCATCTGGCGTGCCGTGCGATGGATAGAGTAGCATCCGCGCTGTGTGCAGCCGTGAATAGGACCGAGCACCATGGCGGTGGCGGGAGGAGGCAGTTCGACGACACCTTGGGGGCGACGAGCACGCAACCAAGAGGAAGGGTCGCCGGTGGAAGCTATCACTCGACAGCGCTGGCCGGTGGGCGCCGGCGCCGGCGCAGGGCGCTCTCTGCGGGCAGTAGCAGGGCTGGAGACGACAGGGATGTCGACAACGGCAGATTCGGAGATGAATGGGAGCGGGGGTCAGAGGGCGACCAGCGCTTCATCTCTCGCGTGAAGGTTCGTGAACTCTCGGAACGCTTGCGCTCGGAGGCAGGCAAGGTTCTGGACGCGCGAGCTGACGAGCGGGAGGAAGCCGAGGAAAAGGTGGCGCGTCTGCAGCAGGAGCTGCGCAACTCTGAGAATCGGGAGGCAGAGGCGGCAGCGAGACTCGAGGAGAGCAGGGAGGTAAGCACCTCATGGGATTGGCTCTGCAACTCTAACGTACGCGCCCACGGCAATTATGTTGTACAGTAACTAAGCCTCTGTTTCGGCCGTGGGCTCGGCCAAGTCACGACAACGCAGACGTAGATGAAAGCCGTTCGTCCGTAACGCATCAGGGCGCCAAAGATGGGTCCTGATGCAGCTGATGTGGCATATTGTGCAAAACATGTGCCAGTATCTGGTATTTATAATGTGTCGCCCGATACTTCTAAGAGGCATTTTTGTCCCCAGTATGCCAACTCGCGGTTCTTGTGCACCACCGTGTCACGTACCACTGCCTTTTTTTCGCGTTTCGCGTCTGTTTTTTTTCTGACACCACAGCTGAGCCGGGAACAGACAGGCTTCGTGGAGGGTGTTTGGCAGGAAAGGCGACGCCTCGAGGCTGAACTCGGTGCCCGCCGCGAAGAAGTCGAACGGTTACGAGCTAGGGAGGATGTCACACGCGCGGCGGCGAAGGCGTTGGAGAGTCGCGCGGAAGAGTTGTCGGCGACGCTTCGGCAGGGGCAGGCTCAGGTAAAGCACGACGCCCAGGCGGCCGCGGCTGCGAGCACGAGAGATGCGATGGAGGCGCTGCGGCGGCAGCTGGATGAACTCCGTCGAGAGGTAGATAGGACGAAGCAAGAGCAGGCGGCGAACAGCTCCCGACCATCTGCAGGCGGGGCAGGGACGGGAGCTGCTGCTGCTGGTGCGGGGTCTTCTGGCGCAGCCTCTGGGTTGGCGCCAGGCGTGGGGGGAGAGGTGCGGAGTGAGGGGTGGGGGGCAGCGACGGCGGCGGTTGTCTCCTCGGCTGTGCTTGAGGGAGAATTCCAGCGGTTGCGCGCCAAGTACGAAAAGGCGAAGGGGCGTATCGCTGCGCTGGAGGAGCTGGTGGCTGTTTCTCGACGCGTCAGCACACAAACTCGGAAGGAATTTCAGGTGCGTGCAGGAAAACCGGAGAACGCGATCCCGCGGGTCTCGGCGGAGATAAGGCGTGCATTTCAAATGTTGTGGCGGGCGGGTGGCGGTGGACGAAGCCGCCAGGTAGTGGTTTGAGCACCTCCATGGCTTCACGTTGTTCTGCGAGCGCCGGTTCAATCACGATTTTCTGTACCGTGTCGGTGCGATATCACCAGGACCCAAACCCACTAAGACAGTTTTTTATGCATGTTTTGCTTCTTCGGTTGGTGGGTAATCACTACCTTGTGCCGAAAGTACCCATTGCTCGCCGACATCGCTTCGAGTAGATGATGGGTGCTGTTTGTGTCTTTGCAGCATGAGGGTGAGACAAAAACAACTGCCAGGTATCGTGGCAATGGACACTTTTTCTAACAGTCGCTGGCGTGCCCTGATCATTTTCCTTGTCGCTAGGGTGCTCTGGACGCGCTGAAGCTGTCGCAGGAACTGTTGTTAAGGATACACAGAAAACGTCAAAGCAGCCGCGGCGGGAATTCCGACAGCTCTGCAGATCCCCCGCGTACTTGCGAGGAAGCGTCTGCCCCGTCAACCACGCTTCACAACCGCGCCAACCCGGCGCAACGCTCTCACGAAATACCATCAGGAGCTCCCGCGGTTGCGGTAGCACCGGAACAGAGTCAGCCTGCCTCCTTAGTCTCCTCGTCGGCTGACGCCCACGCGTATGAGCTGACGACCCAGGCATCCAGACTTCGTGACATGAGCAGCAACGTCAAGCGGCTTCTGCAGCTAGCGGCGGGGGAGGTGCTGGGTGCCCTCGAAGACACCCGGGGCTCTTTAGGGGCTGCCACCTCTACCGCAGACCACGCGAGAGGGGTTCTTCCCGCTGTTCCGGGGGGGAAGGCGGCCGCTGGAGACCCTGTTGCGCCCAACGGGGCGGGCCTTGACCTCCTCACGGAGCAACTGCGCGGGGCAAACGCGGTGGCGCGGGCGCTAGAGGCGGACAAGTTGAGGTTGGACGACGAGCTCAAAAAAGTTGTGGCGCAGCTGGCGGAATGCCAGGAGCACCTGAGAGACAAGACTGCTCAGGTTTGCGCCGGGCTCTCTGCACCGTTTGCGGTTACGCCCCCATGCGATTTGTTTTTGTTACTGGGACGGTCATTTTGGCAAAATGCATCATGTTCCTTTCATTCTTTGCAAGTTCTGTTGCTTGTTTTTGCCTTTTCGCGCTCGTGCTCTAGAAGACAGTATCAAGTCACTTGTGGAACTAACCAAACGTGCCGGGTTAGGTACTTCTTTCTTGTTTTATGTTGTGTTTGTGTCAGAGCTAATCAAGTGCCTGAGCCGCACCAACCCTTTCAGAAAGAGAGTGGTGGACGTTGTCGAAATCATGTTGATCTCTTTGGTTACCCAAATGATTGCGGTGGAACCTGAATCAATGAGCTTCAACACGTGTCGATAATCTGTTGAAGCGATTTTTTCCTGACGAACCCAACACCCCCCCCGCCCCACGCCACACCTACGTTATTTTCTTAGGCTCTCGTGCTCGAGGAGCAAGTGGCGCGATCGGACGCCGACCGCCGAGATGCGCGTGAAGCTCAGTCAATCGCAAGCAATCGGCTGGCAGGGGCTGAGTCGGTGGGGGCGGTGACCCGACGTCGCCTGGAATCAGCGGAGGAGGAGCTTTCCCACACGAGAGGTCGCCTAGACACGGCGTTAGCGGTTCAGAGCGAGCTACGGAAACGGTGCGAGGAACTGGCGCTCGCATCTAGCGCGTTTGCGACGGAGGTCGCCAAGCAAAAGGAGGAGCGCACCAACTCGCAAGAGCGGTCTCGCGCAGAGACAGCGGCGAGCGCGAAAGAGCTGCAAGAGCGGTGCGCCGAATTTTCCCGCGCATCGGATTTGTGGGCGGCCGAGCGCATCCGATTCCAGAAGGAGCTGGAGAGCGCGCGCACCGAAGCTCAAGACATTGACTCCGACGTGGCCCAGGTCCTCGACGCGCTGGCTGCGTCGGAGAAAGAAAGGCTACGGTTGGAGGGCGAGCTCGACCGACAGTCGAGGATAGCGGGGGCCGCACGGCGTGCGGCAAAAGTTGCGGAGGGCACGGCGGCGCACGCGCAGAAGGACGTTGACCGTGAGAGATCTGCGTTTTTCGAAAAGACAGGCCAGATTGAAGACGCGATGCAGGCTGACACGCTTAGACTGAAGGAATCGCTGGAGCAAGAGACCAAGCGCCGCGAGGAACTGGAACGGGAGTGCAAGGGGTTGGCCTCGCGGGTGACTGAGCTCGAAGCGGCCTTGATGTCCGCATCGTCCGAGGTGAGAAAAAGCGCCAGACTCGCGGGCGAGAGGAGCGGGAAGCACGAGCGCGAAGTGGCGACGCTGAGAGAAGAAGCCACGAGGCTCAGAACGGCACTCCGAGAAGAAGCCGAGAACGCCCGCGGGGCGCTTACGCGTGCGGAGGAAGGGCGCGAAAAGTGGATGGAAGAAAGAGCCACTATTAAGAAAGAGGCATCGAAGGACAAAAGAGCGGCGCTGACCGAGGCTACCGAGCGGGCATACCGAGAGGGTGTAGCCGACGAACAAGCGCGCTTGGCCGATGCCCAGGAGCGCGACCGATGTGCCACAGCTGGGTTACAGAAGGACATGGAGGAGATGACGGCGGCGCTTCAAGCAGAAGCAAGTCGTGCGGCGGAGGCGTTGGCCCGTGAAGCGTCTCTGCGTGCGCAGGCTGCGCGCGAAGTGGCTTCTTTGAAGCGCAAGGTGGCTAGGCTTGAAACCGACCTGGATAAAGCATCCGCCGCTGCCAGTATTGCCAGCGAAGCCGCGCGCGAAGCAGCCAACCCAATGTGCCAAATGCAGGCCGAGATGCGCTCCGTGATAAGCAGTCTTCAGAAAGACAAGGAGGAGAAGGTGCGGGAAGCAGACGCCAGGTTGGAAGGGGTTAACCGGCAATGGCATGCGTCGGACCTTCCGGGTGCCTCGCTGCTCATCAGGCAAGCGGGCGCGGCAGCGGCATCTTTGACGCCGCGTGGAGAGGTAGGTGGCGATACAGCTGAGGGTTTCTCGGGCTTTTCCGTTGAACATACGAGTGGGCAAAACTCTACCGGCGAGACCATACGGCCAACGGCTCTCCGATCGAAAGTTGGTATGCGCAATGACGACCTGTCGAGGAGGGAACGCGGTACTTCCACTAGAGCACAAGGGAAAGTCCGACTTGCGGGAGGCGATGTAGCCGTGCCCAAAGGTGCCACCTTTGGCAGCAGAAAAGGCGACCGACATGTGCAGGGGTTGACAGCAAGAGGAGAGGACGAGTCGTTGCATCCGTCGCAAGACGTGGCTGCGGGCCGCGGCTCTTCCGCACCGGAGACAGCTTGGCGTCGCCGACAAGAAGATTCGCTGCCGACGGCCGGAGGTATCACCGCAACCGCTGCTGCTGGTCACCCCCGAGTGCCCGCTCTCCAGAAGACTAAAACCGGCGACAACAACAGCAGCAGCAGCAGCAGCAGCAGCGGCGGCGGCAGCAGCGGCGGGCGGCAGCGCAGCAGTGGCGGCAGCAGCAGCAGCAGTAGCGTCATCAGGGGTAGAGGCGAAGGGGCGGTTGCAGGATCACAACTACGTCGTCCTGGTGGCCCGGCTTCTGATTCTGGTTCTCCCTCTCCCACCGGCACTCCGCGGCAAGATGCACCCTCGGTCGCTGGGCGGCAAGCAGAAGTGAATCATGCCAACGATGTCGATGTCGCCATGGACGCCCAAAGGCCTGACCGAGATACCGCTCGTTCGTCTCGGGTAGAGTATTCCGACGATAACGATTCATGCTCGGCCACTCAATCCCTCGAATCCGTGGACACCCAAACCTCTGACTTGTCGAGGTTCTTAGCAACGGCGACGGCAATGTCGTCAGGTCGTGAGGGGGGGTCACGCCGAAGCGTGGTCGTTCGCGATTGGAAAGCCGGCCAACGAGAGGCGTTCAGCGAGCTGGACAGAAGGGCTTCTGCATCCGGTGGTGGTGGTAGTGTTGGTGTTGGTGTTGGTGTTGGTGTTGGTGTTAGCGTTGGTGGTGGTGGGGTTGGTGATGCTGATGGTCTTGGTGGTGGTGATGGCGGTGGCAGTTAGATAGCGACACCTCGCAGTCTTTAGTAAGCAGTGCCGTGCCCGAGTTATTGTTGTGTAATATTTGTGTCGGCAGGAGAACAACTGTGATTCGTCGCGAGTTGTTTTGTCGCGAACCAGTACGTGGTAATTGCTCGCGTGACAGCACCATCCCACCCGTCTACGAGCAGAACTATGTGAAGTTTTGTTGATATTAGCTTTTGTTTCTGTGCCCACAAACTGCTGTTTAACGATGCTGGTGCCAAGGTTTATGTGACCATGTTTTGGTTCTACAGGGATGTGGTTAAGGCGTGGATTTACCTGCAGTAACCCGATGACGATAGAAGATTGTTGGGTAGTGTTGGATAGTGTTTGTATCTAGTTGTTTAGACAATGTGTGTAAAATGGAGAGTTGCCAACATAATGTGCGTACTGCTGTACGCAGTCGAAAAGGGTGTTACGAGCACGCAAGTGCGGGCGATGGTCCCGTCAAGCTGTTGTTCACACTAACCCATACGTACCAAGTATCAGGGTTTATGCAGCTAGCTGATGGTATTGTAGATGTTGCGTCAGCTCGTTGTTGGCTGTTGTTGACATCAGCTATGATTACGTACAGAAAAATCGTCTGGAGGTTAATATTTCCTTATTTTAGGAAAATCACACTTAATTGACAACATGACGATGTCAGGAATCAGAGCAGATCAAGCGTGGGTGCAAGCGATGCTTTTCTTCTTTCACGGTGGGCACACACATGTCGTCATGTATGTTCTTGAAAAAAAAATACCACCAAAGAGTCGTTCTACTGCAGCCCCCCCTACTTTTACTTAACGAAACCGCCGGTTTTGAAACCAGCTCCCGGCTGTATCTCCTGAAATGCGGTTTCCCTTGCCACCCCGACGTCATCGTTCGATGGTCCTTTGCAAACAAGAAACTATACAGTAATTTTTTTTCATCTCATCCTTCGTCGTTTCGAGCAGCCATGAAACGTTCGTTAATAAAAATCACTGTTTTTTTGGGGGGGGCACCGTAGAATAGTCCAAACGGTATTTGCGTGTATAGAAAAGAAGAACGGCAAGTCCAAATGCGTCCGATGAAAACATGTTCTTCCGATTTTTCATTGGGATAAACACGGCAAAGGTTTCAATTAAATGAGTAGACTAAATATAGGGCATATTATGCTAGTGTTATAAGGCTTAGTTAGGGTAAGCAACTGGTGAACCTTTTTGCAAGTGGTCAAACGGACTAATAACCCACTAATATCTTAAAAAATGGCGTCGTCGGCAGACGATGGGTTTTCGGGTCGTGGGTTCGAATCCACCATTCACAATAGTAAACTTTCACGGCTTCCCCCATGTCGAACCTGAAACATATACATACTCCCCCCGGTATACCCAGGAATTGAAACCGCTTGGATATTAACACGCCCGCCCGTACATCCGGCCGACCTGCTATCCCGCCGTGTCAGGGGGGGGTGTTATAAGGC
The DNA here is from genome assembly GCA_012845835.1 of Undaria pinnatifida. NCBI lineage: Eukaryota > Phaeophyceae > Laminariales > Alariaceae > Undaria > Undaria pinnatifida. The sequence continues at coordinate 11,573,260 of JABAKD010000010.1, forward strand.
TTAGTCTGGGTAAGCAACTGGTCAACGTTTTGCAAGTGGTCAAACGGACTAATAACCCACTACTACCTCAACACTAGCCCTTTAGGCCGAAGGAAGCTGCAGCAGCAAACCGAATGCGAGCCTGACGTTCTTAGTGAGCCTATGCTGCTGTTGTTGTACACCATGATGTGTCCAACCTGGGCCACAACAACGCAGACTATAATAGATAGATGAGCAAATCTCTTCAGTCTTATCATTTATGGTGGTGACTGCAAACACAATCGATTTTCTCCGTACACAAAGTGGCAGAGTTAGTGACACCAGCACGATCCGGCAGTAAGCGGTCAAAACCGGGATATCGCAAAGTCGCGATGATTTTTGTGGTTTACGATTTCATTATGTCGCTAGATTATGGGGCCCGTGTCTCAACTTATTGCCCAAATATATTCTACACAATTCTATAAATAGCAGCGAGTGACATCTGGGAGGAAATTACAAGCGGATTATTTGAAACCTCGGTCGCTCCACTCCCTCGGATTCCACATCTCCATTCACTAGGTTTGCCTAGACTTAGTTGTCAGTAAGCTCACTCTCCGAGCTGTGTGTCTGTCTATTCCCTTGAACTAACAGCTTAAACCTTTTTTATTAAACCCTCTTATGTATGAGATGGCACGTGGCGTGTATCAGCTCTTAGCTGGTGTACGCTCGTAGGCTCGCTTTCGGATGATGACCCGATGAAGACACAGCCTATATGTATGTGATTTGAGGCAAACGAAGGCCACGGTTAGGTGAGCCTGTAAGAGCAGAGAGCTCTTCGTAGCAGAGAAGATGTTGTTCGCTTGCACTATTCGCCTTGATGATAAGAGTTTCCGTTGACAGACAGCTACTCTACTGCCGGGAGTGCTCTTAATAAAACGTGTCGCTTGGAGTTTGGCGAGTCCTTTCTGAGAAGTCACGCCTTTGGCCCGCACTCTCAACGAGGTGCGTTGGGCAATTTGGTCGGTCTATCACGATGATCACACGTGAAGCCTTTGGCCCGCACCCAACGAGAGGTGCGTGGGGCTCGAATTTTGGTCGGTCTAACACGATGATCACACGTAAAGTCCTTGAACTAGACGTCAGAGCTATATTAGCAGACGGTAGCTTGTCCTGTCGAGAGTTGCCTCTGTACCGCTGTTGCTCAGAACGACTCGCTTATTTGGAGTCGAGGCAACGTTCAGCAGTTGTTTACTCGAGTATGTCGAGGTTTTGTTTTGGGGTCCTTGGCGATACAACAAGAGTCCCGTGCGCGTGGATGATTGATTTGGTACAACCTGTGATGTGGTGGCGTTCTGTACCTTTGGGTACCTTGATCACAGCTCTGGCATCAATTGCTCTGATTGAGTGCGTAGGATCCTCTAGATAGATATGCTCACTCACTCACCGCGCGTTTCCCACGAAGTGCTTGTAGTCCTTCGTCTGATGCTTTTCGTCGTACTCGTAGATAGAGATGTATGTAGAAAAAGCTCCCGTAGGCAGCAGTAGTAGATTTATTGATCAGCCGCCCTCAGCGGCGATGACCTTGAATCCGTGCTGCCGCTCTCCTCGTTTACGTGTGCGAGGGTCATAACCTATTAAACCCTCTTATATTGAAACCACAGTAATAAATTTATAAAATAGATGTGATGTTTTACCTAGCTCAAAATTCTCCACCTAAAGTATAAATACCAACACTTACCATTATTATAGTGGACAAAAATAGGACACCTCCCAATAAAAAATCACCCATATAGTATATTTCGAGTACCAACAACGCAGCTTGCAAAGATGAGTGTTGACCTGAAATTCGTCGAACTCACGGCTGACGTCCTTGAAAATTAGTTATAAAAATAAAAATCTTATATATGATATGGCATGTGGCGTGTATCAGCTCTCAGCTGGTGTACGCTCGTAGTCTTGCTTGCGGATGACCCGATGAAGACACAGCCTATATATATAATTTTAAGCAAAATAAGGCCACGGTTAGGTGAGCCTGTAAGAGCAGCGAGCTCTAGCAGAGAAGATGTTGTTCGGCGACCCCAAGCCGATATGTTGATTGATGATTAATTTGCTCAGCAGATGAGAGCTGATGGTGAGCAAAGAAGGAGTGAGCACATGTGGGCGATGCGCCTACCTATGCGTCGCTCGTAGCTCAAAGACAAGGACCCTCAAAATCCGTTGCAAACGAAAAGAAAAGGACCCTTAAAATGGACCCTCGAACAACGGTACCTACCGATATAAATCCAGGGTACGGATAAAAAACAAAAAACAAGCCATGATGTTTCAAAACAAACGACGCCAATACGAGATCCGACAGCCTTGTTTAACAACTCGTATCTCAGGGTATGTGATCATATGACCCTTCGTAGCCTATCTTTTTACTTCAGCAACAACTCGTACGATATCTTAAATATCGTGCTACCGGTTCCAATAAGGATACCGAAGACTGCCCCTCTCAACGTGTAGCAGTACGTACTACATGTACCAGGTATCTGGACATGATTAGCCTGTAAACTGCTGTGTATCATGTATCCAAGATATTGCTGCTGGGACTTGTGCTTGTTATGTACTGTGCATCGATAAACGACAACTACCAGACTGAAAACTGTCTGTTGTACTAGCAACTCGCAATGTATATCAGATGACTTTAAGTGTTATCAAGTAACGACATGATGGGTTACTGACACAAGTAGCATATCTTACCATTTTTTTCGTGTCGAGACAATCAATCTTGCAGATTTTGGTATTTTACTAGCAGATAACAATGTAAAACTGTAGTATAATAGTAGGAGAGAAGTGTTAAGAAATTAGTGGGGTGTTAGTCCGTTTGACCACTTGCACAAAAGGTTAACCAATAGCTTACCCAAACTAAGGCTTATAACACTCGCCCCCCCTGAAACGGCGGGATAGCAGGTCGGCCGGACATACCAGCTTACCCACTAAGCCACATAGCAGAAGAAGGGAAATATTTGACAATGACTTTGTATTGAAATGTGCGGACACAGCTCCCCTGGTGGTGCCTTTCTTGTTACCCTTACCCGACGCGCGTGCTACGATAGCAATGGCGGTCTTAACGTATATCACTTACTGGCTAAAATATTTTCTGAACGACGGAAGCTCCGTAACCCAAAATCGCCGGAACGTCTTTCTTGTTTTTTTCCGCAATATTAATTAACGATTTTCATGCCTAGGCCATGGGTCTGTCCATCGAGTTTCATTTTAAGTGTATATCCTAAGAAAACAGCCGTGTTTGGGGTGAGGTGTAGAGCCTTTTCAAGCGAGGGGCCGAAGAGAAACATGGTGCACCCCGCTACCGTACGCGCCCTCCTGGTTCTTATTGGTGGGTGTCCTGTACTGCTGTATGTCCTATTTTTCCCTTCGTTCCGTCGTGTAGTACTTCTTCGTGTTGCTGTTGTTGGTGAACGTACGGTCCGGAGCAACAGGGTGGTTGTTGTGTTGGTTAACGTATATTTCAAAGTACGATCCCGAAGATATGTGTTTCTTGTTTCTCATTTTTTCTTGTTGGCGAGCCAATGCTGCAGCTATGTTGCTGTGACCGCTGCTGCTACTAATAATAATTCGCTAAAACGTACCAGGTATACCTTTTTTTGGCTTCCAAGCACCGTTTTTTGGCGGATTCCCGACGCATATGCGCTACGATCGACGGTCGAGGTGCAACATTTTTTTCCTGGGGAGCCTCTTCACTTGAGGAGCTCCATACTATTAATAGTATGCCTCCCCCGAAAATGAGTCAGAAAAAACTGAAAGTACAACCCGATCATCAAACCCATGATCGCCTCTAGGTATACCAAAAAATAATCTTGTGCACAAAAAAAAAACAAGAACAACATACCTTCGTGAAGGAGAGCCCCGTCCTTCAGGATGTAAAAAAAAAAAGTGCTACTAATAATAATACCTGGGGGGTAGAACCTCTATCGTAGCACGCGTCTCTCCGCCTGTAAGTCAGGAAAATCCCAGAAAAAACATCGCCCTGTTAAATTAAAGGTGGGGACACAGAGTGCCCCCTGCAGGTCTGCCAATTTAGCAGGTTCTCGGAGAGAACTCACTTTCGTTTCCTTCGTAGAGAAGTATCTTTATTCGTTTCCACCAGAGTCCGGGATAGCTTCTGAGATCGGAGGCACGTGCCTCCGATCTACTTCCTAACTTTCCCGAATATAAACCACCAACCTTATCATACGAAACCCATCCAAATGATCTCAAATTTGGATAATTACAGGCCTTTCGAGGCCGTATCTTAACACTAGCCCACCCTGATGAGTCGCATATGCAGAAATATGGGAGATTCGGGGAAACTCCGGTTCTACGAACTAGACCATGAGTCGAAGATGCGGCTCCTCAAAACCCACTCCCACACCTCTAACCGTCTGGCTATGGAGCCAGAAAAACGCGAAGAAAAGCAGTAGAAAGAAACGAAGACCCTACAACCAGGCAATAGTCATTCCGTCGTCCAACCGCGAGATAATCTGACGCCTGGTGATATCTAGTACCTGGTATTTGGCTTGCAAACGATACCAGAAAGGGCTGGTTAGTCTATGTTCGGTAGCATGTGGTGTGGAAGTGATACGAGGTAATGTGCTGCAGTCCGCAGTTAGCTCCTCTTCATCCGCTCGTTGCGTGTTGATTCGTACCCAGGGGCATCAATTAGACTAGATGTTGCGCTGTTGCATGGGCGCAATTTTCGGGTCCGAAAAGAAATGATGGTTTCACCGACGGGGGACGGGCGGCTTGTTACGCGCAGCGTTAACAAGCGTTTTGACAAAATTGTTGTGCGTGTCTGAGGCACGTTTTTTCATGTGTAATACCAGCGCGAGTTCCTATTCATGGCGAGAGCTATTAATACAGCAGAATCTTATGATATGTACCAGTTCGTGGTCATGGTCCGTATAGGACGTACCTCGTCCGTGTGCGCCACGGTTCAGCAGTATCGTTGCGCCTGTTTGTCTTCCTCCGGCGTAGGGTGGGTCGAAATTTCGACGGCGTCACCTCCCGCGGCAGGTGCTGCCGACCCGTCAGTATTCCCTGCGATCTTTCCACGAAATGAACCGGGGTGTACAATATTTCATATTTTTATGGCGCGTCAGTGCAGTCTGTGTCCTGGCACTGGTCATAGGCTTTCATGACGCTGTCATGGCACTACGGTGGGCTCCCGCGGTTATTCCATGGCAGTGTCGCGGCAATGCTATGGGAGTCATGACATTTCACGGGCGTCCATGGGCTGTCACGAACTTTCGTTGGCCTTCATGGTCGCCATGAAGGCCCACGGCAGTGCCATGGCGAGGTCGTGGAAGTGTCAAATTGTGTACATCAATGGTCTAACCGCACTACGTGAAGTGGTTTTCGGGCGTGATTTCACACAATGATTGCACCGTTTGCCTCCGGCTATTCGCGCAGGGCAAACGCCGGGGCCCTGACCAATCGGTCTTACACACATGGTTGTTTCATTCGTGGAAGTTAATGGAAGCTTCCATGGACGCTTCCACTACTTCCGCAACTCCTGTGGAAGCTTTCACTACTTCCACGGTAATACGAACCAAGCAGAGGTCTTTGACAAGGACCAGGGTTAGGGTTAGCGATAGTTGAATGGAAGCTCATGAAGTACATGAACGCTTCCACCTTAGAAAATTCCGTGGAAACGTCCGTGGAAACTTGTATGGACACTTGCATAGAAACGTCCGTAGAAGGTTCCTTAGAATTCGTGGAATCTTCCATAAAAATTGTGGAAGCTTCCGTCCAAGTTGCTTTTTCACGGATGCAATGGAAACCTCCATGGAAGCGTCCACGGAAGCAGTGGAAGCTTCCATGGATACGTGGGTGGACAACTTCGTGAAATATTCCGTGGAAGCTTCCACGGAAGTCACGTCGGAATCTTCCATCGACGTGATTGCATGGAATGTTGCGGAAGATTTAATGGAAGTAGTCGAAGCTCCCACGGAAGTAGGAGTAGCTTCCACGGAAGTGACTTCCACTATTTCAATCTACTTGCATACAAGCTTCCGTGGATACCTCCACTGCTGCCATATATTTCCATGGAATCTTTGGGATCTTCTATTACGTCTATGGCAGCTTCCATCACTTTCATGGAAGCTTTCACTACTTGCACGGAAGATTCAATTATTTTCAGGAAATTTCCCACGGAAAGAACGGAAGTTTTCGTGGAGTAACGGAAACTTCCATGGAAGCTTCCATCACTTCCGTGGAAGCTTTTATGACTTTGAGGGAAGCTTCAAGTACGTTCAACTTTCGTGTAAGTGGCTTCCATGTTTTCGTGGAAGCACATGCAATAATTGAAGGGACGTATGAAAACGAACACGGATAGGTCTTCCACGGGCCCGGTTGTTGATTACTCACGATTGTTGGAACTAGGAAGCGCTTCTGGCGGTAGGACCAAGGCACGGGCGTAGACCCAACCCAACCCCTAACCCTTGCCCTAAGCCTGACCCCACCCTCAGGGTCCTAGCTGTGAGATCGAGGAATTATGTTTGTCGAAACACATAGTTGCGAGCTGCTTGTGACACTACTACAGCAGTTAGGGTTGCCATTCTGCATTTTTTTGGACCACAAACAAATGGTTTTGGCCGTTGTTAATTTTAACAATTTCATCATCGACGAACCAATCAGAATGTGGTGAATTGTCGAACATATCAACAAAAAAGGTTAAATAGTTTGACGGGAGTCATACCTGCAATCAAACCATACGATACTATAATTGCTTTGTACTCCTGGCATATATTATATATTATAAAAATGAAAATATACTCCACCTATCTGTGAGATCGAAGATTTTGTCGATACTCATCTTTGCAAGCTGTGTGTGATACTCCGATCGCGCGTATTACGGGTTGTGTGTCCTCATTATTAAGGATGTAGGTAGGCGACTCCCCTTGGAACTACAGTGTAGCTATCAGGGTCAACAGGGTGATGTTAGTCAGTCCGTGCGCGGAAACTATAAAACCCGTTTTTGAGGGGGACAAAATCCAGCTGTGGAAGGAAATGCATCAGTTTATCAAGACAATCCTGTAAGTCGAATAACCGGTGAGGGGAGGGCGGAGTTTTTAAGGACGTGGGGGCCTGGGTTTGATCAAGAGGGAGCGGGGGGGGGGGGGGGAGGGGGGGGGGGGAACTCAATCTGTGCGTGGAAACTATAAATCTTTTACGGGGATGAATCTGACGGTTTTGGAACGAATGCACCAGTTTATCATGTATATCCTGCATTTCGTATAACCAGTGAGGAGAGGGCGAAGTGTTCGAGGGGGTGGGGGGGGGGGGGGCAAAATGGTTTGTTAAGGGGGATTGCAGCAGCGGCATGGATGGCTCTAGAAAGATAATGAGGTGATATCAAGCGCGTGGAAGTGTTCATTACTTTGGCAGATTTCAATGTTAGGTGGGGCGTTTGAGCAAGAGGGAGCGGGGAAAAAAAGGGGGGGGAGGGGGGGAGGGTTTTTAACAGGTTTAGGTCACATATATTATAAAAATAAAAATACACTCAGGCTGTGAGATCGAAAACTTTGTCGGAACTCATGTTTGCAAGCTGTGTGTGATGCTCCGATCGCGTGTATTGGCATATATGTAGGGGCCTGCTATACGCGTGGTGCTAGGTCTAGGCGATCGTGCGGGTGGTGGGGAAGGAGGGGGCGTTGTGGGGGGGGGGGTAAGTTAAACGTCATGGATGGCTAGAAAGATAATGACGTGATATCAATTGAGTAGAAGCGTTTATTACTCTGGTCTATTTCGATTTTACGTGGGGTGTTTGAACAAGAGGGAACGGGGGGAAAAAAAGGCAGGGGAGGGGGGGGAGGGGGAGGGGCGGAAATGAATTGGAGCTACGGCATTGATGGCTAGAAAGATAATGAGGTGATATCAGCTGGCTGGTAGTGTTTACTACTCAGGCAGACTTTGTTTTTAGGTGGGGCGTTTGGACAAGAAGGATCGGGGGGCGGGGGCGGGGGCGGGCGGGACACTTCAATATGTGCGCGGAAACTATAAATCCTCTAAGGGGACAAATCTGACGGTTGGTTGTAGAGGGAGTGCATGACTTTATATCACCTGCCTGGTATTGTTTATCATTCTAGCAGATTTGATGTTATTAATAGTGTGGTGTACATCACAATTTTTTGGTGTGGTATACAACGTGTCAAAGCTTCAAATTTTGTGATTGTACATCAATCGCGAGACAAAATATTTCAATCGATAGGTACAACCATGTAGTTTCCATTATTTTACCGTGCCGGCGTGGGGCTCTGACATCGCTAATTATAAAAAAGAGATACATATTGCAAGATACAACAGGCGAGGTGATGTGGTCATGCAATGTCACCACCATTGAGCACGAGGGGGAGAGGTGCGAATCGTCAATGTTTTGAAAGGAGCGATTGGTGTACCCGCGCTCAATTACGTTACTTCGTTAGGCATACTTCGTTTGGGAAAGATTGGGAGGCGATCATGCAGACGGTAACTACGAAATACCCTACGTAATAGGTTGGTAGTGTGGACTACCGCAATTTTAACATATCTGCCTGTACTTTCTTTTCACATTATTATTAGCTCATGTACGATTTTACGCCCACGATTTTTACCGTGCCGATGTGGGGCTCTGAGGTCACCAATTCTAATACAGAGACACATATATATATATATATTACAAATACAGCAAGCGAGGTGATATGGTTATGCAATGTCACCGCTATTGAACACGAGGGGGAGAGGTGCAAATCGTCATTGCTTTGAAAGGAACGCTTGATGTGCCCGCGCTCAACGACTTTACTTCGCTAGGCATATGATACTGCGTTTGGTAGAGGTTGTCAGGCGATCATGCAGACGGCAGGTAGGCACAAAATACCCTGCGTAATAGGTTGGCAGTGTGGTTTACCGCAGTTTTAACATATCTGTCTGTACTTCCTTTTCACATTATTATTATCCAGTGTACGATTATACGCCCTGCATTTTCTCCCCCCTGTCGCCGAAGGTGTTGTGGTCCTGAATATGTCGCGTCCACGTCTGGTGCTCTTGTTAGTGGTGCTCATGAAAACATGCCCTAGCGTGTAGTAGATGATCGCTGAATGGTGTTCCTTTCCTTTACATCGAACCAGGTAGTAAATGTCAACGCAACCGCTTGCTTGAAAACGGAAAATAAAATTCTTCACACACCTGATACAGAGGAGACGCGGCCCGAAGATTGCTCAGCATACCGACGGTCAGGATCAGGTTATCGAGCAGCGCACTTGGTTTTTACTTCCGCTCCTCACTCCACCTAAGATATTATACCAGGTGTATACCAATCTTCTGTGGAAGTTGACCTTCATGAGCTCCGAGAGGATACCACGGGTATATTAATCGTTGTTTGTGTACGTCGGGAGCATCGCAGCAGCATCGGAGTAGGACCAGAACCGCCCGGACAAACAAAAACCGCAGCCCTTGCCAGCTTAACAGCGCCGTGCACGCAGCCTTAACATGTCGATTGCGTAGCCTGCGGACCCAAACGCCAGTGGTCCACGCGAAGCTTTTGCCTTGTGATTATTTCCCATGTCACGCGACTTTTGAAGAAGTGGTCCACAGCTAGCCCTAACACGATGAAATGGGGTGGGTTTGGTTCTAGTAGATGTAACCACAGCAGATGTAACCACACAGCCATCGTTCAACTGTGGCTATGATAGAGGCGCACCACGTTTTTTTCTCAATACTACCCCTCACTTCAGGAGGTTTAAGGCATGTCCTTCTCAACCCAACAACCAATTTGGGAGAAAAAAAAAAAAAACTGCTACAAGTACCGGATGAACACATCCCATGGCCTGAGGTACACAACGAGAATCACGGACAACAAAAATAAAGGGGGCGTATTTTCCGACGATGTTTTCAGAAAACATTTCAGACGAAAACTGCTTGTACCTCTATCTCATGATTCGGAGACTAGCCAGAAGCGCACGGAAACAACCCCAACACGGCAATTTTGGGGGCGACTTCACCTCTGTTTTTATTCCGATTTAACGAAAAGACCTTCTGATCACCCTTTCAACGTATTGGGTCTGGAGACGTACCCAATCCCAGTTGAAGCTTCCTGCGCGATCTCTCGCACCGTGCGTCTGAAAATTTCTATGATGTTGTACACTTGACATCAAGAAATTCCTACGGTGGGTGGAGGCGTCGGCTTTTGGCGGGATGTTTGTTTTTTTTGGCTGGCTGGCTGTTGTCGCTTTTGTTAGCGGTCGACACGCCCAAAATCGCATCCCTAAAAGTAATTCGATTGCGCGTGTTACGGAATGTGTACATTTTCATGAAGAACATAGGCCGAATGCTCCCCTGGGTGCTACACAGGAAAAAAAAAAGGTGACCCCGCCCTCCAAGCGCAATGCCTGCGAAGGTGATACAGCGTCAGATAGTATTCGATTTGCAGGTGATATGTATTATGTATATATATACGGAGCTGGGTTGCGATTAGGTGTTGCGTTCTTGTTGCGATACTGAACAATTTGTTTTTCGCCAGCATGCCGTCTAGCGCAGCATCCGCTGGAGCAACGTCTTGCCTCACATCTTTTGAGGGCCACGCCTTTTTTCGCCGCGGCCGACAAACAATGTCACTTTTCGCCACCGACGTTTTTGCTTTTGGAACATTTTTCACTGCGAACGGTTTTCTCTGCGTCCGTTTCGCCGTACGTAGGCGACCTGTGTTTTAAAAGGTAGTTTTCGCCCAGAGGGCGAGTTGTCTTTAGGTCCTCATCACCGCAAGCGTAATTCTGAAGGCACTTTTCCCTGCCATGCTGCTCGGCACGTCGACTCGACACTCGGCAAACTCATGCTTTCACTGCAAATATTGTGGCTAAAAAAATCAAAAGCTCACCGTTTTCTTTTGCGTGGGAAGACGAAACGGGTAACAGCTCGAAAAGAGAGACGGTTTCACTTATCTGAGGACAAGCCGAGCAATCCCGGGATCACAATGCGTCGAGAGCACACGGAAGCACCCGTAACGCCTCGAGAGCGTATTTCTGGCTGGGGCGTTAGCGTGATAATATGTGTGTCATATACACGATTGTTTTTGTTTAAATTACGTTTGGGTTTTGCCCCCTCTTTGTTGTTCTCTGTTTTATTCTCGTTATGTCTTCGTAAATTGTACGTTGTGCATGATACACATCCTTTTTATGTTTCCCCGACGATTCACGCAGCATATGACGGGGGCTTGATCACTGCCCGACTGCAGATCGGTCGTACTGCGGTGCACGTCCTATTTGGTGCTGCTTTTCCTTCCGTCGGGACACTTGTTTTGTAGCCTGTTTTTGTGGCCACACGCTATTAATAGATTCGGGGAAAGAGCTACCGTGAAATCATCACCATTATCATCATCACTGTTATGCAGCTGAAGCACTGTTTTTACTTTGTGTGCCGTGGACCCTCAGGCGGGGTGTTCTTCGACGAACTTCGGACAAAACTGTGTTGTTTCGCCCTCCAAGCACGATGCCTAGGAACCGCATACTGGTGCTCAACATCATGAACATGATGACCGTAGAAGACAAATTGAATATTTTCGATGTCACCTTCAAAGCGGCTACAAGAAAGGGAAAAGTGGGAAAGTGGTTGGCCTCTGCGCTCGAACATGCTGCTAAAAAAGGCCTTGCGGTTTTCGTGGAAAAGTTGCTCAATCTTGGGGCTTCTCCGGAAACCGTCTGCTCAGGCGGGGACTGCGTTCTTCTTGTGGCTGTTGTCGCCCGTAAGCACTTCGTCATGCACGTGCTTCTGGACCACCATGCACCTGCAGACTCGGTGAATCAGACTGGCCACAGCGCGCTTCAAGTGGCAGCTCTGACCGACCAACCTCTCATGGTCGAAGCTCTGCTGAAAAGGGGGGCGAGCGTCAACTTTCGCTCCGATTCGGGCAGCAACACGGCCCTGGAGCTCGCCGCCCACGAAGGATTCGCCGATGTCGTGACGATACTCCTCGACTACGGGGCAGACGTCGACGCTGCCAACTCGGGCGGGATTACCGCCTTGCACCAAGCCGCCAAGGCGGGCAACGTCGACGCGGTTTGCGTGCTCGTAGACTCCGGAGCCAATACCAACATGGAGGACTTGGAGGGGGGGACGCCTCTGCACGCTGCCTCTTCCCATGACAATGGCGAATGCGTGAAAGCTCTGTGCGTATCGAGCACCGACCTGAACAAGGTGGATAGAGAGGGCTATACGCCACTCCAAAGGGCGACCGCGGCTGAGGCTTCCGACGCGGTGAAGGAGCTCCTCGAAGCTGGGGCGGACATCGAAAGCCTCTACCACGGACATACCTCGGCGTTGCAAATGGCTGCCGCCATCGGATGTGGGAAAATCGTGGACATGCTCATCGAGAGCGCAGCGAGTGTTACCACCATCGACCTGAATGGCCAAACGGCGTTGCACATGGTCAACGAACGTGACGAGTTTCACGTCATCAAAGCGCTCGTGAAAGCAGGGGCTGACGTAAACGCCCGAAACGCCACGGGGAACACGCCCCTTCACAACGCTTCTTGGTGGCAGGCGATCGGAGCCGCGAACGTCCCTTTGGAGCTCGGCGCCGATATCGAAGCGCGAAACAATTTAGGGGATTCTCCGTTCCACTTCGCAACCAGCGGGTTCTCGGAAGACAGCGCTGCCCCAATGGTCCAAATCCTTCTGAGGTGGGGCGCCGACGAGACGGCCGTCAACGCCGACGACAATACCGTGGCGGACGTTCTCGGGAATGACGCAGATGAGGAGGCCAGCGACAGCCCCTTAGTGCTTCATCGTCTAGCTATGGCCCCAGCGGACAGGGCGTGGCGCCGGCGATACATCACGGTCATGTGCCGCGCTCGACTCAACAGGACGCCGCCAGAGCCAGAGCCTCCGGGGGCAGGCGGGGCGAGTGGTGGGGCCTGCAGCGAATCGCCAACAAAGAAGGCGAAGTTGACAGAGGAGGGGAGGGGGGGTAATATGGTCGGTAGCATCGGCGACCAAGGAATCGCTCACCAGGAAGCCGCGTTGAGCGCCAGCGTGGCTGATGGCGCAGAGGGTGTGGTGAAGTTTGTGGTGGGGTTGCAAGAGGAGGGGCTGTTCCGGCTAATTAACGGGTTTCTGTGAAGCAGGTGAGATTCATTTGATACTACGCAGTATGCTACTAGAGGAGGGCATTTTGTTTTATAAACCTAAGGGGGCTGCTATCGAGGATTAAGACAAAGCGCTTCCACCTAAAGCGAGCCACAAGCCGAAAAGGGCCTGCATCTCACGCGTACGAAGAAGCTTTACATTTGAACTTTGCGCTTTTACGTAGTACTGCTTGTCGGGGATTTCACGCCTGGTATGTATGTTCTTGCACGCGAGGGGACGTACAACACCTCGGACTTTGTCATAGACAACCGGTTCGGCGAAATTACAACACAGCAATTCGGATTATATACTGCCATATTTGTCGGACATTCTTCGTCAACATGCTACTTTGTACTGTGTAACTACCTCTCCTGTGCTGGCTTGGACTGCTATGGTGTACTACAGTATCGCCTACGTAACGCTGCCCATAGTCGATCGCACATAGCGGCACATGCATCCCACCCAGCTGATGCCCCATCATGGCCACCAAAAACGGTTTGTTGGTGGGTTGAATGGGGGGAGCAATAATATCGACACGAGCCCTTTGGCACGGCCGCGCAAGCGTCCGAGCCGCTATTTCGCGGACGTGTAACTTTCCTTGTCGTGTGTCGCCCGAAGTACGAGGACATCGTTTCGAGACGTTCACGTGTCAACAAAATAAAATTAACCACAAAGTATGCTACCCCGTGCGTTTATTTTCTTTGTATAATCCACGCCCCGCGAAACGGACGGGACACTCCTTTAAGAGCGCCCTTCAGTGACAGCGCAACAAACTACATAACGAAATTTTGAATGCCATCCAAACGAACGCGTCGTACTTGCTGTTCATTCCTCCTCGGAACCTACCAAAAAACTTCTACGCCCTACCCTGTTCCGCCTGTCCAGCATCGCGCCAACTGCTGCTGACACACGCCGCGTCCAACGCTGAACAAGACGCGGCATGGACGGGTACGTTTTTTTTCCGCGCAACGACCGAGGAGGCCGTCGACGTGAACGACTGCACAGCGATGGAAGTGACAAGATATTATGTTCGTAGAGCTGGATTTTTTTTCGGATGACGCGCCCAGCAACGCCATTTGTTCTAGACCTGCTGACCAATGCCCCCCAGGAGACAGCGTGGTGCCACCGCGGCTTGTGCGTAATGTGCTGCGCTCATCGCGACAGGGAGCAGCCAAAACGTTCGGAGTGATACGGAGCGTCTTTTCGGGTTTGCAGCAAACTCTGGCAAGGGTGGGGGGAGAGAAGAATGATGCAGCCGGTACCATCGACGGCCAAAGGATAGATGAGTTGGGAGCCCCGGGGGGTGAACGCGATGGTGACGATGACATCGACCGTGTAGCAAGAAGAGTGGTGGGGATGGTTGGCGAGGGCGGGGTGGAGGGGGGAATGAGGCAGCCAGCACTGTCGACGGACAAAGAAAAGATGAATGGGGAGCCCCGAGGAGGGCGAACTTGCCGATGACATCGACTGTGTGACGAGAAGAGTGGAGGGGATGGTTGGCGAGGGGGAGGGGGGGGGAGGAATGGTGCAGCCGGTACCGTCGACGGCCAAATAATAGATGGATGGGGAGCGACCGAGCGCGCGAGCGTGGCGAGGACATCGAGCATGTGTCGTGGCGAGTGGCGGGGATGGAGGAGCGGGGTGTGTTCCGGACTAAGTTCCTGCGAAGCAGGTGAGGTTGATTTTCCTCTTTTGGTGGATCACTGACTGGGGATTTCTATCGCCTTTGAAGAAGCCCCTACACTTATTGATGGCATTGAGAGAAGCCTTACCCGGGCCGCGAAGCGCCTTCATCTCGTGTTTATAGAGTAGCTTGATTTTTTTTTTTTTTTTTTTTTTTCATTAATGGCATGATACTTTACGTTCGATCGGATGTGATTTGTCTTGTACGCGAGGGTATACACACATCAACGTTTGTAATAGGCGACCTTTCCAGAGAATTTACGACCCCACAGTTCGGGTTTTTTGGTGCAATGCTTGTCGAGTATTCTTCGTTAACACGGCAAGACAGAAACATCAAAATCTCCGATAATATCCCTTTCGTACCACGTACATTTTTTGTCTTTCAATGTACGACGTCCCGCGAGACGAAGAGAAGCCTCCTTTAGAAACGCGCCAACACGATAGCAAAGCAATCCATACGGCTGACCTACGAAATATCATGCGAGCGAACGCGTCGTTCTTGCTGTTCATGATTCCGTGGAACTTATCACAAACCTTCCGTGCTCTGCCCTGTTCTGCTTGTACAGCACTACGACGACTGCAGCTGTCCCACGCCGCATTCAACGCTGGACTGGGCGCGACATGGACGCGTACGGAGGTTCGCCGTCGCAGCGTGGATGTGAAGATGCGGAAGATGCGCTGCTGGTTGTAATTAAACTCGTTTTGTTGCCCCGTGTTGAGAACCTCGGACGACGAGCAGAGGGGACATTTGAGAACGGAGACAATTTTGGCAATTAACGCGAATTTTTGCCCGTTTTGAAAACCTCGGAGCAGGAGGGGCGATGTATTTGTTATCATGTGCCTGGTACCAGGTACCAGGCATGGCCTAAAAAGTCTTTAGACAATAGACCTTCGCATCCCCAGAAGCCGGGACGGAGCACATCGGCTTTTCGGCAACCAGGCAGAAATTGCTTTCACCAAGCTCGATGTGCCGGGAGACTTTTCAGCGATTCGCATGAAGGGCGAGCCGCAACGAACGAACCGCCTGTAGAGCGGGAATTCGGTACTTTGTGCTCATTGTTCGATACGGATGACAACTGGGAATGGCTAGAATGCTTTCCGGTATGCCCACTTCTAGATACAACCATGAGTATACTATGTAACCACCTCGTGTGTGTGCCTGGTCAAGTACACACTACGTGGCACGATCATCTCCCTGCCCGGAGCTAAGGTTCTCTACCCTACACAATACAATCGAAACTCGGTCGCCATATATGTTCACAGCCATTAAAAGGAAAAAAAAGGCTTATGAACCTGGCTATCGATCTCACGCACTGTAGCGGCTAGATGATGATCCGAGAGGCACACAGACAATTTGGACATGGCGTAGGCTGGCGAATGATGGCAGATTGTGTGCCGGTACAATAGAGGGGTACGACGCGATTATAGTGGCGGGCGTGCGGGGTGGCGGCGTAGACAGCGAGTGGTGGCGGACGTAGTGATGTTTGCGATACAGTACTCGTAGTGCTTGCAGGTTAACGACGGTGCATCGCGAACCTCGCAGGAGTGATAGTGCGCCCACACCGTACTATATTAGCCTGGTTCTCCACGGTACAGCCTGCTTGCGCCGCCCCCACCCAAAATATACGAAGTTAGCTCGGTGCAGTACATGGCGACCGGGCGGAGTCCGTCGGGGGAGTTTGGTCGAACGACCTTGTGGCGGGTTCAAATTGGGTGGTCCGACCCACCAACCGTTGCCTGCAGCCTTCACCGTCGCCATGTATATGCACCGCGTCGTGTTTCGTGGTGAATTTTTGCACTTCGTAGGGTGGCAGCAGCAGTGGAAACAGCAAGAAGAGGAGTGGTGTAGACAAGGATAACGAGTCTTGTGAAAAAGCGTCGGCACTAATACACTATTTGAGGTCCCGCGCGCCTTGGAGCCTGCGCAAGACTGGTCGCGATGTGCTCGTAGAGCGAACCCCCGTCGGCGGTGGATGGGTACAACAAGTGACGGGAAGCGGAGGAGGGACAAGGCGTTTTTTTGTAGAACGCCCATGCTGTGTCCATGGCGTTTCTTTCAGAAGCCTTGGGGAGGGTAGCGGGCCGCATGATGTGTGGAGTGGTGGGGTAGATGGGTTCAGTGGGTGGGCGGAATGGATGGGGGAAGTGGACGGGTGCAGTTTGTGGATTGAAGTGGGTGGGTGGAGTCAATTGGAGGGTGGGAGGGTGGGTCGCCCATGCGTCACCCGTGGAGATCCCATGATTTGTGGTACATACTAGCCCATTGGGTCACCCATGGATCACCCATGGGCCTATGGTATTAGTCCATGGGTCACCCATGACTCTGTCATACTAGCCCGCGGATCGTCCAGTGGTCACCCGTGAAGCTGTTTCACCAGCTCAGCGCAAGGGATGCATGCTGCGTTAGAGGTAGCAACTTTTTCGCACCTTAACCCAAAATCGTCGGAAGACGGCTGTTGTATTGTGTACCTAGGCCATGGGCTTTATCATTCGGCATGATGATGGCAGTTTTATTTTTTCTCTAAATCTCTAAATCAGTTTTTGGGAGAGGTCTTAAGCTCCCAAATCGAGGGGTTCGTATTATTAAGAAAAAAAGTGGTGCACCTCTATCGTAGGGAGGTCATTTTTTGGAGTCTCGTGTCGCAGTAGGTCGGGGGGCACTCGCTCACTCGCGTCAGCGACCCCCCCCCTCTGTTCCTTTACGGTTTTAAGCTTTCGTGCCGTTTTTTTTTTCTTTAATTTTGCGATATATTGTCATCCACAATTGAACGGTATGCTATGCCTCACAAAACAAAAACGACTACAGCATTGTAGTCCGACGTGGTACAGAGTCTACAGAGTCACTCGTGCGAGTGGCTCAAAACCCAGTAGCAAACAAAGGGGGTGTGGTACTACAATGCCATAGCCTTGGTCCCCATGGGCCAGGTCACCCATGACTGTACCGGACCATTAGTAGCCCATGGGTCACCCATGACTGTATCGTGACGTTGTATTAGTAGCCCATAGGTCGCCCATGTGTCACTCGCGACGTTACTTTAGTAGCGCATGGGCCGCCACGCTAGCATTATCTCCTTGTGGCTTACTACTGTAGTTTTGAGTACAACTTAGGCAACGCATAATCTAGTGCTTCGTTGCGCGTGTGTGTGAGCTGACTTTCTGTGCAGTATTTTCCCGATGCGCCGTAAACTATTAATATTGTGAAAACAACGGTATACCGCATACGGATGTTTTTTTTTGCGCCTGACGGACTCGTTTGCTAATGTCACGACGACGCACGATGCGATGGAGGTACCACTTTTGGGCAATTTCGTTTCTGAACGACGGTGCTCCTTAACCCAAAATCGTCGAAAAACGGCATTCTTTGTCCTGAATTTCCGATTTTTTTGGTGTACCTAGGCGCTAGGTTTTGAACAGTATACCGTATGTATACGGGTTTTTGTTTTGCGCCTGACGGGCTCGTTTGTTTGCTAACGTCACGACGAAGCGTGCTGGGATATAAGTACCATTTTTCGACAATTTTTTTTCCTGAACGACGGGGCTCCTTAACCCCTTTACCACTGGAAACCCGTTTTGGGGACAAAAATACTTGGATTTAGTATAGGGAGGGGATTGGGGGCTCTAGAGGGGTTAACCCAAAATCGTCGGAAAAACGGCATTCTTTGTTTTGAATTTCCGATTTTTTTGGTTTTCCTGGGCCATGGGTTGCTCTTTTTACTTTGCTCAAAATACTTCATGGGGTAAGGATTGTAAGTGGGGTCGGAGCTTGACAGATCTGCGATCCGAGCGAAACTCAGACCTCCGCAGGCTCGGGAATGAGTGCTCATCCCGCTTCTCCGGCCACCAAGCCTGGAGAGGTCACGAAGAGTGGCACGTGTAATCGCAAAGTTGATGGTTACGACGATCACAAGTATGTTGTTGCACACTCTCGGAGGAAGCACCACCGAGGGCTTCTCCGCCTAGAGAACCGCTTGGTGCGCGACGGGAGAAAAGGCAAGACGGTCTACGCACACACGGTCAACACAGTTCAAGCTTTGTCCGCTGCAGGCAAGGCTGCGGCTGAAGAACTTATGGCGGTGAGGTGCGATAAATACCTTGAACACCATCTCGAGGCGCGACAACCGAGGCGCCGGGACGAGATCGAGCCATGCCCAATGACTGCAGCGGTGCGCGATGGCGATGACGTGTAGCGGTCGAAGGCCAACCGCCAGACATTATAGTTCAACAGGAAGAAAGTTTTGTAGAGTGGAGAGGATTACGGGGACAAGTTGGAAAGAAAGCGAACAGGCCCAGGCTAAAGCGCTGTGGGATGCGCTGTGAAGGTAGAAAAGCGCTGGCCAAACCCGACTTGACTTGGTTGTTGCGTTGCGGTCCTGTCGTTGTTTTTAATATCGCATGCGCGTGTCAATAATGAGTGCCTGGAGGCATTTTGTGGCTGCTGCGTCGGCTGAGATTAATAGTCTATACCTGTAACTTCGCAACCGCACCGT
This sequence comes from Undaria pinnatifida, assembly GCA_012845835.1. Lineage (NCBI taxonomy): Eukaryota > Phaeophyceae > Laminariales > Alariaceae > Undaria > Undaria pinnatifida. The sequence continues at coordinate 11,592,525 of JABAKD010000010.1, forward strand.
GTGGCCGGAATATGACGACGCATTTAGCATTCCCACCCCACACATACCATAACCTGAAATTTTAAGATCAATCTAAGCATTGCTTTTAATCGGGGGTGTTTCTCCACCATCCCCGGTTTTGGGCGTTTTGCCGGATTTCTTACACTGGAGACGGTAAAACCGTTGAAACCCGGGTATCATGTATCCGTTTTTTTTTGTCATCCATTTTGTTTCCCCCAAGTAGTCTGCCGAAAAAATATATCTTACAGTTGTATTGTTCACAGGAGATGATGGTTCATTCACACCCCCCCCCTGCCCAACCCGATTACGCTTCAATGAAGAAGTAGCCTGCAACGAAGCTTGTTAAGGAGGAATCACAGAAGAAATAAAAATCACGAATTATCTGGTCCAGCGAGCGACCGCCGTCCAGTTGTTGTAAACAACAGCTCTGTCTGCTCGCGTGTGCTACCAGTAGTCTACCAGCACCGTCCCGTGCGGTATCCACTTGGTATCCCCACGATCGCGATCAATCAAACAATGCCAGCTGCTGCTGTCAAGTGAGCTACGTACTTCGTTTTCCGCCAAATAATATGAACCACAACGCCGAATTCTCTCAAGAACAACAAATAACATATATATTATTCTTAGATCGGTTCCCGATTCCTAAGAAATATTTCTCTTTACACCTTCACCGTGGTATGTGTCCGACACAGAACCTACTCATAGGTAAACTAGGGGACTAGCTCATGGGTCTGCCCGTCGGCATTCATGACGTTACATCAGCAGCCCATGGGTCGTCACCCCTTACTTGCCCATGGGTCGCCAAGGCATTATCCGTGGGTCTCCCATGGATCACCCGTGGGTCGCCCATGGGTCACCCGTGAGCCGCCCATGACGTTGCGATACTATTAATAGTCTATTGATATGAGTCGCCGATAAGTCGTTCATGGGAACTCACGAGTTCATGATACTGGCCCACGGCTCCTAGGTCGCCTATGGGTCGCCCACTACTTGGCGGTAGTAGCTAATGGGTCGCCTATGGGTAATCCGTGAGCTCATTCTACTAAGGCATGGGTCGCGCGTGGGTCACCGGTGGATCGCCCCTGGGTGACTATGGGTCGCCCGTGGGTGACTGACGACGTTATGTTAGTAGCCCGGGGGTCGACACCCACGTATTGAATTACCTGCCTATCAATGTATGGCTTATTAATGTGACTATATCTTAGGCAACGTATACTCTAGTAGTGCTGTAGCTAATGGAGTCAATCTGCAAAAAAAAAAAACAATAAAAGGGATGCTGAGAGCACCCATTTATAGCAGCATATATAGGTATGTGCAATTCGATTCGACACGACGAGAGAAGAAAGGGAAGGAATATACTCGCGATAAAAACGAAGGCACGTGCCGTAGTGGGGAGGGGGTCGGAGAGCCTGCTTGGTGACCCTGGACCTGAGTTACGCCTAAGGAGGGACAGAGAAAGAAAGAACTGCGGAGATAATAGATGTGATGAGCAAAACCAACTTCTTGGTGGAAAAAAGTGATCGCTTTACTTTTTTTTGGGTGCGTTTGACGAAACACGGAATACTGGGAAGCTGTGAGTCGTTGTGCCCTAAAGGTCTGTCGGTGTGTCGCGCGTTTTGAGCTGATTTTCGTGAAGTATTCCCCCGATGTACCGTGGACTGGCGTTATAAAAAACGGTATACCCATTTAAACTTTTTTCGCGTCTGACCTACACGTTTTCTATTGTCGCGACAGAGACCTTAGGGTAAACCTAGGCAACAAGTCCATGGGTCGCCCGTGGGTCACACATGACGTAATGTTAGTACCATCGTAACCCATGAGTCGTCACCCGTGGGCCGCTCGTGGGTTACCCAGCGGTCTACAATGGGTCACCTAGGGGTCACCCACGAAAGTCACGCCAATGTACTCGTTATACTAAGCCTGATGAAGTGCATATCTAGGCGTTCAGTGGGTGGGTGGGTGAGTGGGTGGATGGGTGGTTTTGAGAGTCCGTGTGTGAGTGGGTGGTGGTTGGGCGATTCTTTTTCTCACGAAGTTTATATGCCGCACAGAAGGTATTCCACGCCGGGATAGTTGTCGCGCGAGAGTTCCCATGTCGTGTTTGGGTGTCCCCTGGGCCGTAAGTCAAGCCATGGTTTGTTCATGCCGCGCAAGCATGCGAAACAACAGTAAAACAGAGTGGGGCACAAGCATCATCACGTGCAAGTCCCCAACGGAAGGTACATGATATAAAATTGATGTCGCCACGTTTTATCCACCCAGCAACTGGTCCGATTGTGCAGACACCGAGGAAGGTGGCTTGACTATTAAATATAAGACTTTAGACTGCGCAAAAGGAATAATCTATATCTTCTCGCGACGGTTACGCCCGTCATACAAACGGGATTACGGGAGGTCCTGCGGTGTCTACCAACACCACACGTGGACCTCAGCAACACAAAGAAAGCCGTACGCGCCATGCTTCTATCGCAGATGCAATCTGCCGCAACCTAGAGCCAATTCGAAAACTGCGGGCACGGCATCGTTCTCTCTATTCCTGGGCACAAGCATGCGCCTTGAGAATCTGCAAAACCACTCGTCTCCGAAAAGGCTGCAAATTATATCGCCATGTGCGACCTTACCCGACAGCGTTGGGGCGCCAGTTGTGGCATTGTTAGCGACCAAAAAAAGAGCAACTGGTAAAAGCATGGCCGATCCATGGGTACACATCCTGAACACAGGAGGTCTCAACCCTTATTCCTTCCACGGCCACTTTTTTATCGTTTCGCCCTTGAACAAACCAATAATTAAAGCGCACACGCACATCTGGCTCCAAGCAACGTGGCGCAAGTCTACCTCAAAACAGTACCGTAAGCAACTAAACTTTTCGGCCACAGCTAAAAACGAGTGCTGACACGAGGACAAATCCCACACGTCAGAATCTACCAGTACAAAGCAGCAGGGGTGTACACCTCTGGGAATATTTCCGAAGAGCAAACGGCGCCGTATTTGCCCCAATTGACTGCCGGCTTGTACAGGCAAGGCAAGGGGTATGTAAAGGCAATCAACCATGCACGAAACTAACCAGTTGGTCGCAGTCAGCGCTTTCAGTAGTGTACGCAGCACACATACATACAGAGTCGTCTCTCTATACATGCATACGCTGCCGCTGGGGTGCAGGAAAATATCCGTCTCGAAAATCTGTGACAGCCGCGGAGGGCAGACAGCATTTTCACACGTCTCGACGCATTGAAAAGTAAGTGCGGCAGAGGTGCTATTAATAGGCTATAAACCATTCGCTCGCCCCGACTCAAGCCGATACACAGCACTCGTCATCTACAGTTCTCGGGGGACAGCACAATACAAAAAAGCATAAAGGGTAGAATTCCGATATCGGAAGACCACCATTACAAAGTCGTGCTCTTGCCGGTATTCTATTTCAAACTGCTGCGAGCTACTGAGAGCTGCTGCGAACTGCTGGGAGCTGCTGCGGGCTACTGAGAGCTACCGAAATGAGACATACTGACGAAATTAAGGTCCAGGACACTGCGATGTATCACGCCGAACACAGCAGCATCTTCCACGCCGGACCGGATCCTCAAGATATGCTCGAAACGCTCGGGAGCCCAAGAGAAAGCGCGACCCTCGTAGTCAAGAGGATCTGAATCACGAGTGGGTGCGGCAACGAAAGCAAACGCCGGGGGCCAGCGCGCGGGAGGAAGGGGGGGGAAGAGCGTTGGCAAACTGGATGTCGTGCAAGGGAAAGAGGACAAGATACGGGAAGGAGTCAAGGCGGGAGGCAAGAGGGAGGGGGGCGTACTTCTTTGATGCTTGGCTTAAGCATTTGATCATTGACCACTCATCCCTTTCGAGACCATGCAGTGTACCAAAATTTCTCCATGCCACCTCCTTCCATTTTATTTGTCTCATGTAGCACATCCTGTTCCTCTTTGTACACTTCACACTCTCCCACTATATGAGTGCCACCCTCGTCTGCATCTCCACACCGCGCTTTTCTTCCTCCTCCACCCGACTACTGGTATACTTTCACCTTTTTCCTGGCAGGTCCAGGCTTCTCACACGAAATCGTAGTTTCGGCGTTTCCGCCTAGTCCATCGGGCAGTACGAATACGTTTTCATTCCTGTCTCTTTTCTGGAACCCCCGCATATCTCAAAGTGCTCTTTCTTCTTCAACTCATTTCTCAGTGCTAGCCTTTCCCTTACTTCGATACCTTCTTATACTTCTGTCTCGCACCCACCATGGCGCGTGGGGAAGAGAGGCAGAGAAGCTGGGTGACCGTTCCGTCTCACCAGACTGGCACAGCGTTTACTGCGAAAAGCCGAATGGCAGGCTTTCAACACAGCGGCAGTAACACGCCACCTAACCGTGCACAATCACGCGACGTATTTTCTATCACTCGTTTAGACTGGAATACGTTATGCCGCACCGTCTCCCGAGGCAAAAGGCAGCTTGGAATTCAAAACGTAAAACTATTTTTTTTCTTAGAAGAGATCACACAACCTTGGCAAGGCGGAGCGCGAGCCCTCGGCCTGAGCCCGGGGTTCTTCGGCAGCACCCCCGACTCCTCATTCCACTGAGCGAACGACACATACACGATACGGATCGGCGAAAAGCAGGGCTGCGTTCCTCGTGGAAAAACTAATGCTGTTGCAGCAATCCCGACTTATCCTGTGCACTATACCGGAAGAAGCATCGCATCCCGGCAAAAGTTGGCTATTGGATACCATCACACGGTACATACATGCCGTCAGGAAGGCTTACGGCTGGCCGCGAGCAGCACGATCAAGTCGCGGTCCCTTCCCACCCCTTCCAGCCGAATAAAAACAAATTTGTCCCAACAATTAGCTAAATCTCAACGGTGGAATATAGCTGTTTCAGTGTCCCCCGCTTCGCGCTTGGTGCTCACGATGCCTGTCTGGTCGGCGGACACCCGACGAGCTCCGTCTGGACATTGTACGGCTACGCATGAAATGAGCACACCCCACCCTCCCCTGCCCCCCCATCCCCGACCTCCTCCCGCCTGTTTCGACGCCGAGGACTCCCTTTCTCACCGACTGGATCGCAGCTCTGAGCTTTCTCCTGGCATTAAAAATTCGGAGTTTCTTCAGACCCAATCCGAGGTCGTGACCAGCCATGCTCGGCCCTTCGGTGGAGAGCCAGGGGTGCTCAAGCGCTTCGGCCGCCGTCATTCGCTGCTCTGGATCCACCCTCAGCAGTTTTCTGATGATGTCCTATTAGTAATTGGCCCCGACCGCAACGAAAACGTAGACAAGAGACGGGGGGGCGGGGGGGGGGGAGACGAGGCGGTACAGGGCGTTACTTTAGCTATTTATGTACAACCCTAAGCGCCCACACGTGTTTCATGTCCAATTCACGGCGCGGAAGCAAAACGCCACCGAGGAGCTCCCTCGACGTGCACGCGAACACTGGACGAAGCTTTATTTGCGCGTACGCGTCCTTGTTTGACGTCCCCGTCTTTCACAAAGCAGACATGAGGTACGATTAGGTAGACAACCATTTCTATACCTTTTTTTCTTTGCTAATATTTTCTATTATCTTCATTCGCACTTTTCCTCTCTTTTTCTCCCTCCCTAGACGTAACTCAGACCCAGGATCACTAAGCAGGCTCTGCTTCGCTCTCCCCACTACGGCGCGCGCCTTGGTTTTTACCGCGGGGAGATTCCAGCCATTTCTTCCCTCGTCGACTCGCATCGAATTGTGCCAACCCACGCTGATAGCGCGCTCTCCGCAGTTGGTTTCTGTGTTTTTTTTTGTTCCCCAAAAAATAATCTCAAAAAGTCCTATCCACGACCAAAGGTGTCATAGGAATCTAACAGCTTCCGGTAGATTGCCACTTACCAATAGCACAGTTTGGCCACAACGTGCTGTAGTCTACTGAAAGACTTATCCCACGTTAGGAGGGAGGTGCAGAAGATTTGAAGAATTTTCTGAGAATCTACTGAAAGACCCATCCCACGGCGGTAGGGGTGCAGCAAATTCTAAGAATTTCCTGAGAGTCTACTGAAAGACCCATCCCACGGTAGGGGTGCAGCAGATTCTAAGAATTTTCTGAGAGTCTACTGAAAGACCCGCCCCATGGTAGGGGTGCTGCAGATTCTAAGGATTTCTGACAGTCTACTGAAAGATTCATCCCACGGTAGGGAAAGTGCAGCAGATTCTAACAATTTTCTGAGGGGGCTCCTAAAATGAGGACCTAGCTCAAAATCTCACCCGACGCATGCATGACTTCGAAGGCGTTCGCTCGCGCAACACGACCAGCAGTTCTGTGCGCTACTACTGCTGCTGCTGTAGCAAAAAAAAACACAACTTATACGGTGCATTAACCGCAGCTTCCAAAGATGAGTACCGACCCTGAACTTGTCGAACTCACAGCTGACGTTGTCAAGAGTTTTTGGTTGTTGCAAAATTTTACTCGCGAAATTATCGCACCACCCGATAGCTCCACCCTTGCGGAAGGGAGCTCAACGGGTCAGAAACGTTTGCCCCCCCAAAACTGCAAACCCTACCTACCGCGGGATGATTCCTACACCCCAGCACAGCCATACATAGCAGTTATCACCTTCGCTTGGTCCGAGACCTCGCCCCAGCACTCGTCGTGGAACCGGAAAACCCCCGCCTTGATCTTTCGACGCAAGCGGCTCTGGTCAATGTCGTCGAACGGCCGGTATCCCGCAAGAATAATGTAAATGATGACACCCATGCTCCACATGTCCACAGACTGGGAGAAGAAAAAAAAAGACGAGAGCACACAGGAAGAGCACGGCGGTGGTGGCGTTCACGTGCGCGCGCGCGGGGGGGGGGGAGGGAGGGGGGGGGGGGGTCAATCGTTTTTTTTACCGCCGATGGTGGAACCGTGCGAGAAACCGTACAGCACGCGACAGCACTTGAGAAGTTCAGAGTTGAAAATAAGACTGGGCTCGATTTTTGCACCAAAACATATATGCACTAAAACTACTATAAGTGTGGAAGAACCCTGCTGGAAATATTTATTTCTATTCCGACAATACAGCGTAGATGCACATACGTCATTCCGATATAAATCCAATATCCTTCCCTTAGCCCCTTTAGAACCCCCGAACCCCTCCCTACACTAAATCCAAGTAATTTTGTCCCCAAAAACGGGTTTCCAGTTGTAAAGGGGTTAAGCAGAAAGCATATCTCATATGACCCTCTGCCAACCACACGATACGAATATTGAGTCGTGCCCACTATAAGAGCTCCAATCGCAACGCAGAGTGCTGTGCTCGCTCTCCCAACATGTTGTCCGCCACAGCAAGAAGTCGGGGAAGGTGGAAAGCAGGCCCCAGTTCTTGTTGTCACATTCTACTCCTTTATTCTGGTACTGCGCGTTGCACCCGTCGCATGCAAAAACGTTACGACAATCAACCCCAAACGCAGGTTGCACGCAGGGGGGGTGCATCTACCGCGCCGCGGTCGTTACGCCTGCTGCTCCATATGGGCCAAAAACCGCGCGAGCTCTTCTTGTCAATAAATTGCTTACCTCTTGTGCATAGGGCTATTTTGCTGTTGCAAAGGCTGTTTTTTTTCCAGGTTGCCACCGCCGGATGAAAAAGCGTCAAAATCACAGGACAAACACCATACACTTTTTTTATCGGTGTCACGTTTCTCTTTGGGGGGGAGGGGGGGGGGGGGGCGTCGTACAGCGACCAAAAACACGACAAGTGCCGCGGTATCAAAACCGCCTACATAAGTAGTAGCGTGCGCGCGCAGCAAGCACTACGAGTAGTAGGGATCATGCTGCCTGCGCCCGTTCCGTACGAGCCTTTACCCTCTAGTTTGCATTTGATGTAGTTCGGACACCTCGTTCATCATCCCCCAACAAGCACTGGCCGATGCATGCCGTAAGCGTCAAATTTTCGTTGTTAATTTTTCCCTCTGAACTCTCCACACGGGATTTCACCACGGCTACAACAAAGTCTGACAGAGTAAAACATATTCTCCCACAGGCAAAAAAAGCAAGCAAGCGTCTGCAAAAAGTACAGCAGTGGGTTGTGAAAAAAAAAACCAGGGTAAACCCGTCCCGACCCGCGAGAATTTGAAAACCTCCAGACCCAGGCCGACCCGTCTCGTGATATTTCAAGCACCTCTTGACCCGACCCCGTTTCGACCCGTGAGATCTTCATAACCTCTTGACGTGATCCGCGGGTCGGGTCGTGACCCGTGAAAACCCCTGAAAAAAACAAGTATCTGCCTCACCGTGCCGTACTCCTTGCCCCGAAGAATCTCCGGCGCGACATACGCCGGGGTTCCGCACGCATCCCTGACGAAGCCATCTCGGACGCTGCACGCGAACCCGAAGTCGGCGAGCCTGATGCTCTCGTCGTCGCTGGGCGATGCCAGCAGCAGGTTGTCCGGCTTGAGGTCTCGGTGGACCACGTCCTGGGCGTGGATGTATTTCACGGCGCCGAGCAGGATGCGGCAGAGATTTCTCGCCTCCTCCTCGTTGTAGTAGGTCTTTTTTCGTTTCACGTTTTCCCCCCCATCCAGATATAGAAACACAGAGCGACAACAGAGGTTCCAGAAAACAGCGGAGGAGGGAGAGGAGGGAGGGGGGGGGGGGTCCATCGAGACGTAAACGTAACTACACAACGGCAAGGGCAGGAGGGGGGGCGGGGGGGGGGGGGGGGGGGGGGTCCATCGAGACGTAAACGTAACTACACAACGGCGAGGGCAGGAGGGGGGGCGGGGGGGGGGGGGGGGGGGTGGATGAGGATACATCTATAATACCTCCCCGGGAAGACTTGCCATACTAAAGGCAATCCTTTTGCCACTATAATTCCAACTGCTTCGTTCCCAGTACGTGGGTGCGATTCTCCTACTGCATACCGGTGCCGCGAAAAAAAAAAAAACAGGGATGTTATTCGAACACCCCCTTGCCACTCCGGGGATCTTTACCCCCCTCCCCCCCCCCCCTCCCACCCAAACGCATACTGAATCGTTTTCCTGCTTCAAATCCACCTGTGTCACCTTGTTTCGACTGTTTTGAAATTGCTCGCACTATTGGATCCTCTTGAATCGCCGTTGTATTGGACTCAGCCTGGTCCCAGCCTGGATCCAGACTGACATGTTTTTCTTGCGCACATGAACGAAGTACATCGCCAGGCGCGACCGGTGACTGAGTCTGATGAAGCCCTTAGGGGCTCAAGAGGAAAAAATGGACCAAATAAATTGACCAATAAACATAATCGGTCATACCAAGCAAGCAGCCCGGGACGCGGGGTAGATAATGTGTTCCACTAGTGTGCAGAGTGCTAACACTAGTGTGTTCAAAGCGAAACGATCGGAGCTGTCGAAACACACGCACCGCATTCTCATGCTGTTCATATTAATAGTATAATATGTGCTCCTGCAAGATCTTCGTAGAGCGGTTGAAGTATATCGAAAATCTCTTGCTTTCGGTCGATATACTTACAATCAAACAAAAAAATGGGCCAATCGCCTAGTTATCAGCATCCTTGCTGTGTTGCGCGCGAACGAAGAAAGCACCCGCTTGATGCTCCCGACTGCTGCCGTGGCGACACAGGTCCTGGTTTTTAGCACGAGCTATAATAGATAGAGAGGAAGTATTCCATACCCACAAAATTCCATCGACAAACAACCACTGACCGATACAACAGTTCACTTTAATCGAATATACACCTAGGTTTGGCACGGAACTATTAAACAAATAAACGGAAATCTGTCCTCTTGGATAATGCTATGCTGTGGAGGTAGGTTTGAAACTAACAATAAGTAAGTACATACCTGTCCTGCTGTATAGTGGCATAAGTGGGCGCCCCGCTCTAAGAACACCCGAGTGAAGAGCATTCGGGAGTCAAGAGCGGCCAACTCGGCATGTCCCGCCACACTAAAGGCTATACATTTCCCACTACAGACAAGAGCACTTCGTAATTAAGAGCGCATGTTTCGGCTCGTCTCACGGGGCTCTCTTCAATCCACGACTTTTCACGGTTCAGGTTTTGTCAGGGTAACCCGTCCCGACCCACGAGATTTGAAGAGCATCTGACCCGACCCGTCCCGTCCCGTGAGATTCTAAACACCTCCCGACCCGACCCCACTCAACCCGCGAGGTTTTGAGAACTTCCTGGTGTGATCGGCGGGTCGGGTCTTGACCCGTCAAAAGCCCTGCGTAAATCGGGGTACACATGTATGCTGTGAGAATTGGGCTTGATATAGCGCTGGGGTCAGGGCAGTTGTTACACGCGAGGTTCATACACGGTGCGCTAAGTACTGGCATGGCTGCACGGCCGCGACAGAAAGGGCTTCGGTGCGTCCGACACGAAGGGCTTCGGTGTGTTCAACAGAAAGGGCTTCGGTGTGTCCAACAGAAAGGGCTTCGGTGTGTGAACATCGCAGCTCCCTTTTCACGCTTTACGAGAGATGAACGGAGGCAAATAGCCGCACAAGGCCAGCCATATTATATTGTACACCAGTAGGTGTTAAAATCAACCGTATGTATTTGACCGTTTTAGCGCCGCACTCCCGACATTGCGAAAAAACACTTGGACTTAGACTATTAATATGATATTTTTAGGAGCAGAAATGGGTTAGACAGGGATAATTTTAAGAGGTGAGAAGGGTCGTAGACCACAGGTATAAAAAGGCAACGAAGTCAACTATAAACTATTAATGGGCGTCAAGTCTATCAGGTGTGTAAAAATGGTATTAAAAGTTAACCATGGGCATGATACTACCGTCTTTTATAAGCGAAACCGTTAACAACACTACGAATGCGAACGTCAACAATGGGCATTAAACGTCGACAATTGGAACAGTGGGCGTAAAAGTCAACGGTCGGCATAAAAGTCAACAATGAACATAACAGTCAACAATGGGCAAAAAACTCAAGAGTGGGCATATAAGTAAACAATTGTCGTAAAAGTCAACGACGGGTATAAAAGTCAAGCGTGGGCACAAAGGTCAACAATGGGCATAAACACCAACTATTTAAGTACAAAATCGAACCTTATCGTACAGGCATAACTTGTACCGCTTTACCTTTTGTACGATGCGGTCGAGGAGTTCCCCTCCGGCCATCAACTCCAGCACCATGTAGTAGTACGTGGGGTCGCTGGTGTAAAGGCGGTGAATTTTCATCACGTTTGGGTGGTCCATCTCGCCCAAGATACGCGCCTTTGTTGTTGTTGTTGTTGTTGTTGTTTCCACCGTCAAAATATTAGACGGACGGGCGGACGGACGAAGGGAGACAGACAGACGGACAAACGGACGGGGGACGAGGGAAGGGGGGAGGGGGGAGGGGGGTGAGCACCAGTTGCAGTAACACAAGCGCACGGTCGCGGATTAAGGGAAAAAACGTGGTGCGAACGCGACGACCCATCAAACATGCTCCCGTCAGGAGGCCTCTGACGGAAAATCGCGGTACACGGACGAAGTATCATACCGTGGTATGCTGTATTTCGTTTATCGATCTCCTCATAGTTATGAGATAAACCACCCTGTGAGCTCGGCGCCATCTTTCGCTGCGCTTTTTTCCAACGGCGTTCGCTGTTGGCCACAAGGCGAAAAAACACGAAACACGAAAAAAAACAAGCCCATATCTTCGCGCCTATAAAAGCGGGGCACGTGGCGAAGGAGGCCGCTTGCAGAAAGGGTGGAAGCGACGGACACCTTTTGTGGGGTCGCTCGAAACAGAAACCGTACCGAGGGCGCCCGCACGTAATAAAATTTGTTCGTAAGGAAACGAGGCTTGTTAAGCTCACCATAAACAAGAGTTATTGACCGAAGGTACAATGCTCAGCGGCGAGTTCCATACTAAATCCTACACCAGAGCCAACAGTAGCCTGCGCTCAACGGTGGCGACAAAACAAGAAATTATACCTCGACGCCGACTGCGCGTTTCCCATAACAACTACCAGGTGGTACAATACTCGTTTTTGGACTCCAATAAGATGGATGCCACATGTAGATGATAGAAGGCAGAGCACAATTGGCTTCAGTCTGTTGTGCGTATGCGAAGGGATAGGTACTACGTGTAATATATGTACGTGATGCTGGTAATCTTTTCTGGGAGGCAAGCGGTACAGTCGGTTTTTCATACGCGAGAAACTAAGACGTATGCACCAGTATGGACCTGGCACATCGTAGGCTGACTCCCGATTTCACTTTTTTATATATTTCTGGCGGAGGCATGAATTGCGTCAGTTATGATATTTTGTGCATACCATTTTTGGTTTGTTTGTGTTTTTTCCCTGGGGTATTCCTCCGCTCCAGAGTGACCGGAGCCTGTCCTGTGACCACGGACTTGATTATGCGAGTAAATGTGAGAACAACAACAACAACAACAACCACAACCACAACCACAACAACCACAACAACAACAAATGAGCGAAATAAACCAGCTAGCACCCACGAGTGAACTACCTGCTGTACAGCTGAATCGTTTTGGTTTGTGTTCCTGCCTACAACTAGTACCTGCATGGACATTTTGCTGCATTTTCGTGAAGAAACGATAGATTACGACAACGAGCCAGCGATAATCTAACATGACAACAAAGATGGCAAGGAGCCAGCGAGACCAACCTAGCAACACCAAAACTCGACAATGAGCCACCGAGAGATCAACCCAACAAAAACAACGGCAATTAGTTAATGTGAGATCAACACAGCGCAACAAGCATCGCAACTAGCCAAAGAGAGATCATCAACACATTAAAAACAACACCAACAACAACCACAACGACAAGCACAACGACAAGCACAACGATAACCACAACAACAGCAACAACAACAGCAACAACAACAACAACAACAAAATAAACAACAACCACCGCATCTACTACGGCGGACAAAACCCCAAGAACAAGCTCCACCCCGGCTACCACAGGACATGACACTACACCACACCGTACCTCATCGTACACGCTTCGCTCGTCCTCTTCGTTGAGGTTTTCCCGGGTTATTCGCTTCACAGCGAACTGGTTAACCCCCCCTGACGCCCCCACCGGCGAACCAGTGCCCCCTCCCCCCCCCCCCGCCGACGCGGCGGCGCTTCCCAGCTGCCCCACCGGGATCGCCTTGAAGACCTCCGCGAATGCGCCTTCCCCAAGCTTGTCCCCTTCCACGAAGTCTTGCGAAAAATGCTCCGACCCCGCCCACGCAAGCATCCGCCTCGCCATGATGACCTGCATGGTATATGGGTCCATCCGTCCGTTTGCAGTTCGAAGGGAGACGAGGCGAGGATGGCAGCGGAGATCATACACACACCGGTGATGACGTCGCGAAGCACAAGCAAAGGAAGCTGTGCGTACATATTTGTACGAGCAATGTTCACGACTTAGCCCAGCTCCGACCAAAATGGTCGAAAGTCTCCATAAACCACTATCAATACCAAGGAATAATGACTAACTCCGGTCGTTCGACATTGACTTCCAACGCCTATTGGTACGAAGACTCGAGGCAACAGTCCTTGAGGCAAGCCACAGAAAACAACAAGGCCAAGCATCGACCTACTGGTCGTTGCACGTCGTGTGCCACGTAACAATAAGCAGGCTACTGGCCACTGATAATTACACGTGGTCTGTCGCCTGCCAGCAGAAGCAGGCGCACTTGTCCCGCGGCAACCCCTTCCAATAAAAGCCTTTTTGAAAAACATCCTGCTGCCGTGTGGGTCAACACCGGAGAGCGGGGGAGGCGTGCGCGTTGGGGGGAGGGGAGTAGGGCAACAACAACAACAACTCCACCGCCCCCACTTTCATCCCAGAAGGCTCTTCATTTTGGAGGGGGCAGGCTCACCGTTCTAATCATTGCTCTCAGCCTCCTCTTGGCCTGGAATATTTTGATCTGCTGGAGGCTGTTCCCGAGGTCGCGTTTGGCCAGTCCTGGCCCCGTGGCGAGCAGCCAGGGGTGGCTGGCCGCCTTTGCCGACGTCATTCGATGCGCCGGGTCAACCTTCAAGAGTTGTCGAACGAAATCCTGTGTGTACAGGACAGCAGGGGTCGCTAGAAGTTAGGCCGGTGCTTTCTGACATGCTGAGGGGGGGGGGGGGCGTGTACTCAGTTTGTGCATGGCCGTAGTCGTATGACCATAGACCCTCGCATCCCTACCATGCCGAGACGGAGCACGTCGGGTTTTCACCAACAAGGCAGACAGTGCTTGCACCAAGCGCGAAGCGCCGTGAGGTGTAAGGCGAGTCGCATGAAGGGTGAACTGCATCCTTCCAAGAACCGCTCGTAAGACGGACTTCGGCACCTTGTGCCTACTTTCTTGCTTATGGATGACAGCGCCAATGAGTTATACCTTGTTTTCTGGCGTGGCCAACTCCAGAGACAGCAATGGGTATTACTATGTAACTGCCTCGTGGGTGCCTTACCATATTCACACTACGTGATGCGATCATTCTTGTTGTGCCGAGTTAGGGTTCTCCACCCCGCACAATATGGTCTAATTCGATAACCATCATGGTCACCGCCACCCCCCCCAAAAAAAAACAAAAAAAAAAACGGTACCACCCTGGTCATTTAGCTAACGCCATTAATGGCATGTTTTACAACGTCGTTGCCAACCAACGCCAACCCCAATATACATATGACATGATGTTTAACAGCGTCGGTGCCAACCGAGGCCACCTATTATTTATACCTGGTATATATGAAGGGGATCCAATGAAACGTCTGCGTGACACTGGAGGGGGCCACCCATACGGACGTACACACCTGAGGTAATATGTACAACGATAATAAAAACAACACCCGTCGGGTGCGATACTACATGATATGTAGGTGGGCGTGGGGGTGAAGACTCATGCTACGTTAACGCCTTTGCAGCTAGAAACCCGCTTTTGGGGACAAATCCCTTGGACTTAGTATAGCTAAGGGAGGGGTGCACCAACTTTTTTTTTTTCCGGAGCTGTTCCTCACTTGAGGGGCTCCACGAAAAAAGAAAAAAAGAGAGTTCAACCCGATGGATTAATCCTACGGCCTACAGCAGTGTAGGCATACGTACATTAATGCAGCACATGAACGCGAAAGTACCACTTGCTACAAGTATTTGAACGATATTTTGGTAGTGTCGAGAGTCGTTTTACGGTTGTTCTTTGTTCTTTTTCTTTTTCGGGGGGCGGGGGCGGGGGGCGGGGAGCTATCGTAGATTTCAGTCGTCATTGAGGCAAGAGCAGTAAAAAGTTTGGGCAAAGGGCGCCGCGACCCTCATCGCCGCACGCTTCTGAAGCAATTAACAGATACCTACTGATAGTACAAGACTTCCCTTTGGAGCCGTGTTGCAAGAAAAACGCGGGTGACGCAAAACACAAGAACTACCCTAAGACACACCCTAGAAGTGAACCCGAACCATCCTGGCTGAACAAACCCGCGTGACTGACGCGTGCTACAAACAGAGGTGCACCACTTTTTTTTTCCGAGGTTCCAGAATTTGGGAGCTTCTTAAGACCTCTCCCAAAAAAACTGATCTGGAGAAAAAATAAGATTGCTACGTTACCGAATGAAAAAAAAAAACATGGCCTATTACGGGGGACCATAGTAAATAGGACCTACGGTACACACAAAAACCAATATATTTCCCTATTTTGACTAACAATATTTGGTCCTATTTACTATGGTCCCCCGTGATAGGTACACAACGAGAATCATGCCAAAAAAAAAATGACCCATTTTTTAATCATTTTCCGACGATTCTGGGTTAAGTGATCAAAACATTTCGCCAAAAAACGGTATACCTCTATCGTAGCTTGTGTCAGCGTCGTTCTACGGTAGCCCCCCCCAAACTTTTCTTCAGCGAAGTCGCCGGTTTTGAAACCAGCTCCCGGCCGTATCTCTCCTGAAATACGGTATATCCCTTGCCACCCCGACGTCATCGTTCGATAGTTCTTCCTTTGCAAACAAGAAAAATATGTGAAGAGAAGATGTATTTTGCATAACATCCTTTCTCGTGTCAAGCAGCCATGAAACATTTCGTTAAACAAACAAAATCGCTTGGTTTTTAGGGGGGGGCTATCGAAGAACAAGTCGTCGACTGTAATTTTGTAATTAGTGCGTCCAGGTCACGGTTGGCGTTATATCGCTGGGGGCGTGTACCAATATAATAAATACCCCCCCCCCGCGAAGGAAACGCCATTACGGTGCACACTCGACGCAAGGATATGCGCCAGTATCCCGCCTGTTCGGGGAACATCTGACTAAAAGGGCTGCAACCCTTGGGTATACCCGAGGTCTAGGATTAACGGCCAGACAGGCCAAAATATATTGTGCTTTCGGTATAATATCCAGTACGAAGGGTCCCCCAATAAGGCGGTTTGAGTGGCGCCGTATCCCGACACAAAGCGGCCAAAACGGGGGAATTACACTCAGAACCTGGAACGAACAGGGCAGGTTCCCCCGACAAGGCGGTCATTTTCTCTGGGGACACACCACCGCCCTGCTGGTAGACCCCCCCGTCTGTATACTGAATTACGGACGTTAGGATCCATATATGGATATCAGGATCCATACATCTGTTGATACGCACTCACTTCGCACGAGTTTAACTCCTAATAATGTAGATGCAGGGAAATACGACACCTTTTGTTTCCATCTGTCTGCCACAAGCGCCTCCTTTCCAACTACCTTATTTCTTCTTCTGCGCAAGAGATCTTTTCGACCGACACTTCGGCGCCACCTTTGCAGCTCTTATCACGGAGACAGAGCCTCAAGACGTGTCATTGTCTCACTCTCCACCAAAACCACTGAGCTGGCAGTCGGCGCTGACTGTTATGTAGCTCAGGTATTCATGGTGCACCATAATCGCTGGGCCAACAGTTAGCCCTGACTTAGGTGTTAGCGCACAGAGTGGCTATGGTTAATCTCTGAGCCGTCCCTCGGCAGAGGACTGATTCCATGATAGCCCCCCCCCTAAATCAGCGATTTTCTTTCACGAACGTTTCATGGCTGGTCGCCACAGGGAAGGAAGCTACTTGAAAAAAAGTCTATTATACCAGGGCATATATTTTTTTTCTTGTGAGCAAAGGTCTATTGGACGATGACGTCGGGGAGGGTGTCGAGGGACACCGTATTTCAGGAGGTACGGCCGGGAGCTGGTTTCAAAACCGGCGATTTCGTTAAAGAAAACTCCGGGGGGGGGGGGGGGGGGCTACTGCTGTAGAACGACGCAGGGGTCGCACTTTTTGAGCCAAAAAAAGGTGTACCTTGCCGGTTGAGCTCCACTCAAGTGAGGAACTGCAGCCTCACCATCCCAATAAACAGACATCAACATTTATGTTAAGTATATATATTGTCTAAACACATCAGCTGTGAGTTCGATAAATTTTAGGGTCGATACTCCCGTCCTTGCAAGCTGCGTGAAATACACCTAATGTTGTTACCACAATGGAGGAGAGCGAGTTAATTAGCATGTACTTGTTTTCAGGACTGGGGCATGCATGGAAGCGTTGGTCGGAGTTGAATGCTTTTCGAAATCAGTTTTTTTCGGCGTGCATCTCTCTTTTTTTTATTTGTTTTGAGCACCTCAGGTTAGGAACCCGGAAAACCTAGCTTCCGCTGCACACCCGTACCGTGGGATGCCTGAGCCATCCCACACTGGGGGTGCAGCAGAAGATTCTAAGAATTTTCTGAGAGAGCTCCTAACATGAGGAGCTAGCTCACGGTAGGATTGCAGCAGAAGATTCTAAGAATTTTCTGAGAGAGCTCCCAACACGAGGAGCTAGCTCAATATCACAAAATCATCACCCGAAACATGACTTCGAAGGCATTCGTTCGCGCAACCCCGCCAAGCGTCTATCTGTGCCCTAGTCCCAACACAAACTATACTCACTCGTGAAAAAATTAGACCTACTACCATTAGTTCCTTACTACGTGAAGAGCTCAACCGGAAAGGTATACCTTTTTTTGGTGCAAAAAGTGCAACCCCTACCTACCGTGGGATGCCTCGCCTCCTCCACAAAACTAAACAAACACCCGCGTTCCTCCTCCCCCAGATTTTTCGTTGGGCTCCCCTAAACGGCACATATATATATATATATATATAAAATACCGGCCCCCTCATTAGGAAGAGCCCGACACAAAAACTCACTCCAAAGGCTGAGATTTACTTCCGTGGAATAAAAAAAAGGGGAGCGTTTGTACTGAAACTAGTATGGTGATATTGAATCTAGTATGAAACACGCCATTTTTATTGTTGTATAGAGTGGGCGGTACCGCACGGCACAACGCAAGGCAAGCGAGCGACCTGCGTGTGCGTGTGGCGTTGAGAACGAAAAACAAAAAAACAAAGCATGTTACCAGCCCTGGGGAAGGCTGATACACACACACGAAAAAAAAGGGAAGCCTCTCTTAGGGGAGGCGCCCGAGGAACACTTGCGATCACACGGATTGAGGGGCGCACCGCGAGCACCACTGACGCTGAAAACAGCACTCGAAATGTATCGCTACGACCCCTGTCCGCAAGAACACGGAGCGTTTGGGTCCAGGTAGTGATTTGTAGCACTGTCGAAAACGACCCAAGCATTTTTACGACGCAGAGGAGCAATTACGCAGGTACCACAAGCATAAATTTATAACACTTTTGCCTCACCTTTGCCTCGTCGCTGATGTCGGCCCAGGCCTCGTGGCTAAAATGCCAGTCTCCCGCCGCGACCCGTATGAACATTTTGGTGGTGTTCTTGTCGCAGAAAGGGTGGTGCCCGCCCAGCAGGATGAAAAAGATCAGCCCAAGGTTCCACATGTCCACCGACTACAGCAGGCAGGGCAACAGCGACATAGGCGCGACGGTGTTAGCATTGTTGTTAGTGCTATTGTTACGATAATAATAAATCACCCTGAATTTAGTATTGCTATTTATTATTTTTGCCCTCCAACAATGTATCGTACATACGAAATGTCCCTCTTTCACTACTGCTGCATGTCGTTCCGATCGGTAGAAAACGATCTCTTTCCGTGCAGCAAGAATGACTATAGAAGGTCGCCCACCGAGGGAGAACCGTAAACAACAGATGGGCCCAGTTCGTAGGGGGTTATCATACATCCCGAAGGCGTCCACTGACCGATTACCACAGTATGGGTCCCCAATAAGGCGGCATCTCTATACAAGGCGGTATCCCGATATAAGGCGGTCTAAATCGTTTGGCGCTACTGAGGATGTGCACTCATAATAAGGCGTGAATCAGGCGATTTCCCCCAATACGGCGGCAATATTGTTCTGGCACACACACCACCGCTTTACTTGGGGGACCCTACTGCAGCCAGCATGAAAACAGCACCATCAGCACCCCAAACATCACCGCGAAAACAAGAATAAAACAAAGGTAATAAAAATACCAGGTACGGGAAAAGAACATGCCTTCAACAAAAGGGACCCCCCCCGCGCCCACCACCCCCGCCCCTCCTCACCACTCCGTCTTGTCTTCCCCCCCCCCCCCCCTCCCCCCCCGCCCCCCGCCCACCCCTTCCTCCTCTCCCCTCCTCTCAAACCCCCCCTCCCCAACTGAGTACAACCCCCCCCCCCACCACTAACTGAGTACCCTCCCCACCCCCCCCACCCCTCGATGGCAACCGCCTTCCATCATACCCCCCACCTACCTTGCCGTGGGGTTTTTCCAGGAGGATCTCAGGCGCCGCAAAGTCGGGTGTAACGCATTTCGTCGTCACGTACCCATCGAGCACGCTGCACGCCGAGCTAAACCCGATAATTTGGACAGGGGCGTATTCGTCCATGGAGGCTAGCAGGAGGTTGGAAGGGGTCAGGTCCCGGTGTACGATGCCCTTTTGGTGGCAATGCTCGATAGCGCCGACAAGTGCCATGCAGGCGTCCCTGGCGTGCTGCTCGTTGTATTCAGACTGTTGGTGGAAGCGTGCAAGGGTGGGTGGGTGTGGGTGAGTGGGTAGGGGGTGGGATATGCTGGGTGGCTGAGTGGGTGGGTGGGTGGGTGGGTAGGTGGGTGCGGTCTGGATTTCCGATACATTGGAGAGGCCGGAAGAAGAGTACGCGGAGGTAAACAAACAAAATAACAGAAAAAAAGAGGGGATCGGAGGGAGGAAGGAGGAGGGCGAGAGGGACAGGTCACGTCCTGTCATCGCCACACACGAGGCGAGACTCTTCCAGCGGCACGCCAGCTCTGGACACATTTTACTGGTAAGCGCCCCCATAACCTTCCACACCTACAAAACCTGTCCCACGCTATTCCCGACGTGTGTTACGACATATTTATTAAGGTATACCGTTTTTTGGCGAAATATTTTCTGAATGACGGGGGCTACTTAATCCAAAATCGTCGGAAAATAAATAAATAATGAGCCATTTTTTTTCTTGCCTGATTCTCGTTGTGTACCCAGGGTCATGGGATTTTTCATCCGGTACCACTTTTTATTTTTCTTCTCCAAATCACCCGTGTTGAGAAGATTCTCCAAATCACCCGTGTTGAGAAGATTCTCCAAATCACCCGTGTTGAGAAGAGGGTCTTAAGCTCCCAAACTGAAGAAACCTTAGAAAAAAAAAGTTGGCGCTCTTCTTCTACCGCCTCACGATATTCCCAAGCACGTTGTCCCCAACCGTACACAGGCACAGCAAACTTCAAAGGGTTGGTGGGAAGCCCTGTACACCCCGTTTTACACCTGCAACACGGTCATCCCACACTACACTTTCAAGACGCTTGACCCCAGCAACATGTTTAACATGCTCGCACACTTCGACATCTGAAGCTCGGTTAAACACATTCGGTCTCGAATCAAAAAGGGCGGGGGGTACGTTGAACACACTAAGAAAATAAGCGATTTTTGCGTTCGAGAAGCTTCGTTCTTCATGATCCGATAGAGCTATTAATAGCTGCCTTGCCTTACCTTGCGGGAGACGCGATCCAGGAGCTCGCCCCCCGAGGCAAACTCCATGACCAAGAAGAAGCTCGTGGCGTTTTTCGGGTAGAACTGGCAAATTTTCACCACGTTCGGGTGATCCAGCTCTCGCAAAAAACTCACCTGTTTTTTTGTTAATGTTTTAGGTTTGTTTTCGCGCGTGTGTGGATTCGTTTGTTCGTTCGCTTGATTGGTTGAACAGTTGGAGGCATACTCCGATGACAAAGGTAATGCTAAGCACTTTTCGGCTGATCAACCGGTTTCTGAACTCGTGACGGGGCAAGCACCTTAACCCCAAAGGGTCGGGATTTTATTATTGTTTCGCAAAACGTTTCGTTGTATATTGCCTAGCTAGGCCTTAGGATAGCTCATCCGGGTATGTACACAGTAAAAATAATGTTTACTTTTCTCCACAATCGTTTTTTTTTTTGGGGTGAGGTTATCAACATCTTGACAAACTTAGGAACTTCAGAAAACAAAACGGTGCTCCTCTACCGCACCGTGCGTCGTTGTTGGGCGGTTGGTTGGTCTGTTGGTTGGGCTGTTGCACTTCACAACTCTTTGTTGTTGGTTCGTCCCAGTGGCAACGTGGTTGGTCGGTCGGTTGATTGGCTGTTTTTTCGGTTTGTTGTTTGGTTGGTTGGGCTATTGAACTTCAAAAAATTATTGTTGGTCCGCCGCAGAGGCAACGTGGTTAGTCTGTTGGTTGGTCGATTGTTTGCCTGGCTGGTTGGGATGTTGAACTTCAAAACACTTCATTGTTGGTTCGCCCCAGTGGCAGCGTGATTGGTTGATTGGTTGGCTGGTTGGTTGGTTGGCTGGGCTGTTGAACTTCAAAACACTTTGTTGATGGTTTGCCGCAGTGGCTACGTGTTAGGTCTGTAGGTTGGTCGTTTGGTTGGGTGGTTCGGCTGTTGAACTTCAAAACACTTCGTTGTTAGTTCGCCCCAGTGGCATATGGATGGTCTGTTGGTTGGTCGATTGGTTGGTTGGTTGGTCGGTTGAACTGTTGAGCTTCAAAACACTTTGTTGTTGGTTCGCCCCAGTGGCAACGTGATTGGTCGGCTCGTTGGCTGGTTGGGCTGTTGCACTTGATGACACGTTGTCGCTGGTTCGCCCCAGTGTCAACGTGGTCTGTTGGTTGGTTGGTTCATCGATTGGTTGGTTGGTTGGGCTGTTGCATTGTTGTTGGTTTTTGCAATAGTACCCACTACATACCTAGCTAGGCCCCGGGATTATTCATGGGTTCGCATTTTTCACATTTGTATCACAAAATCAGTTTCTAGGTGAATGCAGTGGTTTTTTTTCCCAAGTGACTCCTGAAAGTCAAAATTCAAATCGTACCTCTAATCGCAGCATTCGTCCCTCCTGGAATGGAGGAGCCTCAGCGGCAGAAATTGAGGGCGATTTGTCACCATCATTTTGGGGGGTAAAAGCATATAAACCTCCCGAAATGAGAGGCCTTAGAATGTTTTTGAGGTTACTGTTCATCAATTATTGGGGGGTGAAGGCATAGACCTCCTACAATGAGGGGCCTTAGAAGGTTTTCAAGGTTATTGCTCACCATCAGTTTTTTCGGGAAGGCAACGCTTACAGACCTCCTGAAATGACGGGCCTGAGAAGCTTTTTGAAGATTATTGTTCACCATCAGTTTTCTGCGGGGGGGAAAGCTTATAGGCCTCCTGAAATGACGGGTCTGAGAAGGTTTTCAAGGTTATTGCTCACCACCAGCTTTTTTGGGGTAAAGCATGTAGAGACTTTCCGAAATGAGGGATACCCTTAGAAGGTCTTCAAAGGTTATTGCTCACCATCAGTTTTTTGGGGAGATGAAGCTTCTAAACCTCCTGAAATGACGGGCCTGAGAAAGTTTTTACGGTTACTGTTCATCATCAGTCTTTTTGGGGTAAATGATACAAGACCTCCCGAAATGAGGGGCCTTAGAAGGTTCTTAAGGTTACTGTTCATCAGTTTTCGGGGACAAGGCACAGACCTCCCGAAATGAGGAACCTTAGAAGGCTTCAAGATTCTTGTTCACCAAAATCACTCTTTTGGGGGCGCCATGGTATGAATGGCCCTACTCAAAATACGGGGGCGACGCGAGCTACGCAGCACTTTTTCGGCTGAAACATTTTCCGCATGGCGGGGGGCGCTTCTTAACCCCTTCAAGAGCCCCGAAACCCCTCCCTGTACCAATTTCATGCGATTTTGCCACCAAAAACGGGGTTCGAGTTGTCCAAAATGCACACCCAAAATCGTCGGAAAATGCGCTACTCTTTTCTCTAGCACCAAGGTTTCATAGCATATTCCTAGGCCATGGGATCGATTCTTCACACGGGGTGTGGGGTGTGGGTGGTGCACTTCCATTTTATTCAAGACCGTTTTTCTTGGGTGGCAAGCGGTTAAACAGTCGGTTTTTCCAGGCGCGAGAAGTGAGGCGTATGCACCAGTATGGACCTGGCACATCGTTTCGTAGGCTGACTCCCGATTTCACTTTTTATTATGTTTCTGGTGGAGGCATGAATTGCGTCAGCTGTGATATATGCGTGTACCACCTTTGGTTTTTTGTGTTTTTTCCTTGGGGTATTCCTCAGCTCCAGAGGGACTGGAGCCTGTCCTGTGACCACGGACTTGATTATGCGAGTTAATGTGAGAACAACAACAACAACATAAAGAGCTCCTCAAGCAGCCACCCTCAGAAGGCAAAAAAAAGAGCCAGTGCATCCTCTACCGCAGCACGTTATCAGCCTCGGAAAGTTACGGTGCAGCCCCCCGCCCCCCCGTCGCAAAAGAGCGTCCTACACGTACACCCGTTTCACCTCCTGCAGAAGGGCCCTTTTCGAGCTTTCCCTGAGCCCCCATCGCTTGGTCCGCTTCACGGCGTACTGCGCGGGCCCGTCATACGGCTTCTTAAGCGTACACTTGAAGACCTTCGAGGATGTGTGCCCCAGCTTCGCGCCCAACTTGAAGTTGTTGGAGAAGTCTGAGAGGCAGGGCAAGCGCACCAAGCAGGGCATGGTACAAGGCTCAGGGGTACCGGGAATCACAGTGGCAAAATCGGGTTTGTAGAGAGTGAGGCATCGATGGTACGGAGGTGGCTCCATGATTTGGAACCGGTGAATTACTTGGAGAATCTAGGCCACATCGATCAAATTGTGCCTGTTTTCTACGAACCCAAAGCCAGAAAACATACGTTGCGGGAGGAATACTGAGGATACGAGGAGACCGTCGTCCGCGTCGTATCAACCGGCTCGATCGTTGGGACTGACTGCCGCCGCTCTAGCCGTGGAGTGGACTTCGCGGACTCCCCGTTTCGCACAATTCCAAACACGAACCAGCACCAATACGACGGCATTCTCAGTGGGAAACGCCTCTATCGACGCGTATCCTACGGCAGCGGTAGGTGTGCATTTTTTTTTCTGCAGGTTCCTGATTTGAGGAGCTCTTACTATGCCTCACCCAAAACACTAGTCAGTCCCATCCTGAGCAAGGCTACGGAAGGGAGGGGGAACCCCACCTTCACCATCCGGATTGAGCCACTCGCACTAGTGTATTTACCCTTCCGATGCGGATTTGATGTTGCAGATTAAAAACAGCGAGAGAGTTTATTTAATACCCCAATTAATACCCCAAAGGGACAGGGGGGTTACTCGCGCGATTGACCCCGAGCAACTGCACAAAAGCGACGGAAAAGTGGCCCCCCACCGTAGCCTGGACCCACTCTTTTTTTTTCCGGCCGAAATGCTTTCTGGATGATGGGGCTCGCTCCTTAGCGCAAGATCGTCGGAATCCTATTCTTTTTTCGGCATATAGATGTTCTTCTTTTTTTGTGTGTGCGTGTGGGCCATGGGTTTTATTCAATTCATCGGGTTGCACAGCAGTTTCATGTTTTTCGCCCGCTCAAAAATCGTTTGTTTGTTTTTTATTTCCCCTTTTTTGTGTGAGGTGTAAACCTAGAGGTCCTCAAGTGAGCAAGCAAGCAAGCAAGCAGCATCAGAAAGAAAAAAACGGTGGACCGCCCACCGTAGCGAGTGCCTACAGCAGTAGGCCTCAAACAGCACACTAGCAATATCACAAGAAAACACAAAGGCGAATCACATTCCAACGGTAGTGTGGATAGATTTTTATCAAAAACTAGTCGAATTGAGGAGCTCCGTCCGGCAGAAAGAGTCTGGGCAAAAAAAAATTGATACCACCCACGTCGTAGCGCGCACCAAACGGTATGGAACGCTGTGTTGTGTCTAGGCGGGCGGGGGGGGGAGGGGGGGGGTACTCGTTTTATGCACAGCCGTAGTCGTAATAATACATACCCTCGGCAACACAGGCCGAGCAGTATTGAAGGCTGTATCTGGGTGGGAAGGTGTGTGTGTGTGGAGTACTCGTTTCATGCATAGTCGTAGTCGTAGACTGAACGCAGACCCTCGAATACCCACAACGCCGGGACGGAACACGTCGGATTTTCACCCCGACCAGGCAGGCATCGCGTCCACCAAGCGCGAAGCGCCGTGAGGTGTTCGGCGAGTCGCGTGGAGACTGAGCTGCATCCTACAAGGAGCAACCTTCGAGAAAACTTCGGCATCCTCTTCGTACCTTCTAACATATGGATGGCAGTTTCGAACGTTTCGTGATTTGTCGTGTGGCCACCTCCAGAGACAGTACTGTCGGGGGGGGTTACTCGTTTCATGCATAGCCGTAGTCTTAAAACAACCCTCACACCCCTTCAATGCCGCGACGGAGCACGCCGGGTTTTCACAGCAAGGGAGAGGTGGGGGGCGGGTCATGTGCGCGCCTGCTGCTTTGATCACAGAGACATGGCAGAGCTTGGCCTAGAGCGTAAATAAACCTTGATTCTGGCTGTATCGCACCCGACGATTTGCATGAAGCCAGTTCAGGCTCCCGGTAGGGGGCATGTTATAACGTTGAGCAACGCCCACCCCCGGTTTATCCTCGGCCGCCATCGACGGCAGTTTCCCGACTAGAAACAGCACGTTTTGTTCGGTCGCGTAGTACACACCATACGGGGTTCCGTTCTAAAGACGATTCACAACTTAGCAATCTCCACGCACTCCTGATTATTATGCCGCACGTGTGCATTGCACGGTGCGCAGCTTTTGACGCTGTACGCACGGCAGCAGCAGCAGCAGCAGCAGCAGCAGCAGTAGGAGTAACACAGCGACAGCGAGAAGCGCAAAGCGACGAACCAGGAACACGATTTTCCTCCTCAACCGCGCCGGTCGGACCAACACCGACCCAAACTGATTGGTCACCGACACTAACGTCAACACCAACAACGAACACTAACGAACGCCTACACCAACACCAACAAACATCAACAACGAATCAACACCAACGAATGCCAACGCTGACACCAATACCAACACCGTCAAACATCAGCACCACCACCACAAACACCAACACCACCAACACCAACACCAACACCAACACAAGCGCACCAAACGCCAACAACAACGAACATCAACACCAACACATGAACGCTGTAGTCGTAGACAACAGATTCGAAAATCGTGACAGCAGCGGAGCGTTCACTTCTGGGTTTCTCAAACAGGGGCACCGTCTTTGCCACCACCACGGCCACCACCGTCGACCCAACACCAACACCAACAACACACAGCGAAAACACCACAGACGTAGTATACAAACTCCCGACCTGTTACGTCCGGCAGCACTCACTTCTGGCTTCGAAGTTCCCCATTATGAACTCGTCATCGTCGCCGGCAGCACCAAAAACCCTCCTGCTGTAGGCGGATTGCTAAGCTCGTCACAGCGCGCGACATGTCAAAAGCATTGAGCGCATATTTCGAAACGCCAGTAGGAAGGGACAGGCGGGGGGGGGGGGGGGGGGGGGGGGGGGGGGGGGGGGGCGAAGCGTTCAGTTGAGCAACGCATGCTAAGGTACAGGGGTGCAGATCTTAATACGTTTCCTCAAGCTCCTCACGTGAGCTGTAAAAATTTCATTTGTTTTGGCGGATGTCCGACTTTACTTCAGCTATGATAAATACGTGGACCAAATTGGGTTTGTTTTATTTTTTTCCCTGGGTTATTCTTCCGATCCGGAATGACTGGATCCTGTCCTGTGACCACGGACTTGAGTGTGCGAGTTAATGTGGGAACAAGCACAAGCGCAGAAAAAAGCAAGAACAAGCATGAGCACAGCAACAACTTATGTTTATTTTCGATGACCACGGCGAGATTAACAACAACAGCAACAGCAACAGCAACACCACCACCACTACCACCCAACAACAACAACAACAACAACAACTTCCAACGCTGAGAATCCGATGAATCAATCTCATGGCCTAGGTATTCATACGTCAAAGCGTTTTTTGAGCGCATACTTCGAAACGCCAACGGGAAGGGAAGGAAAAGGGGCAAAGGAGAGTTCGAAGACGAAGCGTTCACTTCAGGCGACGCGTGCTACCGTAGAGGGGTGCAAATACATTGTACGACGCCCCTTTTCCTAAGCGGAGGAACACTATACCTCACTTAACTTCTGAGGAAAAAAACAAAAAGGTCAACTCGATGAACAAATCCATGGCCTAAGGGTCTACGAACATAATTTATCAATTAATCGTTGTATCCCACGCTCGAAGAGGGGGAGGGGGGGGGGGGGGGGGGGGGGGACGAAAGAAACCCAGGGCCAACCTTCACACAGCCCCGTTCCTACATCCGTGTAACTATCATCCCACCCGGCGTAACTCCGTATTCGCCGTCCTCCCGGTAATTACTCTCACTTGCCTCACTCACCACACTCAAAAGGTGCGTCACAACAAAATGGCTCGCTAACTTCACAAAAAAAATCGATGGTATTCTTGAACACAACGGCTATTCTTCCAGTGATGTTGGGCACGGCAATCGCTAGTTCAGTAGCCGCTTCAGTCAGCCATGTCTGGCCCAAAAAGTGCTCATTCCCCCTCTAACGCAACACGCGTTGACCACGCGTTGAGCTGCGAAACGATTTCATCGAACGAGACCCCCACAAGAAAGCAATACCCGGCGCCTGCTTCGATAGGGGCTGGCACTTTTTCGCCAGAACATTCTTACGAACGACGGGGACTCCTTCATCAAAATATCGCTAGGGAGCAAGGGGGGGTCCCCCGGAGCAAGGGGGGGGGGGGGCCGGGGCAAGGGGGGGTCCCCCGGAGCAAGGGGGGGGAGGCCCGCGCGAGTGACCCCGAGCCACTCCAAGGCAAGGCCACAAAAGTGGGCCCCCTGCCGTAGCGCGTAGCAAAGTAGGCAGAAGGTGCCCAAGTCCGTCTTACGAGGGGTTCTTGGAAGGATGCAGCTCACCCTTCGTGCGACTCGCCGGACACCTCACGGCGCTTCGCGCTCAAGGTGCAAAAAGCAAGGCCTGCCTGATTGGTGAAAACGCGACGTGCTCCGTCCCAGCATAGTAGGGATGCGAGGGTCTATGGTCATGCGACTACGGCCATGCACAAATTGAGCACACGCCCCCCCCCCCGCCGCCCCCCCACCGTAGCCAGGGGTAGCACTTTTAGGCTAGAAAAATCTCTGAACGACGGGGACTCCTTTTGAACCCAAAAAATCGTTCTTGATTTTACAATATTAACATTTCGATACCTACATACAGCAGTTCAACATACGGGACTGTCTATCGGGTTTGCACATTAATTTTCGCTCAAAACTCTGCACATTAAGTTTCGTCCAAAAATCTGCACATTTTTTTTCGCTCAAAGTCTGCACACTCATTTTCGCTCAGAAATCAGTGTTTGGGATGGGCATAATATAGAGCGCACCCCCAGCGAGGGGCGCCAGAAAAAAGAAGAAAAAAAGGATGCCCCCGCTACAGTAGCAGGTGCCACGCTTCATCCTACACATCCGCAGCTTTCTTTGTACGCGAACAGGATATACTGCCTCGATTCCACGAGAGCGCAAGAAAGCCATCAACCCCTTTGGAAACCCCACTCACAAGCGACAAAACAGACGAGAATTGTGGTCTAACCACAAGAGTTTACAACATGAGCGAGCAGCAAACAATAGTACATGCTACGGTCGTGTCGTTATTTTCTTCATGTGCAGGAGCAGCCTGCACACAAAACAGTGATTTGTGTTGGTCCTATCGGTCGAGGCTGGCCTTTCGGCCACCCGTTTTTTCCCTACAAAACGCTAGCAAAACACGCGGGGGAACCGCGTGCCCCTACCGACGTCGAGCCCCCCACGGGGTTGTGGCTAGGGCTGTGGCTAGGGTTAGGGCTAGGGCAGGGGTCGGGTTGGTCTAGTTTCTCAATAGGCTATGAAAGCCTCTGTGACGTATCATACTAGCGCACTGCACTGGCGAAACTACGGGGGATTGCATCCCAGGCGCGAGACACTCGTTTAATCCACTTTTTTCTAAGAGGCCGGCTGGATTTTTCAGTGACTACAACTATCCAGCAATCACCGGTCGAACCACCACTTCTACTCGTCAACGCATCAGGCGATCGCTTCTTCTCCGTCGTCTTGACGAAGCCAAGCCGGACAAACCAAAACCAACCTTGCTGGACCCGGAGCTGGATCAGTCAGCAGTTGAGGAGTTCACCCACGGTAGTCCAGCATGACTTTCAAGAGCCCGATACACCTCGGTGCTTTGATCTCAGCGGCCCGATTTCAACTCGGGCGAGTGATCTTACTCGGGCTTGTGATTGTTGCCGCTCGACTCGGGCGCATCATTTCAGTACGGACACTGCTACACACAGCAGTAACGCGTGATTTTTCCATTGTATCATTAGCAGCTCGACTCCGACTCGGGCTCGTGATTTTTGCCGCTCGACTCGGGCGCATCATTTTAGCACGGACACTGCTACAAGCAGCAGTAACGCGTGGTATTTCCATTGTATCATCAGCAGCTCGACTCCCACTCGGGCTCGTGATTATTGCCGCCCGACTTCAACCGGGGCGCATCATTTCATCACGCACACTGCTAGACACAGCAGTAGAGCGTGATTCTTCCAGTGGTCCGAGAAAGCTCGATGCCGTGATTTCAGCGATCCGGCTCAGACTTGGGCGCGTGATTCTACTGCTGACCCTGCTACACACAGCAGCTCAGTGCGACATTTCAGCAGCCCGTCTCCGACTGGGATGCGTGATTTTCAGGGGTCTTGCACAACTGCAGCCCGACACAGAATGGGTATGTGTATAAAAGTACTCGTAATACACCAAGGCAGGCTAGAAGGGTACACCGCGAGATTCTGGTCAACACGAAGCTTGAGCCCGGCCTGGATCTCCAAGCCAACATATTAATGACGTTTGGTCCCGGTGGCCGATTTTACGAATTCCGTGGAAAAAGGCCAACCGGTGCACGCTAAGCGGTACGATGACATCATTGTCCAAGGCATTCCTGCTGAGTTCATGAGAATGGGGCAGGCGCAGAAGCGAGGACCGGGGTGTCCGACAGCTGTGCTAGGGCGAGGTGATCGCAGCGAAGTATCTGCTTTTTGCCTGAAATTTGTCGTCAGTATTTGCTTTCAAGTTGTACTCGCATTGACTCCAACAAGTGCTGGTAATCGTCGGCCATTATCAGCAATACAGTCGAGTTTGATTTTCCAATCCCATCAAATACTGGTGTTATCATTTGTCACCATAAGTATTTTGCTCGGTTTTTGTTGTCGTGCACTTTCCGTTGAGGGTAAGTGCCAATTTTAATTCGTTTTATTATTTTGTCACGTACTTCCCGTAAGGGGGAGTGCTAAATTATGTACTGGAGTGCTAAGTTTTCGTTCATTATATTGTCGTGCACTTTCCGTTGAGGGGGAGTGTCAAGTATGGCTGGGTATCCCATACTTCTTCTACGCTGCAGTGCTAATAGTAGTTGCTGCTAGCAGTAGCAGCGGTGAGCAGCACAGCTCCTGTGTTGAGGATAACCGTTTTGGATGGGTTATATTTCGCAAATGCCCAACTCAGGCAAGGTGCAGTAGAACTGAAAGTAAGTGTTGAAGGTTCCAACTGAAACGAAACCTTCCGGAGTCGGCGTGCGGAATAAATGCGGCGAGGACTCCAGTATTTCTAGACGCTGTGGCACAGGACGGCAGTCCGCTTAAGGGTCACTGCTCGCAGCACCCGTGTTGATTCTAGCCAGACTATTGTTCTCAGTATCTTCTCGGCCTACCACTGTCAAGTGTGTGTTGTGGAACTGCATCGTGTTTTTATTGTATCATTTCTTTGTGGGCACTATTCATATGATAGCCAGCCGTGGGGTGGTGTTGCTGTTGAAGATCTATACAGGAGTTACTACGTATTGATATTACTATTAATACTGTGTTGTTATGATCGTGTTTCGTGGCGAGAGACATGAGGTAGTATGCAATCACCTCTTTTCTTTGTGAAATGATCTTACCGTGCTATCTAGGGTGCTCCTATTTGTGATGTTATCTACAGCACTGATGTTATTGCTACTCTTCATTATAGTTTTGATATTTCCTATCGTGTGGCGATGTACGTATGGTTTCTGTACCATTACTGTTGATAGTGTTTTGTTGTGTTACGTATTTAGTATGTTGCCATGTAAGAAATATATCTTCGATCTCACAGCTGGAGTGTATTTTCCTTTTTTTTTATATATAGACTATATGATCATTCTTTTTGGGGGGGATTCGGTCAGGAGTTTTTCTCCGTCTCGGCTTCAGTATGCGATTCGCGAAACTGGAATTCTCGGTCAAATAGCTTCGTTCGAGCGCCGTCTTCGGGGGGCGGCTCCAACGCCCCTCGCCCTGCGGTATCCGTTCCGCACCTCGACGTGAACGCGGATAGACGCTGAGCGAGACAAGCGAAAAGTGCGCTTTTTTTTTGTATTTTGGGCGGTATACGCCCGAGCTATTCTTGGATCTTGGCAACAAGGGACAACATTTCCAAATTGGCATCCAAGTTTCTTCCCGACGATCTTTTTTCATGGCCGCCTCCAAGCGCTTGCCCTATCGTAGCTGCTACTACTCTGCTGTGTGTCGTTTCCTTTCGGCTCAGTGGGTACAGAAGTGCTATGTAACCAACGACAGATGTGTCGTGAGTACGATTCTCACCTAGATCATATTTGGTATTCAGGAGCGTGCGCGCTGGAGACATTATGAATGGTTATTATAGTTGTTAGTGTTCTGAGTACTACTAACTACTGTAGTAGTTAGTAGTGAGAGGGGATAGCTCCGGAGATCCCTCTTACGAAGTCGGTGAGAATTAATTAACGAACTCAAAGACATATTTGGTTGGTTTTTTAGCATAACCCAATGAGTTACTGAGTCACGTGGCAGTGGGTAGTGCTATGTGTCGTGAGTTTGATTCTCACCGACTTCATATTTGTCTTTTTCACGTGTGCGCGCTGACAATATTATGAATGGTTATTTTGGTAGTTTAACATATTATGTAGCACTACCCACTGAGCTACTGAGTCATTGAGTGATTAAGCAACTCAGTGGGGGCAGTGCTGTGGGGTTTCTCAGGTCAAATCACTTTGTTCGAAGGGCGCTGTCCAACGCCTTCCTTATCCGTCCCCTATACCTGGTCGTAGACGCGTACCACGTACGGGAGGTAAGAAGCACATCGGCTAATCGCGGCGGCGATTTTGGATTTTGGATTCCTGGGCAGTTCTTTTTCCGAGAACGGGTCAACGCGTGGCGTACTAATTGATGGCACAGCAGCAGCAATCTATAGTAGTAGTAATAGGTATCTTCTTGACAACACGTCGTGTGCGCGAGCAATCGATGATATAGCAGTAAATAATCTGAAGTAACGGTCGACGAGATATACGGAGTATCACACATACAGCTTGCAAAGATGAGTTTCGACAAAATCCTCGTATCTCACAGCTGGAGTGAGTTTTCTTATATATAATATACCTCGTACGCTGTTTTCAAATTCCGAGCTTCAAGAGCAGCAGTTTTGTTGTTGTTGTTGGTTGTTTTCGTGGTTGTTCTCACATCAACTCGTATAATCAAGTTCGTGGTTACAGGACAGGCTCCATCAGTAAATAATGTTGACTGACACCACAGCACAGGCAACACCTCTCTGGGTAACTCGGCGTCAACCATCGTAATATCATACAATTTCGGGCAATGTAATCTCTATGCAAAGATCTTGTTTTGTTTTATTCAATTGTCAGCCAGTCGCCCCGGTGGTCTAGTGATTTTACCCTCGAATACTACTACTAGCGTTTGTTTGTCCTTGAGTTCAATCTTCATCATGATGAGATTTGACTTTATTTGCAAAAATACAAAAAAAAAAAGGGATCAACTGCTGAGAGCGCCTATTGATAGCAGCGTGGGTAGGTACAATTCGACGCGAGTCGACGAGGGAAGAAAATGCTGACTTCTTTTCGCGATAAAAATGGAGGCACATGCCGAAGTGGGGAGGGAGGAGGAGGAGGGCCCGCTATGCGACCCCGGATCTGAGTTACTACTGGGAGGGAGCGCGAGAGTAATGCGTGGATAATAGATGGGATGAAGAAAAACAAAATGTTGCAAAGGTGTATTATTACCACACGCAGCACCCCTATCCTTTTCCGGGATTTTTTTATTTGTATGTGTCCATTCTTTTATTGACAGATTACTTATTTTTGGTGCAGTAGTACATCCTGAAAGAAGATACTAGAGTGTCTGCGCCTGTTTTTTTTCTGAAGTTGGACTTTCAGTCGGAAATGAAAAATACAAACATCGACCTTTTCCGCTATGCACATAGTTCGAAACGAAAAAATACTACTACCAGTGAATAATATTTTAGTCTCTGAGTAGAAAATATACACGGCATTGTCAGCAGTCGTCATGGTAGAGATACTCCGGATATTATTTATTGAGGGGACGCGTCCGATTTCGACAACGTGAAAGCACCCGCGAAGCAAAGGCAGCAGATACACATATCCCGCCTTCCCGAGTTAAAACATAGAAGAGGCGCCACGCCAACCTCCCGTGCGAGCAAAGCCACCCCGCATCTATCTTAGACAACGCCGCCGCAACGAGAGATAGCTCTTCTCTTCTTCGTTTTCCTCCTCGTCCGTCACCACGTAGACCAATCAATGCGACAGCCTTCAGGTAATAAACAAAGCTCTTCTTCCAAAACCTCGCCGGCTGACATGGCCCCATGTCGACGCTTGGTGCAACCCGACTTTGCATCCTGTCGACTTCGAATCTCCATTGCCACGGGGACAGCAGTGCAGTCTCTTTATTGATGCCAAGTCCTCTTTCGTTTCACCTAGAGGCGACGCAGGTTCTCAATACTCTTTTCTGTATTTTTGTTTGATATACGCCAACTTCTACTTGACGGCGCATTTAACAACAGCAGTGTGTTTCGCCTATCCTCGCCTTCTTTGTTGTATATGGCGTTTTCCTGTCAAATAATGCCTTTCATAATCTCATGTTCGTATTAAACTCTTGGCATTACTTTAAAGTTCAATGAATGTCAAACCGGACAGCTACACCTTAACTTGTCGAAGTGCTGCCCTGCCCTACCCGAAGTATGGGCGCCGGCGAACTCACAGCTGACGTATTTGAAAAAATTATTGAAATACGTACATGCGATTTCTTCCAACGACGGTGTGCATTCGCATCCGCCAGGGAATCCATAAGGCTTCGAACTAAGATCGGTTGAGTGATTTGTTGATTACTGTAAAGCGTTTGTCTCTGGATCATACATCGCTGTTATTTTTAGATGACCTATCACTGCTTTTCACGTAACGATTGGGGGGGTGGTACGTAGGAACATCAGATTGCGTCTCTTTGCGGAATGGCACGTGCCTAAGTCAGTGACACCAAAATATCGATACACCTCGAAGCTGAGTAGCGAGTTGGGGGCCTACATGTAGAGGTTCTGAATATTCAATGTGTAATGTTTATTGTTGTGCTTGACTTGTATTGCTATGTTAGCGAAAACGAGGGAAGATCGAGTGGGGGAGTTTCTGTTTTTGAGGTAGACGTTAAACCATCCCGTTTGCCTTCTGAAGAGCAGTAATATCGCGTTTTTGAACGAGCCCTTCATTCGTTTCGATCGATGTTTTGTGATTTTGAGTACCTTTGCAGTATACACATGCATTATATTGCATTGACAAGCTTACCAGTGAAAGAGACCATCGGTTTCAACGACATTTCACTGCATAAGCTACGATCTAAGTTGACTAACTCCACGGTCGAAGTTTTGGGTTACGAGAGTGCTTGTTTGCGGCATTGCAGCTGTATTCTGAATACGCGACATCCATTGAGGGGGAATGTTGAGAAATAGGCGATGTGAGCCTATTATCATTACCAATGTTCAGTAGCGAATGTACAATAACATTGCTGCAGTGCCACAGCAGTAGCACGTAGCCTACAGAGTTGCTTGTGGGTGTGGCAATGCCATCTAATACTCGTAGCGGTTCGGGACACTGCGCTATCTGCCTAGTCAATGAGTATCGGCCAATCCTACCAGACACCAGGTACAAGGTTATGCTGCACAAACACAACAGTAGTGTAGTGGCTGCAGTTCACTCAAGGAATTGTTGTCCCTGTACTCGTAGTTCGCGTTCTAGAATGAGGGTTCTCGGTAGATCGTGTTTTGGGACTATTCGACGGTTTTCTGGCAGTCCCGTAACGGTCTATAGGCTTCTGGAGCATGGCTGACATCTAGACGCCGGTCGAATAGGGTTTTGGAACCTAGCAGCTTTTTCGACGTCGAGGTAGTAGGTGGAGCCCCCCCCCTCTCCTCTCATCTTCTCAACCGCATCTGAGCGTCGTCCCGCTCGTCGGTCAGTAAGCTGTAGTTGGGCCACCGAGCGCCCCTGTTCAACCGGAAATATGTGTCTTCTACACCATATGTGATGCTCGAGTTCGTCTCGCAACGACTCTGTGAGAAACCCCTGAAGACCGTCATCGGTCGGCCACCTGAGAGCGTCTTAGTTTCTCAATATACGGATCCCTATACTCTCAACGACCTACAAGCTGCAACCTACAAGAAAATTTCCAACTTGGACCTTAACACGGTCCCGAGAGGCGCACAGCATAAACGAAAACGATGATTCGGGGCTTTTATACAGGTGTACAGGCGTTGCTTTCCCTCGAGGTAAGACCGGGTTTGGGGTACAGGAGGTAAACCGGCGTTGAGCTATCCCACGTACTAGGGGTGCAGAAGAATTTTCTGAGCTCCGAACACTAGGGGCTCAATATATCACGACGCATGCTACGATAATGGAGGTAGCACTTTTTGGCTACTTTGCTTTCTGAATGGCGGGCTCCATAACCAAAAATCGTCGGAAATAGGACATTTTTTTGTTCATGATTCTCGTTCTCGTTGTACACCTAGGCCATGTGATTTTTCATCCGGTAGCAATTATACATTTATCCAAATCAGCTTTTGCCTTAGAGAGGTCTCAAGCTCCCAAAGTGAGGGGTAGTATCAAGAAAAAAAGGTGCACCTCTATCGTAGGCACGCGTCACCCACCCGAAACGTGATTTCGAAGTCATTCGTTCGTGTAACCCGACCATCATTTCTATGCGCTAGTCCTAAAACAACATATCATACCAACTGATAGTTCCACACTTGAAGAGTTCAACCGGTAAGAGGTATACCTTCTTTTTTACCCAAAAAGTGCAATCTTTACCGCGGAATGATTATAATTACCCAGTTTTCGTGACACAACAAGCCAATTCACGTGAGGTCTTACCTCCCCACAAACCTTAAACCGGGTGGGTTCTAAAGTGGTATGCCACTACTGCTTGTATACGTGAAAAGGACGTATAAGACATTTCGCGGTTGTTCCAACCTCTTCCGCACGCTCGCTAGCCTTCACAATATAGTTATTCCTATAAGCACTCCCGGTCTCCTGCACTACTTGTTTTTTGCGTGGAAGTTCATGAAAGCTTCCGTGGAAGCTTCCGTGAAAGCTTCCATGGAAGATATGGAAGCTTCCATGAAAAAAAATCCTTTCCGTTCCACGAAAGCTTCCACGAAAACACTTCCACGGATTTTTAGGTTTTAGTTCCATGGAAGCAAGCGGCAGCTTCCACGGAAGGTCGGAAGCTCAGCGGCTTCCACGTAAAAGCTTCCACGAAAGCTTTTCGTGAAAGCTTTCGAAGTAGCTTCCACGAAAAGCTGCAAGCTACATCCACGGAATTTTATGTTTTACTTCCATGGAAGCTTCCGCAGCTTCCACGGAATCTTAGCAGCTTCCACGACAGCTCCCACGGATATATTTGTATTGTACACTACTGTGCCTCCAGTAGAGTTTACCACTTTTTCGACAATATGGTTGACGCACACTGTGTACGAGACGAAGGGGGTTTCGCCGTACAGTGGTTGTTGCGTTCCATTGGGTTGGGGTTATATATCATGTAAAGAGTATGGAATCTTAGCTTCCACGACAGCTCCCACGGATATATTTGTATTGTACACTACTGTGCCTCCAGTAGAGTTTACCGCTTTTTCGACAATATGGTTGACGCACACTGTGTACGGGTTTCACCGTACAGTGGTTGTTGCGTTCCATTGGGTTAGGGTTATATATCATGTAAAGAGTATGTCAATCACATACCGATAGCTTTCACAGAAGCTTTCGTGGCAGTAGTTTTCTTTAACGGAACCTATCGCGGAAGCTTCCATGGGATTTGTTTTTGAAAGCTTCCGTGGAAGAAAATTATTATTTATTGTTTCTATTTTATTATTTACTTCCACAGCTTCCGTGGAAGCAAATTCACTTCCACGGAAGCTTCCGCGGAAGTTTCTGTGGAAGTAACTACTGTGGAAGTAACTTCCGTGGAAGCTTCCTAAAAAAACTTCCGTGCAAGTTACTTCCACGGAAGCTTTCATCGCTTCCATGGAAGCTTTCATTAACTTCCACCTAACATGAAGATAGCGCAGGTGGCGCCAGCACTCCGTGTCACCTTTTGTAAGCCCTTTATTTGCCTGTAACATTCGAACTCACCACGCACTGTATCTTCTTGCGCAGCATCGGACGGCCGTCTCCAACCCGATGTCCGCGACGAGGCAGAGCAGCTGACGACCCCTGGTGCCGTAGTTATAGCAGTAGTAGCAGTTGCGGTGTCGATAACTTTAACTCTCGTGGAAAAGCGCAAGTTGTCTCACGTTCGTCCACGGCCGGGCGCTGGTCGCCTCCTCTTTGATACTGCGCGGTTAACGGTAGTACAGAAAATAGAAGACCGACGGCGGTGAAAAAGTCGAAAACGAGGGGTACAGAGTACAGAGTATTGTATAATACGAGTGGTATTAGTAGACGTGCTACAGTATCTATAATATGTACTCCGTATTATTAATAAGAAAATCGAGGAATCGAGCAGTAAGAGAGTTAGGCCGCCGAGATTTACAGGAATATTGGCACTCGTTCCTATCCTGAAGTTACTAATACCAGGTATTAATAGTAGTGTAGAATGCAACCGTTTTCAAGTAAGAAATCCAGGATGGACCAGCTCTCCTGTTTCTTCCTGTTGAAATGTGTGACCTGCACTGATTGTTGTAGCAAACACACTAATAATCGCTCACGCCCATCGTTATCGGGACAGCACATGCAGATTACAAAGCAACACAGAGGGCATCCGCCCCTAAGAAGCTCGACCGTGAAAAAAAAATGCGGCTTGTTATCGCACGACAAAAGAAGCAATTTGACCAAAGAAACGGTGCTCAGCGCGCAGCGTCGGGTGCCATATACTAAATCCCATACGACAGCCAACATAATACGGTACGGTAGCGTGTGTGCTCCATGGTGGCGACAAAATAAGAAATTCGGCCTCGACGCCACGTTGACGTATGGTAGCCGGCGCCATCTGTAGGATATGTTTGTGTGAAAAAACGTATAGATAGATACACGGACTGCTGCTGGCAGTGCTGAACTGAATGCCACTGAATGATGTCGAACGTTGAACGCTGCTGAACCAGTTGCTGCTGCTGCTGCTGCCGCCGCCGCTTGTGCTGCACATGCACATGCCAGAAGAGGGCGAACGTAAGAAGTACCTGCCAGTTTATATGCCTTGCTGGTGTATTGGTATTTAATGAACATATTTTATAAAAATGAAAAAACGTCAGCTATGAGTACAACCGGTTGAATGGTTGAAACTCAACTTGATAAAAATATTTTACAAGAATTGAAATAAGTATTTTAAAAATATAAATACACTCCAGCTGTGAGATCGAAGATTCTGTCGAAACTCATCATTTTGCAAGCTGTGTGTAGACTAGTTATTATAAAAATTAAAATACACTCCAGCTGTGAGATCGACTATTTTGTCGAAACTCATCTTTGCAAGCTGTGTGTGATACTCCGATAAATTATGTAAGAACAGGGAGGTACATCTATTATGTTCGTAGTTTCTGGTTGTTGGAAATATCGTTTCACGCTTTCATCTGGATGTTATGTTATTTCTGGTTCTTTCATCATGCTTCTGGTTTTGACACTCACGCTGACATTGTCACACATGGCAAAAAAAAAATACTTGTTATAATTTTGTATTGTAAATAACGACGTCGTCAGCTTTGAGTTCGACGACTTTAGGTTCGATACTCATTGTATTGGTTTTAGTACAGACGTACGTAGGCTCAACTACAACAGTCGTACCTACACTGCTCCCTGTTCAGGAAGCGCGTGATTTTCTGTCATTTTTTGAACCTTTCAACAAGAGCCTCCGCCGTCTTCTGTTGACACAGCAGTTGCGCCATTTCTGCCAAGCGCCAAGTGGGAGGTGCCATCCCGGGTCTGCCACCCCGGGTCTGGCATTCGCAAGAGCATGCTATATTCTTGAAGTCGATGTGCATATACGAGTATATATACCGCAAGCACGCATGCACAAAAATACGTACGTACATCATCTCAAAGCCGTCCTTTGGGAATTTGGAACTATCGAGAACTGCCGGATCACCCTTACTCTCAGAACTCTCAGGCACGGCGGCGGTGCACCGTCTGGTATGAACAAAGATGCCGAACGCAAAGAACTCCATGACACGTGTACATGCCGGAGACAAGGATGGGGGGCCGGTGAGGCCGGTGATAACTGTGTCTAGTATTAGAGTCCTCGTTGTTTGTGGCAATGCACGTACGAACTACGCTCCACTTACTGGCGGCGATGCACTGGAGGCCTACTTCCTTTGGGCAACGACAGCAACATGAGCATCACCGTCATCCTCATCATCAGCAGAAGTAGCAGCAATAGCAGCAGCAGTAGCAGCAGCAGCAGCAGCAGCAGCAGCAGCAGCAGCAGCAGCAGCAGCAGCAGCAGCAGCGCCGCAAGCAGCAGCAGCAGCAGTACTCACAGCAAGTAGTCCGCCGCGGTCTCTGACAGCAGTTCAAAACACGTGTAAAAGCTCGCAGGTACGCCGGGAAATTGCGCTTGCTTGCGTGCCTTCCTGCTTGCCGTAGACTATACATATGCGTCCGCAAAAGCGACGACCTCTATGTTGAGGACTGACCCAGCGCAAATATAACGCATCACCGCCGTACCGCGGGCAACGCTCCTCCCCTACTCGCCGGATGGGAGTTTTCTACGGGGTCCCTGCGGAACGGGGACCACAACCACGGAGCAGCACATAACAAAGACCGGAGCAGCTCGCACCGACTACTTTGTCCGGGAGTATTATGAACTGGTTTATATTGTTAGTATTGTCCAAATGACCCTTATATTTATGGGCAGAGAGGTGCGAGGATATTCAACAGGGAGGGTTAGAGCCAAAAAAACGAAAAAACGCACATATGTCATGCTCTCTTACCCAGTCAGCAGTAGAGCGCTGCGTGCGAGATGCCACCCTTGAACCGCGAGAGTCTACGATGCGTTGGGGAAACCGCTGGTGGCGTGGCGGGTTGTTGTGGGTTCAAAGTCCATGTAACGCAACGCTGGAGACGGGACGTAGAGAGCTGCTGCTGAGTGTGCTTGGGTCCTTTGCTGTGTCCTGCGAGAGCTGTTGTGAACGAACTGCTGTGAACGCACAGACAGCCAGCCAGAAGAAGGACTTCCCAGCAACAGGCAAGCAGAAAAATAACAGATTCTGCAGGTTGACCTGGGTCCAGGAGACCGGTGTTTCTAGACGCGTCATGGCCGAGTTTGGTCATTTATATACTATTTTTAGTGGACCGATCGCGGTCAGCTTAGGCGTCAAATCTCGGTCTACTAGTATTTTGCGTGATTGACAACGTGCGGCGGAACCCGTTCAGGCGGCTCTTTCTTGCAAACTGAAGAGCCGGGGGAGCTGAGTGCTGGCTCATGCACGAGCAGGCACGAGGTGGACACGAGGCACACACAGGCACGATACGTGATTAGAGTGTGGTGACCGCTTGGTGGTGATGAACAGCGACAACGCGTGATCGCAGCGCCGCAATTCTGTGTAGTTGTTTGCCTCCCAGTTCCCCCGGTACGCACGCACCAGCATCATCACCATCAATCAAGCAGTGCTTTGGTGTTTGTGTTCTTTCTCACTTTTTTTTTCTCGTCATCCCTCCTATTATCTTCGCGCTTTTGTTACTTTGTTCTTTTCCCTCCGTATTTTCATTAATAATACGAAAGTATAGTATACTATAAAAATATAGAGTATACATTCCAGCGCTGTGAGATCGAAGATTCCGTCCAAACTTATCTTTGCAAGCTGTGTGTGATACTCCGATCGCGCGTATTACGGGTTGTGTGGCCTCATTGAGGATACAGGTCGGCGACTCCCCTTGCAACTACAGTGTAGCTATCAGGGTCAACAGGGTGATGTTAGTCAGTCTGTGCGCGGAAAATATAAAACCTTTTTTTGAGGGGGACAAAATCTGACAGCGCTGTGGAAGGAAATGCATCAGTCTATATAATATCATCAAGTGAATCCTGCAAGTCGAATAACCGGTGAGGGGAGGGCGGAGTTTTGAAGGACGTGGGGGCCTGGGTTTGATCAAGAGGGAGCGGGGGCGGGGGGAGGGGGGGCGGACGGGCGGGGCAGCTCAATCTGTGCGTGGCAACTATGTAAATCCTATAAGGTAAGTCCTACAACCAGTGAGGAGAGGGCGGAGCGTTCGAGGGGGTGGGGTGGGGGGGTGGGGGGGGGAAGAAGGGGGGGGGGGGGGGGGATGTCGCGTAGATGTAGGGGTTTGCTATACGCGTGGTGCTAGGTTTAGGTGATGGTGCGGGTGGTGGGGAAGGGGGGGGCATTAGGGGTCGGGGGGGGGGGGGGGGGTGAATTGCAGCAGCGGCATGGATGGCTCTAGAAAGATAATGAGGTGATAACAAGTGCGTGGAAGTGTTTTTATTACTCTGCTCTGGCAGAGTTCGATGTTGGGTGGGGCGTATTGATGTACATAACCTATTGAAACTTAGATGGTATGTGGCGTGTATCAGCTCTTAGCTGGTGTACGCTCGTAGGCTCGCTTTCGGATGACCTGATGAAGACACAGCGTTTGAGCAAGAGGGGGCGGGAAAAAAAAGCGGGGGGGGGGGGGGGAGGGGGAAAGGGTTTTCAAGAGGTTTAAGTCACATATGATATAAAATACACTCCAGTTGTGAGATCGAAGATTTGGTCGAAGATCATATTTGCAAGCTTGTGTGTGATACTCCGATCGCGCGTGTTACGCATAGGGGCTTGCTATACGCGTGGTGTTAGGTCTAGGCGATCGTGCGGATGGTGGGGAAGGAGGGGGCGTTGGGGGGGGGGGGGGGGGGGGGGGGTGAATGAAAGCTACGTCATGGATTGCTAGAAAGATAATGATGTGATATCAATTGCGTAGGAGTGTTTATTACTCTGGCCTATTTCGATTTTAGGTGGGGCGTTTGAACAAGAGGGAACGGGGGGGAAAAAAAAGGCGGGGGGGGGGGGGGGGGGGAGGGGCGGAAATGAATTGGAGCTACGGCATGGGTGACTAAAAAGATAATGAGGTGATGTCAGCTGGCTGGTAGTGTTTACTACTCTGGC
Source organism: Undaria pinnatifida (assembly GCA_012845835.1). Classification (NCBI taxonomy): domain Eukaryota; class Phaeophyceae; order Laminariales; family Alariaceae; genus Undaria; species Undaria pinnatifida. The sequence continues at coordinate 11,635,224 of JABAKD010000010.1, forward strand.
AGATTTTGATTTCAGGTGGGGCGTTTGATCAAGAGGGATCGGCGGGGGCGGGGCGGCGGACGGGACACTTCAATATGTGCGCGGAAACTATAAATCCATGAAAGGGACAAATCTGACGGTTGTAGCAAGAATACATCCCTTTATATCACCTGCCTGGTATTGTTTATCATTCTAGCAGATTTGATGTTAGGTGTGGTGTACATCACAATTTTTAGGTGTGGTAAACAACGTGTTAAAGCTTCATAATTTGTTTTTGTACATGGATCGGAAGATAGAATAGCTCAATCGATAGGTACAACCATGTAGTTACCATGATTTTACCGTGCCGGTGTGGGGCTCTGACATCGCTAATTATAAGAAAGAGGTACATATTGCAAAATACAATAGGCGAGGTGATGTGGTCATGCAATGTCACCACCATTGAGCACGAGGGGGAGAGGTGCGAATCGTCAATATTTTGAAAGGAACGATTGGTGTACCTGCGCTCAATTACGTTACTTCGTTAGTCATACTTCGTTTGGCATAGGTTGGGAGGTGATCATGCAGACGGTAACTACGAAATACCCTACGTAATAGGTTGGTAGTGTGACCTGATATATATATAATACTCCGGAGTATTAGACTACTGCTGCTGCAGTTGTCGCATCCAAAGTTGAGTAATCCAAATTGGTATATATATAATCAAGTTGCATCGATATATGGTCATATTATGGGGAAAAGATACAACCCATGCATGGTAAATGGGATGTATGTGAACATCTGCGACCTAAGTGAGTTGCGAGATGGGAGAAATTGTGTGCGAAGGTCGGAAGAACTGGGCGGACGGCGGGACGGGAACAGTCGGGAATACACCTTACGGCGGGACGGGAAACAGTCGGGACGGGAACAAGATGCCGAATGTCGGGACGGTAGACGGTGGGAACAGAGACCGAGATCGGGAAGGGGCCGGGAAGTCGCGGTATGGAACGAAATACACTCGGGGATCCCGTTCCCGTCCCGACCCGTTCCCGACCCGACCACATTTTCCCGATCCGACCATTACCGCGCATGCCCTTGCTAAATACTACATGTAATTTTCCGTAGGAAAGTAGTGTTTGTGGAGACGTGGAAGGGATTCTGATTTAACATACCAATTCTCGTCGGTCGTCTCGCGAGACGAAAAAGTAGGATAGCCAGACAGCAGCGACAGAGGAGCTGTCGCGCTTGTTGTCAAGGACGGTCGCCTGGGGCACAGGGGGCGTAGCCATGTAGGATTGAAAGGAGTCAAGTACCGTGCCCATTAGAATCGATCGAGTTCCCCTTTCCGCCCGCCCTGTCACTCAAGAGCGGGTAGAATCAGGTTGCAACAAGTCGGTGTAATTGGGGGGGGGGGGCTGTGAGAGGTAGATGGCCTCGCAGAAAAAGGGAGCGGGGCTATCAGAGTCCGGGTTGGCCTGATTCATAAAAATTTGGAGGGGTTTCATAAGAGGTAGGTGGGGAGTTCGAGATGCCACCGCCACGCGGCCGGGGGGTGCTCGTGACATACTTGTATATTATCGTTATTTTGCACAACAGGGAAGAAGAGGTCTACTACACGTGACAAAGTAATCCAGAATTCTTGAGCCATACATAGCAAAGCAGGCTCTTCTCAGCAACGAAGCTGGAGTACGCTCGGTTCGGGCGATCTGCCGTCGAGCCTCTAGCCGCCTCTGGTTCTTATTGTGAACAAATTGTCCTTGGCCGCTCGCGTGGCATGAAGCCGTGTTAAGGTATTAGTGGGGTATTAGTCCGTTGGACCAATCTTGCCAAAGGTTAACCAATAGCTTACCCAAACTAAGCCCTCTAACACTCTCTCCCCTTGAAACGGCGGGGGATAGCAGGTCGGACGGGTATACGGGCGGACCTGTCAATATCTAAGCCCGGTTTCATTTACTGGGTATACCGGGGAGAGTATTCTTCAAGTTCGACGTGGGGAAAGTCTGAAAAAGTTTATTTTGGTGGATGGTGGGATTCGAACAGGTCGGCCGGATATACGGGCGGACCTGTCAATATCCAAGCCCGGTTTCATTTCCTGGGTACACCGGGGGAAGAGTATTTTTCAAGTTCGACATGGGGAAAGTCTGAAAAAGTTTATTGTGGTGGACGGTGGGATTCGAACACACGACCCAAGAAACGCATGGTCTGTCGACGACGCCATTTGTCAAGGAGCTGGTGGGGTATTAGTTCGTTGGACCGCTTGCAAAAGGTTAACCAATAGCTTACCCAAAGTAAGCCTTCTTATAACAGCGGCACCATGTCGCGGGTTCCCTCCTCCAGTTGGGGTCCGGACAGCGGCGCGTGTCTGAGCGGCCGTGGAGGCGGCGGCGTCGATGGTTGGATCGGCTGGTGGACGGGCTGTCAGCGTAGAGGCCCCAGCACCTGAGGGCGCAGCAGTAGCGTCAGTAGCGGCAGGCGTAGCGGTGCCTGCATCCGGGGGCGTGGGTGTTGGGGGCTTCTCCTCCTCGTCTCAATCCGATCCATAGTCCACAAACAAACTCGCTTTTGTGCTTGGTCGCCATTGGGTTGGGAGAGCCTGGCGGCGCGAAAGAGAGGGGGAGGGGTTGGGGGTCGGGGATCACGAAACCGGCAGGTTCGTGCCGTGTAAGTAAGGCTGTGCACGAGGGGTGGGGGGAGGGGGACGGTTGGGGGTACGGCTGGCTTCCTTCGAACGATTCATGTAAAACCTGACGATGAAAGGACCGGAGGGCGGTGTGGCGCCTTATAATTTTTTCCTCGTGCCTAGATGGCTTCGTGCTTTTGACGGAAAAGCGCGGAGTCGCCCTTCTGTTGTCTCCTTGATCCAGTGAGTGCAGAGACGCTCTTTTCCTAGTGAAACTTGCTGGTGGAAGCATAGAGATGTTTCCCCGTAGACCCTTGGAGAGGAGTGTGGAGGCACGCCTCGGGTGGTCAACGGACTCGCGGAGTGCAGAGACAGACACTCCGGCGGCTCGTTGTAGAATCTCGAAAAAACGTAAGACCCTCGTACGGCGCGAGCTGTCTAGAGGCGGCATCGTACTCGGTGTGGGGGGGAAAAGGTAGCCCGTGCCCGGGGAGGTTGGGGGCGGGGGGGGGTCGAACACGCAGGAGGAGTGAAAGGAGAGATCGGTGTTAAGGAGTTCGAGGGTAACAGTTCGTTTGACCACTGGCAAAAAGGTTAACCAATTGCCTACCCGAAGTTAGCCCTCTAACACTCTTCCCCCCGTTGGAACGGCGGGATAGCAGGTCGGTCGGATATTGTATACGGGTGGACTTGTCAATATCCACGCAGCTCTACTTCCTGGGGATAACGGGGAGGAGAGTGTTTTCAAGTTCGACGCGGAGAGAGTCGCAAAAGTTTTATTGTTGGGGTGAATGGTGAGATTCGAAACCCAAGACCCACGAACCGATGGTTCTGTCGACGGCGCCATTTGTAAAAGGAATTATGGAGGTTAGTAGTCCGTTTGACCACTGGCAAGAGGCAAGAGGCTAACCTATTGCCTACCCGAACTAGGCCTTACATTGTCGGGGTGCAATCAGACTCTCGGCGAGGGTCTGGGATAGGTGGGACACAGAGGGGGGGGGTCCGTCCTGCGAGTGGCAGAGGGTTCTTGATCTGGGACGGATTACGCAGCTTTTCCTTTCCCGGTTTCCCTCGCGTATGATATGCTCGGCCGGTTTGATCTTTTTGGCTTTATAGGGAAGAGTGTGCTGTGTTTACGTCGTGGATAGTTTATAGCGTTACATCTTTCTTCGACGCTTCATCGCTTTTTGTCATCTTCGTTGTTCGGTGGGATTTGACTGTTTTCGTATGATCGCTGGAGAGAGAGGGCTGAGGATGATCTCTCAGCCCCCTGCCGCGTATGGGATTTACATATCCATCCGTACGTAGTTGAAGTCGTAGTAGTTAACAGTTAAATTGTGTTTTGTGTTCAGTCGATTTCGTTTATGGCTATGGGCTGGGTCTAGGTTCATCGCCGGAGAGCGGTTAAAACGGTTTGTCGACGCGTGCTCCGATAGATGTATTAAGGTATACCTTTTTTTGGCGAAATTGGGCTTCTGAATGACGGGGCTCTTCCTTAGCCCCAAATCGTCGGAAATAGAGGTTTTAAGGTATACCGTTTTTTGGCGTTCTACGATAGAGGTATTAAGAGCCGTCTCACGGTAGGCTTGCAGCAGAAAGTATCTGAGCTTCTCACATGAGGAACTCAATATCTCACCCTAAAAATGAGTTCGAAGGCATTCGTTAACACAACCCGACCAAGCTTCTATGCCTTAGTCCAAAAATAAAATGTACTCGTGAAATTACTTCATTGACCGGCAGTTCCTCACATGAGGAACTCAATCGCCCAGGGACGTTTTGGCGCAAAACGTGCAACCCCGACCGTGGGATGACTCTTAGGGTATACCTTTTTTTGGCGAAAACTTTTTTCTGAGTGACGGGGCTCCTCAACCCCAACTCGTCGGAAAAAAAAAAAATAGTTCATTTTTTTTTCGTGATTCTCGTCCTATACCTAGGCTAGTAGTATGGGGATTTTTTATCCGGTAGCAGTTTTATTTTTCAGCATAAATCAGTTGTTTTAAAGGGGGTCTAAAGCTCCCACATTGATTGAGGTAGAACCCCAGAAAAAAACGTGGTGCACCCCAATTGTGTAGCAAGCGTCTGTCATAAACCTGGCGTTCGTTGTCGGAGACAACAAGAAAAGTAGTTGCTAGCGCATTCCAGGTATATATATATATATATTACTCCCAAGATTGGTACACCATCTCGATCACTATTGCTGTGCTAATAAGGGGGTGGGGGGCAGAGCCTTGATCAGCCGGCATGGAGCACGTCGTTGGCATGGCATAGCAGCTAGCTGCTAGCTGCCGCTTCATGATGAGCTTCGATACCATTTTTGCATCTATCCATCAGTTTTTCGGTGGTTATTCACTGAGCCAGCGATTGATCGACTTTTTTTGTTGCTGGCCCTTGGCATCGGACACTAACTGCCGCTTGCAAGCACACACATGACAGACATGATGGTTTACTCTCAAAACCTGCGAAAATCTTAGCTTTGTCGGCGACCGTGACTGTGTTAAGGTATTAGTGGGGTATTAGTCCGTTTGACCACTTGCACAGGTTAACCAATAGCTTACCCAAACTAAGCCTTATAACACTCTCCCCCCCTGAAACGGCGGGATAGCAGGTCGGCCGAATATACGGCGGACCTCTGTCAATATCCAAGCCGTTTCATTTCCTGGGGATACCGGGGAGAGTATTTTTCAAGTTCGCCATGGGGAAATCTGAAAAAGTTTATTATGGTGGATGTGGGGATCGAACCCACGACCCAAAAACCCATGCTCTGTCGACGACGCCATTTGTTAAGGTATTAGTGGGGTATTAGTCCGTTTGACCACTTGCAAAAGGTTAACCAATAGCTTACCCAAACTAAGCCTTATAACAACTGCACCGCCGGCGAAGCCCCCCCTGTAGAGACACACGTCATGTTTGCTAGATAACACATAACCTATTGTGCATATACGTCGCCTGGTGGGTTAATTATTGCAGCCTGCGTGGCTGAATTAATAATATTGTGCCCAAAAGGCCGTTCGCTCTAACGTCCAGCGTACGATGGCAACAGGTACTACTACTATTAATACAGCAGTATGATGGCATGTTTTTTTTTTTTTTTTTTTTCTTCGTCCTCGAGCGGATGGGGGAAAAATAAAGCTTTTTAAAGGTCACCACACTTCCACGTATATATATATGTATATTAATGCTTCGGAAGTACACGTCGTGTGTCGATTTCACTCACAGCTCAATGGCATGATCGTATACACCAACAGTACTTTATTCGCCTATACTTACTACTACTGCGGAATCGTGCCACGTTCGGGGTATTAGTTTTCGTCTGAATGAAGTGGTTTCCAAATTACGGAGCTCCTATTAATAAACAACCCGAAATCGTCGAAGAGGTAGATGCCAACTTTTTTTGGCATATATATGATTTCTCTTTTGTGCACCCTCTACAGGCCAAGAGATTTTTCATCCGGTATGACATACATTTATTTCCCTCCATAGCTGTCAGATTTTGTTCCCCTCAGAAACGGGTTTTTTTGTTTCCGCGCACAGACTGACTAACATCACCCTGTTGACCCTGATAGCTACACAGTAGTTGTAAGGGGAGTCGCCGACCTATATCCTTAATGAGGACACACAACTCGTAATACGCGCGATCGGAGTATCACACACAGCTTGCAAAGATGAGTTACAGCTTACGCTATACCTACAATGGGACTCGAAGGGTGCGCCAGCTAGCGTTGGGCTGCGAAAGCAACTGAGTTAAATCGACACACGACGCGTATGAAAATACGCGGAAGTGTGGTGAGCTAAAGCTTTATTTTTCCCCATCCATCCGCCGGAGGATAAAAAAAAAAAAAAAAAAAAAAATGAGTTTCGACGAAATCTTCGATCTCACAGCTGGAGGAGCGTATTTTCATTTTTTATAATATATAGCAGTTTTGTTTATCCTCCAAATTCAAATTAGTTTTTCTGGGAGAGGTCCCTGAAAAGGAGGAAATTCCAGAAAAAAACAATGGTTGGTGCACCTGTTAAGGTATTAGTGGGGTATTAGTCCGTTTGACCACTTGCAAAAGGTTAACCAATAGCTTACCCAAACTAAGCCTTATAACACTCTCCCCCCCTGAAACGGCGGGATAGCAGGTCGGCCGGATATACGGCGGACCTCTGTCAATATCCAAGCCGTTTCATTTCCTGGGGATACCAGGAAGAGTATTTTTCAAGTTCGACATGGGGAAAATCTGAAAAGTTTATTATGGTGGATGGTGGGGATCGAACCCACGACCCAAAAACCCATGGTCTGTCGACGACGCCATTTGTTAAGGTATTAGTGGGGTATTAGTCTGTTTGACCACTTGCAACTGGTTAACCTATAGCTTACCCAAACTAAGCCTTATAACACACCTCCATGTATGTCGTAGCACGCGTCTGCGGGGCTGAGCGTTCGAAGCACCCACTCAAATTATCTCGTTCGGGTATTCTTTTTTAAGGTAGGTGGCATCTTTGTGTGTGTGCTTGTCAAATGAATCGTGCTATAAGGCTTACTTTGGGTAAGCTATCGGTTAACCTTTTGCAAGCGGTCAAACGGACTAGTACCCCACTAATACCTTAACAAATATATGGCGTCGTCTACAGACCATGGGTTTTTGGGGTCGTGGGTTCAAATCCCACCATCCACAATAATAAAGGTTTTCAGACTTTTCCCATGTCGAACTTGAAAAATACTCTGCCGCGGTATCCCCACGAAGTGAAACCGCTTGGATAGTGACAGGTCCGCGCGTACATGCGGCCGACCTGCTATCCCGCCGTTTCAGGGGGGGGGAAGTTAATAAAGGCTTAGTTTGGGTACGCTATGGGTTAACCTTTTGCAAGTGGCCAAAATCGGATTAATACCCCACTAATACCTTAGCAATCGCTGCTGAGTCACCCCCTCACTCACTGGAGGGGTGCAGCAGCAGATTCTAAGAATTTTCTGAGAGAGCTCCTAACAACACGAGGAGCTAGCTCAACATCAACATCTCATCACCCGAAACATTAGAATTACAAAACTACCTCCTCCTCTCGAAGACATTCAACGATTCATTCGTTCGCGCAACCCGACCAATACAAAGTGTTAAATTAAAGGTGGGGGACACAGAGTGCCCCCTGCAGGTCTGCCAATTGAGCAGGTCCTCGGAGAGTACTCACTTTCGTTCCTTCGCAGAGATGTAGCTTTATTCGTTTCCACCAGAGCCCGGGATAGCTTCTGAGATCGGAGGCACGTGCCTCCGATCTACTTCTAACTTTCCCGAATATAAAACGCCAACCTTATCATACGAAACCCATCCAAATGATCTCAAATTCGGATACCTACAGGCCTTTCGAGGCCGTATCTTAACAAAAGACAGAGGCAGCACATTTCGCCTGTCTGTGTGATAAAATGGTCTCTGAATGAACGGTGGGGCTTCTCGACCCAAAATCGTCGGGAAAAAAAGCCATCTTTTTTCTGCGCGTATTTTTTTGTTGTTGCACATACCTAGTTCATGGGATTTTTTCGTTCATCCGGCAGCAGTTTCGATTTTCTCTCCACAATAATTCAGCTTTTTTTTAGGTGACCAGCATGATGTCTTAATTAACCCCTTTCTTTAGAGCCCCCAAATCCCTCCCTATCCTAACTTCAAGTAAAATTGTCCCCCAAAAAGGGTTCCAGTTGTGAAGCTCCTAACGTGGGGAGCCTGAGCAAAAAATAAAAACACGTCGCGGTACGTCCATCGTAGCACGCATCTAAAACACGTAATATTATACTGGCGAAAAACATCATGAGACGCGCGTGCTACGAACGATAGAGATGCACCACATTTTTTTTCTTAATACTACCTCTCACTTTCGGAGCTTAAGACACGTCCTTCTTTTAAATACCCCCAAAAAACTGATTTTTGGGAGGAAAAAAAAATCAAACACTGCTGACCGTACGAACAATCCCATGCCCTATCAACAGGTACACAACGAGAACCATCCATGAAGAAGGAACGTCATAATATGAGCTGTGTCCGACGATTTTGGGCAAATAATGAGCCCCGCGTCAGGCAGAAACCGTTTTACCGACGAAAAGTGCTTCCTACGTCTAGACCTATCGTGGCACGCGTGCAGACCAACCTGCATGTATGTAGCTACCCACTTGAGGACCTCCCTCTGTACCGACGCGTGCTGCGATGATAAGATAAGAGGTAGCGCTTTTCGTGTGAAAAAATGGTTTTTGAATGGCGGGGCTCCTGAGGTCCTTGATTAACCTCAAAATCGTCAGAAATAGGCCATTTCGTTCACTTTTGCATGATTCTCGCATTATTTATGTGTATGTTATAAGGCTTAGTTTGGGATGTTTCATCCGAGGTGTCGTACAAGTAGTAGTAGTTTTTTTTTCTTCTCCAACTCAGTTTTTGCGGTTAACAAAGGACATGTCTTAAGCTCCTAAATTGAGGAACCTTGAAGAAAAAAAGTTGTGCATCTCTCAAATCGTAGCACGCGTCAAACGGTCAAGGAACGTTTTCGGGGCAAAAAGAGTGCAGCAACCCCTGTACGCTGTGGGATGACTTTGCTACTCGTTTACAGAACGCCGGAGGTGCCCACGTATAAGTAACGAAAACTGGTGCTTGCTGCGGCTGGGGGCTGCAATGAATGTCGAGAACACGGCATGAATTTTACCACACGATAAAAAAACGAGCGGGGAAAGACGCGACAAACGAATATATATATATTCATATATATACATATATATTAACCAGCATATTATTTTTCGATGTGCGTTCGTGTATATTGAGCGCATGCATGCATTTTTTTTATATAATTGCTTCAAATTCGTCGGCGGTGGTGAGTGGTGAGTTCGATCAATTTAAGGTACCGAGGACCAACGCCCGAATGGGTAGGGTGGACCGTAACTGGACCAAGTCCGGCGGAAGGCCATCTTCCATGGCCAGGGGTTTTGTTAGTGGGTGAGCTTGCGCAAGTCCCACACTACCCGGAAAGATGACATTCCGGGTGGCTGTCTCCACCGAAACTGACCCTCAAGGGACAGGCCGGGTCGACATGCACACGCATCCGTATACAACGGCAGCTTGCGCTGCCGGGGTTGAAACGAAGACCACTGATGATAGGGACAGCTTACGCTATAATACCTACAATGGGACCCGAAGGGTGCGCCAGCTAGCGTTGGGCTGCGAAAGCAGCTGAGTTAAATCGACACACGACGCGTGTGAAAATACGTGGAAGTGTGGTGAGCTAATGTTATCAGGCTTAGTTTGGGTAAGCTATTGGTTGACCAGTTGCAAGTGGTCAAACGGACTAATACCCCACTAATTCCTTAACAAATGGCGTCGTCGGCAGAACCATGGGCTTTTGGGTCGTGGGTTCGATCCCCACCATCCACAATAATAAACTTTTCAGAATTTCTCCTTGTCGAACTTGAAAAATACTCTCCCCGGTATGCCCAGGAAATGAAACGGCTTGGATATTGACAGGTCCGCCGTATATCCGGCCGACCTGCTATCCCGCCGTTTCAGGGGGGGAGAGTCTTATAAGGCTTAGTTTGGGTAAGCTATTGGTTAACCAGTTGCAAGTGGTCAAACGGACTAATACCCCACTAATTCCTTAACACTAAAGCTTTATTTTTCCCCATCCGCCGGAGGATGAAAGAAAAAAAAAAAAATTGCTTCAAATTCGTCGGCGGTGGTGAGTGGTGAGTTCGATCAATTTAAGGGTCGATGGTCGTATTTGCAAGCTGCGCGATACCCCGGCGTTGCGTTTTTACAGAGATGTATATTATTGTTCTTGAAGATATTACTGTATACACGGTTGATCTCGAGCATTGATTGGGAGCCCCCTCCCCCCTCCTCCCCCCCCTCCCCCCCCATCCCATTATTTTCTTTGCGCTTTTTCTCCAGCTACCTTTTCGTGACTTTCGTGACTCAGATGCGGGGTAACATAGCAGGTGCTCCTTCCCCCTCCCCTCCCCACTGCAGCGGTGCACGCTTTCAGCTTTATAGTGAGAAGGGCTCAAGATTTCTTGCCTATTGCTCGGGAATGCTGATTGAACCCATTTAACGTCAACAAAAGGCTAAAAAGGACGAGGAGCGTAACCGGGCAAATGCCATAAAGGGGGGGGCGTCTCCCTTGTGTTTCCTCGGGGATAAGGAGAGGAGTGCTAGAGGAGTGTTCATAACTGAAGCTTGCCAGAGTGTACCAGGTAATATCATTGATAGCTAAAACAATATGAATAGTCCTCGTCCAGGAGAAATACAATCTTCTGTTGTTGTTGTGCTGTTGACAGCAAGTCTACACATCAAAAACGTCAGACAAAGGAATCGAAATAACAAAGCCAGGCAATAGTCGAGACAGCAGATAAAGTCAAGATTAGATAGTAAACGTCGGATAGGGACAGACAGAAATACTTTTTTACTCTCATGTATGTGTTTCAGAGACCCTATTGCTTGTTGACAATGAATGGGGAACACGAAGCATCTAGTCAAGACGACAACGACGGACGATACGCCCGGATAATACATCAAGAGAGCAGCGAGTCAAGATAGATAGTAAACGTCAAAGGCAGACAGACGTTTTCTACAAAAAAATAGAGGTACCACTCTTCGTCTGTGTTGGTTTCTGAACGACGAGGCTCTTTATCCCAAAATCGTCGGAAAATAAATAAATAATAGGCCATTGTTTTGAACGACTTTCGTCGTGTACCTAGGCCATTGAGATTTGTCAACCGGTAGCGGTTTTATTTTTCTGCATACATTAATCAGTTATATTATGGGAGAGGTCTTAAGCTGCCCAAGTCTGAGGAACACCTCAGTCAGAAAAAAAAAAGTGGTAGTAGTGCACACCTCTGTCGTAGCACGCGTCGACAAAAACTAGTTTTTTTGTTGCTGTTTTTTCGTCTTCATTCAGAGATCCCAGCGTTGGCAACGGGGAATACGAGGCACCTGCCCCCAGTGTGGTGGTAATCCGAGTGGGGGATGCGTGGTTGGTCGGTGTTGGGAAGCGTGCTCCTCATGGGTTCCGGTGCCCTTGTTTGGTCTCTCGTCATGGCTCGCTGGATAGACTCAAAAACTTATACATTATTTCCTCTTCATTGGACTCTAAAAGACAGACAACACAGGCCCTTGGCACACGGTAGTGCAGGGCAGAGCAAGTATAGCAGGTACAGCTGGTAGAGCAAGTAGAGCAGGTAGTGAGATGTGGGGCGTCCTGCTTGTCCCATCATCGTCACCTACATTATCGCCCATCTATGATGGCCTTGGCGTGAATGTGACATCTAATGTCACGTGGTTTCACCTCAACCATGACATGGTTTCACGTCGAATCTATAAACTATCCTTCTACGGAGGGCACTCCATTCCACCAGCGAATAAAAAGCTTTTTGCACGAGGCAACCTCACTACTAATAGTATAATGTTTCAACCGCAAAGAAAAAAAAAAAGGACGCAGGCTACGATAGAGGTACAAGCACTTTTCGTGTGAAATGTTGTCTAAATGACGGGGCTCTTCCTTAACCCACAATCGTCGGAAAATAGAGGTATTAAGGTATACCGTTTTTTGGCTGAAATGTATTCTGAATGACGGAGGGGTTCTTCCTTAACCCCCGATCGTCGGAGAATAGAGTTGTCAAGGTGTACCGTTTTTTCGCTGAAATGTTTTCTGAATGACGGGGCTCTTCATTAACCCACAATCGTCGGAAATAGAGGTATTAAGGTATACCGTTTTTTGGCTGAAATTCTTTCTGAATGACGGGGCTCTTTCTTAACCCCCAATCGTCGGAAAATAGAGGTATTAAGGTATAACGTTTTTTGGCTGAAATGCTTTCTGAATGACGGGACTCTTTCTTAACCCCCAATCGTCGGAAATAGAGGTACTAAGGTGTACCTTTTTTTGGCTGAAATGTTTTCTGAATGACGGGGCTTTTTAACCCACAATCGTCGGAAATAGAGATAATAAGGTATACCGTTTTTTGGCTGAAATGGTTTTTGAATGACGGGGGCTCCTCAACCCACAATCGTCGGAAATAGAGGTACTAAGGTGTACCTTTTTTATTGGCAAAACGGTTTCTGAATAACGGGCTCTTCCTTAACCCACAATCGTCGGGAAAAATATATATAATGGGCCATTTTTTTTCCCCATGATCTTCTCGTCGTGTACCTGAGGCCATGGGATTTTTCATCCGGTACGTAGCAGTTTTATTTTCCTCCAAATCAGTTTTTGGAAGCAGGGTGTCTCAAGCTCCCGAATCGAGGACGAGTATCTTTAAGAAAAAAAGTGGTGCACATCTATCGTGTAGCACGCGTCAAGTATGCTAGTATTTATAGGAAGACCCGTATTTTTGGGAGGTTCAGGCTCGCCAAGGCGTCTTTTGCCCTTACCACACTGCGTTTTAGTGTCAGGGGGGCGGTCAGTCAAGGGATCAACACATGCCTTACTCTACTAGTTTTAGCGTAAGGAGTCGCAAGTCACATGGCCAAACTGCGGTCTCCTATTCATAGCATATTTGCGAAAACAAAATGGCTCGAAAACGCCCATGTGTATGGAAACGCGGCGCAATACGTCGGCAGGACGTTCCTGCGCGCATGAGACATACCGACAGCGGCGCTCCTATGGTTAATGCACACCACGAGTACCAGCAAATAAAAACAGACAAAAAAACAAAAAAAAACAAGAGCCTGAAAAGTTCAGGGCGCTTTGGGTGCGCCAAGGCCTCTTTTGTCCTCGCTATACTATTCATAGTATTAGTGTAGGGGGGCGGCCAGTCAACGGCTCAACATGTGCTTACTTTCTACCTAGATTTAGTGCACGGGACGGTCCAAGTCAAATGGTCAAACTGCGGTCTCCTACTAACATTAATAGCACATTTGCAAAAAAAAAATGATTCGAAAACGCCTCTATATATGGAAACGCGGCGCAATACGTCGGCAGGACGTTCCCGGGTGCATGAGACATGCCGACAGCGGCGCTCCCATGACCAATCAACCAAAAGTACCAGGACAAAACAGGACAACAAAAAAAAAGGCAACACAACCCGAAAAATTAAACAATTTTCCAGGCTATCAGTGACACTCTTACGATCAACTACGGGTACTACGGCAGGACAAGACAGAAAAGAAGGCCAGACGCGAGCCTGAAAACAACAGATTGACCTTCAGCTTTCTTCCGAGAGTACTTATTCCACTGCGAGCAAAACAAAAGGAGGAGTCGACCACTCACGGGCAGCTCCTGATGTCAGAACACAGCTTTGCTCCAACTCCAACCTCCCCCCCCCCTTCCCGATATCGCGACTGCTCACTTGCTGTTACCCAACTTCAACCTCCAAGGTCCACAACACTGTTATCATGTCAATATTTGGAAGGGAGTGTCTAGTAGGGTAAACACACTCTGCGGTACCCGGGTAACAAACCTGGTTGTTTGGGTCTTACTCGGGTTAGTGTCCAGGTACTCGGGTATGTACCCGGGTAACCCTAGAGTACTCGGGTAGGTACCCAGGTACCTCTAGAGTACTCGGGTAGGTACCCGGGTATCCTCAGCGTATAAACCCTACTAAATACACCCTTGGAATACTCATGTATTCACACGTCGTCTATACCTTTCGGCTCCAATGCTACTGATAAACATCTCAAGAAAAAAATACGTTCCAAGCGGACTACAAAAAAAAACGTTCTGATTGAGCGTATACGTCCAGCATCTAACACCACAGGGGAGGGGGAAACAAAAAACCGCCTCCTCGCGGGGAAATAAAACATAAAAGGGCGTTTGGGCTACTGAGAGTCGCCAAAGTCTGTCATTTGGTTGGGTGCCGGACACACAGCAGTAAATGCCAGCGAGCAGCAGCGGCGGGTTTCCCATTGTAAACGAAGGCGTGTCTCCAACCTGTGACGCGACGCGCGACGCCTCAGATACACCCAAAAGGTCTTGAACATTTTGTTCATTGGCTCCCCGTGTTTCACCTAAAAACGTCGACGTCCACAAAGAAAAACAATCCGAATACGTGCGAGTGCGCACCACCCAACAGAAGAAACATGGTTTTTGCAGCACGAGTACACACCACCTAACCACAAAATAAAAACGGTTTTGTAGCCTCTAGGAAGACTCGTATACTCGTGTGCAAGGAGCTACAGAGAACGAGCTATCGAAGGTGGTGGCTCGTTTCTCCTCCCGTGCCGGTGGGTACGTGGGTAGGTGGGTGGGTGGGTGGGCGGGTGCACGATGGACCCCCCTTTGCACATCACCGCTGACGCATTCCATTCAGCGTGCCTGCAGAAGGGATTCAAGTCCCATATCTGCCGCTACCCTTGTTGTTAACAGAATCTGAAAAACGAGAGAAAAAAAAGTAGAGAGGCGAGGATCAGGGACACGGTGAAGGGAAGGGGACGGAAAGGAACGGACAGGACGGGGGGGGGAGGGGAGGCGAGAGGGCAGGAGGCGCGGGGAGAGGAGGGGAGGAGAGGGGTTTGGGTCAGTTAGCTCTAAACCAATAACAGGCATCCTCTATCCTCTGGCAGGGTACGAACAAAGGCTATGCCGTCCTACTTATGTAGGCGCAGGTCGGGGCGCCAAAAACGTAGTTCCACCTCCCCCCCGCAGGTGCAGACTCGTTTAGTTCAAGCACCTGGCTATCAATAATATCATCATGGCGCTCCGCTACTTTATCGTTTTTACGCCCCCCCCCCCTCCCCTGCTCCCACGACTACGGCCACACATGAATATCGAGTACACCCCCGCTCCCCCCCCATGCCCCCCGCGCTTCCTTGATGTACGAGCACCCGCTACCCTCTACCGTGGAGGCTCGTTTTGATCTGTTTGAAACAAAACTCAACTTTGTGTCGGCAGACTGACTAGAGGCCGCCCCCCCCCCCCGCCCCCCCCCCACCTCATAACTACACCCCCTCCCCTCTCCTCCCCCCGCATGCGCCCGCTTCTCACCGACTGGATCGCAGCTCTTAGCTTCCTCCTGGCGTTGAAGAGTCTGAGCTCTTTGAGGCCCTCTCCGAGGTCGTGGTCAGCCATGCTCGGCAAGTCCGTGGAGAGCCAGGGGTGCTCTAGCGCGTCGGCCGCCGTGATCCGCGTGGTTTGGTCCACGATCAACATCTTCTTGATTAGATCCTGTTTCGGGACCATTATTTCGGATAGTACGAGTAGCGAGTGTGAGATGGGGGGGGTCTCATTTATTGCTTGCCAAGTCACTTGACGATTGACCACGCCTCCCTTTCGAGACGGAGCAGCGTTCCTACTCTAATAGAAACACCTGCAACATGGGGGGTGGGTGGTACTCAGTTTGTGCATGGCCGTAGTCGTATGACCGTAGACCCTCGCATCCCTACTATGCCGGGACGGAGCACGTCGGGTTTTCAACAACCAGGCAGACATTGCTTGCACCAAGCGCGAAGCGCCGTGAGGTGTTTGACAAGTCGCATGAAGGGTGAACTGCATTCTTCCAAGAACCGCTCGTAAGACGGGACTGTTTTTGTTGCTTATGGATGACAGCGCCAATGAGTTACTTTGTTTTCTGGTGTGGCCACTCCAGAGACAGCAATGGGTATTACTATGTAACTGCCTCGTGGGTGCCTTGCCATATTCGCACAACGTGACACGGTCATTCCCCTCGTGCGCCATGGGGCGGGGCATGGTTTGGTCAAAAATCAGCAGTTTCTTGGTAAAACCCTACCAAAACATTTTACAAAAATGTGGATAGTAGAAATGACGAGATGAGGGGGAAGGGGGGGCATGTCATTGGTCAAAAGACCAGCTGCTTCTTGATAATGCCCTCTGTTTCGACAAACAATATGCGTAGTACGAGTAGAGAGCGCAAGATGGGGGCGGCGGGGGGGAAGGCATCATTTGGTCAACGATCAACAGCTTCTTGATAATATCCTTTTGTTTTACAATGGATAGTCCTAACAAAGAGCACGAGATGGAGGGGAGAGGGGTCAACGTTTCCAATGAAGAAGCATAACACCAGCTGCGGACATAAAAGCCAACTAACTGAAGCTTTCTTTTGGGATCGCCCGCAACAAAAAAAACACCAGAGGTCCTTTGTTATACTGAGCAACTCCCCGGGAAACACTCCAGGTTTTTTAGAGGTCATGACCTGACCCGCGAACCTTGGCAGGAGGCTTTCAAAAGCTCGTGGGTCGAGTTCGGTGGGGTCAGGAAAGGTTCGAGATCTCACGGGTCGGGTTGGATCACCCGACCCGACCCGACCCGACCCGACCCGACCCTACCCGACCCGACCCGACCCTACCCGGCCCGACCCGGCCCGGCCCGGCCCGGCCCGTGAAAAGCCTCGAAATAATCTAGGGTCGACAAAAGAATACGCAATTAACACTGAAAAGCCTTCAAGTAATCTATTAATAGCGTCAACAAGAGAATACCCAACTAACACG
Organism: Undaria pinnatifida; assembly: GCA_012845835.1. Taxonomy (NCBI): domain Eukaryota; class Phaeophyceae; order Laminariales; family Alariaceae; genus Undaria; species Undaria pinnatifida. The sequence goes on from JABAKD010000010.1 coordinate 11,652,183, forward strand.
TGTGCTGAGACTACATCCAAGTCGTGCTGGGGATGGATACAAAAAATATCGATCTAGTCCAGGGCAATGATTCATTGGGGACCATGTGTTTTTGGGCCAATCGCGTGGCTCGTGGGGATTTCTTTTTTACTTGATTCTAGGGTGTACCCGTTTTAGACTCCAAACGGAACGATACCAGTTTTGGGGGTATTGCTCATGTAGCAATCAATACCCGTACAAAGAGTTGCCCTAGCATTCAAAAAGTTAAAACATTGATTCATCTACAAACCGCAAAAACACACTTGAATGTTTTACTTTACAGCGGTGGTACACCGTAAATGCTCTATTACAGCGGTGGTGCCTCTGTAGTGCCGGTATGTGCACTACAGAGGGAAATATGGGCACTATAGCGGTACCCGGCACTACTCCGCACACTGCCACTGCAGCGGATCCATCTCGCGGCAGTGGTGCAGCAGATTCCAAGAATTTTCTGAGAGAGCTCCTCACACGAGGAGCTAGCTCAATCTCTCACCCGAAACATGGCTTCGAAGGCGTTCTTTCGCGCGACCCGACTAAGCTTCTACCTGGTATGCCCTAGTCCTAGAACAAAGTGCACTCGTAAAATTACTTGATTAAACGGCAGTTCCTCAGTTGAGTAGCTCAACCGGCAAGGTATACCTTTTTTTGGCTAAAAAAGTGCAGTGCCTACCTTGGGATGACTCAGCGGGCAACCGGCACTCCTCAACCGGCACTATAGAGGGACTACCACTGTACCTGGAACTGCTCATACTGCAATGGGTTACCCGATTTAAGAGTTTTCATAATTAGACACAACGGACTTGGCCCCTGTACAGCTCCAAAACTCCTCCCTACACTAATTCTAAGTAACTTGTCCCCCAAAACGCGTTTCCAGTACGTAGTGGAAGGGTTAAGAGCAGTCAAATTGGCCTGTCACGTCTTGTGACGCCTACACTAAAACGTATTATGATACCCAATCTTATTTAAGAGCGGCACGGAGATAAGAGCGACAACACTGGCCTGTCCCCGAGGGGTTCTTAAATCGGATACTCCACCGTACTACTGCAGCCGCACCTTTGCTTCTTCCGAAACTTGGCCCCAGTACTTGGTGTGGAACTTGAAGCGACCCATTTTGATCTTCCGGTACATGCGCGTCTGGTTCTCGTCGGTGAACGGGGGATAGCCGCAGAGCAGGATGTAGATGATAACACCCATGCTCCACATGTCCACCGACTGTTGTTGATGGCGTTGTTGGAGTTGTCGTTGTTGGCGTTGCGCGCACGACGAGAGGCCAAAAAAAAAAGTTATTAGACGTCGAGAACACGAGATGAAATTGTGTATCTTGGGTGGTTTCATTTGCGCCGCCATCGATGGCCATTAATATATATTTCGCCCATTCCATACACATATGCCTTATACGAGTTAATGTAAGAACACATTTCATCGGGGGCAACAACACGGATACGGTACTAGCATAGCAGGCTCCCATCGGCACTACTCGACCGGCACTACATGGGGGAACTCTTACTGTATTTTTTGGCTTTAAAACCCTCACCGTGCCGTACGGCTTGCCGTTTAGGATCTCCGGGGCCACGTAGGCAGGCGTCCCACACATGTCCTTGACGAAGCCGTCTCGTACGCTGCACGCGAAGCCGAAGTCGGCGAGCCTGATGCTCAGGTCGTCGGTGGGCGACGCCAGAAGAAGATTCTCGGGCTTGAGGTCTCGGTGCACGACGTCCTTCCCGTGCATGTACTTGATGCCGCCCAGGAGGACGCGGCAGAGGTCTCGCGCCTCCTCCTCGTTGTAGAAGACCTTTGTTTTGCACATTTTTTTTGTTTTGGTTTTACGTCGTGGATTTTCGTTTTTTGGTTTTCGTTTTATTGAGCACGAGCCCGTTCAGTCGGCACACCAAAATAAAACAAAATTTGACAAGGGATTCGGGGAAGGGGGAGGACGCGGGGAGAAATGACGGGGCGGGGGAAGAGGGGTAGGGCGGGGGGAAGGAGGAGGAGGAGGAGGAGGAGGAGGAGGAGGAGGAGGAGGAGGAGGAGGAGGAGGAGGGGAGGATCAATTATTAGTTATTATGTACACATCGATTGAGTGATTGATCGATTGATTGAGTGACTGATTATTCGGTCCGTTTGTTTGTTTGATTGATTGATTGGTTGGTTGGTTGATTGATTGATTGGTTGATTGATTGGTTGATTGATTGATAGATAGATAGATTGATTGATTGATTGATTGATCGATCGATCGATCGATCGATCGACCGATTGCTTGATTGATTGCTTGATTGATTGATTGATCGCTCGATTTATGGATTGCTTGGTTGATTGATTGGTTGATTGATTATTTGGTTGATTGATTCATTTATTCTTTGGGGCGAACCAACCTGGACCACACCCGTTATAACCCCCACAGCAACCCTTACCCCGGCTACAACCGTACCACACAATGCCCATTAATATTTGTCCCGGTGGCCGGGGGGCCAAATCGTCGTCTTTGACTTGAAATCTAGGCACAAACGACAACAGGGTTTACTCTGCGGCTGGGGCGGAACCAGACGGGGCCATTGCTGTGAGCTTTGAAAAGTTCCCGAAAGGAAACACTTCTGTTTTAACCTACATTGGTAATGCAGTGAACAACCTTCTTCGACCCCAGATACAGATACTAAAACAGTGGAGTAGTGCAGTGTTACGTCTTTGTCAGATGTCTCGTGTGACCGCGCAGCAAGAACAGTAATAGCAGTACACCCGGTATGACCGCGTAGCACTACCAGTAGTAGTACACCCGGGGTGGCTGTGCAGCAATACCAGTAACAACAGTAGTACAACCTGTGTGACCGTGCAGCAATGCCAGTAATATTAGTACAACCTGGTATGACCGTGTGGCAATACCATGAATAGTAGTAAATCTGGTATGGCCGTCCGTGTAGCCATACCAGCAATAGTAGTACACCCACTGTTAACAGTAATATAGCGCACCCGGGGTGACCGTGCAGCAATACCAGTAACAGCAGCAGTACAACTGGTATGGCCGTGCAGCAATACCAGTAATAGTACAAACTTGTGTGACCTTGTAGCCATACCAGCAATGGTAGCATAGCGCACCTGGTGCGTGACCGCGCAGCAATACCAATAGTAAGAGTAGTACACCCACTAGTAATAGTAGCACACCCGGTGTGGCCGCGCACCTGTACCAGTAATAGCAGCACAACTTGGTGTGACTATGCAGCAACACCAGCAATAGTATAACTGGTGTGACCGTCCGTGAAGCATTACCAGTAACAGCAGTGGTACAACCTGGTGTGACTGCGCAGCAATACCAGTAGCAATTGTAGTACACGTTACTACGGGTGTCGTACCCCCCCTCCCTTTTACAACCGAAAGAATGTTTCACACTACGATACAGTAATTTGAAGTACGACGATATTAGTTAAAAAAAAAACTTGGGGGCGGTTGTACTCGATGTTCATGCATGGCCGTAATATGAAGACCATAGACCCTCGCATCCCTACTATGTCGGGACGGAGCACGTCGGGTTTTCACCAACCAGGCAGACATTGCTTGCACCAAGCGCGAAGCGCCGTGAGGTGTCCGGCGAGTCGCATGAAGGGACAGGTGCATTCTATCCGTGGGGGAAGCTCTAAAGGATAAAGTCAACTGGGACAATCGGACGAAACTCCCGTACGTCGTGGCCAGCCCGGGCTGGTTCGGGTGCCCGATACTACACTATACTATACTATACTATACTATACTATAATATACTATACTATACTACAAGGTTCCCCTTCGGGATGCGCGTAACGTGAAATCCCGGGGGCGTCGCAAGGCGAAAAGGGAGACACCGGTAACATACGTATACATATTTTCCCACCTATAATGGTGTTACGCGTACTCACATAGATGCACCCCACTGCTCTTCTTAGAGGAAACGTGTGGCATGAGCTAGTGCATTGCTCCAAAGAAGAGTAGTGCTCAGCGGGAAGAGACTGATAACGGTGAGTGCACGTTGTACTGATGTACGCGCAAACGAATTATTAGTGGTCAGGGGATGCTGTGTACCGTACGCGGAATAGTGTCCGTTACTATATAGTACGTCACATACATGTGTTTGCACTTGGTGGTAATGGATAGGGTTGACCAGCGATTGTCAGCCGCTCTTGGATGTTGTACAAAAATTAATTAATTGGTTGGCGGCGACAATTTCGGTGTGTGTGGCGTACGTGGTAGGATTTTCCATGAGTTGGACGGAGTGCTCAACGCTTTGTTTGGTACTGTGTTTGAGGGGAACCGAAACCTTGATGTAGTCCTCGTTTATCGCCGTAGAAAGTAGAGCTAGATCGATCGCGTTCCCGCCTGAACCCGCAACTACTTGATGTGCATGTGGTCAGAAATGTATGTGTGTATGATATGTGTTTACGATAATAGCAGCTGACCTTGAACCGATCCACCCAGCCAATCAGATGGCATCCTGGGCGCGTGGCGAACGCTGAAATAGAACTGTAGTACCCGATTTTGGCCACAGCAACACCGTGTATGCGATCATTTGACTTCCTAGATACTACTGCTGCTTTATGGAAGGATATTCGATTTACATCGGAATGGCATCTACGCTATATTGTCGGAGGGCAAACGATATAATAATAATATACCTGGAGTTTGGCTATCGCTAATAAGAAGTTATATATCCTTGAACCCTACCCACGGTCCCACTCTGCCCCAAAAACAAATTGGCCTGGTCGAGACTCGCGTGCATGCTGCGCTCGCGATGCCTGCCACCCTCGCCGAGCTCGACGCCATCTTCCAAGCTTTCCCCGCTTTATGTCCCTGTAAGCCCCGTCTCCCACGCGGAGAGATGCAAGCCGTGCTCTGTGGTGCTCGTTCCAACACTCGGCTGCTCCCGGCCTCTACCTCCCAGCCTTCTCCTGCTGGCATCTGCTCTGTCCGGAAATATAATACCGAGGCATGTCTTTTTGTTCAAGTAAAAACGGTCCTTACATTCGGACACGTCTAGATACCCCGCAAGAGAAGGATAAACACACCGGGTCAACCACGCCCACAGACGTTTTCGCTCCTGCCTCGACGAGCGCCCGCCCGCGCGGCAGGAGAGCGCAGGCCGGTTTACCCTTGTCTGCACCCATGCCCACGCACCCACGTCGAGATCCGGAGCCGAAACGGCCCAGGGCGGCGCGCCCCTAAACGCCACACCTATCCAATCCACATGTGTACTGCTACTACATACTGCTGTATGTTGCTGCTACTGCTGCTGTTGTGCTGCTGCTAAGGTTAATTTAGTCCGGGCGGTTGCTGCTACTGCTGCTGTGCTGCTAGTTGAGTAGCGGGCCATTCTTTCACGACCAAAACAACGAAGAACAAAAATTGTAAAAGTTTCATCAAAATATCAAAACTTGAAAAAACAATTTGGGGTGTTCCAAGTGACCTGCTCGTCTCAGGGAGGCGGAACGCAATCCCTTGCCAAATAGAGCCAGCTAGGCGACGTTCAATGCGCCGAGCGCCGCCACGGAGCTCGGCCGAGATCCAGACATGCTTCATAATGTACCCATGGCAGGCTAGCTTGCCCCGCGGCCGAAAGTGCGAGAAGAAACACTCGGTCGCGGGAGAGCAGCGAGCAAAAAAAAACGAAGATGACATTTTACATCTACATATACATGCACTATACTATACTATACTATACACTATACTATACTATACTAGCTGCCCCGGGTTCGTGCTACGATAGGGGGTAGCATTTTTTTTTTTTTCTTGTAAATGTCCGGGCTCTTTAACGCCTTTACAACTGGAACCCTTTTGGGGGACAAATTCGCTTGAATTTAGTAAAGAGATTTGGGGGCTCTACACGGTTAACTCCTTTCTTGTTCATCACGAATTATCGGGTCCAGCGAGCGACCGCTGTCCAGTTGTAAACAACAGCTCTGTTCGCGTGTGCTAGCAGTCTGCCAGCACCGTCCTGTGCGATATCCACTTCGTATTCCCACAAGCGCGATCAACCAAACAATGCCAGCTGCTGCTGTCAAAGTAAGCTACGTACTTCGTACTCCGCCAAAGAATATGTACCATAACGCCGAATTCTCTCTAGAACAACTAACAACATATTATTCTTAAATCGGTTCCCGATTCCTAATAAATGTTTCTCTTTGAGACTTCAATCGAGAAAATTTGACAACGAAAATTGACGATTACGACATTGGCCGCTGCTGGTTGGTGGGGGATGACAAAAACTGGTGTCCGAACTACAGCATTGCAAAGATTCGTACGGGACCGGTGAATCATGATCTCTACTCGTACTGCTTGCTGCGCGCTCACGCTATACACTCGTAGACGCTTAAAAATATCGCGAATCGTCGTTTTCTCGGTAGCTCTACACGAGTCCCTACAGGATTTTACAGTAACCCCTTCACGACCGGAAACCCGTTTTTTTTTAGGACAAATTACTTGATAATATTAATATGAATAAGGCGTTTTGTGGTTCTGAAGGAGCTATAACCCAATACCGTCGGAACGTCATGGTAGTTTCGCAATATGAGCACTTCTAATCATTTTTATATATATAGGCCATCGGGTTGCACTATCAGCTTCCTCAAAATTACTTTTGCTTTTAAATCTTCCGGCGGATGGGAAAAAAAAAAAGGATAAGCCCATCTCACCACACTTCCACGTATTTTCATACACGTCGTGTGTCAATGTAACTCAATTGTGTGCGTAATCCAGCTCTAGCCGGCGTGTCCTTCAGTTCCCGTGGTAGCGATAGCGCGAGCTGTCCCTACCGGCGCGCGGTCCCCGTTACTACAGCAGCGCAAGCTGCCTTTTTCGGTGGGCGGGGTACTTGTATGGAGCTCCTCAACGGAGGAAGGAGCCTCAGCCAAAAAAAGGTATGTCTTCACCGTGTGCTATTGTTAATAGTACATACCCTATGTGACGGTGTATAGCACACCCCCTCGGACGAGTTTCGTGTGCAGATTTTTCGACGACCGGTAAAGTCTAAACGCCGAGCGACACGTCTATGGGAGGATCTGGACGACATCCTCCCAAAGCCGCCACCATTGCTATTCGTGCCGCGCTGGTTTCGGAGGAAACCGGCTCAGGATTTCGTCCCAGGGGATGTGTTATCCCAGAGAGGGTGTTACACACTGTCATATACGATAGGAGAGTTTCCATTTATTCCAGAAAATTGTTGGCATGCTCTTTAAATTATATATAACCCAACCCTAACCCTGACCCTAACCCAATGAAACGCAACCAACCAATGTAGGGTGAACCCCCCTTCGTCTCGTACACAGCGTGCGTCAACCATTTCCTCGAATAAGTGGTAAGCTCTACTTAGGATGTGTCGATGCTATAATCAGTTTTCATATGATACGAGTCGTCGTCACTTTTCCAGTCTCGAGCCCCCAAAAACGCTAAAGATGTCAAGGTACGGCTTCGAAAGGCCTGTAGCTATTTGAATTGAGATAATTTGGCCGGTTTTCGTATGATAAGGTTGGCTTTTATCATTCGGGATACTAAGAATGTTCCTTCAAGTGCTTTTCTTAGCGTTTTCCTGACTCCATAGCCAGAAGGTTAGAGGTGTGGGAGTGGGTTTTGAGCCGCGTCTTCGACTGGTCTAGTTCGTAGAACCGGAGTTTCCTCGAATCTCCCATATTGCTGCATATGCGGCTCATCAGGGTGGGCTAGTGTTAAGACACGGCCTCGAAAGGCCTGCAATTATTTGAATTGACATCATTTGGCCGGTTGTCGCATGATAAGGTTGGCGTTTCTCATTCGGGATAGTCAGGAAATAGAACGGAGGCACGTGCCCCCGTTCCCAGAAGCCATCCGGGGCTCTGGTGGAATCTAATACAGCTATGTCTCTCCTAAGGCTAAGAAAGTGAGTTCTCTCTCGAGGACCTGTTCAATAAGCAGACCTGCAGGGGACACTCTGTGTGCCCGCCCAATACCCTTACGAAGGGGTGAACACGAGTCTTACGTACATTCGTCAACCGTAGATACAACCGTCACCCACAGGCATAAAAGGCATCAACGATACTCATAGGAGTTGAACCCAACCGCATTGTATAATAAGTCAGCCAAATGTATAGGCATAAAATATTAAATTCAACCATATGTACAACTAACTACTGTTGTTGAGGGGACGGGGGGGAAGAGCCTGCTCAGTGACCCTGGATCTGACTTACATCTAGGGAGGGAGGAAAAGAAAGAAAAAGTGCGAAGATAATAAACGGGATGAGCAAGAAAACAACAACTACAACAACTCAATAACCTGTTCCTATACTTGCGAAGTATACCTGGTACTAATACCTGGTATCTGGTATGTGTTGAGGCCAACAAGAGGTATACACCAAACAAACCATACCTGGTACCTGGTAGGTACCAACTTCAACCATGCGTAGGTCATAGTGCAACCATAGGTATGAAATTCGACCATGCGAATAGGCGTAAAGGTCAGCGACAGCTACAAAATTCAAAAACAGGTACACGGCGTAGGCACAAAAACTGGTGCCACACCGCACCCACCTTTTGTACGATGCGGTCGAACAGCTCTCCTCCGGCCATCAACTCCAGCACCATGTAGAAGTACTTAGGATCGTTGTCGTAGAAGCGTTCGATGTGCACCACGTTCGGGTGCGTCATCTCGCGCAGGATGCGGGCCTGTTCATCGTTGACGTTGGTGATGTTGTCATTGTTGAATGTTGTTGTTGTCGTTGATGTTGTTGTTCATGTTGGTGGTGGTGAACGTTTGGAGGTTGTTTTGCCGTCGATGTTGTTTCATGTTGAAGTTGGTGCCGATGTCAAAAGTTGGTGTTGCATTTCATGTTGGCGTTGGTTTCGTCCGGAGAGAAAAGCAAGCGGTTAGGCAAAAAAGGAAGGATTCATGACGATGCGGGATCACGGACGACACACTCACAACAACGAAGGGGTCGCCGAAACCGAATCGATCCTTACTCACCATGTAACCTATTTGTCGCGCTGTATTTTCATGAAAAACTACTCTCTCTCTAACACGTCAGGTGCGACTTCGCTAAATTTAGGGTCAATACTCATTTTTGCAAGCTGCGCGATACACCACCCACTCGCTCTAACAGACGCATTATCCTTTGAATGCATAATACATTTCTTCATTCAATGTGTAAAAAAGCGTGTCCTGTACCAGGTTTGCAGTAGTAACGAGAGCATCTAAATTTTACACGCATTCACCAAGAATTCTCTGTAAAATCTACTGGTATGATTGGGGGGGGGAAAAACAGCGCAGCAACATATCCGGAAAGAAAGAAAGCCTCCATCGACACACCCGCTCCGCCTCGCTATTCGATTCCTCCTCTCAGCTAACGCCGAAACGGAAAACTTGTACCTATTCGTACGGCACCAACAGGTATCAAATCCAAAACGACTCCCCAACAGATCACCGGGGCATTTGTATTTCACACCTCCTGCAGTACACGGCACCGGGTGATATTCTTTTCAGATGCCTCACAACGTTATCACCGGGGGTGTGATATACATTGTCGAATAAGGTACGAAGAAAAAAATATCTTCTACACACCTCAGCTGTGAGTATCGATAAATTTAGGGTCGATACTCATCTTTGCAAGCAGCGTGATACATCGGCCGCTCGCTTACGCTATACCTGGTATAGATTATACCACGCACCTCATCGTAAACACTCTGTTTGTCCTCGTCCTTGAGGCCCTCTCGGGTTATTCGCTTGACGGCAAACTCGGTCGGCGGTGGCGGCAAGCCCTCCTTCCCCGCCGCCGCAGCTGCGCCCCCCTTCCCCTTGGCAGTGGCCTTGAAGACCGTCGCGAATGCGCCCTCTCCGAGCTTCTTCCCAATCTCAAAGTTGTCCGAAAACTGGCCGAACGAGACCAGCCTCTGAGCCAAGAGCACCTTTTTCCGTATTCGTAACATGACGTCGTTTTCGTTTTCGTTCGACGAAAAGAAGAAAAAATCGTCTTTGTAAGAAAAATTAAACAGCAGTTTCGTTTTCGTAAAAAAAAAATGGCCTTGTTTTCGCAAAAAAAAAACATGGTTTTTGTTTTTGGGAAGAAAAAAGAAAAATTGTTCTTGTTACGTTTTCGTTGGAATATCAGTTCGAAAGCATCACCTGATCCATTAACTTACCCCACGTTCTAAATAATTCGACGAGCGTCACAACTTGGTCAACAAACAACGCGCGGCAGACGTATGACGCCGCCAAAACCACTCAGCATCGACAACTCAACCGGTCGAAACTCACAGCTGACGAATTATAACTAATTTTACTACTAAAAAAACGAAAACGATGGGAAGCTTTACGTCTTCCCAAATCCCTCGCCCTGGCTACATACGTACTTATCACGTCGCTAATGAGAGCAAGAACCCCAATTTCCCAAGCATGGCCAACCAAGATTACCGACCATCTTGCTCTTTTTTCCTATTAAAATGTTCCACATTTTTTTGCTGGGTAAGGGCCATACCAAGTACCTCGTATACATTTTACCACCCACCCCACCCAATTATGCTACGAGTATGCTAAAAAAAAAAACGCTATTATGCAGCTTTCATCCTCTCAAAAACGCCGGATAATACAAAAAAACAACACGTTTTCAAAAGCATAAACGACACTTCGCATGAACGCCTAATCTCAATCTCACGTATACGGAGAGGGCCCTTCCATCTCCACACGGAGAGCCTTCCCCCTCACATCTCACCCCTCACCGTCTTAATCATCGCGCGCAGCTTGATCTTGGCCTGGAAGATCTTGATCTGATCAAGATTCTTCCCGAGGTCCACGCTCGCCAAAGATTGACCAGTCGCATGCAGCCAGGGGTGCCCGCGGGCCTCCGCGGCTGTCATCCGCTTGGCCGGGTCTGCCATCAGGAGCCTCGCGATGAAATCCTGAATGCGCAAGGTGGTTGTGCGGAGGGAGAAGTGGGGAGGGGAAGGGAGGGGAGGGGGGACAGGGAGGGGGAGGGGGGAGCGGGGGCGGGGGCGCGGGGTGGCGGGGCGGGGGGGGCGGGGGGGGGGGAAGGGGAAGAGGGAAAAGGTTGGGGAGATGCAAGGGGAACGCGGAGGACATGGAGCACGTAATATACGGGTGCGCCGCAGTCTTTCACGGTTTCATTATCTTCAAAACGGGGTGTCCTATCCTGTATCTTCCTCGTCTGCTGCTGTGTTACACGGGAATGTGTATAGATAGCTTGCGGCTCCTGCCGTGTGTGCACCGTGTGTGCATCTGTCCCGAGAGAGGATCGACGAGTCGAGCTCGACTCATGACACCATCCTCTATGTTAAAAAACAATACAGCAACAAAACGAGACATGCTTGCGCACACACTGCAACGAGCGAACCAACTGTAAGCCGCATCGTATCGAATCGCCCCCCGCCCTCCCCTCCCCCCGCCCCCCCCCCCGCAGTCGTAGATTCGGGTCCAGCCCCCCCTCTTGGTCCTAGATTCAGCTTCAGCCAGCTCGAAATGAGTCCCTTCTTTCGCCGTGTACACTATGAAACTCGCATGCACTCGTTATTACCACTCTGAACGGAAATATAAGGACCGTTGGTATTGCACTCGCAATCTCGCAATTGCCACGATGGACGTAAACATAAGGACCGTTTGATATTGACAATAATGTACCAAAGGTTCTTATATTTACGTCCCGGTTGCTACTACAGTAGTGGTACCTCTACAGTGCCGATTACCGGAAATACCGGTAGCACTATAGCGGCAACCCGCAGTGTTCCGTACACTACCAATACCGGTTTGTGCCCATATTTGCCAAGCGATTTCACAGGCACTATAGCAGAAGTCGAAACTACTCCGGACACTGCCATTACTGCTTATTCCTTGTTCCCATCTGTGCTAAGCGATTTCACAGGCACTATAGCGGGCAACCGGCACTATTCGACCGGCGCTATAGAGGAACCAGGAGAGCACGAAAAAATCCCGCATACTACAGACACTTTTCTTTGACGCATTTGCAACTGGAAACCCATTTTTGGGGGACAAAATTAATACAGGGAGAAACACTGGGGCTCTAATGGGGTTAAGGAGCCAGGCAGAGGCGGAGCATTGCAAGCTACGTTGAAAGTACGGCAGTGGGGGGGGGGGGGGGGGGGTTACCAAAACCCAAACCCGGTTTGAACACGGTTGAAAAACTCCCCCGTCACTTTCCCGATTCACACAGAAATCACAACGCTCCGATTTTCTTGTTCTTTTTGACCTTTCTGAGGCTTATGGCTCCGTTTTCTCATCCTCTATGTTCCCCCTGGAGGGACCACTACTTTGTGTGGTACCTTAGCGTGCTCGGTGGTGTTGGTCCAGTTGTCGCCGAACGCGAAGTCCGCCGCCGCGATGCGTATGAACATCTTCGTGGTGTTCCTCTCATAGAACGGGTGGTGCCCTCCCAGCAAGATGTAGATTACCAGGCCGACGCTCCACATGTCCACGGACTTGTTTTCGTGCGTGTAGTGTGTTTGGCGCAGAAGAGAGCGAAATGGAGAAGGGGAATGGGCGAGCCGGATCAAACATACATATAATATACAAGGTTCCTCTTCGGGGTGAGGAATGAAATCCTGGGAGCGTCGCAAGTTGAAGGCGAAGAGCGGGGGCCAATATCTTGTCCAAACATGCCTAAACAATTAGCCATCGCCTTGTGACCGGGCAAGCAACACCGACCAGCCCAAAAGAGCTAATCGCTTAGTCTACACAGCAGCAGTGGCACCATCCTTCATAATAGTTATTCATGGTGCGTAAAACAACTATACTCGTACACCATTGATACCAATAAAGTCTTGTATAGCATAATCGGCATTGTCGTTGTCATCATCAATAATATCATCGTTGTCATCACAATCGTCGTCGGCGTCACCATCATCATCATCATCATCATCATCATCATCCTCGCCATCACCATGATCATTATCATCATGCTCATTATCATCATCATTATCATGAATCCTGCTATACATTATCATCAATCCTGCTACACATTTATTTTTCGACACCAGTAGATACTGCAAGAATACTCCCATTCTATTTCCCAAGTACATACGTTGTCGCGAAATGCTCGTGCGTGCACTTTAGTAAGCTTGAACCGCGGAAACTAAAAAAGAAACAGCGCCACATTTAAACGCCGATGTCCCACCCGCGACCGTTTTCAAGGGAAGGAATGAGCAAGCCGTGCGATATACCAACCAAACCGTTCCGACAAAACAAAATCACACAAGTCTTCCAAATGAAGCTACGATATATAGATAACATATTATAAAAATAAAAAATACACTCCAGCATCGAAGATTTCGTCGAAACTCATCTTTGCAAGCTGTGTGTGATACTCCGATCGCGCGTATTACTGGGTGTGTGTCCTCATTAAGGATATAGGTCGGCAACTTCCCTTAGAAGTACAGTGTAGCTTGTGCCAGGGTTAACAGGGTGATGTTGACAAATCTGTGCGCGGAATCTATAAAACCTTTTTTTGACGGGGACAAAATCTGACGACTGTGGAAGAAATGCATCATCAGTTTATCAAGTATATCCTGTAAGTCGTATCATATAACCAGTGAAGGGAGGGCGGAGTTTTTAAGAGCTTGGGGGCCGAGGGCGGAGTGGCGGGGGGGCGCGGGGTTTGAAAAGGAGTGGGGAAGGGGGGGGAGGGGGGGGGCAACTCAATCTGTGCGCGGAAACCATAAACCCCTTAAGGGGACAAATCTGACGGTTGTGAAAGGAATGCATCAGTTTATAATATATACATATATATTGGTAACTATTATCATAGCGCGCTCAAAAAGGTCCAAGCACTTCGGTTGGTGCACCCAACACCGGTCCATACCGCCTTGTCTCCCGCAGGTGGCGGAATCCGAGCACCACCGCAGGTCAAATAAAACACACACATAGAGCAACCCCCTCCCATCGCGCCGCCCCCCCCCCACCTCCACCTCCCCCTCCCTCCCGTCCCCCGCCCCCCTTCCGCGCTCACCGTATCGTGGGGTTTTCCCAAGAGGATCTCCGGAGCCATGAAGTCCGGAGTTCCGCACTTGGTGATGACCTTCTTCTTGGACACGTTGCACGCGTAACCGAAGTCGGCGAGCTTGATGGTGGCGTCGTCTTCCCTTGAGGTGAGGAGGATGTTGGATGGTTTGATGTCGCGGTGCACGATGCCCCTCTCGTGGCAGTACCCAAGGGCGTTGATGAGCACTTCGCACATGTCCCTCGCCTCCATCTCGTTGTAGCTCATCTGAATGCATAGCAAAAACAATAAGGATGAGCGTACGCACAAGTAAAGGAACAATCACGAGGACAAGCACGAGGATAAGCGCAACGATAATAACGAGTATATACATAGGCATAAGCACAAGCACGGGCACACGCACAAGACAACTAGTATCATAAGATTGAGCATAAGCATTAACATAAGAACGAGCTTGAGCACGGGCATAAGCGTGAGCATGAGCACATGGATAAGGGCAAACACAAGCCTAAATTAATAACTTTGGGCATAAACATACGCATAATCATAGGCATGAACATGAGCATACGCACAAGCACAAACATGCAAACAAGCAAAAGCACAAGAGAAGCAAGAACAAGCCCGAGCATAACAACAACTGCTGTTCTTTTTCGATGAGCACGGCGAGATCAACGAAAAAAACAACCACAACAACAACCTCAACACAACACCAACAACAACAACTACGACAACAACAATAAGCACAAGGACAAAAACACGCAAAATAACAAGTATAACGATAAGATTCAGCATAAGCATTAACATAAGAACGAGCTTGAGCACGTGCATAAGCGTGAGCATGAGCACATGGGTAAGGATAAACACAAGCCTAAATGAATAACTTTGAGCATAAACATACGCATAATCATAGGCATGAACATGAGCATACGCATAAGCACAAACATGCAAACAAGCAAAAGCACAACAAGAGCAAGAACAAGCCCGAGCATAACAACAACTGCTGTTCCTTTTCGATGACCACGGCGAGATCAATAAAAATAAAAAAAACCTCAACACAACAACAACTACAACAACAATAAGCACAAGGACAAACACACGCAAAATAACAAGCATAATATTAAGATTCAGCATAAGCATAAGCATAAGAACGAGCTTGAGCACGGGCATAAGCGTGAGCATGAGCACATGGGTAAGGATAAACACAAGCCTAATAATAAGTCTGGGCATAAACATAGGTATACTCATAGGCATGGACATAAGCATAAGTATAAGCACAAGCATGCAAACAAGCACAAGCACAAGAAAAGCAAGAACAAGCCCGAGCATAACAACAACTGCTGTTCCTTTTCGATAACCACGGCAAGATCAACGACAGCAACATCCTCAACACAACAACAACAACAACAACAACAACACAAAACAGCAACCTGCTAGATACCTTTTTGACGATGCGTTCGAAGAGTTCCCCCCCAGCCATGAACTCCAGCACCATGTACGAGTACTGCGGGTCCTTCGGGTAGAACTGGTAAATGTCGATGATGTTCTTGTGCACCAGCTCGTGTAGGATTTCCACCTGTTCCGTTAAATTGTACAACAAACAGGGCCAAGAAAGTGGCCTTTTAGCTCCGCACTCCCGATTTAGAGACAAAACACTTGGAATTAGACTACGAAATTTAGGAGTTGGAAATGGGCCAATCGGAGGTAAGTTATGCTCGGAAGTTACTTTGAACCCGGAGGGTGTTGCTATATACAGCAGTATTCTAGGGAGGAAACAAGAGAACGAGGGGGAATAACGAAACTGCGAAAGTACAATGAACTAAAAACGTAAATACACAAAAAAAGGAGCAAAAAGCGGAGAAAACGAACAAAAACAAAGAGAAACAAAACGAGAACAGCAACGTGACGTACTACTGCTGTAGGTTCAAAAAGAAAATGACGAAAAATACGTCATCGTGTATCGTATACAATACCAGCACCAGGTATGTGCTTATCTACCAACAGCGTGCGTGCGTAGGCAACAACATAAGGGAAAAACAATCCCTGTGAGAGTATTTTTGCAAGCAAAAATAAAAGCAGCTGCCCTAAGGTTCGAAATCAGATCAGAGCAGCGCACAGTCAGTGCAGCAAAGCAAGTAAAGCAGAGCAGAGCAAGCAGAGCAAGCAGAGCAGAGCAAACAGGTATAAATAACAGAAAAGCAGGGCACAAAAATATGCAAAACAAAACAAAACAAAAAAACAGAGCAAAGCACAAAGCAACGCACACCAAGACGAACGCAGAGCAAATAAAATAAATACATCAAAGCAAAGGAAAGTACAAGAACAAACCACGAAGCAAAGCACAAGCACAAAAAAAAAACTGCAGAGTAAAACACAAGAACGACGCAAAGTACAAGAACAAACAACAAAAGCAAACTCGCAAACACAAGGCCAAAAAAAACAAAAAAGAGCCTATAACTCGAAGCAAAAACAAAACAACAAACAAAACACCAGAAAGAAAAAAAAAAACTAAAACCCCCACACCTCCTGGCGAAGGGCCTTCTTCGCCTTTTCCCTCAGTCCCCAACGCCTAACGCGTTTCACCGCGTACGTTGTCGGTTCTTGTCCCTCCGGCGGGCACTTCAGCGTCGCCTTGAAAACCTTTCCGGTAGCTCCCTGCCCAAGTTTTTCGCCAAGGCTGAAAAAACGAAAGAAATCTGTGCAGCGGGAAACGCCAACAGGAGGAGAAGGTGAAGAAGGAGGAGGAAGATGGGGAGAAAGAAATGTCAGCACGCAAAAAGACAGCAGCAGCAGCAGCAGTAGCAGCAGCAGCAGCAGCAAACACACACACCCACTCACCCACATTCACACCCACACCCACACAACAGGAAAGCAGCAACAACAGAAACAGCAGAGGAAACGCCGTCAAGACGACGAGGAGGAGGGGGGCAGAGAGGAGGGAATAGCACCACCAACAAAGACAGCAACAGCAAGAAGCAAGAACAACAATCACAGCAACAACAGAGGCGGCAGCAACCAAAACAGCAGCAGTGGAAATGTCGACATGAGGAGCAGAGTAATTACTGCTATTTTTTTTGTCTTTTTTATATTTTGTTTCTTGCGGGGAGACGATCCTTTTTTTTCGTTTCTTAACTCACGTTTACCTTCCAGCTTCTTGACAAGCAGACGTGGTCACGGGTGTCGTCCCTTCTTCCCCCCGGTATGCGCCTCCATTTTTATCGCGCAGAGGGTTCACCATTCCCAACGCGTGTCTATTTTCATCGAATTTAGCTAACTCACGCTTT
Organism: Undaria pinnatifida; assembly: GCA_012845835.1. NCBI lineage: Eukaryota > Phaeophyceae > Laminariales > Alariaceae > Undaria > Undaria pinnatifida. The sequence goes on from JABAKD010000010.1 coordinate 11,669,425, forward strand.
CGCGCTTTCCGCGAGTCAAACTTGTTCACAAGAAAAATTCCCTATGAGTACATACGAGTGCTGTATCACTCGGGGGGGCTCAAACCAACAAAATCGCCCTCAGTACAGTAGTAGGTATCTCGATTTAAGAGAGCCCAGGACAAGAGCGTTCGAGAGTTAAGAGCTGTTAAATCGGCATGTCCCGCCTATGCCAAAAGCTATATACTTCCCACCAGGGGAAGTTTTAAGGGGAATCGGCGACCCATATCCTTATTGAGGGCGCACATCCAATAATTCGCGCGATCGGAGTATCATACACAGCTTGCAAATATGAGTTTCGACGAAAACTAATATTTGATCTCACAGCTGGAGTGTATTAAACTATTTATAATATTTCCCACCACAGATAAGAGCAATGTGTAGTTTAACAGCGCAAGTTTCGGCTTGTCACGGAGCACTCTTAAATCGGCGTCCCCACTGCTGTAGCTACGAGGTTTACCCCACTGAACCATCACGTGTCGGGCTGGACACCGACGAAAGATTTTAGGAACTCGGGTGACACGATACATACTTTTTTTCTTCATTCCATTTTCTATCCTCGCACTAGTCTCGCCCGTCCTCGAAGTAATAACTCAGATCCACACAGCGGGACCTCCTCCCCCCTCCCCACTATGGTACGTGCCTTGATTTTTATCCTGAGAATAATTCAGCATTTTCTTCCCTCGTCGACTCGCGTCAAATTGTACATGCAGGCAGCAGGCATCCCACCTTTGGCTTCAAAGTCTCGCGCGATTTTTCCATCCATGCCAAATCCCCCCCTGCCCTCATCATTGCTGTAAAAGAAGCTCGTGTGAACGACCTCTTCGATCCTGCGGAAAGCCTTCTCCTGCGTTCGCCACAGCAGCACGCGGGGCGAATGGCGGGTGCGTAGGTAGCGGAGTTTGTTGAGCGACGCGACGTTCATCGAGCGGCAAGGCGGGTGCGTAGGTAGCGGAGTTTGTTGAGCGACGCGACGTTCATCGAGCGGCAAGGCGGGGACAAGGGGGCGGAGCTGACAGGAATAAGTTCAGCGTTGTGGCAGCAACATCAGTGGTGAGAGTGTGTATCGCAATGTGTATCTCTCCCGTAGTTTGTGACCACATAGCTCGTCTCTCTAGGACGATGAATTAGCACGGAAACTGGTTGTGCTGAATGTACGTACATGGATGGGAAGATCAGTTCAATGCGAACAACACACACGCACACACTGCTGTATTCTAGAAAAAAACCATTCCAACAGCTGCTGATATATCGGCCCATTGCATGTTTTCCCGTAGTTCCACAATCGGTTCATGTGTTCATACTCCATACTGTCTTCTAGATAAAACCACTCCGCCGATTGCTGTCAGCCCCACCTCCCCGACCAACCGAAGCTTAGGTCGTGCCCCTACCCTACTCTGCTCTCAGCAGGAGCGCGATTTCATTCATGTGTGGTCGGCCATGTACTCGTTTTTCAGTATCATGTCATCCATATTATCATATGCCCGTATATTTTACTAAAGCAGTATTTTCATGGTACAGGCAAATTACGTCCTCGTTCCTGATTCAAGTACTTTTATTCATGCCCACGAATTCCCCTATTTAGTCAGCAAGGCGGCTGGCGAGCGAAGCGAGCCTGATTCCACCGTTACATTTAAGCCAGTTCATTTTTTGGGCCATGGCGTTGGGATAGCTTTTACTGAGCGATGCGTCGTTAAACGCAAAAACCTTGTAGTAGTTGATACTTGATGTTGTGGTTGTGGTTGTGGTGGCTGTGGTAGTCGTTGTTATCATTGCTGTTGTTTGTAGCTGTTAGGTTGTAGTCGTGGTTGTTGTTGCGATCGTTGCATTCATAGTTGGCGGCGGTGTGGTTGTTAGCGGTGCCATTGTTGTAAGAGAAAAGTAAGCGTGCCGGTTCACATTCTGGACTTGGAGAAATAAATACTCATAATCCTCGATGGCAGCAACATGGCCGTATCGCTTGGTTTGTCGGGTGAGCATCAACGCTTTTAAGCGCGTACAGCATCTGACAGCAATGATGGCAGACCGGCCAAAAACAGAACGAAACGACTACATGGGGAGCCTGCGGCCTAAGCCTGAAACCAAAACTCGCAGGGCTCGTCACGGGTCGGTCACCTCCCGCGGATCGGGTCGCACCAGGGTTACCCGACCCGACCCATGGGCTTAGACCATCTCTTGGACCGACGCGACAAGACCCGCGATATTTCGAACATCTCCTGGCCCGACCCGACCCGACCCGCGCGGTTTTGAAAGCCTCTTAACCCAACCCGCGGAACGAGTCGCGACCCGTGAATAATCCCCGTTCTTTTTGGGCTCGTTACTACTCCGGAGTATTAACCCTTTCGAGACTTGAGAGGGAAAAATTGACGACGGAAATTGACGGTTACGGCATCGGCCATGGCTGGTTGACGATGACGATGATTTGAAATTGGTGTCCGAACGACAACAACGCAAACACTGGTCATATAGGGGACAAGCGCAGCATCATCCTACTCGCTTCTGATTCACACTCACGCTACTACTAATAATAACAGTGGACGCTTGAAAATATCGCAATCGTCGTTTTATTTCCCCCATCATACACGAGCCCCAAAAGGTACAAATGTATAAACAAGCACGTGTTCGTGGACAGTAGCTGCAACCCGTGACACACCTGTCGTGGAGCAGATCATGGAAGGAGGGCGCAACAGAAACAGAGATTCTTGACGTTTGTTGCAAGCTGTGCAGACGGCAGCAGAGACAATTTACGCGCTCGTCCATCCCTCTCACTTGTTTTACGAGCTGGACCAAGTACTACCTCTGTATAAGAAATTCATACCTGGTACCAGGTACAATGGCCCGCGAAAAAAAATGGGTAGAAGCGTGAGAGAAGTCAAACTCTACCGCTGCCTTCACGACAATACAATTTGGCGAGAAAAAACTGAGGGGCAGACTACACCATACTTGTGAGCGACACTTTTCCCGGCATTTTGGCACTCAACAAGGACAAGACGCTTGACACTTGATGCCCCCACCTAACGTGCTCTTGCGAAACAATTCTGCGCGTACGACATCACCAATCGCTCCACAGCAGTCACGACAGAACGCTATCATGTCACACGAGAGAAGGCTTCGTATTCTCTGCGCGTTGCACGCTAGTGTGTGTCATTTCAATATTTTTAATATTTATAACGCGTTCCTTCCGGGCGTTGATCCTTTACCCAACGTTGAGATCACGGGGGCTGGTGCCGCCACGAGATACCCCGCAAGGTGATACCACGTACCAAAAAACATTTGGTATCTCACTATGATATCAACCAATATAAGGTGACAACGTTTTAAGGGTAAGCGCATAACATATAGGCTAAGGACAGACATCGGTTGGCTCCCAGCTCGCAAGCAGAGCGGCTGTGCATGCCTTCCTTGCCTACCGAACCGAGCACCTCCAGAGAAAAGTAACGTACACTTGCCCTCCCTCTTCCCCCCCCTCTGGACCACACTTGCATCGGTCTGTGATATTCGACACGCACGCACATACAACTGCAATTAGTAGCAATAGTAGCAGCAGAAGTAGATGTAGCAGTGGTCGTAGTAGTAATAGAAGTAGAAGTAGTTAGTATTAGTGGTGGCAGTAATAGTAGCAGCAGTAGCAGTTGTATTCACTATAGTATCAATAGTAGTAGTAGTAGTAGTAGTAGCAGCAGTAGTATTAATAGCAGTAGCAGTAGTATTAATAGTAGCAGTACTGAAGTAGCACTGCACAGTATTGATCAGGTCAATCAACCCTACTGGAACTTGACCGCAAAAATTCTTCGAAAGCAAACGACGATTACAGCCTTGGCCCCAAGAACAAGCCCGTGCTGCCGGGGAATATTAGGACAACAGGGGAGGTGCGCAGGGAGATATACATGTGCGCAGGCAGCATCACGGCACTTGTACTGGTGTACCAATAAGCGCTTCCTAGGCGGTTGATGGGATCGCACGTCTTGTTTAGGTCGCCATGTCCGGGTCCCACAAAACCTATTAATACGAGTAACTCCTATGTGTTACAGCAGAGAGAACTGCACCCATCTTTCCGGCACAAACTGGTTAATAAGATGGCGAGATAAGATAGAAAGTAGATAGATAGAGTGGATAGAGTGGAGAGTGGTAGAGTGGAAGCGTGGTATCCATTGTGAGGCACTAAGGGGGCACTAAAGGGGCCAACAACAAGTACCTGGTACATACCTGGTGCCTGACACATTTTGCGAACAAAAAAAATCGAAGACTAAAAAACGCAAAAGGCAAAAACAAACAGCCAGCCATCATTTATCACGGGCATAGGGTCGTAAAAAGCCTCTACCGGTATCCTTAGTGGGTGTAAAAAAACTCCATAGCACGCGAGATCGCGATCGAAGTACCATGCGCAGCCTGCAAAAAAAAAAACGAGGGTGGACAAATTTTATTGATCTCAAGCAGACACTTCGAAGAATACCGAGAAAACAAAACAGAAAAAACGCACACAAAAAAAAAACATAACAAAAATAACGAAAAAACTATACCACGTACTAGGCTTGGCTTCATTTCAGTGACCTCGCGTTAGACAGGTGCGGCGGTTTCGAATAGAAGCCCCCCTCCCTCCGCACAGCAGACACACAAGACCACACGCAAGACCACCAACCTTGAACCCAAGGACGGCACGAATTCGAAGATGGATGGCCGTGATCCAGTGCATGTTGGAAACAGACGTCCAATAATGCCAAAAAAAACTGGCCGCTGTATATAGAACCCGAAGCTTTGGGATTGGGCGGTGGCGATAGAAAGTGGGGTCTGGCAGACTGATTGCTCGTTCGGTGTGTCGGTGGAACGAAAACAGAAACCAATCGGTGGCTTTAGCGATGGCTTTAGCGATGGCTTTAGCTTTCCCGTTTCCCCACTACATGAAAACGCCTAGCAAGGTACATATCTAGCCCGAAAACCCTTGGGCACCTTGAACTAGGACTTTGGACTTTGGAAGAGCATATGTCTATTGTAGCTCGAAACCTCTTGGGTACCTTGAACTTTCGACTGAAAAAAAACTGGCCACCTTCAACTCGCAGCACGCGTGACCTGACGCCCAGTTTATACCATGTGCTGAACATTATTGCACGCTTGTTTGCAAACTGGGCCATGGAACTGGCTATAAATCATCCGGGCACCCCGATTGAGTTGGTTTTGTCTGTTTCGGTTTTGTTTGGTTTCCTACCTACCTGTAGACTCATGTGACTTTTTCATGACCACGGGCAAAAGCAACGCAACGAGTTGATATGAGATCAACAGCAACACAAAAACAACAACAACGACAACAACAACAACAACGACAACAACAACAACAGCAGCAGCAGCAGAAGCAGCAGCACCAACAATGACAACAACGACAACAACAACGACAACAACAACAACAACAACAACAACAACAACAACGACAACAACAACAACTACAACAACAGCAGCAGCAGCAGCACCACCACCAACGACAACAACAACAACAACAACAACAACAACAACAACAACAACAGCAACAACAACAACAACGACAACAACGACAACAACGACAACAACCACAACGACAACCACAACGACAACAACAACAACAACAACAGCAACGAAACGACAACGACGATGACGACAACGACGATGACGACAACAACAAAAACAACAACAACAACAACAACAACAACGACAACAACGACAACGACAACGACGACAACAACAACAACAACAACGACAACAACGACAACAACGACAACAACAACAACAACAACAACAACAACAACAACAACAACAACAACAACAACAACAACAACAACAACAACAACAACAACAACAACAACAACAACAACAACAACGACAACACCACCTTGTATCATACGGTACGCAACACCACCCAAGAAACTGTTATTTTAGGGCTATTTTTGTTTGGGGCATGGTGTCCTACACTGATTTCACTACAAAAAAGTTTGTTTAGTTCCGTGCCGACGTCGAGCCGAAAAATGATCAATCTTCTAAGAGCTTTCGCACACTGCTCACTGCATATAATCTAGCTCAAAATTCCCCACCTAAAGTGAAAATACCAACACTTACCACTATAGTGAACAAGAAATAGGAAAAACTCACTCATATAGTATATTACAAGTACCAACAACGCAGCTTGCAAAAATGAATGTTGACCTGAAATTCGTCGAACTCACGGCTGACGTCCTTGAAATGTTTTATATAAAATACTCCGAATGTATATACTCGTATACATATATTTGTTTTTTTAACAGAATAATATGACCCCTCCCATTATGAAAAAACTCACCCACATAGTATATTACAAGTACCAACAACGCAGCTTGCAAAGATGAGTATTAACCCGAAATTCGTCGAACTCACGGCTGACGTCCTTGAAATATTTTTATAAAATATATTATAAAAATTAAAATACACTCCAGCTGTGAGATCGAACATTTTGTGGAAACTCATCTTTGCAAGCTGTGTGTGATACTCCGATATATACCTGGTACAAGCTACACAAAAATTCCAAGAGGAGTCGCCGACCTATATCCTTAATTAGGACACACCCAGCGCGATCGGAGTATCACACACAGCTTGCAAATATGAGTTTCGGCAAAATCTTCGATCTTACAGCTGGAGTGTATTCACATTTTTATAATATAATAAACAGCGTTTATGTTCATTATTTTAATTATTTGTAGACAGCGCTGTGGGGGCCTTTGGAAGGCCATGAACAGGCCTGCGAGCACTCTGTGGCGGGCGGAGGAGCCATAAGAAAGGCAGCGACACCACCATTTCTCCACCGTTCTTGATAACAGCCGGCGTTCAATTCGTCAGCGAAAAACACCAAAAACTTCAGCAAAAATACCCGGTGCCTGTACGTACCCATCACCGAAGTTTGAGGCGAAACAAAATAACCCATTACCCGGTACCTGTATGTGCCCGTCACCGGACTTCAAGACGAAACAAAATAGCCCATTTCTCCACCGTTCTCTTCACATCCCCCGCCCCTCCCGCACCGGGCTATTTACATGCCATTATTATAGGAGAGCGACCGCCGTCAACCCTTGCGGATTCATATCACCGTTTTGGGGCCAAAGTGAGTCGAAGTAGAGTTAGACACGTCCACGTTTCTGTACACTGCAGTGTGACGCAATAAAAGGGCTAACCATGTCGGTCTCTCGGCGTTTTTCAATCCATCTCCCATTACCTTCAAAAATACATCTCGCCGAGGACTACTGCTGTAGGTTCTACAGACGTTTTTTTTCATGCTCGAGAAGTCGGTGCGTTCAACAAACCAGGCACGTCTCAGCACAGCAGCACATATGATAAGCAAATATCGTACATAGGTTTTCGTGGTACTCGGCAAGCCAATTCTTATGCAATCGTATTTTCGTTCAGCTGAAAAGGCCCTTTCAGCACTATCGCATCAAGTTTTTCCCCCGGCAAAGGGAGAAATTGGTGTACTGCCAGCGCATGGAAGTTCCTCTTTCAAAGGGTTGATTTTCTATTCGGGGTAACGACGAGCCGAAAATCGTGTGGAGTGGAGCATATTCACACAAGGGTAAGCTTCGGGAAAAAACATCTTTGTTGGAGCACGCATGACGAAAAATGAGCAAAGTTCAGCTCTTAAGCCTATAGGGCCCCATGTATTATAGCGGTAAAAAAAACGCCAAGGACGATCTTATCTAGAGCCCAGTCTTACGCCATTGCGCCATTGCCCGTGGGAGCCGGTGGAACATTAGGAGTCCGATACAATAACGGGTTTACGTATTTCTTGGGAGGCTTGTTCAGATTGTAAAAACAGGGGACACATGAGACTAGTCATGTCCCCTGTTTTTCCTACCTGAACAAACCTCCTAAGGCATACGCAATCCGTTCCCGTGTCTTGTTCCTAGGTAATATCAGAGCACTAGAGTGTTTGCGAAAGCGAAAGTGTCTTTTAAGAAAAGTTTACTTCCCCCAAGAAAAACACTGAAGGTAGGATTGGAGGTAAATTCTTGAAAAAGGGCAACAAATGACTATGGCGAACGTAGGAAATCGACGAAATGTACGGTACATTTTTGCTTTCTACATCATTGGCATATAAACACCGAGCATCTTCCCTGCCTCGCACGCACCACCTGCGCTGCTTGCTGTACACGACACGACAACCGCGCTGGGAGCACAGACACTCACGAGGTGTAGTTGGAGTATGACGCTGACGAGCGGCGTTGGAGAGTTCCAGCGGGCCGCTGGGGGGTTGCAGGCGGCCCGGTGCTACGGTACGCCCTCGCCCGCTAGGTGTCAAGATGCGTTATTCCAGAATAGATTACTCGTACCCGTTCTCGTGATAGCATGATGACAGCTCGTGCAATTCCACCACGCTGCCGTCGCAGCAACAGCAACGGCGGGAGCAGCAGCAGCAGCGATGGCGGCGACACGCCGCCACGGTCTATATGTCGGGGCACCGGGCGTGCTCGGAGCAGAGCGCGCCTCCGCGGTGGCGCGCGTAGGCCGAATGCAGCAGCAGCAGCAGCAGAAGCGACGAGAAGAATACCCGGTCCCAAAATTGAATATGCAAAAAAGGAAGTTGTTGCTGTTGGTGGTGGTGGTGGTGCTGATGTTGTTTATTTTTTTGTTGCTCGAGCTGACGCTGCCGCTAGCTGGGCTGCTACTTGCGGTCGTGGGATAGCGGCGGCGGCACAGCGGTTAACTGTGCATGGTTGCTTGGCTGCCGTTGGTACACGTTCGCAGTTTTTTTGTTTTTGCTATTTTTGTTGTTTGCGCGTTGCCCCACATCCCCACGTCCCTCCTTAATTTCGGAGCCGTCGCCTGCAGGATTTCGTTTACCTCTAGTGCAAACACACCTAAAACTTGGTGGGAAGGCATTTCACCCTTTTGAGCGGAAGGAAAGCAAATTGCTAAAAACTTATTTGAGCAAACAACCCACTATTAACAGGACAAGTGTGCAGCAGCACGAGTATTACCACGCTATGAGCGTATTGAATAACTCCTCACTCGCAGTTCTCGGGCACGTCCCCTTTCCCAGCCGCACGGTCTGCGTCGTGCGGCCGGTGATATATTCGTGTACCTGTGGAGGACAGGGTACGTAGATACCGTCAATCTACGATCACAAATGCCAACCATGAAGACGCGTTAACAAACGTCCGGTCTATGAGACCTGCCATCAATCATGGCTCTTCATAATGGTTGACGTTCGGCAATATCAAACCCGAACGCAACCGGGAGCCCAGGGTCCTCTACGAGAACGACCCAAGCTCCCTCATCTCAATCTATAACATATCCCCTAGCTTAACGCGAGAGAGGTTAGAGAAGGCACCTCCTTGCCGCACGCACGGAAGAACAAGCGGGTCTCGGCCTCGGCCATCCCCGTCCAAGACCAAGACAAGGCCGACATCACCGGAGGAGGCGACCTTTATATACCTTTCTTTTTCCGACACCCCCGCCGTTGAAATCTCAAAGGGATAGTCTAAGCTCGAAAAAAAAGACGTATAAACGACGCGAAGAAAGAAGATGGCTGATGTCCTCGCGCACCGGATCGTGGTACGTATATGTATGCGCTAAGAAGCGCTGTTTCAGGAATCTGAGCCCGCTCAGCCGTCCGGAGAGGCGAATATCTTAAATTAAGTGTAGGGAGCGAAACAAATGGAGGCCGCTCAGGGAACCCATATTTGTAAGTAGTCCTATGTTCGGTGAATTTTGGCTTGAGGAACGCACCACCTTGTGGTGCGATGTCCACCGGTCCACCTTGCACAGCAGTAAGGGCTGTATAGGCCTTGGCCCAGTTTAGACTAAATAGTCGAAAAATAGTTGCATCTAAACCTTCATCTTAACGCCGACCCCCGCTAACCCGATCCAAACCGCCTGGGATCTTGTCGGAATCAAGATGTATCGAAGAGTCAGATTGTGGCCTATCCAGTTTAAATAGATACCATGTATCATGCATGGTACCATGTACCAGTTAACCATAGATTAACACCGTGTGGGGTACTACTACTGTAGTCATCCGAAAGTCACGCTCACCATGCTCTTGATCATCCACGGTGTCCTGCGGACTGCTGGATTGTGGGTTCAAGCCACTTCCCCCGAGCTCCAAAAGCGCCAGCAGCCACCAACCACACCACTTAAAACAGCTTTTTGTGACAACCGAGAGAGCCCTGTAATTGTGCCGCGCGCGTCAACATGTGGCAGAGTGGACAAAAAAACGAATCCAATGCGAAGTCAGTGCCACTCACCACAAACCCATCTGGAGCTCCCGAGGAGAAAATAGTCGGACCTAAACAACGATTACACCATCGGCCACACAACTCACAGCTCGGGGTGATGTGGTTGGGGGGGGGGGGCGTTCCAAGCGCAGTGTACGGAGATGTACGACAAGCGCGTAGCATGATGGCACATGGGTTGCTTCAACTTTTCCCTTACAATAGGCTGCGATGATACCGCGCTCCTCAAGTTTTAGGCGGCTACCTTATACCGGGGTCCCAAAACGATAAATGATTGTTTTTTTAATAGTACGGCGTTAGTACTTCTCTACCATCGTACGAGGTACCTGGTGGGTAAGTACCTGGTATGCCCCAAGGAAAACCGACCAACCACAATGAACCTTGGCTTGTACTCTCATTAAAAAATGCAAATATATTCTTCAGCTGTAAGATCGACCAAAAAGGATCTTGATCAAAACCCAACTTTGCAAGCTGCGTGCGATACCCCGATCGCGCGTATTACGGGGTGTGTACACCCTCGTGAAGGATACAGGTCGTTTATATGAAGGAGTGCCAGTCTGTGCGGCGGGGTTTGGCTCCAATGGGAACGTTTCGGCTTTGTCAAAGGTGGGTGATTGGGCCCCAACGGCAAAAGCTTAATGCGGCCCAGGCCCACGGGCACATCGGCGAATACGATCCCTTTTTGCAAGGTGGTCGCCGGGACCTCTAGGAATGGCCTGCTTCGGGCGTTCTCGCCTCAAGTTTGGTCGCTGCCTGTGGCCGTCGGCGTGGGACGAGGGTGCTTCGTGTGCCCTGCCAGCGGCAACACACACACATATCCACGGGTCAGTTTGAAGGTCGGGATTTTGTCAGGTCTTGGTGGGGAGTAGGGCGCGAAGAGGGAGCGCAGAGGACTCGTGCGGTACCCAAAACACTTTTCTAGGTGAGTGTTGAAACAATTTCGTGTGTGCTCCTCGGCCAACAAGAGCTACCCTCTCAGACCCGGCGACCACTTCGGAAAATGATGCTTACGAGACCGTTGGGAAGGGCGGTCTCGCCAACGGTCCAGCGTGAGCGAGCTCAAGTACGACTACAGTACAACAGCAGTGGTACCATGTACCATGCTGCGAGCACGGTACGAGCATAAGCATATGGTGGGTGACAGGGCCCCAGTGGCAAAAAAGCTTTCGGGGTCCCCAGGTATGACAAAAACACCAAGAAGCGCGTTCCCACCAACCTTCAAGGGTGGGAACGAGGACAACACTATCACGCTGGCAGTAGCATGCGAGGCCAGTAAACAAAATAAGTGCACGGTATTTAGTTTGGCAACGACCCCAAAAAAATACGTACCAGGGTATGAAACACAAGACGTGTTGTCGAGATTTTGTCCGAAAATATTGTTTATTGCCGGATTTTTTACAGACAACTTCCACACAGGTCGGCCCGGGGTTGGGCTTGGGGTTAGGGTCAGTTTTTAAGGTGTTCTATCCAACATGTCCTCTCATAATACGCTACATACTGGAGCGTGTTACTAGAATAATCAAATGGTGGGCGATTGGGCCCCACGGGCAAGGTTTCGGGACCCCCACTTACAACGATGAAAACTTTTGAGAAGAGCGGTCTCACAAACGTCCAGGGCGGACGAGCTCAAGTACGAGTACATGAGTCTATTAATACGTAGCGCACGTGTATCATGCAAGCGAGCGCGTTACGAGCACAATCAAACGGCGGGTGATTAGCCGCCCCCAACGACAAGCTTTTGGGGCCCCTCAGATACAAAGAAAAACATGGAGAAGCGCGTTCTCATAACCCGCTTAGGGTGAGCGAAGCTAGACATAGCACTAGATTATAAATAGACTTATAAATAGTATCGCGCTGCCAGCGTGTTGCAGAGTACAGCAGTGCAGGTTCAGGCCACAGCAGTAGTGTCCTGTTGACCCTGGTGTCACCACTAAATAGAGTAAGCTACCTACTGCATCCTTCGCGAGAAAGTGTCGGGCGTGCGCGTGCATCTACGATGGTCCTCAACCCCTTTGGGACTGGGACATGAGAGGGGAAAAGCGTCGAAAAAAAACTGACGGTTACAGCGTCGGCCAGCCTACTATTAATATATATGCAGCCCGGGCTACTGGGGACATGAGAGGGGAAAAACATCGAAAAAAAATGAAGGTTACAGCGTCGGCCAGCCTATATTAAGCTGCCTGGGCTACTGGAGTATAGGGGACGTGTCAGAAAGTGCAACGGCACGCGCGCACCATGATGATAATTGCACTGGTGGTGTCGTACACGCGTTTCCTATTAAGTAGAAGGTAGACAACGATATCGTATTTGTCGCTTTTAATATCGCTACATCGCTACTACTATACCTGGGGGTCCCGAAAAGGGGCAATCGCGGGCGACTCGCAACAGACCGTGACCGTGTGACCTTTCCCAGGAGAGGGTTGTCTTAGACGCCGCTTGGTGTCATACGTAACCCTTTTGTGCGCAACGCAAAGTAACACGCTAGAAAAGGGGCGATGAAGGATAAGGTACGCGAGTGCGGCCGTTAGATACGAACTCCGTGAAACCGGGGTTAACGCCACCTAGGGGGGGGGGAGGATGTTATAGCACCGGCCACGCTATGTAGGGCAAGAAAGTCAGCCTTGGGCAGAAAGCTAAAATCGCCGTTAAAATACCTCAAAACCTGTTAATAACCGTTTTAGTAAAAAAAAAAAGGCAAAATATGATACCGTTACCTGTGTTTAGCCTGCGCTATGCTTCATGCCAGAGCGGCCAGGGCTTAGGCGTGAGGCGCAAGACCGCTGAATCGATAATCAAAGATAAAAATGTCGAACAACATCGGCGACACACATTATCATGATTTTCAACCATTTCAACCCAGTGACGTCATTAGGGTACACTCGTCGGTACTTTTCGTATGGGTTAGGGTTAGGGTTACGGTTAGGGTTACGGTTACGGTTACGGCTCCGGTTACGGCTCCGGTTACGGTTACCGTTAGGGTTAAAGTTAAGGCGATACACATTATCGTGTTTTCCAACCATTTCACCCCAGTGACGTCAGTAGGGGACACTCATCGGTATTTTTCCCACGGGTTGGGGTTAGGGTTAGGGTTAGTTCCATCCATGATGATAAACACAATAGTTCAAGACACCCAACAACATGGTCAACGGCGTATCTCGCCAAATCGCGTTTGGGCATTCATTGCCGAAGTCGTATTGGTCGGACGCAACGAACGACGACACGACGGATGAAGCTTGAAGTACTTCACTCTCTGCCCTGCTTGGTTTTCTGTGCTCTGCGCTGTATGATGGAACTTTAATTTTTTTTCAAAGTGAAAAGTCCCCAAACATTCAAACTTTCCCGCTGGATCTTTCCAGGAGAAGGTGCTCCGTTGCTGCCGCTGCTCTGTCGTCTCTATGCTGCTGCTGTGCTGCTCTGCTGCTCTGCTGCGGTTTCTGCGAGTTTTCATAATTTGAAAAAAAAAGTGTTAATACTGTTTTTATATCCGGTGCCTTGATGCTCAAACGTGCTGCTGCTACCCTATTGCTACGGGTACGACACGAACATTTTACTATCAATAGGCATCACACGAGGACTTAGTAATCTGTACGAAACTGCTGGTGGTGTCGTTTACGAGGTGGGGACGTGGGTGGGTCGGCGGGCGAGCCGGCGGTATTGAGAGGTGCCGTGTGAGTTAATGAAAGACGTCGTGTATGATATGTTTAAGCATAACGAAGTATTAATAGTACTGAATACAATATGGAAGCTTCAGTTTCCGCACGAGGGTGCTGAACTTCTCCGCATGGGCTCTGGGCACGGACGACGGGCGGCCCTACGTACCGTAAACTACACGATATAACACACCCCCGGTGATACATTTGAGCGCTCGAAAATATTATCACCGGGTGTGGTATCCTGTGGGGGGTGTGGTATCTTGTGTAGCCCCGGTGATAGAGTGCTGGTCGCGGCGGCCCCCAGCGGGTGTGATAAACCAGGGGGTGTGATAGAACGTCCGACCACCCACAGGGTACGTTTGGGGGTGTGATAAATGTGGGGGTGTGATAAACCAGGGGGTATGATAGCACGTCCGAACACCCACAGGGTGTGTTTGGGTGTGTGATAAATGAAGGTGTGTGATAAACCAGGGGGTGTGATAACCTTCGAACACCCACAGGTCGTGCTTGGGGGGGGATACCGAAACACTCCTTGTAGAGTTGAGCCGCTGCTGGTGAGGCGATGCAGGGGCTGTCATGTTGGTGCCTGCTGCTGCTGCTGGTAGATCATCAGCAGCAGCAGGAGGACTCGTGGCAGGAGTCGCTTGTGAAGGAGAAGTGCGCTCGAGTTGAAAGAACGACGTGATCTGTGGCGCCTGCTGTACTGCTGCGGTCGAAGCAGTTGTCGGAGAAGCGGGGGCCCTTGCAGAGGCATTCTGCTCTCCCTCAACGTTCATGTTCTTGGAGGCCTCCACACGGGGTGTTCCCCGCGCACACAGGGTATGGTGTTGTGTGCCCACGGGGCAGATGTTCTATGACCCCGGTGGTAGAAAGGAGGGGCCCCGTGAATGTATGCGGCGTAACTAAAATTATCACCGGGGTGTGGTATTTTGTGTAGACCCGGTGGTAAATCGATGATCGCAAAAATGCGCCCAAAAGTATCACCGGGGTGTCGTATTCTGTGGGGGGTGTGGTATCTTTTGTGGGTGTGTTATCTTGTGTAGTTTACGGTAGTTCTGTATGTACCGATTTTTTTCTTTTTTTCGCCCAAAAAATTCACAGAGCACTGAGTACCTTGTTGTTGCTGCTCCAAGACAGCAACAATGTGCCATGAAAGCTATTATTGGTACGCTCTATTTCAAGACCGAGAGGTCGCAGCAAGAAACAATGAAAATATCGAATCATGCCGCACGTAGGGTCTCTTATCAGACTATACTAGTACCTTGGTATCTGTGTGTAAAAAACATAATACCAGATACCTTGTACATAGCAGCAGTACTCGTACCTTGCACTGGTTGCCTCCCCCTTCTACTTGTACGAGTACATCTGAACGGGGGGTGGTTGGAGGAGGGGAGACGAGAGAGGGGTTTTGTTTGGGTGCTTCTCTCGTCTTGATAAAACTGCATCTGTAGCACCTGGTACCAGATACGATGATGACGTTTTGATACTCTGATATTTTGCGCTCTTCTCGCTCAGGCACTGCTGTGCGCCTGGCTGACATGGAAAGGGGTTCGGGGGAGGGGGGGGCGTACAGACGCTCCCGCTCGGTGCGCTCTTACACAGCAGCAGGAGCATACGTAGCGCGGTTCGAGCATAAGCTGCTCGTGCCTGGCGCCCTGATATCGTACCAAAGTTAGCGTTGCCAATTGCTTCCCAAAGACTTTCTGTCGTGATTTGCTTCCCTTCCCGGTGTTGCTTGTGCCAGATACAAAGTGACCAGAGCAAAAACAGAGAGGTGCCAAACATACCCCCGACGACAGACTGCGTAGCACCGTATACACAATCATCTACCGACCTGCCTATGCTATATTCTGTTGCCTACACGACCTCTGCCCTAATAGATGTTGGATGCCCTGCTCGTATCAAATCGTCTGCCGACCTGCGCGCAAGAGCATCGAGAAAACTCGCCGCGAAGGATGCAGAGACCGATCCTATTAGACGCGTCAAGGTCTCCTATAGAACTAACATACCAATTTTAAAATCAATGATCGGTCAGTCAAGGGGTCAAACCTCGGTCTCCTACAAATAGCACATTTGACAAAAACAAGTGCTCTGCAGAGTACGGAAAAAAACGTTTTAATTCCCTGGGCGAACAAAACTCTCTGATCGAGAACTCCACTTCTGGTGCCGCCAGCATAGCCTCACCTCGCCGTAAAGCACCGGCCTGGGTGTCCTGCCTGTCCTGCTATCGCCCTCCTGCGGCAGATAGGATGTGTCGGTGTGCTGAGCGCGCGAAGTGCCAAGGAAAGCAGAAATGTGCCCTATCGCTTAGAAAGACCGCTTCTGCTGCTGCTGCTGCTGCTGCTGCGAGCAGCTGCCGGGAGGAAGAGGTGAAAACTATTTTTCTTGGAAAAAGCAACGGGTTTGCGGCGCAACTCCCTTTGAAACGTGAAACGAAATAATTTCTGCAGCCAAGAACGAGAACGCTTCGCTACGACGACATGCAAAGAGAAAGAGGGGTGTGTTATTTGTAGAGGTTTCGAGGTTAGAGATACTACTGCTGCTGTAAGCCGTCACCGTTGACAGTTGAGCTAGAAGTCAGTGATAGTTGAACGGCAGCTCAGTTGTTCTATGGTGTATCATGGGTGTATTTCTATTATTTTAATAACAACAACAGCACAACAACCTCAGTCAGGTCGTACGATTCGTAGTAGACAGACGTGGTGTGGTGGTTGTGGATGTGGTTTGCAATCTCTTCAGAGCGATCTTCGCTCGTGTCGTCATGGGTTTTGCTGACACCACTGCGTCAATAACGTGTTGACGCCACCACACTGTTGTACCACTCCACCACCGCCGTTAAATATACGAAAAAAAAAAACGCATACAAACCAGACACACCAGGCATCGTACATATTACTATGGAAAAGGCCCTCTGGCGCGGTTCGGTGCTGCTATGTAATAAAAAAATGCGTCGAGTATATAGTCTATGCCGGGTATTATCCGTTTTGTTCCTTTGCCGATCGACGTGCAGGCGGACTATGATATACCATCATTTACCCTGGTACAACCTGAGACATCAATCAAGCACCCTCTCCGTATATAATACGCTGAGGGCGCGTCAAACACGATCACGTTCTTTCTTGGCGTCGACGAGAGCACAACATACCACCCCCTCCCTCCCCTGCCCTCTCAATTTTCTTGCCTCTTGTCCGGTAGACTGGGTTTGAGCCGCAGTCGTATGTTTTCCCGACCGACTCGACGATTCGCCCCAGGCGTAAGCGACGCGGGATGCATGGCGACGGTCGATAATATTGCCACTACTGTATAATAGCACACACCTATTATACCTATCTATACACTATACATACGCCTTGGGGGCGAGAACCACAGTTTTCTAAAAACTCTAACCAACCGTAAATAATTATACTTCGAAGTATATACCTGGTAGGTTACTCGTACTCATACAATAATCGGAACTAAAACCCACGCGACACCTTGTTGAAAACAAAAATTGACCTCTCGCCCCCCCCGCTCGCCCCCCCCCCCCCTCCCCCTCCAACAACAAAACAGTCCGCGAGACATTTTGTTGTTAATTGTTGCACTGCTGAGGACTTTTAAATGTTGTTGCAGGACAATTCCTACCAAGTAGTCTATGCATCTAGTCTAGTCTATACATTATAAAAATAAAAAACACTCAAGCTATGAGATCGAAGATTTTGTCGAAACTCATCCACTCATCATCTTTGCAAGCTGTGTGTGATACTCCGATCGCGCGTATAGCGGGTTGTGTGTCCTCATCAAGGATGTGTTTGTGTGTGTTCTTCACATTAAACCGTTCTTCTACTCGTCGACATCCAGCACACCCAGTGTCCGTACTGATTCTTCACCCTAGAAAGATCAGCTCTGTGGTCACAAGCCACGACACAGAGATAATGCATCGTAATGCATTCGACAACGCAATGTCATGCCCTAGTACTGGGTACGACAGGCACAACATACATACGTCAGCAACAGAAATACATTGGAAGAGAGAAATACGAAATAAACAAAAACAAAAACAAAAACAAAAAACAAAAACAAAATAAGAAAACAAATAAAACAAAGATAAAAATAAAACAAAAAATGAAACAAACAAAACGAAGGGGAAATCGAAGAAACAACCCAACCGGAAAGGAGAGCCAAAGCTCGGAAAAGAAACATAATAAAATGAAATAAAATAAAGTAAAGTAAAACCAAAATAAGATAATCCGAACACGAGCCAAAAACCTGGACACGCAAGGAGGGAACAAAGGGGAAAAAAATACCCCAGAAAAAGACGAAAAGTGCTATGTACCTACTAGTCGGCCTGGTACCTTGCTACCCTGTCTGCCATCTCCTTCCTGCCTTCGTCCACCGCGGTCTCCCTTCTATTCGTCCTGTTGCCCCCCCTGCCCCCATTCCCTTGGACGGCTTTCCTTCTACTCCTCCTGTTTCCCCCCCTCCCCCCTTTGTGTTCTTCTCATTAAACCAAAATACCTTGTAAAAGAGAGAAACAACGAAAGAAACCAAGACAAAATAAATAAATAAATAAAACAAAGGGGAGCCAAAGCACGGGAGATAGAAACATACCCCGAGCATGAGCCAAAATGGACATGCAAGGGGGAAAGAAAGGGAAAAAATACCCCGGAAAAAAGAAACAAGTAAAAGAAGGAAGACTGGGAGGGCCAAATAAAACAGGCTCGTCACCTACCCACCATGCAAGACTCCCTTCATAAGGATAAGAAGGGGAAAGAAGAAATAAATAAAAAAAAAAAAAAAAAAAAAAAAAAAGAAAGAAAAAAAAAAATTCACGGAAAAATCAAAGTACCAAGACATCACATTCCGAGCAGCCGCAGCAGTTGGCGGTACGAGTGGCATAGATAGAAAGGTTCCACCTACTAGTCGGCCTGGTACCTTGCTACCCTGTCTGCGGTCTCCTTCCTACTTTCATCTACCGCGGTTTCCCTTCTACTCCTCCTGTCCCCCCCCCTGCCCCCATACCCTTGTGCGGTGTTCCTTCTACCCCTCCTGCTGCCCCCCCTCCCCCCGTTCCCTTCGACACCACCCACGGCGGATGCGCGGCGCTGTCTACTCAGCTTTGCCTCATCCCCGTGCCACCTGCCCATGAACCGTTCAGCTGCTTCGAGGACCCCCCGGTACCACTTGCCCACCTTTTTTGCTGCAGTGGGCCACAGCGCGGTCCCAACTCCAAAAACTAAGGGGGAGTGTTCCGTTGATCCCTCGTTGGCTTTGAACACCCTAAGATCCTCAGCTATGGCTCTAGGCCAAGTCTTGAGTTGTCCGCCTGGTTTCGGCTTCTCCCCACCAGCGATCGTCCCGAACATCAACCGACGGGGCAGTCGCCCCTTGTGTTGTCGCACCAGGGCCCCGGCAAAGAAGAGCCGCCGTTTACGGATGGTCGTTTCGATGCTCTCGCATCGTGTCATCCTGAGGGCCTTCGCGTACGAGAGGGTGGTGTGGTCGGTGCGTAATCGGCGCTGGAAGCCAATGACTCGCAAAAGGACTTCGTGGTGGGCTGATCGGAGCTTGGCGAAGTGGTCCGCATTGAGGGTCCACGTCACACACCCGTACAGCAGGGTCTCAATGACCTCGGCCTTCAGCATGCGGACTTTCAGACTAAGCGGGGCGGTCCTGTCATACAATTCCGGGCCAAACCGTTTGAGGCATGCCCGCATGAGACGGATCCGTCGTTCGATTTCGAGCGAGAGGTCAGCGCTTTCGTGGATAATGCCGCCTAGGTATAAAAACTGGGTCGTCTGTTTATACCTCTGGCCTGATGCTTCGATCGCGGATATAGATCGGCGACTCCCCTTGGAACTATAGTGTAGCTATCAGGGTCAACAGGGTGATGTTAGCCAGTCTGTGCGCGGAAACTTTAAAAACCGTTTTTGAGGGGTACACAATCTGACAGCTGTGGAAGGAAATGCATCAGTTTATCAAGTGGATCCTGTAAGTCGAATAACCGGTGAGGGGAGGGCGGAGTTTGTAAGAACGCGGGGCCTCGTTTTGATCAACAGGGAGCGGGGGGGGAAGGGGGAGGGGGGGGGACGGGCGGGGCAACTCAATCTGTGCGTGGAAACTATAGACTAAATCCTTAAAGGGGATAAATCTGACGGTTTTGGAACGAATGCACTGTTTATTATGTAGTCTAATGGATGGAGTGCCCTCCGTAGAAGGATAGTTTATAGATCCGACGTGAAACCATGTCATAGTTGAGGTGAAACCTCGTGACAGTAGATGTCACATTCACGTCAAGGCCATCATAGATGGGCGATAATGTAGGTGACGATGATGGAACAAGCAGAACGCACCACATCTCACTACCTGCTCTACCTGCCCTAGCTGCATTTGTGATTTCACGCGCAGGTTCGAGTCCTGCCGACGACGCTAATTACAGTGGTACTCCGAGTGGGGGATGCGTGGTTGGTCGGTGTTGGGAAGCGTGCTCCTCATGGGTTCCGGTGCCCTTGTTTGGTCTCTTCTCATGGCTCGCTGGATAGACTCAAAGCTTCTACATTATTTCCTCTACATTGAACTCTAAAAGACAGACGAAACAGGCCTAGGCACACAGTAGCGCAGGGCAGAGCAGGTAGAGCAGGTAGAGCAGGTAGTGAGATGTGGGGCGTCCTGCTTGTCCCATCATCGTTACCTACATTATTGTCCATCTATGATGGCCTTGACGTGCATGTGACATCTACTGTCACGTGGTTTCACCTCAACCATGACATGGTTTCAAGTCGAATCTATAAACTATCCTTCTACGGAGGGCACTCCATTACATTTATCATGTATATATATATCCTGTAAGTCGTACAACCAGTGAGGAGAGGGCAGAGTGTTCGAGGGGGGGGGGGGTTGGGTGGGGGAGGGGTTGGGGCGAAAGAGTTTTGAAAAAAACTCTAGGTCGCATAGATGTAGGAGTGTGCTATACGCGTGGTGCTAGGTCTAGGCGATGGTGCGGGCGGTCGGGAAGCTATATACCTGGTATATAATACGTCAGATTTTGTCCCCCTCAGAAACGGGTTTTATAGTTTCCGCGCACAGACTGACTAAAATCACCCTGTTGACCCTGATCGCTGCACTGTAGTTGTAAGGGGAGTCGCCGACCTATACCCTTAATGAGGATACACAACTCGTAATACGCGCGATCGGAGTATCACACACAGCTTGCAAAGATGAGTTTCGACGAAATCTTCGATCTCACAGCTGGAGTGTATTTTCATTTTTTATAATAATACGGCGACTATGCGGGTCATAACACGTTCAATCGTCCTCCGACACTGCTGCGCAGCATAAATAACGTCTGCGACGTCGATCACGTGTCAAACAACAACAACAAAACTGCAGAAAGATGAACAAAAAGCCAGGGAAACCCGCACGAAAAAGAAACACACCCCTTCATTGGGGAAAACAAGTAGTAGTAGCAGTAGTATTACGGGGGACCATAGTAAATAGGACCAAATATTGTTAGTCAATATAGGGAAATATATTGGTTTTTGTGTGTACCGTAGGTCCTATTTACTATGGTCCCCCGTAATAGTTGTAGTATTTGTTGTTGTTGTAGTAGTATACCTGGTATATTATGCGGCGACTATACGGTAACACGTTCGTTCGTCATCCAACACTGCTGTCCAGCATAAATAACGTCTGTGACGTCGATCACGTGTCAAACAACAACAACGACAACAACAACAACAACAACAACAAAACTGCAGAAAGATGAACAAAAAGCCAGGGAAACCCGCACGAAAAAGAAACACACCCCTTCATTGGGGAAAACAAGTAGTAGTAGTAGTAGTAGTTAGTAGTAGTAGTAGTCGTAGTAGTAGTAGTAGTCGTAGTAGTAGTAGTAGTAGTAGTAGTAGTAGTAGTAGTAGTAGTAGTAGTAGTAGTAGTAGTAGTAGTAGTAGTAATAGTAAGTCTACTTACAGCTCCATTTTTTTTTTGTCCCACTTTCAATTGATGGGTGCGACTAAGAACATCATCAGGATTCCAGGACAATTTTTCCGCGAAAAAAACAGCAACAACAGCAGTGCACCGCTTCACCCTCCGTAAAAGTATGGTTAGCCTTTACCCCGGCCGGGAACCTCTCACTATAATCTAGTCTAATAACGGAAGGCATGTACCTGGTATATGCAACATGCCACGTACGAGTATATTCACTATTATTATAATATCGACAAAGGGCGCGAAACACAATCAACCGGCTGTTTTCTGTCTATTAATATCGTGAATATGATGCGGTTTGGACCGTCAGCATCATGGAGAATCAAATGGAATGGACACCCCCAACAAACGGAGCTTTCATAGTCTATGTATTAGACTAATAATTAATAATTATTAATTATAGCGAAGGGTGGCGGTTAGTCAAGGAGAGTCAACCCCGCGGTCTCCTATCACAACATCTTCGGCCGTAAACCTACCGACCCATCTATTTGCGCATACCCTGGCAAGGTATATATCGGTATACATGCTTGATTCCGGTAGTTTTTGTTGCTGTTGTTGGCGTCATTCCGTAGGGCTGTCAAGACTTTTGTCAACAACAAAACAACAGCACAAGCAGCCGTTCATAGCCTTTACCCCCGAAGCGACCGCTTGGCTCGCACCTTACAACATGCATGCATTCTCTACACAGAAAAGAGTGTGGCACAGTATACTCCGCACGTAGTAGTAGTAGACAGGAGTTTTACATTATATGCACCGGAGCCACGGTGGTAGGGGTGGGGGTAATATCATTTTCACTACCACGGTACCGGTTTTAGGAGGCAACTATTAACCCTTTTAGCACCGCACTCCCGACGTGGGGACAAAACACTTGGATTAAGAGTAAGTAGGACAACTTTTTTAGGGGTCGGAAATGAGTCAAGAGCGCGAACGGCCCTAGACCTCTTTCTAACAAACGAACGCCAAGAAGAGCGCATCAACTACAACATGACAAGGCGCATATCGAAGAGCGCATCAACTACAACATGAAAAGGCGCATATACATACCAATATAATGTGTGATATCATCGCGAAGAAAGAAAAAGCCCCAAAGCGTCCGTACTTCAAGCACGACCCTCACATAAAAATAGAGTGGACACTACCCAAAGAGGCCCTAAGGCGCTGAACGAAGACGCCTGGAAAGTCCTCCCCCTCGTAGACCGTGGCCTTTGATCGCGTAACGCCTCCCGCAATAATGCGGAAATCGATGCGGCACAAAAAGCAGTGCCACAATCTTATTACATATTAATAGAACACTACACGTATTTTACACGTATGCACGTAGAGAGGTACTCTTTTGCCCGCAGTATTCGGCATCTCGACTAGAAATTAAACCGGGGGAGGTTTCCCCCTGGGGGGGAAGCTGGAGTATCAATGAACACTACATGCGAAATGAGTCAGTGTAGTACAGGTACTCGACGAAAAATCGACGAGCAGTGGGATATTGGTGACCCCTATCGCGATAAAAATTGAAGGCAATAACCGGGGGGAGAAGGGACGACACCTGTGACCACGGCTTGTTGTATAGAGAAGCTGGAAAGTAGATTTGTGTGAAAAAAGAAAAGAAAAAAAGGTGTAATGGAAGTGTCACACATGTTTCAGGCTGGACAGCGCAATCTGTATGTAGTATCTTGTCCAGAAGGGATGGAAGGATCAGCGCGAACACTGGTGGTGTCCTGGACGTCGTTCGCCGGAAAGAAAGCTCCAACGTAAAGACAACAACGAAACACACACAGAAGAAAACCTGGTGTACATGTTCTGCTCCCAAAAGTTAGTAGCACTGGACAACAGTGACTGGACAACAACAAAAAGCCTCAACAAATCAACCACTGCTACAGCAGCAGTAGCAGCAACAGCTGCTGCTGAAGTCTCGCACGGACACCACCCATCATCGTTATGGCGTACACGCACGCATCATACGACATGGTGTATAAATAATGTAGCGATAAAGCTAGAAACAAAACCGAAACTCCTTGAATGCTGTATGTACGATCGTATTGTTCTAGTGTAGGTGTAGGGGTAGGCTTGTAGGCCAAGAACACTTTTCGTGGGCCACAGATAAAGTGTATACAACTACTTTGAGTATAATAGTATATACCAGGTAGTATATAGTATATAGCATATAGTATATACACTATATACTATATA
This sequence comes from Undaria pinnatifida, assembly GCA_012845835.1. Lineage (NCBI taxonomy): Eukaryota > Phaeophyceae > Laminariales > Alariaceae > Undaria > Undaria pinnatifida. The sequence continues at coordinate 11,693,468 of JABAKD010000010.1, forward strand.
TTACCAAGGCTACGGTAGGGAGGTACCCCCATTTCCACTGCCAGACTTGTGAACCACGTGCACCATTAACATGTAATGACTGCTGTATCTCAACCCACTCCTGGCGAGGAAACTCCTGGCGACCTGTTTGGCGCAGCGTAGGCAACCGTTCCATCGCGAATTTATGTCGAAAAATGGAAACAGAACGAAACCGAAAGCTTAACATCGCACAGGATCAGGGGGGTCACTCGCGCGGGTGATCCCGAGCCACCGCGAAAAAATACCCCAAAAGTGCCCCCCTACCCCGTAGCTTTGGCCATATATGTGTGTAGGCGTTACTCTTACGGGGTCTAGGTTGGCTTTGTCTCGTAAAGTGCAGCCCATCTTCCCATTCCGGCGTTCCCTCCTCCCTCTCTCTCGCAAGAGCAACCACCAGATAAACCAGCAAGAAGAAGTTCACCAAGATTATATTGTATTGGATGCGCTGCTTGGTGGTTTCGCCCGATCCTTGCCCCAACCCACACGTCGATCACGTGATATCGACCATCGAAAGTCGCGCCCTGCCTTTTAGGATTTTGTCGCGCCTCCCCACATTTCCAACCATCACGCACGGTCATTATCGCGTGGATAGAATACAGCCCCCCCCCCCCACCCCCCCCCCCGTGTCCGTCTTTTCTGCTGCAACTAAATTCTGCTTATGGACCCAACGAACTCACCACACACAGCCAGCCCCGGCAAACAAACCAGCAGCCCCCCCCTCGCCCCCCTTCAGTTCTTTTAACGCACTACAGCACAGGATAGCACTGAAAAATAGAACAAGAAAAAGAAAAAAGCTGCCCTCACGGGCCCAAGCTAAAGCTTTGCCTACCCCGCTATGCTATTAGATTAAGGTACCAACCTCGAGTATTTTTTTTGCCTCTGGTACAGCACACTACTCTGGACGGACATGCAAGGACCATTTGCATTATATATTGATACCCCAGCGACCATATATTTTCGTCCATAGTGGAAGGTGATAGCTCCCCCCGATGGGACCGCCGTGGCATCTGAACCCGACACGCTTCGTGGTCGACAAGCACCACTTACTCGTCTATAAGTGCCACGCCTCCAGCAGCTGAAAGGTTGCGCCTTTAGCGTGTTGGCGGTTTGGGGGGGGGGGGGGAGGGAGTGAATGGGTGGTGGGTGGGGGGGGGGTGGTTGGGACAAACCGAAACAAAAACGCAGGCGCGCTCGACACCAAAATAACGACGGCAGGACCCCGCCCTCGGGAAAGTGACGAGACAAATGTCAGCCCCACTAACGCTTACGCCGCCTGCCCCGCTCCTCCCCTCCGCGCCCGCCCGCTGCTCGGTGGTGCCGGAGGAAGACGACAAGCCCTTCACCGACAAAAAACGAGGCGAAACAAAAAGACAAGCAAAAATTAATAGGAATCACTCTCCACCGCCCCCGCCCCCGCCCCCGCCCCGAGCGGTCGTCCCCACTCCACCCAAAATCAAACCACCTAACGAGTATCCCCCATAATGCACGAACAAGGATTGTATTACGGCACCGGCGACTGACATCGTCACTATAGAGAATGTCAGAGCTTCGGAATACGGACACGACAGATGCAACCCTCCCCCCCCCCCCCGCTCCGACCTTCCCCCCCCCTATAAAAAGCAGGCAGGCGATTGAAAACCTAGAAGAGGGGGCGGACCAACGCTAAAGGTTGGGCTTTAAGGTGGGACTTTTGGGGACCTTTTTGGGTTACTTTTTTTGTTTTAAGATGCATAGATGCGCGCAGAGTTATATCTTCTTCTGCTTCACCACCCGGAAGAGGATGTTGTCGAGAACGCCCACCACGGTGAAGGTACCCCCGACGATGGCCAGCACCGACGTCAAGAAATCGTACCACTTGCGACGCCTCTGCTTGATGTACACGCTCATGGGACTAAGGTCGTAGCTGAATTTTGCTTCCGGCACCTGGTAAGGGAGGAAGGAAGGAAGAAGATATCAGCTCAAGCGACAACAAAAAAGTGCTCATTTTTAGTAGAGGATGGCAATGTACATCAGCATATCAGAGACAGAGCAACAATTACGTACAGCGATGCAGCATCAGCAAGGGATCCGAAGGGTGCGCCAGCTAGCGTTGGGCTGCGAAAGCAACTGAGTTAAATCGACACACGACGCGTATGAAAATACGTGGAAGTGTGGTGAGCTAAAGCTTTGCTTTTCCTCATCCGCCGGAGGATAAAAAACAAAAAAAGTATATCAGCGTTACAGCAGCAGCAGGTAGCACAACCAGTAGCAGTAGCCGTAGCAGTAACAGTTTTCGCACACAAGCGCGACAATCACCGGTGTTCCGATTCTTGTTCTACACTTCACCGGTAACATGCCCCTCTCACCCCCCCCCCCCTTCCCGACATAATAGGGATGCGAGGGTCTACGGTCATACGACGACGGCCATGCACAAACTGAGTACCCCGCCCCCCCCCTGCTGTCATTCGTGCACCTCTTTCTCTCTCTGGTCTTCTCTTCACCCCTCCCCTCCTTATATCTCTTACCTGCTCTACGCTGTAAGGCATTGTCTGACTGGAAATCATCATCTGGTACTGAAGGCTGTCCACGCTCTTCTCTTTAGCCTGCTTCTCGCCCACAAAGGTGGATACCACCTGTTAGCAGATCCAGCATAGCACGCCACAAACACAGCAAACAGGGTGGGGAGTACAGCAGGATTGAGGCGTTCAGTGCAAAAAATGGGGGGGGCCGTTGATGACTTCAACGCGAACGGCAGCGACGAGAAACCCCAGCGAAAACACGCCGTCAATGAGATTTACAGCACCCCTTTATTGTAGTAGGCGTGGTCAGCGTTTACGCAACCGCAACGCCACGAGTCATAACGGCAGCGTGAGAGAACAACAATGCAACAGCACCATCACTACCAACACCACCGTCAACACAAACACTACTACCCCACCGACACCACCACCACCACCACCACCACCACACCCAACGCCACTACCACCACCATCACCAAAACGATAGGAAAACAGCCAGCAACAAACAAAACCGGTACACAATACACGTATATACATCTATGACACAATACCTTGATGTAGTGGTGGGGAGCGGTGTGAAGGGTGTCCGTGATGTACGTCCGATCCTCGAGGGCAGAGAGCCCCTCCAGGTCAAGCTCCTGTGTAGAACCCCTGCGCCCTCTCGCCGGGAACTGGGTCCCGAACTTGAGCGATTTCACCACATGGCTGAAAAAAAAACGCGGAAAACACACAAAAAACAAAGAAAAAAAGGCCCGGCAACGCTGAAATATGAGTCAAAACGAAAAATACAAATCACAACAAGCTGCGCCCGGTAGCTTGTTGTTTGTTGCTGTTAAACCCTTTTTTTTCTTTTTTTTTCACACTTTACTTTCCAGCTTCTGGACAAGCCTTGGTCACAGGTGTCGTCCCTTCTCCCCCCCGGTTCTTGCCTTCAATTTTTATCGTGCATAGGGTTCAGCAATCCCACTGCTCGTAGATATTTCATCGAGTGTTGCTAACTCACGCTCTCGTGCTTTCCGCAAGTAAATTTGTGCACAAGAAAAGTCCCAACGAATTTATACGAGTATGCACTCGGCGGGGCTCGAACTCACGAAACTGACCTATACCAGGCTCGAGGATAACCTGATACGCCACCGGGGCCGCCGGTATTATACTATACCCGGTACCAGGTATACACTTTTTTCCTATTTATCATCCTCGCATTACTCTCGCACTCCCTCCCAGTAGGAGCTCAGATACGGGGTCACATGGCGGGCCCTTCCTCCCCCTTCCTCCACTACGGTACGTGCCTTCATTTTATCGCGAAAAAAATCTGCATTTTCTTCCCTCGTCGACTCGCGTCGAATTGTGCGCCCACCCGTGCTGCTAGGCGTTCTCAGCAGTTGATCCCTTTTTTTTAATACTGTGAAATATATATACACGCAGCTTACCTGACATTTGTCGCGGTAGGGTCAATGCTGTGAACCAAGGAGCGCGCCTCGATGTGGAAGTTCCCCGGCACGCGGTTGACCATGATGAATCCCGACAGCTGGCAGCCCGCGTAGTCCTGCTTCAGACGGTTGAACCTGGCCGACCACGAAAAACCGCCGGCGAGCGGGATGGAGAGGCGGGCGAGAGGTCAAAGCGGGCACTATCGATTATGCTATATATACGATAGATGCTGCTGGACTACTGAGACCACTAGAGTCAGCGGCTCCACCCCTCTAGAGCCCCAAAAGTATATCCTATACCAATTCCAAGTGATTTGTCCCCCAAAATGGGTTTCTAGCTGCAAATACTTCTAGACCTGGTCGAAATCCCGTGCGTTCCCTAGCCAGATTCCATTTGTATCGTTCCCATATCGGGATTGCAGTGCTAAAATACTTGACTACCTTCCGAATAGCACACATACTTTCGGGATTAGTCTACTTGGGATTAGTGAGGCATATTTTTCGCGGTGGTAAAAGGCAGGAGGTCTGTAAATGTCATCCGACGGAGGCCGAAACTGCCGTCTCGTTGCTTCTTCGAATAAGCTGTATCCACCCTAGCGTAGCGAAACTGGACCGTGAAAAAGAGGAAACGGCGAACGAAAGCGATGGCCAGCGGAAAACATGAAAACGGTCAAAGGAAAAGAGAAAACCGACAGTCAAAAAAGACAAAATGGCTACTGTAGCTAACATGAAAACGGCCGACGCAAAAGAGAAAACGGCCTGTGAAACAGAGAACACGGTTAGCGACGAAGAGGAAACGGCCTGTGAAACAGAGAACATTGCTAGTGAAAGACAGAAAACGGTCAGATATTAAGACAAAACGAGCAGCGAAAAGAGAAATGGCCAGCGAAAAAGATAAAAAGGCCCGTGCGAAAAAGAAAGCGGCCAGCGAGAAAGGCCTCAGGTACAAGCTGGGTTTCCGATTACTCCTATCTGAGGCTCTCTCGCCTTCGAGCGGCGTTTACTCCACACCAGTAAGTCTTACTTGGGACAATTTAGCGCTATTTGTGCGTCTATAACCCCGAGGCCGAAGCTAACTCGCTGCCGACGGCATCGGGGTGAACGCCGACACATTGGCACAAAAGCACCGCCACTAGAAACACGCGAAACCTGGCTCGTACTGTATACCAGTATTAACTTCTTATGGTTTTCACAGGGGAAAACTGACTGACGCTTTTCACGGGTCACGGCCCGGCCCGCGTGTCGGGTCAGGCGGTTTTCAAACATATCACGGGTTGAGTCGGGTCGGGTCAGGAGGTGTTCGAAAGGTCACGGGTCGGGTCAGGTCGGGTCAGGACGTTTTCAAGCATGACACGTCCGGCCGGGTCACCCTGAACTGGCCCGACCCGCGGGATGTGATCCGACCCGTGACAATCCCTGCAAAAAACGATTACAACATCGGCTACACGAACAAAAGCTATGCATAGGGTTTCTAGGGTAGGAGATGACACAACAGGTTACGTCCTTCAGATACCGCAATTATTCGCATGACATGGATGCAGCATGATACTACAGTATTCACAGTAGAGACGATACAAGACCGCAATATTAATTTTGTTGCTGTCGCTATACCTGAACACGAACATAGCTATCGTAAGACCTGACTACCGAAGCCACGTCCTGCCACACAAACCGTACCACGGGGAGAAGGGGAACTCTACCCCAACAACTAACAAAAGAGGCCTATAATCAACAGGGGGATTACTTGATTTCTCCCCATGTATCCCGAAAACACCATCCCTTCTACACCCAACGCAAAAAAGAAAATCAACAGGCGGGGAGTTTCTTGATCCCCCTTTCCCCTCCCTCCGGCCCGGTCCTTTCAGAAGCCGTCGGTAACGCTGCCGAGGGGCCAACTGCTCTTGCGCCCACTGTTGCCTTGGAGGCGTTTCGGGAGCGATCACTCTTGCGCCCCGTGTTGCCATGGAGGCGTTCTTCCCTCACCTTCGTAGGACCTTGTCGTCTCCCCCGATCTTTGCGATACTGAACTGCATCAGAGGGGCCACGGCGCGGTCCTTGGCGTAGTCCGTCCCGTCCGCCACTCCGTTCTGCGCCGCGACAGACATAACAACAACGACAACAAGAGCAGCAGCAACAACAACGGCATCAACAACAGCAACAAGAAGAATAGGAGCAGCGCACAGCAGCAACAGCAACAACAGCAGCGGCGGCAGCAACAAAAATGAAAACAGGGGTAGCCATAACACCACCAACAACGGCACGCAGCAGCAACAGTAACAAACATTAATAACGACAACAATGACAATGACCATCGCCATAAAAGCAACAGCAGCAACAACGACAACACCACCACGGACAACCACACTAGCACAACCACCATGCGACAGCAACAACAGCAGCAACAACAAGAGCAGCAGCAGCAACAACAATATCAACAGCAACAGCAACAACAACGACACTCTACTGCACTATCCAGAAACACACAAGTCTGATTCCAAGCAATTTGGCACCGAAACTGGTGTGTCTTCCAAAAGGAGTCAAATACTTCATCCCTAAAAAAATCATATCGTTTACAGCACCAACACACAGAAACACACATCGTAGTCAAATTTTAACTAATTTGTCTGCAACGCAGTCCTAAAACGGGTTACATAACTCACCTTAATATAACAGGACAGTTTACCGCACTGAACAGAGGATTACACACCTAACTCTAACTCCAGTTTCTTGGTCCCCGAAACGAGGGTGAGACCTGAAGCGAATAACATAGCCTGGTAGCCCATAACTGACCTTGAAGAATCGGATAGTGGGGAACGCCATGAGGTTTTGCGTCGCGCACAGCTCTCGCTCCGCTACACAGTCCACCTGCTCTCCGTCAGCCGTACAGTCGCACAGAAGTCGCACAACACACACGCACGTACGCATACACAAACACACATGCGCGAGCGCGAGCGTGAGCGCAGCGCATGGGAAGGAAACAAAAAAAATGAGCGGGGCGAACGCGAGCTTCAACTTGCGTCTCATTATACGTGCATGAATAATGTCGATCAGGATGTACTACGCATACTAACGTATCCGCAACGCGCACAATGCAAAATTATTATGAATATCGAACAAACAAAACTATGTCCAACTTACCTCGTACAACGAATCAAATTTATTTCCAAAAGCTAAAAATGAGGTGTTATAGGTTACGACAAAGGGACTAGTCTTGGTATAAGAGAGAACGACATGTGTACAAGTTTTGAAAGCGTGCCAGAACCATCGTAACGTATACCGATGCACGATACAAGACCAGCGCATATTCTAGATGATGTAGCAAAAAGAGCATAGCAGGCGGCACGAGCACAAACCACAACCGTTCCTGCCAGACGAAGCAGCTGGCGTTGCTGTTGCAGCCAGCCTTGCTGTGGAACACGACAAAAGAGTCAGCTACACACGACTCTGTACGCCACAGCAATGACATAAGAAAACGAAAACCGAGAAACGCCTGGCTAATTTCGTACTCAGCAAAGCAAAATAAAAAACATTCTGACGAGAGTATGTTGGAGTTAGCGTAGAAGACGCCCTCACTCTTCTCGAGCAAGAACGCAAGGAACCCGCGCCGGGTCAGCATCCTTGTTTCCTATTACTGGCATAGCGCCGCCCCAGCGGTTTCACTTGCCTCGCCCAACCCCGTCCCCAACTACGCACAAAAAAATTGTGTACGAAAGACTCGCACAAAATAAGCAGGGCTTTTTCTTTGTGGGTGTTGATTTGTCATTGCAGCAGACCCTCAGCGCCTTCGGCCACCCAGACAGCCAGAAAGCAAGTCAGTCAGCCAGGCAGCAAGACAGCAAGACAGCTGCTGCTCACCTTCGCTACCTTTAGCTGGCCTTCCAAATCCCTCTCCACCTCCTCCGCGAAAGCTTCCCAGGTCGGCGCCAGCTTGATGCACCACACGCACCACGGCGCGAACTGCGGGTCGACGGACGAACGCACAGAATTACGCAGAGGCAGACAGAGAGGCAGCCGAGGAGAGAGCAAGAAAGAGACTAAATAAGGCAAGACCGATAATGAGACAGGCCGACAGAGAAACCGACAGGCAGACAGACAGACGGCAAATCCGGGAAAGGTTCGACACCGACAAAAGAGATCCAACTCTGGAAAACTCTGTAGTAAGAACGATTAGCACGGTTAGGTTTGGGACTCTGAGCGCGAAGTCGCCGTGACGGGAGGGTGGGGCTTATCCACGGTAACGTGCTTTTTGCGTGCTGTGCTCCACAACCCGGGCATATTCCATCAATTCAGAATAAGCTTCCTCAGTGTACCCCCCCCTCCGCGCGCGCGCCGATACCAACCCTGTTGTATGTACTTTTTCCTTCCTGTCTCTCTGTTCATGTTATCTCCGTCCCTTGTTGCTTCTCTCCCTGTATTTTTTTGTTATTCTCTCGTCGGTCTCTCTCTTCTCCGTTGTCTCATTATAACTCTTTTTCTCTGACCCTTAACCTTCCCCTGTCGTTGTCTTTTACTCTCGGCCTCTTCGCTCTCCGTCCCTTACTTATTTCATTTATCTCTTTATCCTCCCTCCCTTCCTCCTCTCATTCCCTCCCTCCCTACCGGTTAATCCTTCTCCCTCCCGACCTCCCGCCTCTGCCACCAATAAATATGGACACTCACGAAGTCAATGATGACATTGTCGTTGCCTTCAACGAAGTCCTTGAAGTTTCCCATTGTGAGCGGCACCGCATGCTCCCCGTCCTCGTGCGCCAGCTGCGTCCGACCCGGTGCATGCAATCGTGAGAGACCGCAAAGGAAAGAAAAAAAACGCCACCGTAGGGACGGACGCGAAGGCGGCGGAGGTGGAGCCCAACGCGTCGAGCGGTCGGTCAGTCGGTAGGACAAACGGTCGGAAATATAGGACCGTCAATCCGTAACATAGGACAATCCATCGGCAACCATTGCGTTGCGTGTCAGACAGCAAAACGAAAAAAAACGACACCGTGGACGTACGCGAACGCGAACGCAGCGGAGGTAGGCCCCAGCAGGTCGAACGGTAGGTCAGTCGGTAGGACGATCGGTCAGTAATATAGCACGATCGGTCGGCAACATATTAACTCGGTCAGTAACATAGAAGAGCCGGTTGGTAAATTAGGACGGTTGGTCGGTACAACGATAAGTTGGACGACCGTTAAAATGATAGAAACGGCACCGTGGATGGACGCGGACGCGGCGGAAATGGTCCCAGCACGCCGAACACCCGATCAGTCGATAGGACGATTGGTGGGTAGCATAGGACGATCGGTCGGCAAGTTGGGACGATCGGTCCGCAAGACGGTGTTTGCGAACTACAAACTCTGGTTAGGTAGGAGCTGAGCAGGAAAACATATAATACTACTAATAGTATTGACACAGCCGAACGCCTCAATCTAAGGCCTACCCAGCCCACAAACAACCAGCAAAAAAAAAGGTTAGATTCAAGTTTTCCTACTATTTTTTACCTTCTAACCAACATATTATATGCGTGGCATGTGTCGTCGATTTCAATTATCTATGTTCAATTTTTTTCTGGCCCAACATATATTTTTAAAATCGCAAGCGCCGTAATGTAAGACGATCGGTCTAATGTATATCGGTCGGCAATTTCGGGCGACCGGTTGGTAACATAGGGTGATGATCGGTCGGCAGGACGATCAATTTGTCGGTCGATAGGGCAATCGGTCCGTAATAGAGCGATCGGTCGGTAGGATGACCACTTAGACGGTCGGTGTATAGGACGACTAGGAAAGGAAATAAACGGCACCTGAGGGGCGTAAAGACAGCGGAGGTGGACCCCGTGGGTCTGGTCGAATGGCTCGTCTCGCGTCCGCAACTCCCTCCACTATAATACTAAGTACGGATCATGGGTGTTCATCAAACTGCAAACTGTTGAACCGCAGTATCAATACCGCCCCCCTGATGAGAAACCGACAGGCTGGCCCGGAAGATATTTCATATACGAGAAAAGGTGGGTTCCGTACTATCAATAACTCAAGTATAACTGCTCCCGAATTTCTTATAACCTTGGAAACAATACCAGGCCGAGAAGCTGTGGAAAGGATGAATGTTCTACACCATATCTACTGCAACTGCTCCCGATTTTTGTGCTTCCCCTGAAATATCAGGCTTGAGTTTCTTGCCGGACTTTTTCTTCCAATAGGGCCGGTACATTTCCCCGGGAATGTCAGGCGGAGTTTCTTGCCGGGCTCTTTCTTATGAGAGAATCTGTGGCGTATAGGCTCTACCTCGAGGTCTCGGTGGTGCGTGTCGTGCTTGAGTTGGTCCTGCGCCTTGTTCCTCCCGTGGAACTCCCGTTTGACGCCGTTCTCGTCCGTGTGCCACTGGTGCGCGAACACGTATCATACCACCAAAACAAACCGGCACGTGGAAACGATGGCAGCGGTGGCGGTGGACGCGGGAAGGCGGGGCCGGGGTCGGGAGCAGCGACGGGGGGGTGGCGCGGGGGGAAGGGGGAGGGGGTTACGTTCGGTCTCAGGACTCGTGAAGGCTAATATTACGCGTGGGGTACAGGGAGCAAGTACTGGAAGAAAACAAGCAAGCGATTACACAATCTGTACTGTAACGTCAGAAGCACCAGCTACCAACCAAGAGTTTTGCGCCACGCAACATGCGAAATTAAACAAGACAGGACAAGCCAAGGCAGGGCAAGAGCCAAGTCAGGCCAAGCCAAGCCAAGCCATGCCAAGCCAAGACGATCGTCCAGAGGCCAGAGTCCCGACCAATCGGCGTCGCGCTCGCTCTCGCTCGCTCACTGTGCTTACCTTGACGATGTTCTTGGTCATGTTGACCTTGTTCGTGCCCAGGAGGTCCAGCACGTCGACGCTAGCGTAGTCGCACGGGAGTGCAAGCATCGTGATGTTGAAGTTGATGCGCAGCTATAGGCGGAAGCGATTGATAGGAGGGGTGGGGGTGGGGGTGGTGGAAGTTACAATATTGTTGTCTTCGTCTTGTTTGCTCTCCAGCTCCTCACTCACGGGTCTTTTTAGCCAAGGAGATCTTCTCAACAAGCCGTGGTCACAGGTGGCTACCTAACCCCCCCCCGGTACATTAATTCGTTTTCATCTCGCATAGGGTTTATCGTTCCCGCTCTCGTCGATTTTCATCATTTTCAGCCAACTCGCGCTTTCGCGCTTTTCAGCGACAAACGACAGAGGTAACTCGTTGAATGAAAAAGAGTACGAGCAGCATACGACACAATATGTTATAGAGCTCCGCGTTCATGCTGAAATTGTGTGAGGGATGGAAACCCTTTTGATAGAGGTTGCAGCAGGGGATGGCTACAGCTTGGCAAATACCAGGTACGTGAAATGTAATGTAACATAACACTGAGCCTACAATCTGAACGAATGTTACACTCGTAGGTGTAATACAAACACAGCAACAGCAGTGAAATCTCGGTTTGCGTACGAATACCCTTCTTATCCGTAGTCGTATTTTTTGCACTCTTTATGAAAATATTGTAACAACGTCAGCTGTGAGTTTGACAAATTTAGGGTCGATAATCATCTTTGCAAGCTGCGTGATACACCGCCAGATTTTAGATGGCGAGTTGTCATGATTCATCGTTTTAATGGCAATAGTAACTAATTACAGCAGTGGTAAAAACTAATCAATACAATGAACATTAAACCTGCAATGAAACATGATAATGACATCAACCTTTTAGATTACATCAAAATTATTTGTTCGGAATAGCATCGACTCGCCAAACCAGCGTCGCCTTCTGCGCATCCTGCGCGAAAGGGCCTCCATGAGACACACCAAAAATCCGTTGCACGCATCGTAAAAAAATCTACATCCACTAGGAAATACAAACATGTAACTCCATCTACTAGTACTACTGTAGATGTGTGTAACACAGGGCGAGTTCCGGCGACAACAGAAAGAGAAGCGGGGCGCTTCGCCCCGATCGAATCGGAAGCGCGGTGGCCACGGGAGGGGTGTGACGGCCACGAGACCCACATCAGCACGACCCAAAAGGTATCGTTTCGCCGAAAAAAACATCTTGTTGGAGGGTATTATACGTTTACACGTTTCGTAGGAATGCAACGGTACTCCGCGGTCCAAACCAACTGTTTAAACAGACATATGAAGGCTGAAGCCTCTTGAAAGAGGTGTCTATCATTGGAGCTAGGTTAACTAGAACCTCGCATTTGCTTGAAAAAATACGATATATGCCGAAAACTGTGGCGGCAGAGGGGGCGTTTCCCGAGCTCGTAATCTAGCAGTATCTTAGCTCCTGTTCTTCCTCCACTATAGTGTGGATCGAAACAATGGCGTCACCTCCCGCGGCGGGTGGTGGTGCCACCCCGTCGCGAATAGGACTGTTTCAGTGTCCTGTGCTCCTTGCTGCGCCGACACTCAAACCGGACTATAACGACGGTGATGAAGAATAAGGTGTCTAGATACTCTGTAGAGTGACCCTTCGTGATTGGGTGGATGGGTGGTGACTTGGTCGAGTTCCACCTTCTTTTACCTTTTTCGTGGGGAAGCTTGAGTTTATTAGTTGTGAGCTGCGGAGGGGTGAACTCGACCAGATATTGCCTCTTTGGTCACATTGGTGACGTCACTCTGAGATCGTTCCTATCCCTGTTCCGCATAATCCAGCACTATCTTCGCGCCTGTTCTTCCGGTATAGTGTGGGTTGAAACAATGGCATCACCTCCCGCGGCCGGTGCTGCCAACCCTCTCGTACTTCCTGCGATCTTTTCCCCGGTGAAAGGCCTTTAGTGCGTAATTGGGCCTCAATCTGGGGAATGATCGTCTTCATTGTTTCTCCCATACTCGCTTTGATACCATTCGTATCACCCGCCTGACTCTAGTTCTGCCCTTTTAAACTCTTGCTCAAGTATTGGGTTGTTTGCGAAGGCTGCCGTTGACCTACTAAGCTCGCTGAGGGGGAATTCGTTGAATTCCCTGTACCCTGACATCTCCATCCGTTCCCGGGTAAACGACCCCCCATCGACGCATGCACCTCGAGTTTTCCCAGAATCCGTTCTTTGCATAATGGTCAACGTCGGGTCGCGTGCTAACGCCCGTGAAACCCCACCTCCTCACCGGAAGGAGTGCATGAGACTTGAGTGTGCTCGCTCGTAATCCTACATGTTGCGGAAAACGGAGCTCTCTCCGACGCCGACGGATGTCCTACATGCCATACCGGTATCTTTTTTTTTTTTTTTTTATCCTCCGGCGGATGGGGAAAAATAAAGCTTTAGCTCACCACACTTCCACGTATCATTAAGCCGTCTATGCATACAAGTTTTGGGCTTACAAGTATACGTTCTTCACGAGGCCTCCTGCCATGGCGGACGGTTCCGCTATCGCCGGGTACGAAGCACTTCCAACTCAATCGTCATATGTTGGTGCATCAAGCACGGGTATAACCATATCGTATCGCATACCGGTACATGGTACAGATAGTAGTGCTACAGAGTACTGTAATGTGTTGCATACACTCCACCATACAGCATGGCTTACCTTCGAATCTTGGTTGCTGTCGATGGCGACAGTTGAATACACCTCCGGGGTGAGGAACGCCCTCAGCTCGCACAGAAACAAGATCAGCATGCAAAACCTGCAAAATGGATGGCAGAAAGGATTATAGTAGGGTAGAGACGATAACGGTGAACCCTGTCCATACCACCACAGGCCGGCAGGGACGGCACGTGCTGGTATTTGAATACGTACGTGGTACACGGTATCATATCATACCGTACGTCATGAAACACGAATACATACGACGCACTTTAATAGCAGTGCCAAACGTACGACTCCTGTACCATACAGCAGTAGTACCAGATACCCCAAACGACACTCGTGCTTAACAGCAATGTGGTACAAAATCAGAACGGGTGCGTAGAGACAACCATATTACATGGGGAACAAGGAAACAAGCATAGCAAATAACAGATAATGGGTCCTTGAAAATTAGCTAAAAAATACGTAATGAAACCCAACACCTCAAAAAATCGTGTGAAGGACAAAGGCGGCGTGAAATCAGCCAGGGCCGTAGAATGAATATTTGAGAGCTGGAATGTTGGTGGGATCAGACGGCTAAAACTAAGGGACGACACGATGAACCACGGCGGTTGCTCAGGGGGAAGCAAAGAGCGGCGGACGGCATCAGCGGAACATGCAATACTAAGGGAAGATGCACGCCTATGTATAGACCCACAACCTACAAGCGCTACGAGCCGCGAGACACAAAAAGTGCGGGCCTGACAGGCGGGCGGAGGAGAGAGGAACGAAGCACCTACGCCATTCCGGAACAAAGACTTTTCTATGAAGGTCACTTTGCGGCGAGATTTTTCCCTGGTTCTTTTCGACGGTGGAGGGTGGAGGAATGGGCAAATGGTCCCCCCTCGCCCCACGGCACCGTAGGCTAGCACGTGCTGTACGCAGCGGGTTGCGGCAGGCTCGCAGGCACTCACAATGCACATCCGGACATGACCGCGCCCTGAAGCGTTGTCTCCGTCAAATCCAATGGGATTTTTCGGTAGAAGTCGAACGTCTTGATTGTCGGCATGGTTGCGCCGCCCCCCCGCGTCTCCGCCGGCAACCACGGCAAGCTTTAGGCAATTTTCTCCTCGTCTCCTGCAAGACCCCAAGAAGATCCTAACCGTCGCTCGGTACCGGGTGGGAGGGTGCTTCGTTTGCTCTCGCTGGGGTACCGAAAACCGGCCGGGAGTTCCACATCAAAAAGGCATGCACTTAAAAGGGAATATTCGCCAAAATCGGCCTGATCTACGACGAACTTGCGGCCAGCCGCAACAGTCTCTCGGCAGGCAGCGCAAGCATCTCCACCTCACCCGCTAGTGACACCCTTGTCACGAACAACACAGAGCATCACCGTCAGCACGACGGTTGCGTACGCCACGCTGGCCTTTAAGGGAAAAGGCCATAGAGGACTGTGATTTTCCTGTTCATCCAATACCCAGCATTCACTTGCTGTGCGGCCACCCATTGATTGTCGTGCGGCAGCAGCAGCGCGGCAGCAGCAGCAAGCAGCAGCAGCAACAGCAGCAGCAACGGCAGCAGCAGCAGCAGCAGCAAGCAGCATAGCAGACACAGCTACCGACTTCATAAACAAGACCATCCATGGCTCAAGAGAACGCAGCGGCCGTTGCGGCTCCAACCCCGGGCAAGGAAGAGCGCAAAGCGTTGAAGAAAGCCCGCAAGAAGGCTGCCAAGAAGCAAGAGGAGGCCACAGCAGCGGCAGCAGCGGCAGCAGCGGCAGCAGCGGTAGCGGCGACAAACGCAACCCCTTCTTCTTCCTCTAAGAAGGAGGCGAAGAAGGCATCCAAGAAGCGCAAGGCCGAAGCCGGGGCAGCAGCAGTAGCAGCAGCTACGGAGAACGTACCATCGGCAACCAAGGTGAGCGAGTATTGAGCGGAGTCTGCGGTTTGGTGCGGTGTATGTAATACTCCCTATGATATATATCGAAGTCATCAGGGGAGTAACGCCTTTGGGACCCAGACACCGCAGTCTGGTCAGCTGTCTACTAACTTGTACTAACGTAGTGGGAGCGCGCAGCAGCACGAGTGGTATAATTCTGCGTGCGTGTCGGAGAAGTCCTTTTATTGTGTATGGCCCAGATACACCGCCTACCTCGCTCAGCAGTCTGGGCTGCTTCGAATGACGGATACTACTGCTGTTGCTGTAATGGTGACTTTTTCTTGTTTCGACGCTTTTCCGCCCTCCAGTCCTAAAGGGGATAACTCACGTACATGTTCAAGTATCTCCGTCTCCCGTACGGTCCGTGCATCCGTTTCACACCCCGGACAGGTCAGCTCACCGTACCTCGAGCTAGCCCTTTCCGAGGGTAGCTCACTGGTGAGCTATACGAGCTACATGAGCTACACATGTTTTCCCGGCTTGAGCTTTAGGGCGTAGCTCATCGGCACTTGTTTTCAAAGCTTGAGCTACAGAAGATAGCTCATCTGCGCATGTTATGCCCAGGGTGAGCTATGTGAGCTGCATGAGCTGCACTTGTTTCCCCGGCATTAGCTCTAGGACGTAGCTCATCTGCACCTGTTTTGAAGGCGTGAGCTGTACGCGATAGATGAGCTACTGTGGCTCATACGCTGAAAATATCTGCTGGAATAGAAGGTGGTGCGCTTGCGTATTTTATAAAATTATTCGTATAACGTCAGCTGTGAGTCAGACGAATTTAGGGTCGATACTCATCTATGCAAGCTGCGTACTATTAATACATCGATCGCCCGTTTTTAGTTAGTTTCATAAATCAAAACCGTATTTTGTTTGACGCATGCTGAGCTGAAGGTGGTGCGTTTGGGTATTTATTTGGTTGGGCAAATGGCAAACAACCCTCACACGACGTGCGTAATATTCAAAACCCCGGACAAGCCAGCCCACCTTACGTAGCTCGAGCGAGCTCTTTTGGAGAGTAGTTCACTGGTGAGCTGTATGAGCTACATGAGCTGCGCATGTTTTCCCGGCTTGAGCTAGGCCGCTTGAGCTATTTGACATAGCTCATGTGCACATGTTTCCAAAGATTGAGCTATAAAAGATACTTCGATGTATGTCATCTGCACACAATTATAAAACTGTTTTGAATACGTCAGCTGCGAGCTCGGTGGATTTCAATATGTGCCCAGGGTGAGCTATATGAGCTGCATGAGCTGCACACGTTTCACTGGGATGAGCTATGAGGACCTTCATGAGCTGCACATGTTTTCCCTAGCTTGAGCTATTGGAGATAGCTCATCTGCATATGCTCGGAAGGCGTGAACTATAAACGAGCAATGAGCTAGCTCATGAGCTGTTCGGGGTGTGATCTCTTTGACTCGTACCTCGCACCGCGTTGGAGTCGAGTGCGCCTGTCTGAGCGAGTGGCGCGGTTGATAACTCATGCTCTTGGCGTATTTTTCGTGTGCGCAACCGTCCAACCGCGGAATCAAACCGCACCTAGGAAACTGTTGCAGAGGGTGCAACATGTGGTGGTGCTGCTGTTGCTGCTGTACTTGCAGCGGTAGTACGCCCTTGTCATGAACACCTGGTACCTGATACTGGTTTGCGGTGTTGTATCCATCGGTACACTACGACGACAGAGGCAAACGACGTTACCAGCAGCGGCTGAGGCTGTCGTCTGTTTGTTTGTATATGCACAATCATAATCCATGAATTATGCTTTGATGGATGTTGCACCAATCAGCGATTCGGTCTGCTTGTGTGTGCACTAGTGGCCGCTCCCACTGCTTTCTGCTCTCAAACCTACCGTGCCGCTTTGTCTTGATGTCATACTCATGAGCTACGAGTACCTCTCTGCTGTTTCGAGAGGCCGGTGCTCGTGGTGACCCTCTTTTAAGCACCCGGTTCGCCACCCGACTACTTTGCTGCCCAATTTTGGCCCAGCCCGCCAGGCACCCTACGGAGCGAACGCATCCATGAAATAATGGAAATAATACACGAATGAACGAGTGAGCGAGAAAATATGGAACGATCGAAAGAACGATCGAAAGAACGAACGAACAATCGATCCCTGGAGGCTCCATTACCTTAGCCTACCCTCTTTACTCTCGTTGGATGCTTTCGCTCGTTGCTCGTGCACAGGTCAAGAAGTCCAAGAAGAGCAAGAAAGAGCCTCCCGTGGCTGCTGTCGTCGCCGCTGACGATGATACAGGCAGTGGCAAGAAGGACAAACCCAACAAGAAGAGCAAGAAGAACAAGAAGGACAAGGACAAGAAGGGATCCGCTTCCTCAGGAGCGACCAGCGCTAATGCGGCCGCCGCTTCCGCCGGGGGCGCCGCGACAGGGGAGGGGACCAAGGTCCACGTGGAGGGGATGAAGGTGACGCCGCTCAAGGACTTCGCCTCGGCGAGCATGCCCGCCGAGGTGATGAAGTACATCACCCTTAGGGGATGGGAGGAGCCGACGCAGATCCAGGCCCACTGCTGGCCGGTCCTGAACGCGGGAAGGGATGTCATTGGGATCGCGGAGACGGGGTCCGGGAAGACCCTGGCTTTCAGCCTCCCCGCTATGACTAGAATCTTCAAGCGCTCGAAGGTGACCAACGTTTTCTTTTTCTTCTTCTTTTTGACACCCCATCTAGTCTATTATACGTATGCACTCTTTTTCCAGCTCCCTCTCTTTTGGCAACTCAGATCCGGGGTCAAATAGCAGGCACTACTGCTCCCCTCTCCCCAATCATGTCCCCCCCCCCAAGCACTTCTGCCCTTCCGCTCCGCTTACACGCTAGTCTCCCTTGCTTTCACGCTACATCGCATCGCACCGCACCGCACCGCAACACAACGCAAAGGCTGCGAGCAAAAACGAGGGGCCCTTCATGCTCGTGCTGGCCCCAACCCGCGAGCTCGCGCTGCAAAGCGCCGAGGTCATCGCCGAGGCCGGGACGCACTGCGGGGTGAAGAGCGTCTGCGTTTATGGAGGCGTTCCCAAGCGGGACCAGAAAATTGCGCTCGGCGGAGGGCGGGGGGGAGGCTGCGTGCAGGTGGTTGTGGCGACGCCGGGGCGGCTGAAGGACCTGGTAGGGGAGGGGGCGTGCGACTTGTCCAAGGTGATTTTTTGTGTGTTTTTGTTGTTCTCGTAAACAAAACCAAAACAGGTAATCTCAGAGATTGTTTTCTTGTTTTTGTGTATTGCTGGGTTGAATCTTGGCGTTATTTTATGTTTTTGGCTTTACTGTTTATTGTTTTTGTGTTTGTTTACCAACGAGATATCTGCTGCTGCCGTCGTCGTCGCCGTCTAGAGGGATTAACAGTGTACATGTCGGTTGGCGGCACTGTTGCCCCTTGACGGACAGCCGCCTAGGAACTCCACACATTGAAAAAACTAGTATGATAAGCCCAAAGAGGTCGTGACCGGCCACAACTTGACCGTCAACCGAAATATTTTCTTGACAGGTGACGTCCTTGGTTCTGGACGAGGCGGACCGCATGCTTGATCTGGGGTTCGAGCAGGACGTGCGCGACATAATCGGTTATTGCGCGGCGGGGGGCGAGCGACAGACGGCCATGTTCTCGGCGACGTGGCCAAAGTCCATCCGCGACCTTGCCGCGGAGTTTCTCCGAAATCCAGTAAAGGTCAGTTCTTGTTATTGTTTGTGCCGTTGTTTATCTTTTTCTTGGTTGGACGTTATTCCCTTTAGAGCTGCACGAACGTTTGTGGGGAAACGTACTTGGAACTAGTGTAGGATCACGTTTGCATTAGTAAACTCTTTGAAAAACGGCGGGCTAATACCTTTGCTTGAACGAACGGATGGGTGGCGTAGCCACACCGTCATCACCAACCATGTCCTTTTTTCTTTTTGTTCTACTGTTTTCTTTTTTTCACGTTTTCAGGTTACGGTGGGTGCCGATGATTTGACAGCGAACTACCGCGTGGAGCAGCACGTGGAGGTGGTGGAGGAGAGGGAGCGCGACGGCAAGTTGCTGCGGCTGCTCGCCCAGTGTCACAAGACAAGGTCAGGCTTGCAGCGATGAAGAAAAAAGCGGGCGCTCAGCTACTAGCACAGCTCTTAATACCTACCGTCCGCTCTGGTCGCCTGCTACTGCTGTATTGACAGTAGGAATGAGCCGCTTTTTATGGTGTCTACCGAGGTTATAGCGTTCGCTTGCGGAAAGCGCTATTGGCGGCGGCAAGCGGTCGGCGGGGTAGTTGTAGTGGTGGTGAGGGTGGTGGTGCGGGTGGTGATGGTTGTGGTGATGGTAGCGATAGTTATGGCGACTGTGGTGGTGGTGGATGTAGTTTTGACGGTTGTGATGGTGGTGTTGGTGACGCCGAGCCTGGCGCACTCCTTGCTCAAAGAAACGCTATTGGAGGAAAATGTTTACAAATACCGGTATTCCCGTGGCGGCGGCGCGAAATCGGAGGGTGGGGGGGTGGGGGGGGTTGCGCCTTGTGACTCCGTAAGGGGATGCGGCGGTTGGTATGTGGAGGAACGCTTGGTCTTGGTAAGGGCGCTCGAAGGCGCTCTGGTCGATATACTAATTCCGCCTCTTTCTCTCTGCTTTCCTCACCTCGGTTTCGTTGACCTTTTGGCACCACTCACTGCCGCGCGCTTTCGCCTCGTTTTGAATACTATTATGGCAGGAAAAATCGAGTGCTTGTGTTCGCGCTGTACAAGCGCGAGGCGGCGCGCTTGGAGCAATTTCTGCAGCGAAATAACTACGACGCCGTCGCGGTGCACGGCGATAAGGGGCAGGTGAGAATTTAGCCGATAGCGCCGGTGGTGGTGTTAGTGGGTGTGGATGGTGATAGTGTTGAGTGGTGGTGGGTGAGAGTGGTGGTGGTGTGGTGGTACTGTAGTGAGGTTGATGATGTGGTGTCGGATGGTGGTGGTGGGTAGTGGTGGTGGTGTTAGTGATATTGTGTTGTTGTTGCTGCTGCTGCTGCTGCTTTTGTTGTGGTTGTTGTTGTTGTTTGTGTTACTGTTGTTGTTGCTGTTGTTGTTAATGTTGTCGGTTTCAGGCCTAAGGTTTCTCTTGGTTTGCCGTTCCTCAGGCAGACCGGGAGCGCGCCCTGGGGCAGTTCAAGTCCAAGGAGAGGCCCCTGATGGTGGCGACGGACGTTGCCGCGCGAGGGCTGGACATCCCGGACGTGGAGTACGTCATCAACTACTCCTTCCCGCTTACCATAGGTGACAACGATGATGGGGGGGTTCGTGGACAGCCGAACACGCCTGCATACACTGGTGTCATAGGCTTACTCACTCAAATGTCGGCGCATTCGAAGGCCGCCCTCGATAGTTCCCTGGCCTCTCAGCCTATTTCAGCTCCTAATTGCCGACCACATTGTTCATGGTACTGCAGTTAGAGATCCTGGTCTACGGATATTTGGGTATACTTTGGGAAAGCGTTCTTGATACACGTTTGAGTGTTCTTGAGGTGGAAGGCTGCCTCACGGAGGCAGTCGGTGATGATAATGATACGACCCGGGCTTTGATGGAATGATACTGCCCGTATATATGGCCGAGGGGAGTCTGTGACAACAAGGTACGGCTCACTCGTGTATGTGTGTGCGAGGGTCTGTGACAGAACGGCACGGCCCGCGTGGTTTATATGTGGGCCTTTGACAATCAAGTACTGGCTCTTGTGTGTTTGGTGGTGACCAGAGTATAGTACACATTCCTCCTCTTACGACATAGGAGCAAACCGCGCAAGAAAAGTGCTAACCCGGTCGTAGCATGCCTCCGTACATTAGGGAAGACAAAAGTTGCGCGGTTTGCTCCTATGTCGTAAGAGGAGGAATGTGTAATATACTCTGGTCACCACCAAACACACAAGAGCCAGTACTTGATTGTCAAAGGCCCACATATAAACCACGCGGGCCGTGCCGTTCTGTCACAGACCCTCGCACACACATACACGAGTGAGCCGTACCTTGTTGTCACAGACTCCCCTCGGCCATATATACAGGCAGTATAATTCCATCAAAGCCCGGGTCGTATCATTATCATCATCGACTGCCTCCGTGAGGCAGCCTTCCACCTCAAGGACACTCAAACGTGTATCAAGAACGCGTCCCCAAAATATAGAAAACCCCAATATCCGTAGACCAGTATCTACAACTGTAGTACCACGAACAGCCCCCTACTCGACGCAAGGTACGATAGGTCTCGAACAACGCGATACAGATGGCCAGGTAAAACGGCCCAGCCCAAATCCCATAAAAAAATCTATTTATTACCAGGGTAAAACAACCATCCCAAATTCCATCATCCATAATTGCCAAGGTAAAACGGCAATCTGAATACCAATACTGTTACCAGGAAATCCTATTGTTAGGCTATCTCCTAACTCAAGCTTGTGCAGTGAAACGTCGTCACAACCGATGTCCTCTTTCACTGTCGAGCTTATCAATACCACGGAATGCATGTTAATGCATCAAGCTAATAATTGCCCAGGCAAAACAGTAATCCCAATACCAAAACGTCTCAATATCGGGTTCAGTATAAATATCCCATATATAATATGACAGTGGCTACGGGAGGGAAAAAATCCAACAAGCGAAAATCTGTTGAAAACCTTCAAGTACAACCACTAACACCGTGTTCACATACAATCCCATCGCCCAATAACATTAGCCCCCCTACTTTTTACTCTGTAGGAAAGAGCAAATAGCACGTCTCGGATAGAAGAACAACTCGATTCCACCTCTAGCAGCCCCCTTGCTAGATACTCCCCAAGAGCAAATGCAAACGCAAACGGCAAAACGCCTCCGTATGCAAAGGTTTGGTGATATAATCAACATGTTACTACGCTGACGCACGTGGAAAATCTCAAACTCCCCATTTGCCACACTCCGTTTCCATATACGAGAGCGAACGCATGTATGTCTGCACCCAGGAGAAAAACGATGCACAAGGCACCAACACACATCACAACTCCACCAGAGGTAGACCTCCGACAAGTAGCCCTGTGTGCGAAGTCCGCATCCAAGCGTAACTCCAAATTGAGCACCACTACTCTCATCTCTCTGAAATGTATTACCGATACTATACCAATGCATATCAAGACAAAATGGCATAATACCGATAGCTCAAATCATGCCCCGGTCTACAGGCACAAGCAATATTCGCCAATCAATAATGGACACCGCGCCACACATTTGACATCCTGTTCACAACGCAAAATACAAAATTCCGTAATCTACGATGGATTATCTCTGTCCGAACACACAAGCAACACCCCCCCGTACTCGGCACAGTTCATTGGTCGCAGCGTACGCCGAGTATGCATTCACTCCCCCCCTTCTGCTCGGCGAAAACGTTGCGTCCAACTGGATTCACTCTCTCATCGTACGGTAGACCAAGAAGAAAAACTGTAGTGTTTCCATGACAGCCAAACCAACACCAATAAAGCCAGAAAATCAAAATCCCACCCCAGTCAAATCTGCAACCAGAATCATTGCCCATGTCTGCTGTCACGACAACAAACTCGCATTCTACCATCCAGTTGCTCCCAGCGAAACACAATGAAAGGCATGCTGACATCGCATTTCGCCAACGGGGACGACGCAAATAATCGGTCAACTCTGATAATCCAAGCATGACATGTGACTGGTACCTGCTATAAAATTGGATGACAATTTACATAAGGCACCCGGTATAGGATTACAGTAGTACAACATCGTTTGCTTGTCCTGCTGCATGCGATATTTCAAAGATGTTGTCCGTTACAGGAAGACCACGTGAAAAACTCAAAAAGACGCAAGACTTCACGATTAATATCAGGAACCAGGTACTTTCCGCTGCTGTTATCGCGTGGATTTTGCACCAATCCAAATGCCGCTTTTGTTAATAGTAGAAAGTTGGATATCAACAGTAGTGTTGACGATGGGCGGTTTCACGCGGAGACATGTCTCAAATACAGCATGCCTCAATTTGGTCACCATGCAATGCGCGTACTGTTTTGGTTTGGTATGATGCAGCAGCATATCAGAGAGGATGCTGCTGCTATGTCATATCAGGCTTGGTACTACAGCAGTAGTAGATGGTTAGCACGTACCAGGTATCACATGAGAGTTAATGCTTGATACGTACCAGCAGCAATCACGATCTGCCATAAACAAGGAGCACCATACCACTACACCATTTCCCGGTGTCCCACCAACCACAAAAATAAATACACACACTAAAACTCGTACCTGGAATCATGTTATAGGCACTAGTACTGTATCATACGAGGTATAAAATTCGTCATGGGCAACGTCAACCGGTAGTAGCATGCCCTCGTGTGATACGTTGTACGAGTAAAGAGCAAGTAACCCTACGTCCTCCATTTCATCTGCACTACGAACATGGTATATATCTATAATGTCTGCGAGTAGAAGCATGATATCGCAACCCCCCCGCTCGTGATTCTGCACACGAGACAACCTGAGCAAAAACAACCCATATACCTGCGAGTAGAAGCATGACAACACAACCCCCCGCCTCGTGATTCTGCACACAAGACAACTGAGCAAAAACAACGTCAAGTTTTGCCATGGAGCATAGGGAAGATATCTATAATGTCTGCGAGTAGAAGCGTGATTGCACCCCCCCCCCCCTCTTGATTCTGCACACAGGACGACCTGAGCAAAAACAACGTCAAGCTTTGCCATGTGACATCCGGAAGCAGAAAAACAAACCCATGTCTGCGAGTAGAGGCATGATAACGCAACCCCCCGTTCGTGATGCTGCGCACAAGACAACCTGAGCAAAAACAACGTCAAGTTTTACCATGTGACGTAGGGAAGCAGAAAAACAAAACATATATCTGCGAGTAGAAGCATGATAACACAACCCCCCCCTCGTGATTCTGCACACAAGACAACCTGAGCAAAAACAACGCCAAGTTTCCCTTGTGACAAAGGGAAGCAGAAAAACAAAACAAAGCCCAATCCACCACCACCCCATGTATTCAACAATCAAGCGATCCTACACTCGAAAATAACATGCCTGGGGAATGCCCGTAGAATCTTGCCACGGTCAAAGGGGAACGAGGATGTTCCATTCCATCTCCCGTCCAGCCTTTTGCTGCTGCCGGTACTGCTGACCGTTGCTGCTGCTGTCACTGCTGTCAGCCCTCTGTTCCTCCTCGTTTTGTTCCTCCTCTACTACCCTTTCAACCTACCCGGTTCATCTTCCGGTCGAACCGGTGGCATTCTGCCTTTCGGTGTACCCGGGGCAAACGGATGCGTTGATGCACCACGCTGACCCAAGCCTCCTTGCTGCTGCAACACCGACCTCCTTACCGACCCCGTCCCACTGCTGGTCGCCATAGCCCGCACCGCCCCCGGCCCATTGCTAGTGGTCACAGCCCCCATCACTGCCGGCTCAGACTGCTGCTGCTGCTGCTCCACCTCTTGCTGCTGCTGCGTTCCAACTCCCAAGACACCCCGAAAACGTTTTGCATGTCTGCATCCTAGACAGGAACGATACACAAGTGACCAGCACACATCATAGCTCTACGAGAGGTAGACCTCCGACAATTAGCCTTGTGTGCATTGTTCGCATCCAAAAATAACTCAAAATTGAACACCACTACTCTTATCCCTCTCAAATGCAACAGCGTTTCTATATCAATGCATATGAAGACGAAATAACATAATACAGATCGCTCAAACCATGCCTCCGTATACAGGAAATAGCAGTGTTCGCCAATCAATGATAAACACCTCACCCCACATTTGATATCCGGTCGTGATTATCTCGCATGCCGTGTCGGGAAACATGCCAGTTCGCGGTAAGATCAGTCACCCTACTCTTATCAAACCCCAGACAAGTCAGCAAGCGCGGCATTCGGGACACTCCTACCACTAGAACGGGTCATATTTTCCCTTGCAACGCCTCATCTACCTTGATGATACCGCGTCCGTTTATCACAGTATATTATTGGTTGCTATCTACGCCATGAATTCGTTGGTTGTTGTACACGCTGAGTATTATGCCTTCCCCCCCTGCCCGGCAAACAGCATCCAACTAGCTCGCGCGTATCTCTGACACATCCCTAATTCACACTGCTAAGTACAAAATTCCATATTGTGCGATGGAATATCTCTGTGCCCGAGTAGAATCAACCGCCCCCCCCGTACTCGGCACAGTTCATTGGTCGCGGCGGACGCCGAGTATGCAGTCACTCCCCCCCTTCTGCTCGGCGAAAATGGTACCGGTACGTACTAACCATCTACTTATTTTACCACTCGTACCAACTGTCTGACAACAAGGTACGGCTCACTCGTGTACCAGGTATGTGTGTGCGAGGGTCTGTGACAGAACGGTGCGGCCCACGTGGTTTATATGTGAGCCTGACAATCAGGTACTGGCTGTTGTGTGTGTTTGGTGGTGACCAGAGTATATTATACATTCCTCGTCGTACGGCATAGGGGCAAGCCGCGCAACTTCACAGCTTGCGTCATCTACAGCAGTACTAGTGCATACGATATCATTTCGATTCAGGCCCGGAGCTGCTGAAGGGGTGATACCGTGCCAGAGGGGGATGAGCTGCTCCGGCAACGTATTTTAGAGCTGGAGAAGGAAGTTGACGCCGCAACAACGGCGAGGCATGCGGCAGAGGTGCCGAGGGCTAAGACGACAGAGCGAGACGTGGCAGCTGAGAGATCACTGGAGGTATTTGCGGAGGCATCGACTGAGCGAGACGCAGAGTATACGACAGCGGAATATTTGGCGGCGGCTTTGGCAGATGATTATTTGGCAGCAGCGAGAGCACTGGGGGTGTCCACAGAGGCAGCGACTCGGCCAGGCGTGATGTCGGCAGGGGAGGTGGGAGCGACAAAGAGGCCTGCAGTGAAGCAGCAGGAGCATGCGCCTTGGGTGGAGACGCTTGGTGATGATGGTGAGCCGCCTGAGTCGGAGCTTGCTGTTACTGGTGTTGTTCACGCAGAACAGCAGCAGGAGCCATCACCGCCTGTGACCAGCGCTGAGCCTTTCCACTGCTGTTAGATGAACCGGATATGGTGGATGGCGATGTTAACATAACAAGTTTTTGGTGTTGTTTCAGTCAGGCGCGAGCCTTCAGTGAGGGAGGAATTTGGTGGTTCGTGTGTCTTGCGGGTTGGAACGCAGCAGCAGCAAGAGGTGGAGAAGCAGCAGCAAGAGGTGGAGAAGCAGCAGCAAGAGGTGGAGAAGCAGCAGCAGCAGCAGCAGCAAGAGGTGGAGAAGCAGCAGCAGCAGCATTGAGCCGGTAGCTGTGGGGGCCGTGGCCACTAGCAATGGGCCGGGGGCGGTGCGGGCTGTGGCGACCAGCAGTGGGATGGGGTCGGTAAGGAGGTCGGTGTTGCCGCAGCAAGGGGGCTTGGGCCAGCGTGGTACCAAACCGATATTTTCCCATCAAAGCAAGTGACCTGGAGAATGTGCTTTCTTCTTTGTGCGAGTTCCCAATGACGGACTAATGATAAGAAACTTTGTTTTTTGTTGCTTTGTACCGTGCCCGCTCCCCGCCCCGCCTCCGACCCGGTTTCAGAGGACTACATCCACCGGATAGGTAGGACAGGGCGAGCGGGTAAGAAGGGTGTGTCGCACACCTACTTCCACCAGGGTGACAAGGCCAGGGCGGGGGAGCTGGTCAATGTTCTTCAGGTGCGTGAATGGACGGATGCATGGAGGGGTAGGTGGCGGAGAAGAGATTTTTGGGTCCTTTTTTTGGCTGAAGCGCGCGTGTAGAGAAGGAGAGGCAGGGAGGGGCCCTTTTTGTGTGTGGTTCGTGCGAGTCGAAGGCGCACCCTTCACAGCAGCTCTTACACGCCGGGGGGACAACTTAGTAGGCAACAACACTTAATTAAGCCCTTCCAGGACAGCGCTGATTTTTTGGGGGGCAAACTTCTTGCAATTCTTGTTCTATTTAACGAGTATATAAGGGCTGAACAAATTATGGTTCCATTTTTGCTTACAATACTCAACCGCACCTATCCTCCAATGATTAGAACACCGCGTGATTTCTGCGCCCGATATTCCCCCCCCCCCCCCCCCCCCTGCCACCCCCTTCCCCTCCCATGATTGGAACACCGCACCATGACAGGACGCAAACCAACCGGTGCCAGAAGCGTTGACGAAGTTCGGGACGCACGTTAAGAAGAAGGAGCACAAGCTGTACGGGGCGTTCGCGAAAGACGTGGACATGGACAAGAAGTCGACCAAGACCACCTTCGATGATTCGGACGACGAGTAGATTCTATCGATTTGATCGTTTTAATTGTTTTGGGAGTGTGGTAAGCGGTTAGCCTATGCTGTAAACCCTTTGGAACATGATTGTAGTGTAACCACCACAAAGCAGTGGGGAAATTTGCGGTTTTTGTTGTGTGACAGCACGGCAGCACGGTTGGTATCGCCCTTGTCGTAAAACTCGTGGCTCATGACTGGGGACACTACTGTAGAAAAATGGCATGCCCTGTTGGTTTATGCCAACTCTTAGCGTTGACAGGAGATCTTAGATGGACGGACGCGGCATAAGCTAGACTTTCAGATGATCGCGACAAGCTCATGAACGTTATCGAACCTCGGAGAACCGTCGAGTGAGGCAAGGGTTGCAGGATGGCAAAGCATCATAAGCCAGTTAATTACCGCCTCAGTAAACTCCCGTTCCCCCGCAGAAACTAAAGTCTAGTCGAGCAGTGGTTGGTGTAGCTGATGCGGTAATCGTCAGTTGTGGTGTCATTTTGCTCCCTGAATAATACAATCAAGTCACAAAGGAATGAAGTTGCCGAATATGATTAGCACAGCCACGAGGCCGTATAAACGGTGGGCGGTGTAGTATGATACCAAGTACGGTGGACGGTACTTTATGGCACCACGTACCTCGGTGAACGGTACGATAACTATTTCGTACTGTGGACGGTACGGCACCTGGTTTGCTTGACGGCACGGCATGGTGCCCTCGTACAGCGGACGGTATTGTAGGTCGTACGGTGGACGGTACGGTGTTTCGTAGGGTGGATCGTACGATACGGAACCTCGCACCGTCGACGGGGCGGTAGGTACCTTGTAGGGTGATGCTTTTGACGCGTGCTGTTGTCTGCTTGCGCTCTTGTGCGCGATATGCAAATGATCGTATTGCTGCTGTCGTTCAAAACAGCTTGTTTGCCAGGTTGCCGCTCGCGAGGGCTTGGTGTTACCACTCCACCGTTCTCGGGACTTTTTTGTCCAATGAACAAATTTCGCGAACGTATTCTAGGCGAGGTGCCACTCTTACCATTTTCGGGACTTTTCATCTGTCCTCTAACCCCTTTAGAGCCCCCAAATCCCTCCCTATACTAACTTCAAGTAAATGTGTAAAGAAGGGTTTCCTGTTGTAAAGACGTTAAAACACGTTTCATAACTGTTCGTGTCTTCTTGCGGTGGACCGAAAGTCTGAATTCCACATTTTTTGTTACTCGAAGGCAACAACCTTTGCGATCCAACCAGCTGATGATATAGTACCGATGTCGACGGCGTGACGTGGGAAGACTTCTGCAAGACGTGATAGGGCACCTTTTGTGATATTAATAGCAGACGTTGATCACACGAGGCACGAAGTACAAACAACAGAGCCGCAGCGCGCTCTTATTTTATACGAGAGGCGTAACACTACTTTGAATTCGGCAGCTGTGAAGAAGTTAAGGGTTGATATTCATATTTCTTTGCAGGCTGAGTGATACAAACGATACTCATCTTTGCAAGCTGCGTGATACATCGGCCGCTCGGCCGCTCGTTATTACGCATTTATTATAATATATGTTTTTTTTTTAAAGATATATGACCCTGTTGCCCGGGTGAACTTCAACAAATTATTATCGATAATAATTGCAGCACTTACTACATATGTACCTCATCCCAGAGCAGTAAGTTTGTTTCGAGCGAAGCAAGTAGCTAATTTTGACGGCCGCCTATGATTTACTTCCCCATTTTGTTGAGGTCCTCTATCTAGGGGCTCGCGAATGCATCACATTCGCGATAAGACAGAACACGGTATACCGGAGGTGTTGTGCGCCAGTTGACGGTACAATTGGATACCCACCCGCCAGAGAAAGATCCTCGTGTCGGCAGCTTAAGGAGCGATAAACAGTACTATACAAGACTCCCTTTTTTCACCGTTTGTACACCGGCTAATGAGCGCTGCCGATGCGGGCTGCATTGTGTGGCGGATTTCCCCTAACAACAAAACACCATCACATGGCGCGGTATACCATTTTCTATCGAAATAAAAAATACACCCCCCCTCCCCCTTTTGGGGTCTGGGAAGGTGCGAATGCGTTCGTTCGTATCGGGACTTTTGCTCTCGTGAATTCCTGATACACCACTAGTTTTTTCCCGATAAATTGTGTTCGTGTGACTCAACGGGACAACCAGCTCTCGCAAGCGGAGAAACAGAATGCCATCCACCGCGAGCAGGGCGTGAAGACAAGGGATAGGGTCGGCGACCCCTCACACCGACGATACATACGTCCGTTGTCGAATAACCCCTGAGAAAAAAAAGAAGCTGCCACAACGGAGGGGTTTCCCCACCAAATTGAGTTGTAACAATATCACACTCGCAGATGACAAACACAGCAAGCAGAGAAGTGAGTGCGCAAGGAAGCATAACAGGAATAATCCGCCCGCCCGCCCCAAAACAGATATATATATATATATATATGAGGTACAAACTGCACTCGACAGCAACGCAGCCAAAGTCTCAACCGAAAAAAAACGACAAACACAAGAGACGGAAACCAGCAAAAGGAAAAAACATGCCTAGAGAGGGCGTCAATCAGTCATCATTGCCGATCGCAAAAATCCTGGATGGTGGCCCGCATGGTCGCCTCATCGTAATCGCCCGTCATCAAGCAGCCGCCCAGGGGGCCCTTGAGGAGGATCAATCGTAGTTCTCCGTCCGCCACTTTCTTGTCGACTGCCATCGCCTATGACGTTATCAAAGACCGAAAAATGTGATCAAATCAAGGCGACCGGGCAGGCAAAAGGGTCGGGGGTTACACGTCATAAATAGTTAGCGCGATGTGCACGCGCGTAAAGAGCAGTAAGTACCACAAGATGCGCGAGCGCTTGGTTTACTTTTTTCATCTCCCCGCCGCGTGGCTTCCAGCGGAACATAGAGCAGCAAGCGACAAAGCAACAATATCGAATAATCCAGATCAAGATCACCATCGAGAACAAAAAAGAGAGCTCGTATCGTATACCTGGTACATGTTAACATCAGGCGACAAACCAACACGCATAGCAGTAAGACGGGTAAACAAGCACAAGATCAACGCGAACAACAACAAAAAAAACTGACCAGCGTGAAAACAAGTAAAAGGCAAACAAACAAGCATAAAAACGCTGACAACTAACAAAACATCATAACGCCTCTTCCTCAACAAGCGACAAAAACTCAGGGCTTGCTTTTGCTTGGCTCCTCACTCCTCACGTTCAAAAACTTGTCCATGTCCATCCCACCCCCCGCCGGAAGTTCGACAGGCAGCCCCGCCTTGACCATCAGGTCCACGGTCCTGTCTACGAGACCCCGTTCTATCCAGCCCAGTCGGCATGACATGTCAGCCGCCATGTGCATCCCTATCGCCACCGCCTCCCCGTGAAGCAGCTTGCCATAGCCCAGGCCCGTCTGGGCGACGCAGCAGCAGCCGGCGCCGACATCGGTGGGCAGAGTGTGAACCGACGGAGCAAAACAGGGGGGCAATTGATGAGAGTTCCGCGGGAACCGAACCAAGACAAAATGAACCATCTACGGCTAGAATGGTTCGAACTAGATTCTGGCGTTTTTTTGTTGTTGCCAGGGAGTACCCTTACAATCCGCGGTTTTGTTTCGAGCAATAACTAAGAGTTTCGGAGCCGACAGCAACAAAATGGGTGCAACTGTTGGAAAGGGAAACGGCGAGAGAATGGGAAACGGAAAATGAAAAAAGAAGCGTGTAACGAGGCGTTGCCACAGGCGGTAGAAGCGGGGTACCTAATTCGTGGGAGGTTCCTGTATATAAATAAAACACGAGGTTCCCTTTAATAATTATCAACAATACACGAGGTTCCTCCACATTAAAAATACACGGGGTTCCTGCTGTGTACATATATTAATATCACACTAAAGGATCCCAAGGGGCCCCAAGCGACCGAAAAAGTTCAGACGCACCTCCACGGCGTGCCCGAACGTATGCCCCAGATTAAGGGTCGCACGGAGCCCGGCTTCCTTCTCGTCGGCCGCCACCACCTTTCAAGCACGCACGCGTGGGCACACCATACGGCGAGGGGGCGGGGGGTGAGGGGGAAGGAGGATGTGTGTGTGTGTGTGGGGGGGGGGGGTGGTTTTTTGGCGAAGAAACGATGGAAAAGGGTTGAGCGTTATGGTAAGGTTATGGCTGCCCCGAGAGATCCGACACGTGACGGATGATGTCGCTCTCTCCATTCTTGCAAGTGCAGTGTTCGGGTAAGGGGAAAATTGGAAAATCAGGAGTCTGAGCTCTACATTTCTCGCACGTAGCGCAAACACAACCAACCCATGCGGGGGGGGGGGTAGCGGGTTTCATAACGCCCCCCCCACGGGGCCCTTGATTGGCCATACCGGAAATTAAACTAACTCATTGAAGCTGTCATGCATACGCAAGTCCGCCTCACAAGCGGTTCTTAGTAGGATGCAGCTCACCCTTCATGCGACTCGCCGAACACCTCACGGCGCTCCGTGCTTGGTGTAAGCAATGCCTGCCTGGTTGGTGAAAACCCGACATGCTCCGTCCCGGCATGGTAGGGATGCGAGGGTCATACCACTATGGTCATACGACTACGGCCATGCACAAACTGAGTGTACCTCTTCCCGAGGCCCTTGACGAAGGGCCGTCACGGAAATCCTCACAGTAATACTAGTACGTTGAGGCAAAGAAGGCCTTGACGGGTCAACACTAGGCCACCATCCACTATTTGTGCCGAGGAACAGCAGGCCTCGACCCATAATCCGCTGGAGGCCGTGCTCGCTAGCTCCCCCCACCGCCTCCCCCCGCCCCCCCCCCCCTACTCCCTCTTACCTTCGCCTTGTTGACGCAAGACCTCTCTACTGCTTCCGCGAGCACCATCTCGTCGCGAGCGGCCATTTTCTCCATACAACTTTCCTGCCACTCGAAGAACTCGCCGTCTTTGATCAGGCCGTACTTCACCACCTCCGCGATCCCCGAGGCCTGCGCTTTAAAAAACAGCGCATATGGCATATGTTGTAGCGTATCACTGAACCTCGCAAAGGCTCATGCACGCATGAAATCATAGAAACGTCTGCGTTCCCCCTTTTCGAGCTGCGGCGCTTTCGGGATTTGAAGTTGGCCACATCCCGAAGGAGAACCTCGTGTGTCGTGGCATGTCATATCGCAGCGTGTCGCATGTTACGATTGAGGTGACCCGCTTTTTTTTCTGGGTCTCTTGACCTGATGTGAGAAGCTCTAAATCTCTCCCAAAAACTGATTTGAGGAGAACTAAATTTTCTACCCGGGGAAGAATCAATCCCATGTCCTGGGTAATCGACTAAAAAGTGCTGCAAAAAAATGAAGCACTGTCATTCAGAATGCACAACAAAAAAAACAAAAAAAGTGCCATGTATACCTCTCGGTCGTACCACGCATCGCGTACCATATCCTTGTGTAGTGTAGCGCATCGTGTCGTAGTTTAGCTTATCGTAGCACGTCGTAGCTGAGCGCCCATATATACACAGCACAGCATATACTTCGTAGTCTACATAAATCGCATGGAAGCGCACATATCGTAGCATAGGAAATCGTGGCATGTATCGTGCGATAGCGAGGCGTAGCATATCGTACGACACGGTGTCGCAATATCGTAGAATATCGTTGCGTAGCGTACGTAGCACAACACATCACAGCATATTTGTGGCATGTCGCAGCGTAGAGTATGTCCCGCAGCATACCGTAGCATATCGTATCGCATCGTAGCATGCAGCGAAAAAAAATACAGGCCCCCTCACTCCACCCCGCGCCAACCCCATCCTTCCCCCGAACGCCTTATAAAGATGCAAGCACACAAAATTAATATTCAGCTTACCAATTCCCTGTCGGGGAGGGTCTTGAGAGTGTCCATGTCTGCCAGCACCGCCTGCGGCTGGTAGAACGCCCCGATCATGTTCTTGCCCAACGGGTGGTTCACGGCCGTCTTGCCGCCAACCGCGGAGTCAACCATGGCCATCAGGGTCGTGGGCACCTGTTCGGTTCGGAAAACAACACCAAAACGCCAAAACAAGCCAGTTAAAGCGCAAGCCACGCGAGGAAGAGAGCAACAACATTGACACGCTACTCGAGCTCTTGTGATGCGCCTATTTTTACGACACAACTACATGTACTCAACCAAGCAGCGTGCCAGTAGCAATTGATGTTAGGTTTTCAGCTTGCCAGCACATGTGTTTTCCTCCACACAATGACGCTAACCACTAAGCATTGTGACCCGCGCCCCCCCCCCTCCTCTACCCCTCCCATACCGGCACTCCAGTACACTCACACACCGGCACCAGTACACGCCATTCCATCATCGATACAGACTTCATGGCAAACCACCCTAGTAGTACAATACCAGGTACCAGGTGTATGGTAATGCGTTTACCATGGTACCTAATACCTGGTATACGATACTGGTATATACGATATACCAGGTATGAATAGTACGTACTGGTACACTTTTGACGCTTTTAGAAATGCAGTCATGTTCTTGGGGGACAAAACTACTTGAAATCAGTGCGGGACAATTTTTGCAGTCCCAAAAAGGTCGATTGGTCGTAATCTCGTAATCTCGTTCCAAAACAAAAATAACACGCACAGATTGAGCTGCCCTCCCCCCCCCCCCCCCCCCCGCCCTCTTGATCAAACCCAGGCCCCCACGTCTTTAAAACTCCGCCCTCCCCTCACCGGTTATTCGACTTACAGGATTCACTTGGTAAACTGATGCATTCCCTTCTACAGCTGTCAGATTTTGTCCCCCTCAAAAACGGGTTTTATAGTTTCCGCGCAGACTGACTAACATCACCCTGTAGACCCTGGTAGCTACACTGTAGTTGCGCAAGGGGAGTCGCTGACCTATATCCTTAATGAGGACACACAACCCGTAATACGCGCGATAGGAGTATCACACACAGCTTGCAAAGATGAGTTTCGACAAAATCTTCAATCTCACAGCTGGAGTGTATTCTTTTTATAACATGTATCAACATAACTTGTACCAGGTACGTATGACTTGAGAGTGAATGATCAGGACGGACATTGAGTGTGCTCATGACGCTGGGGTGGAAATAGCGGCATAACGTGAAGACAAACACAAACACATCTTCACGAACTTGAACTTGCCCCTCTCTCGTAGATGGACGCTTATAATTCCGTTCGAAAAACAGCAAAATACACCAAACACGCGAACACACAGCACGAACGACCCCCATCTGGTATAAGCTCGAGGGCGAATCCCACCATGCCGCCGTTTTACATGACCCGTCTGTACCCCCCTCCCTTCCTCCCTCCTCGCACATCCAAACCCCCTCATACCAACACCAGTCGACGAGTCTATAAATAGGTCAAAACGTGCACAAACATGACTCCTCTCTGGTAGATGTTCGTAATCTCGTTCGAAGAACAAAACAAACAAAAAACACGCCCGCAGAGTCACACACCTGCACGAACTTGACCCCTCTCTGGTAGATAGCGGCTGCGAACCCCACCATGTCACCAATAACGCCTCCGCCGAGCGCGACGAAAGTGGTCTTGCGGTCGAGACGCGCAGACAGAGCCTTGTCCAAGATCTTAGTGAGGATCTCGAGGCTCTTGAATTCCTCTCCGTCGGGCAGAACCACGGTTTCAACCTCCACGCCCCCGGCCTCAAGGATCTTCACGTGGGGAGGGGAGGGACGAGGGGTGAGGGTAGAGGGGCATAGGGAGAGGGGGGGGGGGGTAGATGAGGGGGGGGGGGGAGTTGGGTAGGTGGGGGGAAGGGGGTGGGCGGGGGGGGTTGGGGGAGGGCGAGGGGAGGGTGGGTGGTGAGGGTGAGGGAGACGGGGGAGGGTGCAGGTGGGGGGGGCAGGAGGGGGGGAGAACGGGGGGCAGGAAGCGGCAGCGGAGGGTCACGGGGTATCGGTGCAGGAGGTAGAGGGTCGGTAAGCCAAAAAGAGGCAACGTCAAAGGACAGTCGCGTGTTTCGCTTTTTAGCGTTTGCTGGGCGCGCGGCGTGCGGATATGGGGCCGGTTCTGCACGGCCACTGACAGTATTTTGCTTATTCAGCCGCCATACATATTTTTCAAACATGTTTTTCTTCTTCTGGAAAACGGGGCAAGACGAAAAAAGACACCACCTGGCATTAAGTTTCTCGTTTTGAATAGACGGGCGCCCCTCTTAAGTTTTCGATCTCCGAAAACAAAGCAGAAAACTTCGCCTCCGCCGCCGGTCGACCGGCACAACAGCACGCGGGAGATTTCTAACTTTACGGCGTCCATTGCTACTCTAAATAATAGAGGAGACAGAGGTGGCCATCCCGCAGAGGCGCTGGCACCCATACGATTCGTTGCCTTAACCTTTGTACTTGTGGAAATAACGAAATAAGTATCCCACAGCTCTGTTCCATGTAGTTTGTGCCTCAAAAAGGGTGGGTGTAGTTATTGATATCGCGTGTTTTGTAGCACGTACCGCAACCGTCTTGTCCAGGTAGAGCGGGCCGACCTTATCGTTTGTGATTACCAGAGCTTTCTTCGACGTCACATGCCGTCGCAGCAGTTCTCCACTGGGAGGAGGAGCGTTTTGACGGCAGGCGGGTAGGCAGGTAGGCATGCGGACAAAAGGGGAAGGGAGCCGGCTATAGACACCGAGGTATGGAACGGGCGCCCCCGACGCCAATGTGAATACAACGGGTAAAAAAAAACATACTAGGTAATCGTTTGGAGGCCAGGCGCAAGCGAGCGATCAACAAAATGATCGACAGCCGTCTGATGATAAAAAAAAAACATACGGAGGGAGCGATCAGCAGAACGAGCTGCACCATGCTGCGAACGTGTCGCACAACTCCCTTACATGGTACCAGGTAGTTCGAACATAAAACCATATCCCCCTATTGCCCAACATTTCACGTTGCTTCGTGTCGTCATTGTCAACCCCAATACTAACTTCAGCCGTGACGCCTCTGTTCTCGAGGATTATAACGTGGGGAAGGGAGGCGCGGAGGGTCTGTCCGCAACGTGTGTGCTTTTGTGTGTGCGTATGTGCGCCGTTCGCCTTAGGAGCACAATCAAAAGCGGTGCAAAAGGTTTCGCTTTCTGTGAATGAATACCGTGGGTGCCGCGCGGGATGACGGAAACCCGCACTTCCTCTGATTATCATAAGCAGCCTTGCGGTTGCGAACACAAGAGTACACAGTTCAACCGCAGCGGTGGCGCTTCAAGCTCTTGCCTTTGTGACGGTCACGGGCGTTTATATGTGTGTGTACGGTGCTCAGAAAAACATACACGCACGACCACAATTTCACGTCCAATGCTAAAATAGGCACACATCGTCGACCCTAACTTAATAGTTCACACCTAGGAACAACGGCGTTCCCCGTTCGGAACGTGCAACAGCCCCCGGATTTCAAGTCAACCATATCGGGTGCCCTCCTCTGTTAGTGGTCTGCGTCCTATTTCCAAATTCAACAGCTTCCGGAAGGAGGTGCATTGCTGTATTGCGATCGTAGCCAGTACCCAAGGGTCAAGGGTAGCAGTACGACGAGTATGATGCATACCACTGCCGTACGTATCATACCTCCGTTATCTCGTAATGTAATAATGCGTATCACACGTACAGTCAGTGCGTCCGACCATGCCACCGAACTATTAATAGACACAACAGACAACAGCAGCCGTGGTGGGAGAAACCACGAATCTATGTAGCATCGACTGGGAACGAGGACCTTCCAGCATAATCCAAGAACAAGAATGCATGCGCCTTCTTCGGGACTGCTGTGGTGGTTGCCCCACGTACATAAACAATGCATGCACGCGACAAAAGCATGCGACACATGCATGCCCTAGTCCAGCCATCACGTATTGCGCACGAGATAAGTACGCTACAGGTTACGTACTCAATTGCCATTACTCAGCAAGCAGTACAGCGGCATCATACCTAAGAAACAGCATGCAGGCTGAGGCTGGATTTTCTTACTTGAGATTGGGTGCATTCTGCACTACTGCTGTAATTTCACTAGTGTAAACCAATCCCAGGTTTCTTATTTTCCTGTCAATCTCAACCTGCCTTTCTTATCATCCCGTTTCTTGTCAGGTTTCCTCCTGTATTGCTGCGTGTCTGTGTAGCAAAGAACCTAATGCTGCTGTTACATCGTATGTCGCAGCTTCGTCATTTAGAGCGCAACCTTACGCTGCCTGAGTACGAGCTACTTGGACAAACCCCTTCGGGGCAGCAGGAGGTCGCCTGTGCGAAGGTGGTCACACGCCGACATCCTTTATTTTCAGTACGTTTTCTGAGCGTTTCCCGACATCCATCCAAGATGTTACAGCATACCTGTCCAAGATGCCGGTGCCGATGTAGATGGGATAAGACCTATCGTCAAGGTCGACCGTCACAGTCTTCATCAGTCCAGCGACGGGCTCCGCGGCGACCATGGTCGGCGAGGCAAAGGCTGCTGTGCTTGTTGCCTTTGCTGCGTTATGACGGTGATGCCTCACCATTGCCACACTTGGCCCGATGTTGAACGCAAACGCAAAGCAGGGTGCTGCGAGTGCAAAGCAAGCGCAAGAGAGGCCCACAACCCTGAGGGTGAGAGTGGTACTAGGTACCCTCGATCGCCTCATGCTATAGCTGTGTGGGTGTATGGCGATATCAGTAGTTGCATGTGTAGTCTACCGGTGTCGAGCTTTCTTGCAATTTCTACGTTCTGCAGGGGTTTCCAATGGACGTGAAAGCGTTATGTCAAATTGAAAAAAGTATAAATGTTCCCGCAGGAAAAGGGAAATGTCCCTGCAGTGTACCATCTAAGCTGCAGCCAACCGGCGCACAGGCCTTACTCTAGGGCTGTCGTAAAGTGGGAGGGTAGCTCGAGGAAGGTGAGATTCGTTCGTGATTGGTTTCTTTGCCGTCGGATAGCCACCGAAGGCGCCTGAAGTTGGTAATCGATAGGGACACCGCCGGTCTTCCTTCTCGGTGTCTTTGTTTACTTACTATTTGACTGCGTCCCTTCTCAGCCTGGCCTGCATGAGTAGGTAACAGCAGTATTAATAGTAGTAGTGTGCAAGCTGGGGGCTCTTTCTCCTTGCTGTCATAGGAGGGGCGTGCGTTGGCTTACGTTGGATGTATTTATCCGCCTGGCGGGTGAATGGCTCGGGAGACGCTGCGATGGACCTCAATAGTCCAATACAGCGGCGTTTGAGTCACGAGACGAGTTCGTGTTCTCAAAGTACGTTTTCATTCGCGTTTGATATCGCACGTTCCACTTTGGACGGTTATATAGTATTCGGTTTGATATCAATATGAATACTAAATGGTCATTATATATAAATCCATAATGGTGTATAGCATGCAGCACTGCGACCACGACGGGTCGCTCAAGCTTTTTTATGCACGTACAAGGCTTCGCTCCGCGGGCGGCCTGCTACGCTTGCTCAGGAAGGAAAAATACATCAAATTATGTGAAGCGGACAGGGGTCCGCAATTGATTGTACGAAGTGCAAACTGGCGTCTTTGATAATGCCAAGTGTCCCGCCGCAATGCTCCAGAAAAACAACCCGGACGCGCCACATTATGCAGGAGTATATGAGATCTCTTCGCAGACGCACACATACATGAACACATGCAACGCAGTCACCCGCGGGCTCGACAAAAGGGTCTCGTCTGCTTGCTTGCGTTTGTTTCTGATCGCGGCGAACGTATACTACCAAATGTACGCACTTTGCTGCGAAGGCTGCGCTGATGTTGTTGCGGTCCGTAGACACGGCTGTGGCTATTAGGGCTTGCTTTGTGCGTTCGTTCGTGGTGTGTATGCGTACATATTTAGAAGAAGCAGGTACAAAATGTCGTTCTCGAGTGTTTGCGAAAACAAAGCATCCATAAAAAAAATTCCATCGAAGTTGAAAAAGGCCAAATTCACTCCGGCACGGATTCGTGTGTGTTTGCGATAAAATGACGAAAAACACGAAAAACACACGAATAACACAAAAATTCCATCCTGCATACAGAATCCAGGCACAGCATCGGTCCCTGAGCACAACAACGAACAACACACTCTAGGAACACGCGTATAAGTGAGAA
The DNA here is from genome assembly GCA_012845835.1 of Undaria pinnatifida. Lineage (NCBI taxonomy): Eukaryota > Phaeophyceae > Laminariales > Alariaceae > Undaria > Undaria pinnatifida. Next base: position 11,733,157 of record JABAKD010000010.1, read on the forward strand.
CAGCAGCAGCAGCAGCAGCTGTGGCAGCGGGGGCAGAAGTGGCGGTAGCGATGGCCGAGCAAGATGAATTGCGGCACAGCAGCTCGTTCTGGTTCGGCGATCACCACGATCACCACCACCACCAGCAGCAGCCGCAGCACAGCAGCCGCAGCACAGCAGCCGCAGCGCAGCCGCAGCAGCAACAGCAGCAGCAGCAGTAGCAACAACAGCGGCGGCGGTTTAAAACGTCAGCACATAATCCGAAAACGTCACAGCAGCATCAGCAGCATCAGCAGCACCAGCAATAATCAGGTGGTCTCAGAGCGTGCCGGAGCGCTGGCTCACTAGCACCTATCCCTGAGGTTGCACCTACGCACCATACTGCCCCAGCTACCCTTTGGTGCCTCCATGCTCTCACGGTTGGATTGTGTCTGCCGCTGCCAAGCACAGCGAGCGGTGTCTGCTGTTTGCTGATGTGTGGGTTGTGCGCTTGTGCGCTCTGGTTGTTGTGCTGTTGTGCCTGGAGAGCGTCGGGGTGCTCGGTACGTGTAGACCAATTGATAGGCTGCTGGAGATCGATTGAACTTTTGCAGAAGTTCGGTCCAGATCGCTCGCTCAGATTGAAGTTCCCCGGCCGTTGTGGGTCAAACTCTTCCTTCAAAATTCGCTCGGACAATTATTGACCGAATTTTGGGTTGATGTTTAAAATCGCAAACGCTCAACTTGTACGGTCAAAATACAAAATGATGTGTACGTAGTATGTAAAAGAGGAAAAAGAAGGAAAACAAATCCAAAAGAGGAACAAATACCGTTCGCAGACATACACATACATGTCGCGCAGTCGCGAGCGGGACAAAGGATCTCGTCTGCTTGCTTGCGTTTGTTTCTGGGACTCGAAACTTCTACTACTGTACGCACTTTGCTGCTCCTATTGGGCCGACTGCAGGCTATGTTGCTGTGCTTGCGGCCGTAGATTCTGTGGCTGTCGGAGCTTCCGTTGTGTGTTCGTTCGTGGTGTGTGTGCGTACGTAGAGAAGATAGATAAAAACAAAATAATTGTACTGTACTCGTATGAAATGACGAAAGTATGTCTACGTAGTATGTTAAAGAGGAAAGAAAACGAAAAAATATACTCCGGAGTATTAAAAAGTACCACTCCAAAGATCGGTCCTGAAATATAGTTTCCCCTTCGGCAATTAAGGGCTGAGAACTGCTGAGAAGCCAGGGATCCACCGAGGCCGGCCATTCAAGTAGCCAAGACAGGAGTACGTATTGTTACAATACGAGTGCGAACGTAGCACCAGTTTTGTAGCGAACTACAGGTTCCCCTTCGGACAAAGGACGACGCAAGGCTGACGCTTTTGCGTTTTGCACCCCTGTGCGTTCGTCCGCATCCGTACGGTAGAGCATGGGGCTATACTGCATTGCAATTGATTCGGGTGCTGGCACGATGCTCCTGTTGTGCAGGGTGCAGTGTGCAGCAAGCGTCAGGTGTGCGCGACAGCCCGTGTCCGTGTCTGTGTAGGTTGTGTGCTATTCATATTCAAGGTTCTTTTTCGTTCCACCCGTCGACGCCCAGCACACCCAGTCTTCGAGCTTTGGCAGTAGGAACAACGGCATACCTGGTAGCCCATAGCACCCAGTCTCTGCCGATTCTTCATTCTAAACATGTACCAGGGTAGATGCAAATTCCGCGGTCACAGACTACGAGACAGAGTTTCGCTGTGCACGGCAAATACAGGAGATTGTTACGACGGAGCCAGTTTTTGTGCGATGCCAAACGTATCATATGATACTGGATGCGAAGAGAACATGCACCAACGGACAACTTGCAGGAAAGACACCCCGTGAGCGCCGTCTTCTGCTGGGCACGCCAGTAGTGTGACACCGCTGCGCGACACCGTCGTTGCCGGAACCAGAACACACAACTTATTGACCAAATGCCTCAGCCGTCAATCCTCGCAGCACCAGGGCTCGTAGTTTCTGCCAGTCTGTTCCCGAACCAGCTTTCGATCATCTGCTGGTTGCTTCGCGCCTCCCACGCTCATCGTCGCGTCCATCTTTCTCTTAGTACAAACTTGCCTGCATGCTCGCTATATCCGAGAGATACATCCCCTATCCCCTACCCAACGCCGCCTGCTATACGTTTTTGCAAATGCTCTGGAGTATAAGATATCGCCCCGCAAACCCCAGATTTCCTCCGTCCAATCTTCCTCAATGTGCATATACAGAGCCAGAGGGCAACATGCGTGGATCCATGGTGTGTGGTGTGTCATGTTTCATGTGCGAACAAGCAGCAGCACTGGTATATAAGGCGTTCCTGATAGAGTGTATTAATAGGCGAATCTCGTCCGTACTAACGTCGAGGTCGTAGGTTCAAGAACTCTTGCCTCCTTCACAACTCTAGTAAGTACTAGTTGCACTAGTCGCACCGCTACGCGCTTCAAGTTTCGATAGACAGCTGATAAAACAGCACCTGACATGGTTTTGGCCGGTTGTTGTTGTTGTTCTCACATTAACTCGCATAATCAAGTCCGTGGTCACAGGACAGGCTCCAGTCACTCTGGAGCTGAGGAATACCCCAGGGAAAAAACACAAACAAACCAAAGGTGGTACACGCATATATCACAGCTGACGCAATGCATGCCTCCACCGGAAACATATAAAAGTGAAATCGGGAGCCAACCTACGATGTGCCAGGTTCATACTGGTGCATACGTCTCACTACTGGCGCCTGGAAAAACCGAATATACCGCTGCCACCCAAGAGAGACTACCACGTATATATTGCACGTAGTACCTATCACTACGCATACGCACGACAGACGCAAGTCCATTGGGAAAAAAAACAAAGAAAACAAAAGAAGATAAAGGAAAGGAAAGAAAAGACAATGAGGCGAAAAAACGAGAAAGGAAAGGAAAGAAGAGAAAAGACAAGAAAAACAAGGAGAGACAAGACAAGAAGAGGAAGCAAGGAAAGGAGAATAGGAAAAAAAAAAATGTCATACTAGCAGACCCTAGGAACTGACTAAAGACGGCATTGGGCTCATAGAGGGTATCAAGTGCATCATCAATGGTTCTGGGAAGAGAACGCAACATGGCGAAGAAGTCAGGGCGGTCTTACGCTATCTTGTGATGGCCATTGGAAGGCCTACAAATTTCAAGACGATGAAGGCCAGACCCAGACGTTAGTCTATTGGGCATGACGCCCCCCCTTCCCCTCCCTCCCCCCCCCCTCCCCCTCCTCCCTCCCCCCCTCCTCCCTCCCCCCCTCCCCCCTCCCCCCGGCCGCTTAGAGATGCCGACGGTGGATGGCGCTGCCGCAGCCTTTGCGCGTCGCTCTGCAGCTTTGCGTCTCTCCTTTTCATGCTAATTCCGCATGAACAACTCGGCTCCCTCCTCTACTCGTCGAAACCATTTGCCGGCCTTCTGAGCAGCCTTTCGCCATCCTTCGAATTTCATTCCAAAGACCGACATATCCTTCTTCAGATGAGCCATCCAGTTCTTCTCTTGCTCCCCTGAGTAGCTTACCCCCAGCAAGCTCCCCAAACATCACCCTCTGTGGCAGACGCTCCTCCCCCATACGTGCTACGAATCCCGCAAAAAATATCCTCCGTTTGCGCACTATCGCCTGTATGCTCTCGGAAGCTGTCTTGGCAAGCGCGTCGGCGTACGATAGGGTGTGGTCGTCGCGCTTCCGTTTCCGCCACCCGAGGCATCGGAGGAGCATGGAGTGGTGAACCCGTCGTAGCCTGTCATAGTCAGGCTTGTTCGGGCCCCACGTCATGCAACCGTAAAGCAGTATCTTGACCACCTCAGCTTTCAGCAACCGCACCTTCAACCGTAAGCGCACACCCGGGCGATCATAGATTTCCATCTTGTACCGCTGGAAGCACGCCCAGGCCCTCTGAAGACGCCGCGTTATTCCAATGCTAAGGTCTCTGTCTGCGGTGATAGCCCCGCTCAAGTACACAAACTCGATTGTTTGTTTGTACACCTGGCCGGTTGCATTGATTGTGAAGGACACCTTCCCCCCGCCTTTGGTTTACAGGCACATAATCTCCGTTTTCGCCTCGGAGACCGTAAGCCCGAACGACAAGCACGCAGTCACAATCACCGTCATCATCCTCTCCAGCCCTTCTGATGATCGCGATACGATGCCCGCATCGTCCGCGTACAGCATACCCCACAATCTCTGCACCTCCTCCCCCTTCTTCCCCCTTCGCTCGTCGACTTTGCCTGCGTGAAGTGCCCTTTTTCTCGCCTTTCTCCTTTCGTTGGAGCTGCACCATGTTGTCCGTGATGGCTGCATCAGCGAGTGAGCGTTCCTCGGCCACACGCAGTACCGCCGTGAAAAACATGTTGAACAGCAGTGGCGCGATCACGCATCCTTGCCTGAGACCTTGCCCCATGTCGAACTTATCCGAGCACTCTCCATCATCCAACCGCACGCATGCTTGCATGCCGTCGTGGAATTGGCGGATGACGGCGAGCATTCTCGGTGGCACGCCAAAACGAGCAAGGACATCCCACAGAAGGGTTCGGTCGACGGAGTCATACGCTTTGGTGAGGTCGATAAAGCACAAGTACAAGGGGGTGTCCTTCTTCCGCGCCAGTTCCTGCAGTCGTCGTACTACGAACATCATGTCAACCGTTGAGCGTTGGGGTCTGAACCCACTCTGTTCCTCCGGCAGAATGTTCTCGCGTTCGCAATAGTCACTCAGGCGATCCGCGATGATTTTGAGGAATACTTTGCCGGCGTGAGCCACGAGGGAGATGCCACGATAATGCCACACTCAGTCCGATATTTCTTCTGATGAAGCATCTTTCCATTGTTGCGGCACGCCACCTCCCCTCCACACAGCGACGATGATATCGTGGAACTTTCCGAGAGTGTTGAATTCTCCTTCGTCGGCCAAAACCTTCAAGAGCTCGGCCGGGAGACCACCGGGCCCTACCGCCTTTCGGTTCGCCAACGCACGGATCGCCTCCTCTACTTCGTACCTAGACGGGACATCGTCCAGTGGTCTGCACGGGGGCCACTGCTTAAGCTCGTCCACAATGCTTGGGCCAAGGGTCGGCGACTTGGTGTTAGGCAGTTTGTGAAACCACCTCACCCACCGCTCGCGGATGAGGACATTATCCCGCAGCAATCGACCTTTCTCGTCGTTGATGTACTGCGAGTTAAAAGTGCTCTTCCCTTTCACATCCATCCCCTTGAGGTGTTTGTAGAAGCCAAATTGACCACCTTCTCGGATACGCCCTTCTAGTTGGCTAACGTAATCTTCGAAGAACCTCTGTACAGCTTCCGCCCGCGTGCGTTTCAGGTGTTTGGTGGTCGCCTTCAAGGCTCGCCGTAGCCCACGATCGCTTGGAGCAGAACGGACCCGTTTCCTCGCGTCTTCCCTATCCTGCCATAGTGCGTTCAACTCTGCTTTCGTCTCCTCGGTCGCACACCAGCCCCTCGGTACTTGTTTGCGCCGAATAGGTGGCGCTATGCCGGCCGCATTCGACAGTAGCGTCTCGGTCAGTAATGAGGTCATGTCATCAACGCTTCCGGCATTAGTACCGGGTATCGGGGAGGCAAGCTTGGCTGCTACCGCGTTTTGGAAATTCATCCGGAGTTGCACGTCCGCCATTAATGTTGGTAGACCAATAGCTCGCCGGTTTTTGATGACTCCCTTTGGGCGATTTGGTGCGATGCGGCCCGAAAGACGAATATTTTCGATTACGAGGTTGTGGTTCGACTCAGCGTTCCCTGCGTGGGGTCCGCACAGTGACACTACGTACCAATCGTCTATCCACTTGCCGTGTCAGTATGTAGTCAAGCCTGTGCTGGGCCTTTCCTCGGTTAGGACTCTGAAACGTGTACGATATACCACGAGCAGGTGTAGCATAGTACGTGTTGAGGAGGGCGAGTTTGTTATCAGTTGCGTGAATCAATATTCGCTCTCCGTTGTTGCTCAGCTCGTCATGTCCGTATGCACCCAGTACCTTGCTGTCGGTCCACCCGATCCCTCCCATGCCTGTACGAGTATTTGCGTCCATCAGGACAACGAGGTGGTCCCTACTGGGTGCCCCCTTGACCACCTCGTCAAGTGAACTCCAAAAGTAATCATTTTCGCTGGTGCTCTTGTCGAGTGTGGGAGCATAGCCTACAAGAAAAGACACACCGTTAGATTTCCCTTTTAAGTTGGGTGCGAACCTTCATCAATCTAACACTCATGCACTCAACCGCGACTTCGCCCTTATCCATCCCTGGCACGATAGACTCTAACAGCTAAGCCTACCCCGTGGTTCCCCTTCTTTTCGTGCTTTTCTCCGTTTGCTCCTGAGCAAAACACAACATACCCCGCCACCGTGAAAGCACTTTGTCCATTGCGCCTCACCTCCTGCAACCCTATGATATCACAACCTGCGTCCTCGCAAGTCTTAAGTATCACCTCGACGTGGCCTATGCCGTTCGTACCCTTGAAAGCAAGTGTGCGAACGTTGTACGTACCCACGACGAGTTCCCCTGCTCTTGACCCAGCCCTTGCATTTGTGCGAATTCTCTGAGCAGCCCTTGGAATCCTCCTGCGTCTCCTCCTCTTCTTCCGAGCATCCGATTTCCTCCCTTCCACCCTCCGTTTTTCTGAGACAGAGTATTTGCCCCTCTCCGTCTCCCTTCGCCCAGCCCGGTTCTTGCCTAAGTGCCAACGTGAAGGGGGCAGCAGTCCCGACACGCCACGTCCATCTCCTTCCCGACTATGCCTATATGGGCTCCACAAGGGGTACGGGGGTAATCTCGGAGTGGTACACAGAGCACACATTTTTTTCTGTATTCGTGCGGTCTTGTTTCGGGAGGGTTGTAGATCAAATCGCCTCTGTGCACACATCTCCAGTGTATGTCAGACCAAAAATAGGCTCCCCTTGGCGAATGGAAGCTATAGACCACCACGGAGGGGGATTGGAAGTCGCGAGCCACTGCCATGATGCTTCATGTTGGTCAGGGTGTGTGAAGGGCTGCCCGTGTCGTGTGAAACGGAAATATCCGAGTTCCGTACATGAACCCGAGGTCACGCTCCGTGTTTGCTCACGGGCAGGTGTAGGCAACCCAACTCAAGTTTTTCTGCGCCAAGCCCCTCGGACGTGGGCTGACCACACTCATCCGGCGCCAATCGTCTTCGATGCGCGTCAGTAGGCTTCTCCCTGAAGGGCACGGGAGACATCGGGATTTTTTGCCTGATTGAACCGTTGTTTTTTTGTTGATACTCATCGAAGACATCCAGCACACCCAGGGGCCGTGAGCGTACCAGCTGCGTTTTCTTTCACATATATTATGTTTAATGATGTAGTACTGCAGATTCACCCAATCGTTTCTCTAAGGATGTAATATTTGTTTCCCGGAAGCGTGGTTGCTACAACCAGTTTTTAATAATGGTAGTAGCTGCAAGGGGATTGGTGTATTGACGTTGCATCTCCAATCACAACTATTAATAGGTGTTGGATATCATACCGAAGAAATCGATACTCTCAAACTATTGAACTTTCGATATATCGTGTAAACCCAAAGCGTTTTGCCTTCCATCCCCTTGCACCCCCGTTTCTTTCATGCTGATGCTGATTGAAAAGTTTCTACGTGCCAGATATCGACTATCACAATTGTCTAGTTCGACTTACCCGGTATCAGTTTTATTGATCGTTTATAGGTTAGATTTATCGTTTACAGTCATCATATGAATATCGAGCTCGGTTCTCGTTCGATCCCCATCATGAGTCACAACCATTAATAATCGACCCACCTGACCGAAGGATATACCATTGCCTGTGCGTTGCTTCTGGTTCTGCTCCTGCGTGTGCTTCCCAATCGACGCGGGCCCCAGAGAGGCGTTGTGTCGGTGATTGTTTCGCTGGGTGCGCATTGACATGAGCGAGACCGGGTGCAGCTACCGGTAGCTTTACAATTGTTCCTCGCTTTGGGAGCTTTTTAGCTTTTAACCGTTGTGGAGTGCCAGGAACGGCGACCAAATCATTGAGGGCGCAGCTACAGTAGCTCGCAGCTAGCCTTCTATCTCTGCACCCGGCGCATGCTTCGGTGCCGTAGGGGTGCCCCTATTTTTCATGGGGGTTTTGGGTTGAGTAGTTCTACTCCTTGCCCAAAATTGGCTATTGTGAGAAAACTGTACGCTTAAGGGCCGTTCCTAACGAACGCTAAAAAAATTTCGAGTCCTGACAAAATGTCACGATTCCCTGACGTGTTGAAAATCTGAAATATCGCGTTGTCAAGAGTAAAATAGTACGTTTTTTTTTCTTCTTCGTCAGGAATTCTGACATGGGTTTTATGGAGAATGCCAAAACGATTCAAAAGTCCGGATTCCTGACGCGTACGTATCACGTTTCTCTAAAAATGTCACGTTTTTTTTCGAAGGTTTCTGACATTTTTTTTTCTTGTGTTCGTTCGGAACGCAACCCTAACTCGATGAACAACCTTAAAAGCAGTATAGGGTGTTGACGTGCGGTTTTCTCCCGCAAGCTCGTGTCGACAACTAGATCACCCCTCCAGGGCACCAGATTCTGTCGTGAATTTGATCGCCACTCGGCAAGCGCTTGGCCTCATCTATCACTACGACGCTAATGGGCCCATTAAATGGGATGCAGTACTTGATTCTTGGAGAATAGTTTTTTCTGTTGATTTTAAATGCTCCAAGCCACACTTGAATCGATATAGTAGTGTCTGACCTGTGGTACTGACCCTCTCTCCCACAAACTGGTGTCTTACGAATAATTCCTGTCGCCCTTGAGGGTTGCTGACCGGAGTTTTCTAACCCACGATTGAAGATGCTGCGTATGAAATAGGAGACCGGTCACTTTGGACCCGTCAAGGCCTCATTTGGCCTTGATGTACTAGTTTCAGTGTAGGGGGAGGTCAGATAAGGGGTCAATCTGCGGTCTCCTGGCGTCATTTTGGGTGTCTCAAGGCCTCGTTTGGCCATAGTATACTAGTTTAAGTGTACTTTTAGGGGGTATTCAGTCCAAAAAGGGGTCAAACCCCGAACTCCCATGTAAGATCTTTTGAGGGAAATCCGCCCCCCTTCGTGCTCTAACGTGGTCAGACACGATTGTGCGTGACCTCCCTTCCCCAAAACCGCGAACTGCTCAGGTGGCCGCCATGGAAAACGTAGCCGATATCAAGAGCCCCGAGCCCGAAGCCGGAGGAAAATCTGTGTCTGGGGAAGGTTGGAATGGCCCAAGCCAATCGGAAGTCGTTGGCGACCAACAGACCGAGTTTGGCGCGGCCCTGATGCGGGTGCTGTCCGATAAGGCGGTCCAACACCTGGAAGCGCACAGTCCCTGCGAGCTGTTAGTCGCGGTGCGGGAGGCGGATACCGACCGCGTGAAGGACCTCTGTGCGGCGGGGGCGGACCTTGACGGCGGGTACCGTCCCGGCGGAACCCCCCTGCTCGTCGCCGCGTTTCTTGGGTTTGAAGATGTAGTGGAGGCTTTATTGGATAGCGGGGCCGACGTGGATGCAACTTCGACGGAGCGGGTTTGCACGGCGCTCCACGTCGCTGCGTACTTCGGGCGCGTGGAGATCGTCCAAGCTCTATGCGCGGCGGGCGCGGCGGTGAATCGAACCGACGCGTTCGAAGTGCGGGCTCTGTTCCTGGCGGAGTCTGCGGCCGTGTCGAGAACGCTGTTGGAGTATGGGGCGGACGTCAACCTGCGCTGCGGGCCGGAGATGCGCACGGCGTTGCACGCCGCGGTGGATGTAGGAAACGCGGAGGGCGTCAGGTTTCTCTGCACGGTGGGTGCGGATGTTAATCGCACAGATGCCAGGGGCATGACCCCCCTCCACCTCACAGTGCGGCTCCGCAATGGCGTCGAGATGGCGTCGGCTCTGATCGGCGCCGGGGCCGACAAGGGCTGCTCTGGGCCAGAGGGGTTCGCCCCTCTGCACGAAGCCGGCCGGTACGGGTGTGCCGACCTGGTGAGGCTGCTCTGCTCCGCCGGGGTGGAGGTGGACCGTGCCAGCGATGAGGGGAAGACTGCGTTGCACTGCTGCATGTCGCACGCAGACACTACGGCGGCGGTGGAGGTCTTGCTGGAGTATGGGGCGGACGTGAACCGCTCTTACGGGCCGTCGAACCGCACGGCTTTGCACGTAGCGTCCGCTAACGGGCACCACGAGCTTGTGAGGTTGGTGTGTCGGGCAGGAGCGAGGATAGAGCAGGTCGGGACGGAGGGCGCGGCGCCCCTCCACCTCGCCGCCGCATTCGGTGGGACCGAGGCGGTGACAGCCTTGTTGGAGTGTGGGGCGGATGTAAACTGCGTGACGGAAAAGTACGGATTTACGCCCTTGCACATCGCGGCGAAGGGGGGAAGCGCGGAGCTGGTGAGGGTCATGTGCGCGGCCGGGGCCAAGGTGGATGCCATACCTTCGGACGGGCTGACCGCGCTGTGCTACGCCGTGCACTTCGGCAACGTTAGCGTGGCCGCGGCGTTGCTGGTTGGTGGGGCGGAAGTGGACCGGGTCGACGCGCACGGCAAGACTGCCCTGCACTGGTCCATTTCTTCGGACAGCAGTGCCGCCGCTGTGAGCACCCTGTTGAACGCCGGGGCCGACGTAGACCGACCCAGCGGGCACAAGCTCCGCACGGCCCTGCACTTGGCGGCTCTGCTGGGACGCACTGAGCCCGCCCGTGTGCTCTGCGCGGGGGGGGCGAAAGTTGACCAAAAGGACGCCGAGGGTAGGACCGCCCTTCACCTGGCGGCGTTGATGGACGAGGCTGGTGTGGCGCGGGTTCTGCTGGAGCGCGGGGCTGACCCGAACGCGACGCGTTCCGACGGAGAACCTCCGCTGCTCGACGCGGTGCGGATAGGGAGCGTGGAGCTTGTCGGCCTGCTGTGCGAGGGCGGGGCGGCGGTGGATCGGCTCGACTCTTCGGGCAAGACCGCCCTTTACTTCGCTGTGCTGCACGACAAGGGCGACGTCGCACGAGTTCTTCTAGAGCACGGGGCGAGGGAGGACGCTCCGGAGTCTGACCAGCTGCCCCCCCTCTACCTGGCTGCGGTGCTGGGGCACGCGAAGGTCGCCAGGGCGTTGTGCGCGGCCGGGTCGAACCTGCAGGTGATGAACAACTTTGGTCTGACACCGTTACACGCGGCCGCTAGGGCCGGTTTCGACGAGGTGGTCCAGGTGTTGCTAGAGCACGGGGCGGACGTGAACACCCGCGACTCCAGCCTCGTCCGAACCCCGCTGTACCTGGCGGCGGAGAGCCTGCGGTCAAAGTGCGTCAGGACCCTCTGCGAGGCCGGGGCGGACACGTCGATCCAGAGCTCGAACGGGCGGACCCCGCTTGCCGAGGCCACGCTGAGCTTCGACGTGGACACCATCGCGGCGCTGTGCGAGTTCGGCGCGGACCCGAATTCTCCCATCATCTCCACCCCGCTGTTCACGCCCCTCATATTCTCGGCGCTCCACGGACGCGCGGACGTGGTGAAGATGCTCCTCAAAGCGGGCGCGCACGCCGACCTCTGCGGGGAGAACGGGGTGACCTCCCTCTACGGAGCTGCCGACCTTAATCGGCACGCCGTCTTGGAGGAACTCCTGCTAGCGGGGGCCGACACCGAGGCTAGGCCGGTCGGCCCAGAGCGCGAAACTTCCTTGCAGGCGGCTTGTCGCAAGAGCAACGTGGAGAGCGTGTTGGTACTTCTCCGCGGGGGTGCGGACGAGGCGGCGCCGGTCCGGGTGGTGCGTCCGTGCCCGCGCCCGAGTCCAAGCCCCAGGTGTGGTGGTGCGGCGCGAGCGGCGCAAGCGGTACGAGCAACGGAGGCGCCGGCACCGGTGACAGCGGCGGCGGCGGTGGCGCCGGTCCGTTGTATGGGGCGGGCTGCGCCCGCACCCGCGCTCGCCCCCGTCGCAACTTCCTTAGACCTCGTGGGAATGGGCAAGCTTAATCCGGGCCAGGACCCCGAGGAGCGCTGCGAGGGCGAGACGGACGAGCAGTTTGCGGCTCGCCGTGACCCAACGGCCATCAAGCGAATACGGGAGGCGCTGTTGCAGGCAACGAGGGACAAGCTGTGGGCGCGGAGGGGCGGGTTGGTGATGCTCAGGGCTCGCCTCGAGAAGGACCTCCCCCGCGAAGCTCGGCGGGAGAGAGGAGAGGGACGAGATCGAGGGAAAAGGCGCGCGGTGACAGACGCCAAACGAACCACCCTTGAGACCACAAGGCGAGAGGGTGACCGCGCGGACGGTCGGATAGCTAGTGACATCCGTGCGACGCCCGAGGGGAAGAGGAAGAGGACGTGGGCCCGACAAGAAGAAGGGCGAGGACGATCGGGGGAGGGGGGGCAGGGTGGCGCTGACAAGCTTGGAGTGCTGGGCAAGCGCAGGGCCGGCGAGCTGCCGACTAGACCCGCCGGAAAACTGCTCAAGACGGGCGTGATTGTTGTCGATCATAGGCAGATGGACGGGGGGCAGGCGCTTGGCGCAGTGGGCAGGGGCGGTGTATGCGATGTTAGTGAGATTGTTGCACTTGGCGCGGGCGCCGCCGCGAGCGCGAGAGGGTTGGCCTCGGACGAGATGCAGATGGTGGACGAGGTGAACGGCGATGATGGCTGCGGTGTCGTCGGCTGCTGTGCCTCGTCGGCTGACCTCCGCGAAGGCATGGGCAGGCTTTTGGAATTGGCGCAGGTCGAGGAGGGGGCGTTCCGACACGTGGCGTGCTTTTTGTGAGCGGAGCAACGACGGATCGGGGGCGAAAGCCGTGTGCTGTTCCATACGCAGAGCAGGGTGCAGGGGGATGGGCGTGTAGTATATGCCTCCTGGTCACTGGTTTCCCTGTAGTAGCTGCTTTGTTTTTTAACTTGCTTTTTAAATGCTCAAGGATCGGACAAGAGAGTGGACCTGGAAACCTCTGGTTGGATGGGTATTCGGGACACATTGTTTTTGCAGGCAGCGTCGTGAAGTCGACCTTGACTGACTATTCAAACTCAAAGTTAGTTTCAGCCTTGTCGAGGGCGAGGGATGTATGCACTGCTAGGCCTTGCTCTTAGTACGGCATAGAGAGGGGGAGAGGGAGTGGGGGGAGGGGGGGGGGGGGGAGGGGGAGAGGGGAGGAGGAGGGGGTGGGGGGCGAAGGGAGGCCGATACCGAAGTATGATGTAGCTCTCGCTCACTGATGTTGTGTGGCAAAAGGGTACCCCTTTGCAACACGTGTGATGCGCGCGATGGCAACGTACCGACGGTACCTTAAGAAGGACAACGCTATGTGCGTGCATGTGTTAGACCCGTTGTACAACGCGAATGGCGGAGCGGTATGTGTATGTACCAGGTACTATATATCTTGTGCTCCCACGATTGAATGTACGTATATGTAGTAATGGCTCGAATGAACGCATGGCATTTGTTGTTGTACGGTCGTATGTCGACGTTTTTTTTTTGTATGTACGTACCCTAATGATGATTGCCGTTTTTTTTTTGCCCTCTCAACTGTAGTAACGATACTGTAAAAGTCACCATCTACTTGTAATGCAGCTATATATACGTACGAGAGAACCCCAGGCGTGCGTTTGGCTAGCATTGTTTGGAAGCAGGTGATTTTCTGTGGTAGGCCGCATGCCGAGTTTTCAAGTGCATGGTAATAAAACCACATCGATCGGCTTATTTCGCACCAGGGCACCTGGTGCCTTAGTTTCCCAAGGGTGTACTTAGTTGAGTATACGCTCTGAGTTACCCGGGTACCAGACCTGGTTGTTTTGGTCATACTCGGGTATTTACCCGAGTAACCTCAGTGTACTAAACATGCCCTTGCACTTTCATGCCGTGATTGCGTGGAGCATGATGCGGAAAGAAAACCAAATGGACAGTATCGTATACCAGGTAGATTGTGGATCCAACTTGGCTGTCTTTTGCTGATCTATATCGACTCGGAGGAAGATATTGACCGGTTCTGGTTTGTGCCCAAGTTGGATTGGCTGCGTTTCTGCGGATAGGGGTCGGACCATTGCTGTTGCGATGGTAATGAATACCCTCAATAAATCCATGTAAAAAGACCATTGCTACGTAGCATACGTGTGTGAAGTTAAATCATGCCTGGATGATGAAAACAAAGCTGTAATCATTTTATGCATTCCAGCTCAACCCGTGGGACGTTTTGCCCTCAATGGCCTTCTGGACCAAAACTGTGCTCATGTACCGGTAGGTGTTTTCTTTCTCCCCCCCCGCTATATATGCCTTCAATTTTTCGCGCACAGGGTTCAGTGATTTCCTCTGCTCGTCGTTTTTCTTAATTTTTTTGCTTTCTTGCGCTTTCGCACTCCGTTGACGGCAGATATATGTGTGTTTTAATGAACAGTCAGTTGTTTGGTCGACCATAAAACCAGGTCCTTTCCTACTGCGTATCTGGTACTTGTTACCCTGTTGGAGCTTCAGACGGAAAAATCAAGGCTTCTGACGAGTCGGGTCGGGCCAGGTTGACCTGACCAGACCCGACTTGACCCGACCTGACCCGCACCCGACCCGACCCGGTGATACTGGAAAAAAAATGCTTTGTTGGCTTTTGTTTCATCGCAGCGCTTGCAAGCTTTATCCTTTCGAACACAATGACAGTGTAAATGAAGACCGCGCCACATCGATAGGTCTAGAGTGCGGTGCAACGCGGTGGTGGAGGAGCGCACACCTACGCGCGCCGCTTAATCGTGCGACCACTTCACCAGTTTTTTTTTGTTTTTGTTTCGGGCTGATCAAAGAAACGCGCAAAATAAGTTTTGTCCCAAGACTCGCGTGCACGACGAGGGAGTTTCTCCGAGGCGTTTTGTCTCCCCGCAGTGACGGGGATGCATAATGCCTGTGGACGCTGGGGTTTGTATAAGTTTAAGTCAGGCCTTGGTACAAGGCCAAGGTGCATCGCGCTCGGTGACGAAGCGACGTGAAGGACACAGAAGCGCTCGGTATCATCCCGCCGCACAACAAACACCCCACCTCCTACCCCCCCCTCGCCCCCCGTCCCCCCCCCCCTCAACCCCGCTCCCCACACCTATCTCCCCCTCCCCAGGATAGGAGTAGGGTAGCATCCATTATGCTCTTTTTTTTTGCCGTTTTTCATGCGGCTAAAAATAGCTAGTAATTAATTATGCTTTCCCCCCCACTTTGTTATGTTTATGCACCTGTTATGCTACGTTGTTTCGGGCCAATTAGACTCATTCTGGGCGCCTATGGGCTCGTTTTTGAGTTGTTATGCTCCTAGGGTAGCATCCATTATGCTTTATTTTTGTTTGTTTTTTATGCCGCTAATAAAAGCTAAGTTATGCTTTTTTAATTCCACTTTGTGATGTTTATGCACCCGTTGTGATACCACCTTGTTTGGGACCAATTATGCTCATTATTGGCGCCTATGCTATTTGCTAGAGATTGTTTCGCCCGTTTAAGTGTAATTTGTGTCAGTTTATGCGGACATGTTCATATGCTCTCCAGAAATCGCGTACTATAGCGCTCGGGGAGCGCGTAAATGCCCTCCACAGCACCCCAAATGCCTCATAGGCGTATGGAATAATCAGCGTATGATATGCTGTTTTAGGCTTGTTATGCTCATATATGGTTATACCGAAAATCAAGCTAGCAATCCTATTTTGAAAACAATTTTTACTATGCTGAAAAAGTCAAACTATTATGCCGAAAGAATTGCTAGCATAATGGATGCTACCCTAGAGAGGAGTTGAGACCTCCTGTGTTCAGGATGTGTACCCGTGGATCGGCCATGGTTTTACTAGTTGCTCTTTTTTTGGTCGCTAACAATGCCACAACTGGCGCCCCAACGCTGTCGGGTAAGGTCGCACATGGCGATATAATTTGCAGCCTTTTCGGAGACGGGCGGTTTTGCGGATTCCCAAGGCGCATGCTTGTGCCCAGGAATAGAGAGAAAACAATGCCGTGCCCGCAGTTTCCGAATTGGCTCTAGGTTGCGGCGGAGTGCATCTGCAATAGAAGCATGGCGCGTACGGCTTTCTTTGTGTTGCTGAGGTTCACGTGTGGTGTTGGTAGACACCGCAATACGTCACGCCCTCCCGTTTGGATGACGGGCGTAACAATTGCGAGAATATAGACTATTCCCCTTGCGCAGTCTAATGGCGTAATAGTTAATATTCAAGCCGCCTTCCTCGGTGTCTGCACAATCGGACTAGTTGTTGGGTGGGTAACACGTCGCGACACCGATTTTATATTATGTACATTCCTTTGGGAACTTGCACGTGATGATACTTTTGCCCCAGTCTGTTTTACTGGTGTTTCGCATGCTTGCGCAGCATGAACAAATCATGGCTTGACTCACGGCCCAGGGGAAACCAAAACACGACGTGGGAAGTCTTGCGCGACAACTATCCCGGCGTAGAACCCCTTCTGTGCGGTACCCAAACCTCGTGAGAAAAAACAGCGCCCAGCTACCCACCCACTCATACACGGACTCTCAAAGCCACCCATCCGCCCACTCACCCACCCACCCACCCGCTGAACGCCTATATATGCACTTCATCAGGCTTAGTATAATAAGTACATTGGCGTGACTTTCGTGGGTGACTCATGGGCGACCCATTGTAGACCGCTGGGTAACCCATAGGCGACCCATGAATGACGACTCATGTGTTACGATGGTACTAACATTACGTCATGAGTGACCCACGGGCGACCTATGGGCTGGTTGCCTAGGTTGGCCTAAGGTCTCTGGCGCGACAATAAAGAGCGCGTTCGTCAGACAGACGAAAAAAATACATAAAAAATAGGATCGCGTTGCTTTTCACGCCAGTTTATGGTACATCGAGGGAATAGGTCACAGGAAACCAACCAGCTCAAACGCGCGACACATCAACAGACCTTTAGCGCACGACGACTCACATCTTCCCGGTAATTTCATTGAATGTACCTAAAATATAAAAAATAAAAATTGGCCACGTTTTTTCCTTTTTATTGTTTTGCTAATCACATCTATTATCTTCGCACTTTTCTTTTCTCTTTCTCCCTCCCTATTAATAGACGCAACTCAAATCCAGGGCCACCAAGCAGGTTATTCTCGCCCCACTCCCCCACTACGGCGCGTGCCTTCTTTTTTATCGCGACAATATTTCAGCCCTTTCTTCTCTCGTCGATTCGAATCGAATTGCACCTACCCATGCAGCTACAAATAGGCGCTCTCGGCCAAGGCTATGGTAGGATATAATCATCGGGCACCCCATTTTTACTGCCGTATTTGAGCCTCTCGCAGCACGACTGACTCCGTACCCCACTGCCAAAAACATTTTTCAGGCGGTTTGTTTGGCCTGGCGTGCGCTGGCCACGCCAACGCGGATATCCTATCCTCGCAAAACTAAAACAGCACGAAAATATTCAGACCGCAAAAGGAGCAGGGGGGCCACTCGCGCGAGTGACGGACCCCGAGCCACTGCAAAACAGGCTCCAAAAGTTACCTTATCTTCACCACACCCTTGATTATTTTATTTTATTTTATTTCAAGTTATGTTTGCAGATTAACTCCACTATGTTCGAAATAGCGGCCGTGTGTATCGACTGAGTTGCGGTAGAACATGTGATTGGATGATTTGAATAGCGGAACCATCGATCTGAGGTTGCCGAGCTAGCACATAGAAATACTCTTTGTGGTGCTGCGGTAGTTCGGTAGATTGTACACACCTAAGGGTTATACATTGGACTGTAGGAGTATGTATGGTACATTGGACAATTGTCAGGTAGAATACTCCTGTATTGTTGCTAGAAGTCGGATTAACGGCTTACTGCCGTGATCGGTACGTTGCATTGGTCCGACTGTGTGCATCTCCGAATTGGCGTGGGAGCCCGCAGCCTGTGTGCTCCACCCACTCGTTCACTCCACTTCCCGACCTGTCTATCCATACCAAGGTCTTATTAATACAATATATCTTTCTGCAGGAGTCACGGATTCACCAACACGCTATAGCGCATCAGTCGGCTACTGCTTTGTCGCCCTGGACTTGCTCGACTGGTCTGTCGAGGAAGGCTTGATCACCCTGCCTCATCATGGCTGAACTGGGGAACGAGAATCCTGCGGTCAACCCATCTCAGGGTGGATCGCAGGAGGTTGGTGAGAGGATGGGTTCCTCAGAGACACAGTTGTCTGAGCTTGCGACTCTAGTGTCATCTCAGCAAGATCTACTTGAGTTGATCGTTGAGATGCAGCAAGGAAAGGAAGTGGAGTCCTCTGGTTCTGAGCGTGTTGCACCTAGAGACACCGCACTAGAGGCTGGTGCGCACCAATCGGGTGCCACCGGCGGGGCCGCGAGAAGTACGGGCGGCGATGCCCAAGACTTTGGCGTGTCCAGCATGCGGGTTGGGAGTAGGAGTGTTAGCTCAGGCTTGAACCCCCATGTATCTGCTGAAAATCGTTCCTCTGCTCCTGCAGTAAACTTTGGTTCGATTCACGGGACTGTCGGTAGGGCTGCTGTAGGTAGCCAGCCCCCTGTTCCGCCCGCTCCTTCTCTGTCGAGTGAGTGGTGGGAAAACGTCGCCAGTGGAAACACACTGACTCCTGGGGCGGACATTTCTGACACAGGAGAGAAGTTGGGTAGGGGTCCTTTCAAGTTCCCAAAGCTCCTGGTTTTGACGGCAGCGACGTGTCGTACCCCTCGTCGCAGAACGTTCTGCTGAGTGCCCGACACAACAACCTGTATGAGGCGTTTGTTTCCGAGATTGATATTCCGATTGCAGACATTGGTTTTGACTTGACCCCCTTGGTAGAGAAGGGTTTCAGTGTGGGTGTGATTCGTGAGGCGGAGGTAGCTTGGTGGTTTCTGTTCGACTGCTTGAAGAAGGATAGTCTGAAAACGATGACTAGGCACGCTGGTTCCTTCAGCAAGGAGTTTCGTGTGCTAAATGATCATTTTCTGCCGTTGAGCCAGAGTCAGACTCGTGTGCAGGAGGAGGAACTGAAGTCACTGCGCATGCGTTCGAACGTAAATCCCGCAACGTTCTTTGCATCCATGAGAGAGACGCTTGGTGTTCTGCAAATGCTTGAAGTCAAGAAAGATGACAGGGAGGTGTGCAATCCGATGCTTGAAGGGCTGTCGCACGAGTACAAGACTTTGCGTGAGACTCTTGTGGTGTTCTGTCCGAATGACCCAACGTCCATCGAGACTAAAGTGCGTGAGCGTTACCTAGACTTGCAAGCACAGGGTGGTTCGAAGAAGCACAGTAGTGCTGCTCTGGTGTTTAGGACTGGGAGGAAGAGTAGCAAGGAGCACAACAACAAGCCGAAGTCTAACTCCGAGTCTGATTCGTTCAAGAAAAATACTTTTCAGGGGAAATGGTTCAAGTGTGGGGAGAAGGGTCACTTGAGGAAGGACTGCCTGGCTCGCATCATCGCTCATTCTGCACAGACTGGGAAATCCGAGGCCGACGAGGATGAGAGCGGTGATAAGTCTGACATTTCTTATTGGAGTGTCTGCTAGCACGCCGTAATTATGTGATTGTGCAGGCATGTGAAGAGTTGGGCAGTATGATGTACGATGTTTCTGGTTTGAAGTGTCTACTAACATCACGAGATGATCTGATTTTGAGCGCTGTCAACAAGGGTAAGATTATGAACGCTGTTAATAAGTCTAAGTATTTCGAGGATTGGTATGCGGACACGGGCACTGCTTTTCACATGACAGATCCTCTCGATTGCATGAAGGATTTTTGAGCATTGCCAGAAGAACGTTAACGGGATAGGTGGCGTGTCTTGTGAGGTAGAATTCTCTGGAACACTGGAGTTGGTGTTTGTGACTGCTGACAGCGAGTTTTCAGTAGAGCTGAAGAACGTGTCGTACTTTCCCAACTTGGATACAACCTCTTTTCTCCGAGCGCAGAGTTTGATGGCGAGTCATGGAATGGTCTTATTGGTCCTGATGATGTTATGACTGCTTTTCAAGGACAAGTCACTTTTCAGAACTTCGATGGCATGCTCATTGCGACTGCGAATCGTCTAGGAGAAGACTCTATTGGTACGGTGTTGGCTGCCTTCACTCCTTCGAACCCCAAGCATGAAACCGCGATGGATGTGAACGAGTTCCACAACATTTATGCTCATTCGCACGAGGGATTGCTTTGTACTACTGCAAAGCGACTACGTACCGAGTTGGTTGGTGACATGCATGCTTGTACGGGATGCTCAATGTCGAAGGCTATTAGGAAAGGAATTTCTCATGAAACTAAACGTAGATAAGATAAAAAGTTTGGCAGAGTTTTTGTTGATCTGGGAGGGAGGAAGGACGTTGCGTCTGTAGGGGGTAAACATTACCCCATGATTGTGAAGGATGATTTTACAAGGCGTGCATGGATGTATTTTCTGATAAATAAATCAGACGCTGGCAGTGTTTTCCGAAGTTTTCTTGCGAGTGTGCGTGCTGATGGGATCCCATCATTGGTTGAGATTGTTAGATCTGACAATGGAGGGGAGTTTTTCGGGGGGGAATTCACATCTGTGTGCGATGACCTTTTGATCAAACAAGAGTTCACTCCGGCTTATTGTCCGCAATACAATGGTGTTGCAGAGCGTGGGTTGGGATTGATTGAGGAGGCCGCGATGGCGGCTCGTATTCAGGCGAAAGTTATTTTTGGGCATGTGCAGTTACCTAAGACTGACAAACTCTGGGCTGAAGATATGCACTGGGCTTGCGAAGCAATGAACCACACCGCATGTTCTGCTAACCCTGACTCTAAGTCACCGTATGAGATGCGGTATGGAGAATCTCGTCCTGCTAGACCGTATCCGTTTTTGAAACAGGCGTACTGCAGGTGGCAGCGACCGTCGAAGTGGTTACCGAAGGGTGAGAGTTGCTTTTATGTCGGTCCTTCGAGAGACCACCCCCGTGATTGTCATAGAGTACTTACGAGGGCCGGGACTGTTCAGGACACGAGAGATGTGACGTGGGAGGTGTTGCCGTCACAGCTCCCTCCACTGCAATCTTCCTTGCCGATAGAGGTCGCAGAGGAGGGAGGGAAGGAAAGTGACGACGATGTAGAAGCCGAGGGATGGCCGATTGTTGGGAGAGGAGTTGCCTACACACTTTTACGACGTGATGTAACGGCTTCTGGTGCAAGTATCGATGAGATTGTCAGTGTTGATGCAGGCAGTGTAGGCCAATCCCCCTCTGTTCCATCTTCCCCCTCTGAACCGTCTTCGCCCGTGAACAATTCCTCTGATAGAGCAGCTCCTTCTGTGTGTTTTCCAGCGCCTGAGACTGATGGGGAGGGGCAGGGCGGGCAGGAGGCAGGGGAGGTAGAGGTGGGGAATCCGGGAGGGGATGATGAGGTAGAGTCGATTGGGCCGGGAGGGCATGATGATGTAGAGTCGATTGGGTCGGGAGGGCCGGTATAGGCGGGGGCACCCCCTCCAGCCGCTCGACGTCCGCGACATGTCGCTGAGCTTGCTGACTTCAATACTCCTGCGCGTGAGAATGATGAAGTAAGAGACGGTAGAACTCGCGCGCAAACCCGTGCAGTTAACCAGCAGAGCGTACCCGGCCTCGTGACCACCCTAGGACCCATCTCCGCATCAGAGATAGTATATGCACTTGTAGCGGAGCAGAGAGCAGGTGACGAAATCGAATTGCCGAAAGATCTGGTTCAGGATGTTGAGTCAGAGCCTGGTAGCTATCAAGAAGCCCAGCGATCAAAGTACGCCAAGATTTGGGAGGTAACCAGGTTTGCCGAAATTGAAGGCTTGATAAGAGCAGGAACGTTCACGTTAGCAGTAAAGGTCCCAGTAGGCTGCAATGTGATTGATGCTAGATGGGTTTTCAAACGGAAAGCAGACGAAACAGGGAAGATAGTAAAGGCCAAGGCTAGGCTTGTAGCAAAGGGCTTTAAGCAGAAGTATGGTGTGGATTATCTTGATACTTTCTCGCCTACCGCAAATGCTGCATCTCAGCAATTGTTAGTAGCGTTGGCGTACAAGTACGACTTGGAATCACTCCACTGGGATATTGAGCAAGCGTTTGTTCAGTCGGAGTTAGATCACGAGGTGTTCTTGAAGTTGCCTCCTGGCTGCAGTTCGATGTCAAGAAAGTTTGCCCGCTTGAGCAAGAGTTTGTACGGATTGAAGCAGGCATCTAGAACATTCTACAAGAGACTAGTGTCGGACCTGAAGAGGATTGGTTTTGAGCAGTCTATGTTTGACCCCTGTGTCCTGCGTTTCATCATGGGAGACGAGGTAGTAAGGATGGTCGCGATTCACGTGGATGATACTCTGTATTCAAGAACTAAGAGTCTGGCTAAGATGGTTGTGGAAGCACTAGGTGACTCTCTTCCTACGAAGAACTTGGGTGAGGTCAAGTTCTTTCTTGGTTACAAATTTATTCGCGACCGCGAGGCTCGCACGATTGGGATTTCTCAAGAGAGTTACATCAGGAGTGTTCTCGAAAGATTCAATATTTGTCACCCCAGCTCTATCCTTGCTTCCCTCGCCAACGATAGCAGGTCCTTGAAAGAGGATGGGGGGGCAGGAGATGTGCCGTTGCGAGAGGTGGTGAGGAGCCTGATGTTGATCGCCAGCCAGACGAGGCCCGACATCTCGAATGCTGTGCGGGCTGTGGCGAGGCACTCTCACGAGCCAAAGAGAAGCCACTGGAAGGCAGCCCAGAAGATCCTGAATTATGTTCTGTAAACGGCGCATCTAGCTATGAAGTTCAAGCAGGACAGGTCGGTAGACGTAGGCACGTTGGTGTTTCGTAGATACCGACTTTGCGAGAAAGGCCACTGACCGTAGATCAGTTTCGGGAGCGATGGTGTTTGTGGCTGCGATGCTTGTGGTTTGGATTTCTAGGACGCACAAATGCGTTTCACAGTCGACTCTGAATCAGAGAATCTTGCGATGGGCGATGGTGTGAAGGAGGCTCTGTTTGTGAACGGAATGCTTCAGTTCCTGAGGCCTAGTAGGAAGCCTCGTAAGACCGACGTCCTTGAGGACAACGAAGGAGCGATTGTGCTTGCAGATAATCCGCTTAGCTCGAGTAGGAGTAAGCACATCGATGTGAGGCACCACTTTCTTAGGAATTTGACCGAGGAGGGTGTGATCGAGGTCACGCATGTCCCCAGCGAAAAACAGCATGCGGACATCCTCATGAAGGCTCTGCCGAGAGATCTTTTTGAAGTTCACCGCGACTTTGCACTTGGCTCGAGGCATGAGAAGTAGAAGTCTGAGTCGTACTCTTTTTTGTTTGTTTTCTTTGATATATATCTTTGGTCTGGTAGATACAACAACCCCTAGGGAGGGTGATCGTGATAGCAGCCGTGTGTATCGACTGAGTTGGGGTAGAACATCTGATTGGATGATTTGAATAGCGGAACCGTCGATCTGAGGTTGCCGAGCTAGCACATAGGAATACTCTTTGTGGTGCTGCGGTAGTTCGGTAGATTGTACACACCTAAGGGTCATACATTGGACCGTAGGAGTATGTATGGTACATCGGACAATTGTCAGGTAGAATACTCCTGTATTGTTGCTAGAGGTCGGATTAACGGCTTCTTGCCGTGATCGGTACGTTGCATTGGTTCGATTGTGTGCATCTTTCCGAAGTGGCGTGGGAGCTCGCAGCCTTTGTGTTCGACCCACTCGTTCACTCCACTTCCCGACCTGTCTCTCCAGACCAAGGTCTCATTAATACAATATCTCTTTCTCCAGAAGTCACGGATTTACCTACACACTAGCTACAGCAGTATACTAGAGGACACATTTCTTAAGATATACAGGTAGTAATATTAATAAGCCATACATAAATGGGCAAGTAATTACGTACGTGGGGGACAACCCATGGGGGCCACTAACATAACGTCGTCAGTCACCCACCACGGGCGACCACCCACCGGTGACCCACGGGCGACCCATGCGCTGGTAGAATGAGCTCACGGGGTGACCTATGGGCGACCCATGAGTTACTACCACCAAATAATGGGCGATTCATGGTTGACCTAGGAGCCATGGGCCAGTATCATGAACTCGTCAGTTCCCATGAACGACTTATAGGTGACTCATATTCATAGCCTAGTACCGCACCGTCATGGGTGGCCCATGGGCGGCGACCCACGGGTGATCAATGGGCAACGCACGGATAATGCCTGGGCGACCCATGGGCGAGTCAGGGGTGACGATCCATGGGATGCTAATGTAACGTCATGAATGCCGATGGGCAGGCCCATGGGCTAGTCCCCTAGTTTTATCTATCAATAGGGTCTTTGTCGGACACATGCCACGGTGAAGTTGTAAAGGTGCATTTTTTTTCTTTTTAGGGCTTCTCCTTGAAAAGCTTCATTACCGATCTTACCCAATGGAATATTTAGAGCGACAACTAGACAGAGCAACCCCAAGGCCTACGAATACCAAAATACTCGGAAATTCAAAACAAAGAATGCCGTTTCCCGACGATTTTGGGTTAAATAAGGAGCCATGTCGTTCAGAAACAAAATTGTCCAAAAGTGGTACCTCTATCCCGGCACGTTTCGTCGTGACCTTAGCAAATGAGCCCGTCAGGCGCAAAACAAAATCCGTATACGGTATACTGTTCAAACCCTAGCGCCTAGGTATACAAAAAAAGTCGGAAATTCAAAACAAAGAATGCCGTTTCCCGACGATTTTGAGTTAAGGAGCACCGCCGTACAGAAACAAAATTGTCCAAAAGTGGTATCTCTATCGCAGCACGCTTCGTCGTGACGTTAGCAAATGAGCCCGTCAGGCGCAAAACAAAAATCCGTATGCGGTATACCGTTGTTTTCACACCAGTTTACGGCACATCGGGAAAACACTCCACAGGAAGTCAGCTCACACGCGCAACAAACCACCCGACACTAAGGGTACAACGACCCCTATCTACCTGGTATACCGTTTTCTGTCTATAATACAGCATAAATAATAATACATCACAGCTGATAAGCAATTCATGCATCCGCCTAAAACGGCCCGTGACTCAAAACAAGTGATCACGAACCACTAGAATATGCGTTGCCTAAGTTGTACCCAAATTAATGAGCCACAAGGAGATAATGCTATAGCGCGGCCGCCCATGCGCTACTAAAATAACGTCGCGAGTGACACATTGGCGACTTATGGGCTACTAATATAACGCCACGAGTGACACATGGGCTATCCTTGGGCTACTAATTAATGGTACGATACAGTCATGGGTGACCCATGGGCTAATACCATAGGCTCCTGGGTGATCCATTTGTGACCCATGGGCTAGTATGTACCACAAATCATGGGATCCCCACGGGTGACGAATGGGCGACCCACCCTCCCACCCTCCACTCGACTCCACCCACCCACTTCAATCCACAACCTGCACCCCTCTACTTCCCCTATCCATTCCGCCCACCCACTGAACCCATTTACCCCACCACTCCACACATCATGCGGCCCGTTAACTCCCCAAGGCTTCTGGAATAAACGCGATGGACATACCATGGGCGTTCTACAAATAGCGCCTTGTCCCCTCCCGCTTCCCGTCACGTGTTCTACCCATCCACTGCCGACGTGGGTTCACTTTACGAGTACATCGCGACCAGTCTTGCGCAGACTCCAAGGCGCGCGGGACCCCAAATAGTGTATTAGTGCCGACGCTTTTTCCCAAAACCCGTTATCCTTGTCTACACTACTGCTCTTCTTACTGTTTCCACTGCTGCTGCCACCCAACGAAGTGCAAAACTTCACCAAGAAAAACAACGCGGTGCATATACATGGCGACGGTGAAGGCTGCAGGCAACGGTTGGTGGGTCGGACCACCCAATTTGAACCCGCCACAAGGCCGTTCGACCACACTCCCCCGACGGACACCGCCCGGTCGCCATGTACTGCACCGAGCTAACTACATATATTTTGGGTGGGGGGTGGCGCAAGCGGGCTGTACCGTGGAGAACCAAGCTAATAGCACGGTGTGGGCGCACTATCACTCCTGCGAGAGGTTCGCGATGCACCATCGTTAACCTGCAAGCACTACTGTATCGCCAACATCACTACGTCCGCCACCACTCGCTGTCTACGCCGCCACCCCGCACGCCCGCCACTATCATTGAGTTGTACCCCTCTATTGTATTGGCACACAATCTGCCATCATTCGCCAGCCTACGCCATGTCCAAATTGTCCGTGTGCCTCTCAGATCATCATCTAGCCGCTACAGTGTGGGGGATCGATAGCCAGGTTCATAAGCCTTTTTTCCTTTTAATGGCTGTGAACATATGGCGATCGAGTTTGATTGTATTGTGCAGGGTAGATGGCTTTAGCTCCGGACAAGGGAGATGATCGTGCCACGCAGTGTGTACTTGACCAGGTGCATACACGAGGTAGTTACATAGTATACTCATGGTTGTATCTAGAAGTGGGCATACCGGAAAGCACTATAGCCATTCCAAGTTGTCATCCGTATCGAACAATGAACACAAAGTACCGAATTCCGGCTCTACAGGCGGTTTGTTCGTTGCGGCTCGTCCTTCATGTGAATCGCTGAAAACCTCCCGGCGCATCGAGCTTAGTGAAAGCAAATTCTGCCTGGTTGCCGAAAAGCCGATGTGCTCCGTCCCGGCTTCTGGGGATGCGAAGGTCTATGGTCTAAAGACTAAGGCCAAACCTGGTACCTGGTACATGATAACAAATACATCGTCTCTCCTGCTCCGAGGTTTTCAAAACGGGCAAAAAAACGCGTTAATTGCCAAACTTGTCTGTGTTCTCAAATGTCCCCCCTCCTCCTTGTCCAAGATTCTCAACAAGGGGCAATAAACGCGTTTAATTTCAATTAGCAGCGCATCTTCCGCATCTTCATATCCACGCTGCGACAGCGAACCTCCGTACACGTTCATGTCGCGTCCAGTGCAGCGTTGAATGCGGCGTAGGACAGCTGCTGTCGTCGTAGTGCTGTACAAGCAGAACAGGGCAGAGCACGGAAGCTTTGTGATAAGTTCCACGGAAGCATGAACAGCATGCACGACGCGTTCGCGCGCATGATATTTCATAGGCCAGGCGTGTGGATTGCTTTGCTATCGTGTTGGCGCGTTTCTAAAGGAGGCTTCTCTCCGTCTCGCGGGACGTCGTACATTGAAAGAAAAAAAATGTACGTGGTATGAAAGGGATATTATCGGGAGTTTTGATGTTTCTATCTTGCCGTGTTAACGAAAAATACGCGACAAGCATTGCACAAAAACATCCGAACTGTGGGGTCGTGAATTCTCTGCAACGGTCGGCTATTACAAACGTTGACACGTTTATGCCCTCGCGTACAAGACAAACCACATCCGATCGAACCTAAACTATCATGCTATTGATAGAAAAAACAAACAAATTTTGGATTTCAAGCTGCTCCGTGAACGAGATGAAGGCGCTTCGCGGCCCGAGCAACGCTTCTCTCAATGCCATCAATAGATGTAGAGGCTTCTTCAAAGGCGATATAAAATTCCCAGTCAGTGATTTACCAGAAGAGGTAAACTAACCTCACCTGCTTCGCAAGAACTTTGTCACGCTCCGGAACACACCTCGCCCCTCCATCCCCGCCACTCTCTTCGCCACATGCTCGATGTCATCACCACGCTCGCGCGCTAAATCGCTCTCCATTCATCTATTCTTTAGCCGTCGACGGTACCGGCTGCAGTATCCCCCCCCCCCGCCCTCCCCTTGCTAACCATCTCCGTTGCTCTTGTCGCCGCGCGGCCGATGTCATTGGCCAGTTCGCCCTCCTCGGGGCTCCCCATTCATCTTTTCTTTTGCCGTCGACAGCACCGGCCGCATCATCCCCGCCCCCGCCCCGCCCCCGCCAACCATCCCCACCACTCTTTTACCCACACGGTCGATGTCATCGCCACGCTCGCGCGCCCCGGGGCTCCCCATTCATGTTTTCTTTGGCCGTCGACGGTAGCAGCTGCATAATTCCCCCCTCCCCCCGCACCCTCGCCAACCATCCCCACCACGTTTCTCACCGCACGGTCGATGTCATCGCCACGCTCGCGCTCTTCAGAGCTCCCCATTCATCTTATTTTTGACCGTGCACGGAACCGGCTGCATCATTCCCCCCTCCCTCGCCACCCTCGCCAACCATCCCCACCGCTCTTTTCGCCGGACGGTCGATGTCATCGTCACGCTCGCAATTCCCCCCCAGGGCTCCCCATTCATCTTTTCTTCGACCGACGACGGTGCTGGCTGCATCATTCCCCCCCTTCCACCCCACCCTCGCCAACCATTCCCACCATTTGTCTCGCCGCACGGTCGATGTCATCACCACGCTTGCGCTTCCCGGGGCTCCCCATTCATCTTTTTTTTCCCGTCCACAGTGCTGGCTGCCTCATTCCCCCCGCCCCCCCGCCTCGTCAACCATGCCCACCGATCTTTTCGCCGCACGGTCGATGTCATCGTCACGCTCACAATTCCTCCCCAGGGCTCCCCATTCATCTTCTCTTTGGCCGACGACGGTGCTGGCTGCATCAAATCCCCCTCCACCTGACCCTCGCCAACCATTCCCACCATTTGTGTCGCCGCACGGTCGATGTCATCAACACGCTTACGCTTCCCGGGGCTCCCCATTCATCCATTCTTTGGCCATCGACAGTGCTCGCTGCATCACCCCCCCCCCCCTCCGCCCAGTCGACCATCTCCACCACTCTTCTCGCGGCACCGTCGATGTCATCGCCACGCTCGCGCTCCCCGAGGCTCCCCATTAATCTTTTCTCTGGCCGTCACCGGTACCGGCTGCATCATTCCCCTCTCCCTCGCCACCATCGCCAACCATCCCCAACACTCTTTTCGTCGCACGGTCGATGAGATCGCCACTCTCGCGCTCCCCCCCCGGGGCTCCCCAACAATTGCTTCTTTGGCCGTCGACAGTGCTGGCTGCATCATTCCCCCCTCCACCCCCCCCTCGCCAACTATTCCCACGACTCTTCTCGCCGCACGGTCGATGTCATCGCCACGCTCGCGCTCCTCAGGGTTCCCATTATTGTTTTCTTTAGCCGCCAACAGTGCTGGCTGCCTCATTCCCCCCTCCCCCCCGACTCGCCGACCATCCCCACCACTCTCCCTGCGGCAATGTCAATGTCACCGCCACGTTCGCGCTCACCCCCCGGGGCTCCCCACATTCCTCTTTTCTTTGGCCGTCGACAGTGCTGGCTGCATCATTCTTCCCTCCACCCCATCCTCGACAACTATTCCCACCACCCTTCTCACCGCACGGTCGATGTCATCGCCACGCTCGCGCTCCCCGAGGTCCCCATTCATCTTTTCTTTGGCCGTCGACAGTGCTGGCTGCCTCATTCCCGCCGCCCGCCCACCGGGTCAACCTTCTCCACCACTCTCCTTGCGGCACTGTCGGTGTCATTGCCACGCTCGCGCTCCCCAGGGCTCCCCATTCATCCTTCCTTTGGCCGTCGACGGTACCGGATACATCATTCCCCCCTCCCCCCCCCACCCTCGCCAACCATCCCCACCACACTTCCCGCCGCACGGTCGATGAGATCGCCACGCTGGCGCTGCCCTCCCGGGGCTCACCATTCATCTTTTTGTCGGCCGTCCACAGCGCTGGCTGCATCATTTCCCTCTCCACCGCCCCCTCGATAACCAATCCCATCACTCTTCTTGCCGCACGGTCGATATCATCGCCACGCTCGCGCTCCCCAGGGTCCCCATTCATTTTTCTTTGGGCCAACGACAGTGGTGGCTGCATCATTCCACCGCCCCCCCGCCTCGTCAACCATGCTCACCGCTCTCCTCGCCGCACGGCCGATGTCATCACCACGCTCGCGTTCTTCGGAGCTCCCCATTCATCTTTTCTTTGACCGTGCACGGAACCGGCTGCCTCACCCGCACCCGCCCTCGTCAACCATCCCTTCCACTCTTCTAGCCGCACGGCAGATGTCATCGCCACGCCCTCGCTACATGGGGCTCCCCATTAATGTTTTCTTTGGCCATCGACGGTACCGATTGCATCATTCCCCCCTCCTCACCAACCATCCCCACCACCCTTCTCACCGCACGGTCGATGTCATCGCCACGGTCGCGCTGCCCCATAGGGGCTCCCCATTCATCTTTTCTTTGGCCATCCACAGTGCTGGCTGCATCATTTCCCCCTCCACGCCCCCCTCGCCAACCATTCCGACCACCCTTCTCGCCAAACGGTCGATGTCATCGCCACGCTCGCGCTCCCTGGGGCTCCGCATTCATCTTTTCGTTGATCGTTGACAGCGCTGGCTGCATCAATTCCCCCTTCCCCCCTCCTCGTCAACCATCCCCACCACTCATCTCGCCACACGGTCGATGTCATCGCCACGCTCATGCTCCCCGGGGCTCCCCATTAATCTTTTCTTTGGCCGTCGACAGTGCCGGCTGTATCATTCCCCCCTCCCCTTCCCCTCCGCCAACCATCCCCACCGCTCTTCTTGCTACACAGTCGATGTCATCGCCACGCTCGCGCTCCCCGGGGCTCTCCATTCTTTTCTTTGGCCATCGACGGTACCGGGTGCATCATTCCCCCCCCCCCCCCCCCCCCCCCTTGCCAACCATCGTGACTACGCGTCTCGCCGCACGGTCGATGAGATCAACACGCTCGCGGATCCCGGGGCTCCTCATTCTTCTCTTCTTTTACCGTCGATGATAGCGGCTGCATCATTCCCCCCTTCCCCGGCCCCTGCCAGTCATCCCCACCGCTCTTCTCGCCGCACGGTCGATGTCATCACCACGCTTGCGCTTCCCCTCCGGGGCTCCCCAGTAATCTTTCCATTGGCCGTCAACGGAACCGGCTGCATTATCCGCCTGCCCCCCTCCACCCTCGTCAATCATCCCCACCACTCTCCTCGCCGCACGGTCGATGTCATCGCCACACTCGCGCTCCCCGGCGCTTCCCATATATCGTTTCCTTGGCCGTCAACGGTACCGGCTGCATCATTCTCCCTCCACCCCCCCCTCACCAATAATCGCCACCGCTCTTCTCGCTACACGGTTGATGTCGTCGCCACACTCGCGCCCCCCCCCGGGGCTCCCAATTCACCTTTTGTTTGGCCGGCGACAGTGTTGGCGGCATCATTCTCCCCGCCACCCCGCCCTCACCAACCATCCCCACCACTCTTCTCGCCGCACGGTCGAGGTAACCGCAACGCTCGCGCTTCCCGCGGCTTCCCATTCATCGTTTCTTTTGCCGTCGACAGTGCTGGCTGACTCCTTCCCCCCTCCACCCCGCCATCGCCAACCATTCCCACCACTCGTCTCGCCGCACGGTCAATGTCATCACCACGCTCGCGCTCCCCGGGGCTCCCCATTAATCTTTTCTTTAGTCGTCGACAGCGCTGGCTGCATCATTCCCCCTTTCCTCTCCCCTCGTCAGTTATCCCCAGCACTCTTCTCGCCGCACGGTTGAGGTCATCGCCACGCTCGCGCTCCCCGGGGTTCCCCATTCACCTTTTCTTTGGCCATCGACGGTGCCGGCTGCATCATCCTCCCCTCCCCGCCCCCCTCGCCGTCGATCTCCACAGCTCTTCTCGCTACACAGTCGATGTCATCGCCACGCTCGCGCTCCCCGGGGCTCTCCATTATTCTTTTCATTGGCCGTCGACAGTACCGGTTGCATCATTCCCCCTCCCCCCCCCCCCCATCGCCAACCATCGCCACCACTCGTCTCGCCGCACGGTCGATGAGATCAACACGCTCGCGGATCCCGGGGCTCCTCATTCTTCTTTTCTTTTACCATCAATGGTACTGGCTGCATCATTCCCCCCTTCCCTCCGCCCCTGCCAATCATCTCCACCGCTCTCCTCGCCGCACGATCGATGTCATCACCACGCTCGCGATCCCCCTCCGGGGCCCCCCAGTGTATTTTTCTTGGCCGTCGACGGAACGGGCTGTATCCTCGGCCGCCCGCCCTCACCCTCGTCAATCATCCCCATCACTCTCCTTGCTGCACGGTCGCCACACTCGCGCTCCCCGGCGTTCCCCATTTATCGTTTCTTTGGCCGTCGACGGTACCGGCTGCATCATTCCCCTCTCCCCTTCCGCTCGCCAATCATCGCCACCACTCTTCTCGCTACACGGTTGATGTCATCGCCACACTCGCGCTCCCCCCCCGGGGCTACCAATTCATCTTTTCTTCGGCCGGCAACATGGTTGTCGGGATCATTCCCCCTACCACCCCGCCCTCGCCAACCTTCTCCACCACTCTTTTCGCTGCACGGTCGCGGTCATCGCAATACTCGCGCTTCCCGGGGCTTGCCGTTCATCCTCTCTTTGGCCATCGACAGTGCTGGCGGCCTCATTCCCCCCCCCCCCCCCCGCCTCGTCCACCATCCCCACCACTCTTCTCGCCGCACGGTCGGTGTCATCACCACGCTCGCGCTCCCTGGGGCTCCCCCTTCATCTTTTCTTTGGCCGTCGACAGTGCTGGCTGCATCATTACCCCCTCCACCCCTCTATTGCCAACCATTCCCGTCACTCTTCTCGCCGCATGGTCGATGTCATCGCCACGCTCGCGCTCCCCCTCCGGGGCTCCCCATTAATCTTTTCTTTGTCCGTCGACAGTGCTGACTGCCTCATTCCCGGCCCCCACCGCCTCGTCAACCATCCCCACCGCTCTCCTCGCCGCACGGTCGATGTCATCACCACGCTCGCGCTCTCCGAGGCTCCCCATAATCTTTTCTTTGTCCGTGCGCGGAACCGACTGCATCACCCCCCCCTCCCCTCGTCAACCATCCCCACCACTCTTCTCGCCGCACGGTCGATGTCATCGCCACGCTCTCGCTACCTGGGGCTCCCCATTAAGGTTTTCTTTGGCCGTCGACGATACCGGCTGCATCATTCCCCCCTCCCGCCCCACCGTCGCCAACCAACGCCACCGCTCTTCTCGCTACACGGTTGGTGTCATCGACACACTCGCGCCCCCCCCCGGGGCTCCTCATTAATCGTTTCGTTGGCCGGCGACAGCGTGGGCGACATCATTCCCCCCGCTACCCCGCCCTCGCCAACCATTCCCACCACTCTTTTCGCCGCACGGTCGATGTCATCGCCACGTTCGTGCTTCCTGCGGCTTCCCATTCATCGTTTCTTTTGCCGTCAACAGTGCTGGCTGACTCCTTCCCCCCTCCACCCCGCCCTCGCCAACCATTCCCACCCCTCTTCTTGCTACACGGTCGATGTCATCGTCACCATCGCGTTCACCCCCCGGGGCTCCCCATTCATCTTTTCTTTGGCCGTCGACGAAACCGGCTGCAACATCCCTCCTACCCCCACCCTTGTCAATCGTCCCCACCACTCTCCCCGCCACAAGTTCGGTGGAATCGTCACGCTCGCGTTCCCCAGGGCTCCTCATTAATCGTTTCTTTGGCCGTCGACGGTGCTGGTTGCATCATTCTCCCCTCCCCGACCCCCTCGCCAACCATGTCCACAGCTCTTCTTGCTTCACAGTCGATGTCATCGCCACGCTCGCGCTCCCCGGGGCTCTCCATTATTCTTTTCCTTGGCCGTCGGCAGTACCGGTTGCATCATTCCCCCTCCCCCCCCCCCCATCGCCAACCATCGCCACCACGCGTCTCTCCGCACGGTCGATGAGATCAACACGCTCGCGGATCCCGGGGCTCCTCATTCTTCTTTTCTTTTACCATCAATGGTACTGGCTGCATCATTCTCCCCTTCCCCCCGCCCCTGCCAATCATCCCCACCGCTCTCCTCGCCGCACGTTCGATGTCATCACCACGCTCGCGACCCCCCTTCAGGGCCCTCCAGTGTATTTTCCTTGGCCGTCGATGGAACGGGCTGCATCATCCGCTGCCCGCCCTCACCCTCGTCAATCATCCCCATCACTCTCCTTGCCGCACGGTCGCCACACTCGCGCTCCCCGGCGTTCCCCATTTATCGTTTCTTTGACCTTCGACGGTATTGGCTGCATCATTCCCCCCTCCCCTTCCGCTCGCCAATCATCGCCACCACTCTTCTCGCTACACGGTTGACGTCATTGCCACACTCGCGCTCCCCCCCCGGGGCTACCAATTCATCTTTTCTTTGGCCCGCGACATGGTTGTCGGGATCATTCCCCCTACCACCCCGCCCTCGCCAACCTTCTCCACCACTCTCCTCGCCACACGGTCGAGGTCATCGCAATACTCGCGCTTCCCGGGGCTTCCCATTCATCCTCTCTTTTGCCGTCGACGGCGCTGGCGGCCTCATCCCCCCCCCCCCCCCCCCGCCTCGTCCACCATCCCCACCACTCTTCTCGCCGCACGGTCGATGTCATCACCACGCTCGCGCTCCCTGGGGCTCCCCCTTCATCTTTTCTTTGGCCGTCGACAGTGCTGGCTGCATCATTACCCCCTCTACCCCGCTATCGCCAACCATTCCCGTCACTCTTCCCGCCGCATGGTCGATGTCATCGCCACGCTCGCGCTCCCCCTCCGGGGCTCCCCATTAATCTTTTCTTTGTCCGTCGACAGTGCTGACTGCCTCATTCCCGGCCCCCACCGCCTCGTCGACCATCCCCACCGCTCTCCTCGCCGCACGGTCGATGTCATCACCACGCTCGCGCTCTCCGAGGCTCCCCATAATCTTTTCTTTGTCCGTGCGCGGAACCGACTGCATCAACCCCCCCTCCCCTCGTCAACCATCCCCACCACTCTTCTCGCCGCACGGTCGATGTCATCGCCACGCTCTCGCTACCTGGGGCTCCCCATTAAGGTTTTCTTTGGCCGTCGACGATACCGGCTGCATCATTCCCCCCTCCCGCCCCACCGTCGCCAACCATCGCCACCGCTCTTCTCGCTACACGGTTGGTGTCATCGACACACTCGCGCCCCCCCCCGGGGCTCCTCATTAATCGTTTCTTTGTCCGTCGACAGTGCTGGGTGCATCATTCCCCCCTCCATGCCCCCCTCATCAACCATTCCCACCACTCTTTTCGCCGCACGGTCGATGTCATCGCCACGCTCGGGCTCCCCGGGGCTCCCCATTCATCGTTTCTTCGGCCGTCGACAGTGGTGGCTGCATCATTTCCCCCTCCACCCCGCCCTCGCCAACCATCCCCACCCCTCTTCTTGCTACACGGTCGATGTCATCGTCACCATCGCGTTCACCCCCCGGGGCTCCCCATTCATCGTTTATTTGGCCGTCGACGGAACCGGATGCATCATCTCTCCTACCTCCACCCTTGCCAATCGTCCCCACCACTCTCCCCGCCACACGGTCGGTGGAATCGTCACGCTCGCGTTCCCCAGGGCTCTCCATTAATCGTTTTTTTGGCCGTCGACGGTGCTGGCTGCATCATTTCCTCCCCGCCCCCCCCCTCGCCAATCATCCCCACCGCTCTTCTCGCCGCACGGTCCCCGTTATCGTCGCGCTCGCGCTCCCCGACTCTCCCCATTCATCTTTGCTTTGGCCGTCGACGGAACCGGCTGCATAACGCCCCCCCCACCCCCTCGTCGCCAACCATCCCCACTACTCGTCTCGCCGCACGGTCGATGTCATCGCCACGCTTGCGCTCCCCGGGGCTCCCCATTAATCTTTTCTTTTGGCCGTCGACAGTGCCGGCTGCATCATTCCCCCCTCCCCCCCCCCCCCGGCAACCATTCCCATCACTCTTCTCGCCGCACGGTCGATGTTATCACCACGCTCGCGCTCCCCGGCGCTCCCCGTTCATCTATCCTTTGGCCGTCGGTTGTACCGGCTGCATCATTCTTCTCTCCCCCCACCCTTGCCATAGTTTGCTTCAAACCCGACAAGACGCTCTGTATCACTCCGAACGTGTTGGCTGCTGCCTGTCGCGATGAGCGCAGTACATTACGCACAAGCCGCGGTGGCGCCACGCCGTCTCCTGGGGGGCATTGGTCAGCAGGTCTAGAACAAATGGCGTTGCTGGGCGCGTCATCCAAAAACAAATCCAGTTCTACGAACATAATATCTTGTCACTTCCATCGCTGTGCAGTCGTTCACGTCGACGGCCTCCTCGGTCGTTGCGCGGAAAAAAAACATACCCGTCAATGCCGCGTCTTGTTCAGCGTTGGACGCGGCGTGTGACATCAGCAGTTGGCGCGATGCTGGACAAGCGGAACAGGGCAGGGCGGAGAAGTATTTTGGTAGGTTCTGAGGAGGAATGAACAGCAAGCACGACGCGTTCGTTTGGATGGCATTCAATATTTCGTTATGTAGTTTGTTGCGCTGTCACTGAAGGGCGCTCTTAAAGGAGTGTCCCGTCCGTTTCGCGGGGCGTGGTCTATACAAAGAAAATAAACGCACGGGATAGTACACTTTGTGATTAATTTCACTGTGTTGACACGTCAACGTCTCGAAACGATGCCCACGTACTTCGGGCGACACACGATAAGGAAAGTTACATGTCCGCGGAATAGAGGCTCGGACGTTTGCGCGGCCGTGCCAAAGGGCTCGTGTCGATATTATTGCTCCCCCCATTCAACCCACCAACAAACCGTTTTTGGTGGCCATGATAGGGCATCAGCTGGGTGGGATGCATGTGCCGCTGTGTGCGATCGACTAAGGGCAGCGTTACGTAGGCGATACTGTAGTACACCATAGCAGTCCAAGCCAGCACAGGAGAGGTGGTTACACAGTACAAAGTAGCATGTTGACGAAGAATGCCCGACAAATGTGGCAGTATATAATCCGAATTGTTGTGTCGTAATTTCGCCGAAACGGTTGTCTATGACAAACTCCGAGGTGTTGTACGTACCCTCGCGTGCAAGAACATACATACCAGGCGTGAATTCCCCAACAAGCAGTACTACGTAAAAGCGCAAAGTTCAATTGTAAAGCTTCTTCGTACGCGTGAGATGCAGGCCCTTGTCGGCTTGTGGCTCGCTTTAGGTGGAAGCGCTTTGTCTTAATCCTCGATAGCAGCCCCCTTAGGTTTATAAAATAAAATGCCCTCCTCTAGTAGCATTCTGCGTAGTATCAAATGAATCTCACCTGCTTCACAGAAACCCATTAATTAGCCGGAACAACCCCTCCTCTTGCAACCCCACCACAAACTGTACCACACCCTCTGCGCCATCAGCCACGCTGGCGCTCAACGCGGCTTCCTGGTGAGCGATTCCTTGGTCGCCGATGCTACCGACCATATTACCCCCTCTCCCCTCCTTTGTGAACTTCGCCTTCTTTGTTGGTGATTCGCTGCAGGCCCCACCACTCGCCCCGTCTCCCCCCGGAGGCTCTGGCTCTGGCGGCGTCCTGTTGAGTCGAGCGCGGCACATGACCGTGATGTATCGCCGGCGCCACGCCCTGTCCGCTGGGGCCATAGCTAGACGATGAAGCACTAGCGGGCTGTCGCTGGCCTCCTCATCTGCGTCAATCCCGAGAACGTCCGCCACGGTATTGTCGTCGGCGTTGACGGCCGTCTCGTCGGCGCCCCACCTCAGAAGGAGTTGGACCATTGGGGCAGCGCTGTCTTCCGAGGACCTGAAGGCTGCGTAGTGGAGCGGAGAATACCCGGAGTCGTCGCGCGCTTCGATGTCGGCGCCGAGTTCCAAGAGGACCTCCGCGGCTCCGATCGCCTGCCACCAAGAAGCGTCGTGGAGGGGCGTGCTCCCATCGTTGTTGCGAGCATTCAAATCAGCCCCCGCCTTAACGAGCGATTTGATGACGTGAAACTCGTCACGTTCGTTGACCAAGTGCAACGCCGTTTGGCCATTCAGGTCGATGGTGGTAACACTCGCTCCGCTCTCGATGAGCATGTCCACGATTTTCCCACATCCGATGGCGGCAGCCATTTGCAACGCCGAGGTATGTCCGTGGTAGAGACTTTCGATGTCTGCCCCAGCTTCGAGGAGCTCCTTCACCGCGTCGGAAGCCTCGGCCGTGGTCGCCTTTTGGAGTGGCGTATAGCCCTCTCTATCCACCTTGTTCAGGTCGGTGCTCGATACGCACAGAGCTTTCACGCATTCGCCATTGTTATGGAAAGAGGCAGCGTGCAGAGGCGTCCCCCCCTCCAAGTCCTCCATGTTGGTGTTGGCTCCGGAGTCTACGAGCACGCAAACCGCGTCGACGTTGCCGGCCTTGGCGGCTTGGTGCAAGGCGGTAATCCCGCCCGAGTTGGCAGCGTCGACGTCTGCCCCGTAGTCGAGGAGTATCGTCATGACATCGGCGAATCCTTCGTGGGCGGCGAGCTCCAGGGCCGTGTTGCTGCCCGGATCGGAGCGAAAGTTGACGCTCGCCCCCCTTTTCAGCAGAGCTTCGACCATGAGAGGTTGGTCGGTCAGAGCTGCCACTTGAAGCGCGCTGTGGCCAGTCTGATTCACCGAGTCTGCAGGTGCATGGTGGTCCAGAAGCACGTGCATGACGAAGTGCTTACGGGCGACAACAGCCACAAGAAGAACGCAGTCCCCGCCTGAGCAGACGGTTTCCGGAGAAGCCCCAAGGTTGAGCAACTTTTCCACGAAAACCGCAAGGCCTTTTTTAGCAGCGTGTTCGAGCGCAGAGGCCAACCACCTTGCCACTTTTCCCTTTCTTGTAGCCGCTTTGAAGGTGACATCGAATACATTCAATTTGTCTTCTACGGTCATCATGTTCATGATGTTGCGCACCAGTATGCGGTTCCTAGGCATCGTGCTTGGAGGGCGAAACAACAGAGTTTTGTCCGAAGTCCGTCGTAGAACACCCCGCCTGAGGATCCACGGCACATAAAGTAAAAACAGTGCTTCAGCTGCATAATAGTGATGATGATAATGGTGATGTTTTCACGATAGCTCTTTCCCTGAATCTATCAATAGCGTGTGGCCACAAAAACAAAAACAGGCTTCAAAACAAGCGTCCTGGTAAAAGGAAAATCGGCACCAAATAGCACGTGCGCCGCAGTATGATCTACAGTCGGGCAGTGATCAAGCCCCCGTCATATGCTGCGCGAATCGCCGGGAAACATGAAAATGATGTGTATCATGCACAACGTAAAATGTACGAAGGCTTTTTTTGTTAGATCCTCCTGGAGATCCGGGTAAAAAAAACTTAGCCTCCATACACTTTCGTTTGTGTACCCATTTTTGTCCATCTACAAAACGCAGACTTGGTGTTAACCTCGCCGCTTCGGTTAGGTCAACACCGTGGACTTGCCTGCCTGTTATGGTGTGCTCTCCGTAGACGGATAGTTTATAGATTCGAGGTGAAACCACGTGATATTAGATGTCACTATTAATAGATTTCACACTCACGTCAAGACCATTATAGATGAGCGATAATGTAGGTGACGATGATGGGACAAGCAGGACGCCCCTCATCTCACTACCCTGCAGTACCGTGCTCTACCCTGCCTGACCCTGTCATGTTTGTCTTTTAGCATTCTATTTAGGGAAATAATGCACAAGCTTTGAGCCTAGCCAGCGAGCCATGAGGAGAGACGAATAAAGACACCGGAAGTCATGAGGGGCACGCTTCCCAACACCGACCAACCACGCATTCCCCACTCGGAGTACTGTGATATTTGGCGTCGTCGGCCGAACCATATAAGGTTAACGAAGGCATAATAATGAGAAAAAACATAGACCAACAAAGAAAGAGAGATCAAAACGTAAACCGTAATATATAAACACAAACAATACCATGATACACATATCACGCTAGCGCCTCGGCCAGAAATACGCTCTCGAGGCGTTACGGGGTGCTTCCGTGCGTTCTCGACGTATTATTATCCCGAGATTGCTCCGATTGTCCCCAGATAAATGAAACCGTCTTATTTCTGTCGTTTTGAGCTCTTCGAGACCCGTTTCGTTTTCCCGTGCGCAAAATAATACGGCATTTTTGTTTTTTAGAGCCACAATATTCGAACTGTTCAAGAACACAAGAGTTTGCCGAGTGTCGAGTCGACGTGTCGACGCGTCGAGCAGTATCGCCAGGAAAGGTGCCTCAACAATTCCGTCTGCGGTGAAGAGGACACAAAAAATATGAGCCAGAAAACGATTCGCTCTGGGGGCGAAAAATGCCTTTGAAACAAAATTCACCAACGTACGGCGAAACAGACGCAAAGAAAATCGTTCGTACTGAAAAGCACCCAAAAAACGAAAACGTCGGTGGCGAAAAGCGACCTTTGTTCGCCCCCCGCGAAAAAAGTTGTGGCCCTCAAAAGAAGATGCGCGGCAAGCCGTGGCTCAGTGGATGCTGCTCTAGGCGAGATCCTCATGAAAAACACAAATGTTCACTATTAATATTAATAGCGCAACAACAGCGC
The DNA here is from genome assembly GCA_012845835.1 of Undaria pinnatifida. Lineage (NCBI taxonomy): Eukaryota > Phaeophyceae > Laminariales > Alariaceae > Undaria > Undaria pinnatifida. The sequence goes on from JABAKD010000010.1 coordinate 11,773,285, forward strand.
AGCACCTAATCGCAACCCAGCTCCGTGTATACATAATACATATCGCTTGCAAACCAAATACTATCTGACGCTGTGTCACCATCGCAGGTATTGCGCTTGGAGGGCGGAGAAACACGATTTTGTCCCATATTGCAGGGGAGTCATCGGCTTATTATGTCCTCCAAAAGATGTACACCCACGGTGGTAGCAAGCGCGATCGAATTGGTATCACAAGCAGCTCGCAAAGATGAGTATCGACGGAGGTAAAATGCTCGATCTCACAGCTACGTACGTACGTACGCATGATACGCATCTGAGACGCATGCTACGTGCGGTAGATGTGCGCCACTTTCTTCCTGAGGTTTTCTCCAATTTGGGAGCTCAAAACCTTTCTAAAATAAAAACCGAATTGGAAAAAAAATAAAACTGCTGCTGGATTAAAAAATCCCATCGCCTTGGTACACAACGGGAATCTGGCAAAGAAATGGCCCATTATTTTTTTTTTTCCCGACGATTTTGGGTTAAGGAGCCCCGTCATTCAGAAAGCAAAACGGCCAAAAAGTGCTACGTACCTCTATTATCGTAGAATGAGTCCTTGAGGCAGGTGTAATCGTTTTCTTCGTACTTGGTACGTACGTACGTATGATACGCATCTAAGGCAGGTTTAATTGTTTTCTTTTTGTGAAAAAGTCCCGTTTGTTGATACCCACCTGCTATAATACCGGTGTCGAGGGAATAAGCGCAGTCCTCCCCCACCCACGCAAGAGGAAGTGGTGGTGCCTTGGTGAAGCTAGCAGTTTCTACCAGTCAGAAGAAAAAAACACTCAGTTGTGCAATTCTGCGCCCGCACCAATCATTTCAAGCAAGAAAGTATTGGATTAGATCAGGCCTCCTGCCCCAGCCCGGGGTTCTACCCATGCTTCACTGTTTTCTTGTGCTCTCCATTTTCCACTGGACTGGGGTCGGCTGTCTTGCTCAAACTTTCTTCAACTCTAACATACCGCAGCGTGCAGGCGGAGAAAGGCTCGGGGAGGGCGGTAAATCGATAACTGTCGCGTGGTAGGCCTTGCGCTACCGCTTAGAGGCACGGGCGCCCTTCTGCTCAGCGCTCCCCGCAGGGGCACTATCAATTGTAGCCACTGTTTTTTTTTCAACATCCAGCGGATGGGGAAAAATAAAGCTTCAGCTCGCCACACTTTCTCGTATTTTCATACACGCGTCGTGTGTCAGTTTACCTCAGTTGCGTTCGCAATCCAGCGCTATCTGGCGTGTCGTTCAGTTCCCGTGACAGCGATAGTGCGAGCTGTCCCTACCGGTGGTCCCCGTTACTACTCCAGCAGCACAAGCTGCCGTTGTACACGGATGTGTGAGTATGTCGACCCGACGTGACCCCTGGGGGTCAGGTGCGGTGGAGATAGCTATTATTAATAGATCTCTAGTCTAGCCACCCGGAACAATACTAATAATAATATGATACTAAATGTTCGGTATTCCGCTCCCGATCTTCATGATCTCAACACCGCGTTCGCCGGCGATTGCTATGCGAACCTCCGACGAGTACCCGAAAAGCGTGCATCACGCACCGTGTTCCACAGCAATACCTGGTAAGGTCTAACAGCGCTTGTAGCTGTGTTGACGAACCCTTTAAGAGTGGCTGCCGAATCGAAACTGAGACTAAAGACGACAAGAAATCCCGATGATAATCGTGTACTGAAGACGACAAGAAATCCTGATGATAATAATCGTGTTCTTCATGTGTACTGACGCCCATGTACGGTATCACATGATAACATGATACAGCAGCAGCAACGTGACAGACTCTGAGTTGCACGTGCACGAGCAACAGCGAATGGATGCAGCGCAACAGACAGCCGGCAGGCCTCATGCTGGGCAAGAGAAGGTGCGATACAGAGACAGCAGCATGATCGCAAACAGCCGCTAATAGACAAACGATCCAGGACAACCGGTAATATCCATGCCTTGGGTAGTGAAAAAATGCTTCAGCTATGATGCGTGCAATAGGATATGCCAGTACCTGGTAGGATCTAACAATTACCGTACCTGGAAGTTGATTTCACGTGACACCTTGGACACCTGAACACCTCAGCCGCCGCGGAATCGTAGGATGTAGTTATGCTAGATCGCACGTGGATGAAGGGCGCAGAGCTAAAAGGAGAGTGGAGAATGGACAGGGTGGCAGGATTCCAGGATACCGTACAGGATACAACGCACAGCGAACGATGCCCATGCGGCGCAAATAAGAAGGTAAACAGTCAAAAATCCAACTCCCGTACTGTAGTCCAGTGTTTTTGGTGTTCTTGTGTAACACACCTACTCGTGATTCAGCCAATCACCGTGAAGTACGATGAGAACGCACCAATAATAGAACCGCAAACGACGTGTGGATGTGTACCAGGTGTATGATACCTGGCATGCGGTACAGGCAGGGAGAATATATATGTAGTGTAAGTAGAGCGTAGTACTCGCGGCGGCCAGCTTGTGGTGGGGCAAAACCCGGAGTAAACCGTGCAGCTCTTAAGTACTGTACGGGTCGCGTGGGTTTCCCGTGGAAGGTACCATGATATATGACACCAGGTCTCGTACCGCGCCGAGCCATGGCCGTTGCGTGCTGAGCATTCCCGACAATCCCGAGGCAGTCCTCACAGCGATCAAGCCAGCCTTGCTGCTGAAGCACACAACTTTGAAAGTCGATTCTGGCCGCTGATTGGCCTATCAAATCCGCCAGATGCTCTCTTCTGGAAGGTTGGTGTTGAACAGCAATATTCCAGCCATAGAGCCAACGAGATTCCGCCTCAGGCAGGAGCAAAAAGGACCCATCCCCATTTCAGGAATCCTTAGTGCTTTCCACGCCACGTGCTGCATGCAGTAGGATGAGTGAAGACAACGCCAGGTCTTTCAGGATGAAGGCAATACCAAGTGTTGACATTCATGGCTTTGCTGGTAGGTATGCTAGCAGCTCTCGCAAAAACATGCCTACAGCGTTGCGATCCGTCTTTATAGCACAACGCGTGCCAGCAGAAGAGCACAACACAACAACAGCAAAACATAAGAACTGGCCATCACGGAGAGGAGCAACACAGTAACAGCACCAGCACCGACAATACCAGCAATAAGAAAACATTGTGCAAGCCAAAGGAGACCCATCCTCTTGTTCCTCACGTTCTTCTCTGTCATTTAATGAGATCCGACACAAGCAACCCTTCTACCGAGAGTGGCCGTGAAAGATAACCATCATCAAGTGGACAATCAGCTTCTTCGGCGCGCTACCGTCGCCGTCGGATCCCGCCATTACCGCCACGTTGGTGCAGCTACAGCACACGCCTTCAGAAACACATCGCCCCTCGCTCACCGACACAAAAAAACTACGAGTTGCTGCCCGATCGGAAAGGTTAGAACTCCTCGCCCTGCTCTTCCTCGCCCTCCCCCCCCCCCCCCCCCCCCCGCCTCTCTCTTGTCTCTACCGTTGTTTTAACGTGTCTACGGCAATAACCAAATAGGACATACATGGTAAACAACCTGGTCAGAAACTCGGATTGGGTCTAGAGAAACTCGGAATCTTCAATGCAAGAAGACAGTCGCGAGCCGCGATACCGTCGGGACCCGAGCTACGGTAGGAGAGAAACCTCATTTCATGACCGGGGTCAGACCGCTATGAAAGCCACTAGGCGAACGGCCCTGCCCCTCTCACTAGAAAGCGCGTGCGTAACAAATAAGATAGATATGATACACGTACACATCGCGGTGCACATTGCGGATGGTTTTCCAAGGCGCATGCTTGTGCCCAGGAATAGAGGGGAAATGATGCCGTGCCCGCAGTTTCCGAATTGGCTCTAGGTTGCGGCGGAGTGCATCTGCAATAGAAGCATGGCGCGTACGGCTTTCTTTTTGTGTATGCTGAGGTCCACGTGTACTGTTGGTAGATACCGCAAGACGTCAAGCCCTCCCGTTTGTATGACGGGCGTAACAATTGCGAGAATATAGACTATTCCTCTTGCGCAGTCTAATAACGTAATAATTAATAATCAAGCCACCTTCCTCGGTTTCTGCACAATCGGAACAGTTGTTGGGTGGGTAAAACGTCGCGACACGGTTTTTATATTATGTACCTTCCTTTGGGAACTTGATACTTGTGCCCCACTCGGTTTTACTGTTGTTTCGCATGCTTGCGCAGCATGAACAAACCATGGCTTGACTTACGGCCCAGGGGAAACCCAAACACGACGTGGGAACTCTCGCGCGACAACTATCCCGGCGTAGAACCCCGTCTGTGCGGTACCCAAACCTCGTGAGAAAAAACAGCGCCCAACTACCCACCCACTCACACACGGACTCTAAAAGCCACCCACCCACCCACCCACCCACCCACCCACTGAACTCCCAGACATGCACTGTATCGGGCTTAGTATAATGGGTACATTGGCGTGACTTTCGTGGGTGACTCATCGGCGACCCATTGTAGACCGCTGGGTAACCCATGGGCGACCCACGGGTGACGACTCATGGGTTACGAGGGTACTAACATTACGTCATGAGTGGCCCACGGGCGACCTATGGGCTAGTTGCCTAGGTTGGCCTAAGGTCTCTGGCGCGACAATAGAGAACGCGTTCGTCAGACGGGAAAAAAAACTTGAAAAATAGTATTATAGCGTTGTTTTTCACGCCAGTGTACGGTACATCGAGGTAATACTTCACAGAAAACTAACCAGCTCAAACGCGCGACACACCAACAGACCTTTAGGGCACAACGACCTACATCTTCCCGGTATTCCGTATTTCGTCAAATGTACCTAAAATAAAAAAAATAAAGTGGCCACAGTTTTTTTCTTTTTTTTTGTTTTGCTCATCACATCTATTATCTTCGCACTTTTCCTTTCTCTTTCTCCCTCCCTAGACGCAACTCAAATCCAGGGCCACCAAGCAGGTTATTCTCGCCCCACTCCCCCACTACGGCGCGTGCCTTTTTTATTATCGCGATAATATTTCAGTCCGTTCTTCTCTCGTCGATTCGAATCGAGTTGCACCTCCTCATGCAGCTACAAATAGGCGCTCTCGGCCAAGGCTATGGTAGGATATAATCATACGAAAGGGCATCCTACTTTTACTGCCGTATTTGAGCCTCTCGCGGCACGACTAACTCCGTACCCCACCGCCAAAAACATTTTCCAGGCGATTTGTTTGGCCCAGCGTGCGCTGGCCACGCCAACGCGGATATCCTATCGCAAAACTAAAACAGCACGAAAATAATCAGACCACAAAAGGAGCAGGGGGGCCACTCGCGCGGGTGACGGACCCCGAGCCACTGCAAAACAGGCTCCAAAACTTACCCCCTTTTTACCATACCCTTGATTATTTTCATTTTATTACATTTTAAGTTATTTTTGCAGATTAACTCCACTATGTTCGTGATAGCGGCCGTGTGTATCGACTGAGTTGCGGTATAACGTCTGATTGGATGATTTGAATAGCGGAACCGTTGATCTGAGGTTGCCGAGCTAGCACATAGGAATACTCTTTGTGGTGCTGCGGTAGTTCGGTAGATTGTGCACACCTGAGGGTTATACATTGGACCGTAGGAGTATGTATGGTACATCGGACAATTGTCAGGTAGAATACTCCTGTATTGTTGCTAGAGGTCGGATTAACGGCTTTTTGCCATGATCGGTACGTTGCATTGGTCCGACTGTGTGCATCTTTCCGAATTGACGTGGGAGCCCGCAGCCTGTGTGCTCGACCCACTCGTACACTCCACTTCCCGACCTGTCTGTCCAGACCACTTGAGGTCTCATTAATACAATATCTTTATCCAGAAGTCACGGATTTACCAACACGCTATAGCGCATCAGTCGGCTGCTGCTTCGTCCCCCTGGACTTGCTCGACTGGTCTGTCGAGGAAGGCTTGATCACCCTGCATCATCATGGCTGAACTGGGGAATGAGAATCCTGCGGTCAATCGATTTCAGGGTGGATCGCAGGAGGTTGGTGAGAGGATGGCTTCCTCAGAGACACAGTTGTCTGAGCTTGCGACTCTAGTGTCATCTCAGCAAGATCTACTTAAGTTGCTCGTTGAGATGCAGCAAGGAAAGGAAGTGGAGTCCTCTGGTTCTGAGCGTGTTGCACCTAGGGACACCGCACTAGAGGCTGGTGCGCACCAATCGGGTGCCACCGGCGGGGCCGCGAGAAGTACGGGCGGCGATGCCCAAGACTTTGGCGTGTCCAGCATGCGGGTTGGGCGTAGGAGTGTTAGCTCAGGCTTGAACCCCCATGTATCTGCTGAAAATCGTTCCTCTGTTCCTGCAGTAAACTTTGGTTCGATTCACGGGACTGTCGGTAGAGCTGCTGTAGCTAGCCAGTCCCCTGTTCCGCCCGCTTCTTCTCTGTCGAGTGAGTGGTGGGAAAACGTCGCCAGTGGAAACGCACTGATTCCTGGGGCTGACATTGCTGACACAAGAGAAGTTGGGTAAGGGTCCTTTCAAAGTTCCCAAAGCTCCTGGTTTTGACGGCAGCGACGTGTCGTACCCCTCATGGTCGCAGAACGTTCTGCTGAGTGCCCGACACAACAACCTGTATGAGGCGTTTGTTTCCGAGATTGAGATTCCGATTGCAGACATTGGTTTTGACTTGACCCCCTGGGTAGAGAAGGGTTTCAATGTGGGTGTGATTCGTCAGGCGGAGTTAGCTTGGTGGTTTCTGTTCGACTGCTTGAAGAGGGATAGTCTGAAAACCATGACTAGACACGCTGGTTCCCCCAGCAAGGAGTTTCGTGTGCTAAATGATCATTTTCTGCCGTTGAGCCAGAGTCAGACTCATGTGCAGGAGGAGGAACTGAAGTCTCTGCGCATGCGTTCGAACGAAAATCCCACAACGTTCTTTGCATCCATGAGAGAGACGCTTGGTGTTCTGCAAATGCTTGAAGTCAAGAAAGATGACAGGGAGGTGTGCAATCCGATGCTTGAAGGGCTGTCGCACGAGTACAAGACTTTGCGTGAGACTCTTGTGGTGTTCTGTCCGAATGACCCAACGTCCATCGAGACTAACGTGCGTGAGCGTTACCTAGACTTGCAGGCACAGGGTGGTTCGAAGAAGCACAGTAGTGTTGCTCTGGTGTCTAGGACTGGGAGGAAGAGTAGCAAGGAGCACAACAACAAGCCGAAATCCAACTTCGAGTCTGGTTTGTCCGAGAAACATACTTTTCAGGGGAAGTGTTTCAAGTGTGGAGAACGGTCACTTGAGGAAGAACTGCCTGCCTCGCATCATCGCTCATTCTGCACAGACTGTGAAATCCGAGGCCGACGAGGATGAGAGCGGTGATAAGTCTGACGTTTCTTATATGGAGTGTCTGCTAGCACGCCGGAATTATGTGATTGTGCAGGCATTTGAAGAGTTGGGCAGTATGATGTACGATGTTTCTGGTTTGAAGTGTCTACTAACATCACGAGATGATCTGATTTTGAGCGCTGTCAACAAGGATATGATTGTGAACGCTGTTAACAAGTCTAAGTATTTCGAGGATTGGTATGCGGACACGGGCACTGCTTTTCACATAACAGATTATCTCGCTTGCATGAAGGATTTGAAGCCTTGCCAGAAGAACGTTAACGGGATTGGTGGCGTGTCTTGTGAGGTAGAATTCTCTGGAACACTGGAGTTGGTGTGTGTGACTGCTGACAGCGAGTTTTCAGTAGAGCTGAAGGACGTGTGGTACTCTCCCAGCTTGGGATACAACCTCTTTTCTCCGAGCGCAGAGTTTGATGGCGAGTCATGGAATTGTCTTGGTGGTCCTGATGGTGTTATCACTGCTTTTCAAGAACAAGCCAATTTTCAGAACTTTGATGGCATGCTGATTGCGACTGCGTATCGTCTAGGAGAATACTCTATTGATACGGTGTTGGCTGCCCTCACTCCTTCAAACCCCAGGCATGAAACCACGATGGATGTGAACGAGTTCCACAACAGCTATGCTCATTCGCACGAGGGATTGCTTGATACTACTGCAAAGCGACTACGTACCGAGTTGGTTGGTGACATGCATGCTTGTACGGGATGTTCAATGTCGAAGGCTATTAGGAAAGGAATTTATCATGAAACTAAACGTAGATAAGATAAAAAGTTGGGCAGAGTTTTTGTTGATCTGGGAGGGAGGAAGGATGTTGCGTCTGTAGGGGGTAAACATTACCCCATGATTGTGAAGGATGATTTCACAAGGCGTGCATGGATGTATTTCCTGATAAATAAATCAGACGCTGGCAGTGCTTTCCGAAGTTTTCTTGCGAGTGTGCGTGCTGATGGGATCCCATCATTGGTTGGGATTGTTAGATTTGACAATGGAGGGGAGTTTTTCGGGGGGGAATTCGCATCTGTGTGCAATGAGCTTTTGATCAAACAAGAGTTCACTCCGGCTTATAGTCCGCAATATAATGGTGTTGCAGAGCGTGGGTTGGAATTGATTAAGGAGGCCGCGATGTCGGCTCGTATTCAGGTGAAAGTTCTTTTTGGGCATGTGCAGTTACCTAAGACTGACAAACTCTGGGCTGAAGATATGCACTGGGCTTGCGAAGCAATGAACCACACCGCATGTTCTGCTGACCCTGTCTCTAAGTCACCGTATGAGATGCGGTATGGAGAATCTCGTCCTGCTAGACCGTATCCGTTTTTGAAACAGGCGTCCTGCAGGTGGCAGCGACCGTCGAAGCGGTTACCGAAGGGTGAGAGTTGCTTTTATGTCGGTCCTTCGAGAGACCACCCCCGTGATTGTCATAGAGTACTTACGAGGGCCGGGACTGTTCAGGACACGAGAGATGTGACGTGGGAGGTGTTGCCGTCACAGCTCCCTCCACTGCAATCTTCCTTGCCGATAGAGGTCGCAGAGGAGGGAGGGGAGGAAAGTGACGACGATGTAGAAGCCGAGGGGTGGCCGATTGTTGGGAGAGGAGTTGCCCACACACTTTTACGACGCGATGTAACGGCTTCTGGTGCAGGAATCGATGAGGTTGTCAGTGTTGATGCAGGCAGTGTAGGCCAATCCCCCTCTGTTCCATCTTCCCCCTCTGAACCGTCTTCGCTCGTGAACAATTCCTCTGATAGAGCAGCTCCTTCTGTGTGTTTTCCAGCGCCTGAGACTGATGGGGAGGGGCAGGGCGGGCAGGAGGCAGGGGAGGTAGAGATGGGGAATCCGGGAGGGGATGATGAGGTAGAGTCGATTGGGCCGGGAGGGCATGATGATGTAGAGTTGATTGGGTCGGGAGGGCCTGTATAGGCGGAGGCACCCCCTCCAGCCGCTCGACGTCCGCGACATGTCACTGAGCTTGCTGACTTCAATACTCCTGCGCGTGAGAATGATGAAGTAAGAGACGGTAGAACTCGCGCGCAAACCCGTGCAGTTAACCAGCAGAGCGTACCCGGCCTCGTGACCACCCTAGGACCCATCTCCGCATCAGAGATAGTATATGCACTTGTAGCGGAGCAGAGAGCAGGTCACAAAATCGAATTGCATTAAGAACTGGTTCAGGATGTTGAGTCAGATCCTGGTAGCTATCAAGAAGCCCAGCAATCAAAGTACGCCAAGATTTGGGAGGTAGCCAGGTTTGCCGAAATTGAAGGCTTGATAAGAGCAGGAACGTTCACGTTAGCAGTAAAGGTCCCGGCAGGCTGTAATGTGATTGATGCTGGACGGGTTTTCACATGGAAAGCAGACGAAACAGGGAAGATAGTAAAGGCCAAGGCTAGGCTTGTAGCGAAGGGCTTCAAGCAGAAGTATGGTATGGATTATCTTGAGACTTTTTCGCCTATCGCAAATGCTGCATCTCAGCGATTGTTAGTAGCGTTGGCGTACAAGTACAACTTGGAATTACTCCACTGGGATATTGAGCAAGCGTTTGTTCAGTCGGAATTGGATCACGAGGTGTTCTTGAAGTTGCCTCCTGGCTGCAGTTCGATGTCAGGAAAGGTTGTCCGTTTGAACAAGAGTTTGTACGGATTAAAGCAGGCATCTAGGACATTTTACAAGAGGCTGGTGTCGGAACTGAAGAGGATTGGTTTTGAGCAGTCTATGTCTGACCCGTGTGTCCTGCGTTTCATGATGGGAGACGAGGTAGTAAGGATAGTCGCGATTCACGTGGGTGATATTCTGTATGCAAGAACTAAGAGTCTGGCTAAGGTGGTCGTGGAAGCCCTAGGTGACTCTCTTCCTACGAAGAACTTGGGTGAGGTCAAGTTCTTTTTTGGTTGCGAATTTATTCGCGACCGCGAGGCTCGCACGATTGGGATTTCTCAAGAAAGTTACATCAGGAGTGTTCTCGAGAAATTCAATATTTGTCACCCCAGCTCGATCCCTGCTTCCCTCGCCAACGATAGCAGGTCCTTGAAGGAGGATGAGGGGGCAGGAGATGTGCCGTTCCGAGAGGTGGTGAGGAGCCTGATGTGGATCGCCAGCCAAACGAGACCCGACATCTCGAATGCTGTGCGGGCTGTGGCGAGGCACTCTCACGAGCCAAAGAGAAGCGACTGGAAGGCAGCCCAGAAGATCCTGAATTATGTTCTGTAAACGGCGCATCTAACTATGAAGTTCAAGCAGGACAGTTTGGTAGACGTAAGCACGTTGGTGTTTCGTAGATGCCGACTTTGCGAGAAAGGCCATTGACCGTAGATCAGTTTCGGGAGCGATGGTGTTTGTGGCTGCGATGCTTGTGGTTTGGATTTGAAGGACGCAGAAATACGTTTCACAGTCGACTTCTGAAGCAGAGAATCTTGCGATGGGCGATGGTGTGAAGGAGGCTCTGTTTGTGAACGGAATGCTCCAGTTCCTGAGGACTAGTCGGGAGCCTCGTAAGATCGACGTCCTTGAGGACAACGAAGAAGCGATTGTGCTTGCAGAGAATCCGCTTTGATCAAGTAGGAGTAAGCACATCGATGTGAGGCACCATTTTCTTAGGATTTTGAACGGGGAGGGTGTGATCGAGGTCACGCATGTTCCCAGCGAAAACCAGCATGCGGACATCCTCACGAAGGCTCTGCCGAGAGATCTTTTTGAAGTTCACCGCGACTTTACACTTGGCTCGAGGGATGAGAAGTAGAAGTCTGAGTCGTACTCTTTTTTGTTTGTTTTCTTTGATATATATCTTTGGTCTGGTAGATACAACACACTAGCTACAGCAGTATACTAGAGGACACGTTTCCTAAGATATACCAGGTAGTCAAATTAATAAGCCATACATAGATGGGCAAATAATGCAATACGTGGGTGACAACCCATGGGGGCTACTATTAATAACATAACGTCGTCAGTCACCCACCACGAGCGACCACCCACCTGTGACCCATGGGCGACCCATGCGCTGGTAGAATGAGCTCACGGGGTGACCTATGGGCGACCCATGAGCTACTGCCACCAAATAATGGGCGATTCATAGGTGATCCAGGAGCCATGGGTCAGTATCATGAACTCGTCAGTTCCCATGAATGACTTATACGTGACTCATATTAATAGCCTAGTACCGCACCGTCATGGGTGGCCCACGGGTGACCCATGGGCGGCGACCCACGGTTGATCAATGAGCAACGCACGGATAATGCCTGGGCGACCCATGGGCGAGTCAGGGGTGACAATCCATGGGCTGCTAATGTAATGTCATGAATGCCGATGGGCAGGCCCATGGGCTAGTCCCCTAGTTTTACCTATTAACAGGGTCTTTGTCGGACACATGCCACGGTGAAGTTGTAAAGGTGCATTTTATTTTATTTTGAGAGTTTCTCCTTGAAAAGCTTCATTACCTATCTTACCCAATGAAATATTTAGAGCGACATCTAGACAGAGCAACCCCAAGGCCTACGAATACCAAAACAATCGGAAATTCAAAACAAAGAATGCCGTTTCCCGACGATTTTGGGTTGAGGAGCCATGTCGCTCAGAAACAAAATTGTCCAAAAGTGGTACCTCTATCCCGGCACGTTTCGTCGTGACCTTAGCAAATGAGCCCGTCAGGCGCAAAACAAAATCCGTATACGGTATACTGTTCAAACCCTAGTGCCTAGGTATACAGAAAACTCGGAAATTCAAAACAAAGAATGCCGTTTTCCGACGATTTTGAGTTAAGGAGCACCGTCGTTTAGAAAACAAAATGTCCAAAAGTGGTATCTCTATCGCAGCACGCTTCGTCGTGACGTTAGCGAATGAGCCCGTCAGGCGCAAAACAAAAATCCATATACGGTATACCGTTGTTTTTACACCAGTTTACGGCACATCGGGAAAACACCCCACAGGAAGTCAGCTCACACGCGCCACAAACCACCCGACACTAAGGGTACAACGACTCCTATCTACCTGGTATACCGTTTTCTGTCTATAATACAGCATCAAGAATAATATATCACAGCTGATAAGCAATTCATGCATCCGCCTAAAACGGCCCGTGACTCCAAACAAGTGGTCACGAACTACTAGAATATGCGTTGCCTAAGTTGTACCCAAATTAATGAGCCACAAGGAGATAATGCTATAGCGCGGCCGCCCATGCGCTACTAAAATAACGTCGCGAGTGACACATGGGCGACTTATGGGCTACTAATATAACGCCACGAGTGACACATGGGCTATCCTTGGGCTACTAATGGTACAATACAGTCATGGGTGACCCATGGGCTAATACCATAGGCTCATGGGTGATCCATTTGTGACCCATGGGCTAGTATGTACCACAAATCATGGGATCCCCACGGGTGACGAATGGGCGACCCACCCTCCCACCCTCCAGTCGACTCCACCCACCCACTTCAATCCACAACCTGCACCCCTCTACTTCCCCTATCCATTCCGCCCACCCACTGAACCCATTTACCCCACCACTCCACACATCATGCGGCCCGTTAACTCCCCAAGGCTTCTGGAATAAACGCGATGGACATACCATGGGCGTTCTACAAATAGCGCCTTGTCCCCTCCCGCTTCCCGTCACTTGTTCTACCCATCCACTGCCGACGGGGGTTCACTTTACGAGTACATCGCGACCAGTCTTGCGCAGACTCCAAGGCGCGCGGGACCTCAAATAGTGTATTAGTGCCGACGCTTTTTCCCAAGACCTGTTATCCTTGTCTACACTACTGCTCTTCTTACTGTTTCCACTGCTGCTGCCACCCTACGAAGTGCAAACCTTCACCAAGAAAACAACGCGGTGCATATATATGGCGACGGTGAAGGCTGCAGGCAACGGTTGGTGGGTCGGACCACCCAATTTGAACCCGCCACAAGGTCGTTCGACCAAACTCCCCCGACGGACACCGCCCGGTCGCCATGTACTGCACCGAGCTAACTACATATATTTTGGGTGGGGGTGGCGCAAACGGGCTGTACCGTGGAGAACCAAGCTAGTAGCACGGTGTGGGCGCACTATCACTCCTCGAGGTCCGCAATGCATCATCGTTAACCTGCAAGCACTACTGTATCGCCAACATCACTACGTCCGCCACCACTCGCTGTCTGCGCCGCCACCCCGCACGCCCGCCACTGTCATTGAGTTTTACCCCTCTATTGTATCGGCACACAATCTGCCATCATTCGCCAGCCTACGCCATGTCCAAATCGTCCGTGTGCCTCTCAGATCATCATCTAGCCGCTACAGTGTGTGAGATCGATATCCAGGTTCATAAGCCTTTTTTCCTTTTCATGGCTGTGAACATATGACGACCGAGTTTGATTGTATTGTGCAGGGTAGATGACCTTCGCTCCGGACAAGGGAGTGATATTGCCACGTAGTGTGTACTTGCCCAGGCACACACACGAGGTGGTTACAAAGTATACTTATGTTTGTATCTAGAAGTGGGCATACCGGAAAGCATTCTAGCCATTCCAAGTTGTCATCCGTATCGAACAATGAGCACCAAGTACCGAATTCCCGCTCTACAGGCGGTTCGTTCGTTGCGGCTCGCCTTTCATGCGAATCGATTAAAACCTCCCGGCGCATCGAGCTCGGTGAAAGCAAATTCTGCCTGGTTGCCGAAAAGCCGATGCGCTCCGTCCCGGCTTCTGGGGATGCGAAGGTCTATGGTCTAAAGACTAAGGCCATACCTGGTACCTGGTACATGATAACAAATGCATCGTCTCTCCTGCTCCGAGGTTTTCAAAACGGGCAAAAAAACACGTTAATTGCCAAACTTGTCTTCGTTCTCAAATGTCCCCCCTCCTCCTTGTCCGAGATTCTCAACAAGGGGCAATAAACGCGTTTAATTTCAATCAGCAGCGCATCTTCCGCATCTTCATATCCACGCTGCGACGGCGAACCTCCGTACGCGTCCATGTCGCGTCCAGTGCAGCGTTGAATGCGGCGTAGGACAGCTGCTGTCGTCGTAGTGCTGTACAAGCAGAACAGGGCAAAGCACGGAAGCTTCGTGATGAGCTCCACGGAAGCATGAACAGCAAGCACGACGCGTTCGCGCACATGATATTTCATAGGCCAGACGTGGGGATTGCTTTGCTATCGTGTTGGCGCGTTTCTAAAGGAGGCTTCTCTCCGTCTCGCGGGACGTCGTACATTGAAAGAAAAAAAATGTACGTGGTACAACAGGGATATTATCGGGAGTTTTGATGTTTCTATCTTGCCGTGTTAACGAAGAGTACGCGACAAGCATTGCACCAAAACATTCGAACTGTGGGGTCGTGAATTCTCTGCAACGGTCGGCTATTACAAACGTTGACACGTTTATACCCTCGCGTACAAGACAAACCACATCCGATCGAACCTAAACTATCATGCTATTGATAGAAAAAACAAACAAATTTTGGATTTCAAGCTGCTCCATGAACGAGATGAAGTCTCTTCGCGGCCCGACCAGCGCTTCTCTCAATGCCATCAATAGATGTAAAGGCTTCTTCAAAGGCGATATAAAATTCCCAGTCAGTGATTTACCAGAAGAGGAAAATTCACCTCACCTACTTCACAAGATTTTTGTCAAGCTCCGGAACACACCTCGCCCCTCCATCCCCGCCACTCTCTTCGCCGCATGCTCGATGTCATCACCACTCTCGCGCGCTAAATAGCTCTCCATTCATCTATTCTTTGGCCGTTGACGGTACCGGCTGCATCATCCCCCCCCCCGCCCTCCCCTCGCTAACCATCCCCGTTACTCTTCTCGCCGCGCGGCCGATGTCATCGGCAAGACCGCCCTTCCCGGGGCTCCCCATTCATCTTTTCTTTGGCCGTCGACAGCACCAGGTGCATCATCCGCGCCCCCCCCCCGCCCCCGCCAACCATCCCCACCACTCTTCTCCCCACACGGTCGATGTCATCACCACGCTCGCGCGCCCCGGGGCTCCTTATTCATGTTTTCTTTGGCCGTCGACGATAGCAGCTGCATTATTCCCCCCTCCCCCCGCAACCTCGCCAACCATCCCCACCACGTTTCTCACCGCACAGTCGATGTCATCGCCACGCTCGCGCTCTTCGGAGCTCCCCATTCATCTTTTCTTTGACCGTGCACGGAACCAGCTGCATCACCCGCATCTGCCCTCGCCAACCATCCCTACCACTCTTCTCGCCGCACGGTTGATGTCATCGACACGCTCTCGCTACCTGGGGCTCCTCATTCATCTTTGTTTTGACCGTCGACTGGCTGCATCATTCCCCCCCTTCCCCCCCACCCTCGCCAACCATTCCCACCATTTGTCTCGCCGAACGGTCGATGTCATCGCCACGCTTGCGCTCCCCGGGGCTCCCCATTCATCAATCCGTTGGCCATCGACAGTGCTCGCTGCCTCACTCCCCCCCCCCGCGCCTAGTCGACCATTTCCACCACTCTCCTCGCGGCATCATCGATGTCATCGCCACGCTCGCGCTCCCAGAGGCTCCCCATTCATCTTTTCTCTGGCCATCACCGGTACCGGCGGCATCATTCCCGCCTCCCTCCCCACCCTCGCCAACCATCCTCACCACTCTTCTCGCCTACCGGTCGATGAGATCACCACTCTCGCGCTCCCCCGCCGGGGCTCTCCATTCATTCTTCCTTTGGCCGTCGACGGTACCGGATACATCATTCCCCCCTCCCCCCCGCACCTTCGCCAACCATCCCCAACACTCTTCTCGCCGCACGGTCGATGTCATCACCACGCTCGCGCTGCCCCCCCGGGGCTCCCCATTCATCTTTTCTTTGGCCGTCAAAGGCGCTGGTTGCATCATTTCCCTCTCCACCCCCCCCTCGCCAACCATTCCCATCGTTCTTCTCGCCGCACGGTAGATATTATCGCCACGCTCGCCCTCCCTAGGGTCCCCATTCATTTTTTCTTGGGCCGTCGACGGTAGTGGCTGCATCACTCCCCCTACCCCCCCGCCTCATCAACCATGCTCACCGCTCTCCTCGCCGCACGGCCGATGCCATCACCACGCTCACGCTCTTCGGAGCTCCCCATTCATCTTTTCTTCGACCGTGCACGGAACCGGCTGCATCACCCGCACCCGCCCTCGTCAACCATCCCTACCGATCTTCTTACCGCATGGTCGATGTCATCGCCACGGTCGCGGTCCCTCATAGAGGCTCCCCATTCATGTATTCTTTAGCCGTCGCCATTGCTGACTGCATCATTCCCCCGTACACCCCGCCTTCGCCAACCATCCCGACCACCCTTCTCGCCACACGATCGATGTCATCGCCACGCTCGCGCTCCATGGGGCTCCCCATTCATATTTTCGTTGGTCGTCGACAGCACTGGCTGAGTCAATCTCCCCTCCCCCCCGCCTTGTCAACCATCCCAGCCACTCATCTCGCCACACGGTCGATGTCATCGCCACGCTCGCGCTCCCCGGGGCTCCTCATTAATCTTTTCTTTGGCCGTCGATAGTGCCGGCTGTATCATTCCCCCCTCTCCGTCCCCCGTCCCCTTCACCAACCATCCCCACCGCTCTTCCTCCTACACAGTCGATGTCATCGCCACGCTCGCGCTCCCCGGGTCTCCTCATTATTCTTTTCTTTTGCCGTCGACGGTACCGGTTGCATCATCCCCCCCCCCCCCCCCCCCCCATCGCCAACCATCGCCACCACTCTCCTCGCGGCACCATGGATGTCATTGCCACGCTCGCTCTCCCCGAGGCTCCCCATTCGTCGTTTCTCTGGCCATCATAGGTACCGGCTGCATCATTCCCCCCTCCCTCCCCACCCTCGCAAACCATCCCCACCATTCTTCACGCCGCACGATCGATGAGATCACCACTCTCGCGCTCCCCCTCCGGGGCTCCCCATTCATTCTTCCTTTGGCCGTCGACGGTACCGGATACATCATTCCCCCCTCCCCCCCCACCCTCGCCAACCATCCCCAACACTCTTCTCGCCGCACGGTCGATGAGATCGCCATGCTTGCGCTGCCCCCCCGGGGCTCCCCATTCATCTTTTCTTTACCCGTTCACAACGCTGGTTGCATCATTTCCCTCTCCACCGCCCCCTCGCCAACCATTCCCATCACTCTTCTCGCCGCACGGTCGATGTCATCGCCACGCTCCCGCTCCCCAGGGTCCCCATTCATTTTTTCTTGGGCCGTCGACAGTGGTGGCTGCATCACTCCCCCCACCCCCCCGCCTCATCAACCACGCTCACCGCTCTCCTCGCCGCACGGCCGATGTCATCACCACGCTCGCGCTCTTCGGAGCTCCCCATTCATCTTTTCTTTGACCGTGCACGGAACCGGCTGCATCACCCACACCCGCTCTCGTCAACCATCCCTACCAATCTTCTCGCCGCATGGTCGATGTCATCGCCACGATATCGCTACCTGGGCCTCCCCATTCACCTTTTCTTTGGCCGTCGATGGTACCGGCTGCATCATTCCCCCGTACACCCCGCCTTCGCCAACCATCCCGACCACCCTTCTCGCCACACGGTCGATGTCATCGCCACGGTCGCGCTCCCCCATAGGGGCTCCCCATTAATCTTTTCTTTGGCCGTCGCCAGTGCTGACTGCATCATTCCCCCGTACACCCCGCCTTCGCCAACCATTCCGACCACCCTTCTCGCCGCACGGTCGATGAGATCGACACGCTCGCGATACCCGGAGCTCCTCATTCTTCTTTTCTTTTACCGTCGATGATACCGGCTGCATCATTCCCCCCTTCATGCCCACCGCTCTCCTCGCCGCACGGCCGATGTCATCACCACGCGCTCGCGCTCCCCCTCCGGGGCTCTCCAGCAATATTTTCCTTGGCCGTCAACGGAACCGGCTGCATCATCCGCCTTCCCCCCTCCACCCTCGCCCACCATCCCCACCACTCTTCTCGCCACACGGTCGAGGTAATCTCAACGCTCGCGCTTTTCGCGGCTTCCCATTCACCCTTTCTTTGGCCGTCGACAGTGCTGGCTGCCTCATCCCACCCCCCCCCCGCATCATCAACCATCCCCACCACTCTTCTCCTAGCACGGGCGATGTCATCGCCACGCTCGCGCTCCCCAGGGTCCCCATTCATTTTTTCTTGGGCCGTCGACAGTGGTGGCTGCATCACTCCCCCCACCCCCCCGCCTCATCAACCACGCTCACCGCTCTCCTCGCCGCACGGCCGATGTCATCACCACGCTCGCGCTCTTCGGAGCTCCCCATTCATCTTTTCTTTGACCGTGCACGGCACGATATCGCTACCTGAGCCTCCCCATTCACCTTTTCTTTGGCCGTCGATGGTACCGGCTGCATCATTCCCCCGTACACCCCGCCTTCGCCAACCATCCCGACCACCCTTCTCGCCACACGGTCGATGTCATCGCCACGGTCGCGCTCCCCCATAGGGGCTCCCCATTAATCTTTTCTTTGGCCGTCGCCAGTGCTGACTGCATCATTCCCCCGTACACCCCGCCTTCGCCAACCATTCCGACCACCCTTCTCGCCGCACGGTCGATGAGATCGACACGCTCGCGATACCCGGAGCTCCTCATTCTTCTTTTCTTTTACCGTCGATGATACCGGCTGCATCATTCCCCCCTTCATGCCCACCGCTCTCCTCGCCGCACGGCCGATGTCATCACCACGCGCTCGCGCTCCCCCTCCGGGGCTCTCCAGCAATATTTTCCTTGGCCGTCAACGGAACCGGCTGCATCATCCGCCTTCCCCCCTCCACCCTCGCCCACCATCCCCACCACTCTTCTCGCCACACGGTCGAGGTAATCTCAACGCTCGCGCTTTTCGCGGCTTCCCATTCACCCTTTCTTTGGCCGTCGACAGTGCTGGCTGCCTCATCCCACCCCCCCCCCGCATCGTCAACCATCCCCACCACTCTTCTCTTAGCACGGGCGATGTCATCGCCACGCTCGCGCTTCCCGGGGCTCCCCATTCATCGTTTCGTTGATCGTCGACAGCACTGGCTGGATTATTCCCCCTTTCCTCCCCCCTCGTCGACCATCCCCACCACTCTTCTCACCGCACGGTCGAGGTCATTGCCATACTCGCGCTCCCCGGGGCTCCCCATTAATCTTTTCTTTGGCCGTCGACGGTGCCGGCTGCAACATTCTCCCCTCCCCGCCCCCCTCGCCAACCATCCCCACAGCTCGTCTTGCTACACAGTCGATGTCATCGCCACGCTCGCGCTCCCCGGGGCTCACCATTAATATTTTTATTGGCCGTCGACGGTACGAGGTTGCGTCATTCCCCCCTCCCCGCCCCCATCGCCAACCATCGCCACCACTTGTCTCGCCGCACCGTCGATGAGATCGACACCCTCGCGGATCCCGGGGTTGCTCATTCTTCTTTTCTTTTACCGTCGATGGTATTGGCTGCATCATTCCCCCCTTCCCCCCGCCCCTACCAATCATCCCCATCGCTCTCCTCGCCGCACGATCGATGTCATCACCATGCTCGCGCTCCCCCTCCGGGGCTCCCAAGCAATCTTTTCATTGGCCGTCAACGGAACCGGCTGCATCATCCGCCTGCCCCCCTCCACCCTCGTCAATCATCTCCATCACTCTCCTCGCCGCACGGTCGATGCGGTCGCCACACTCGCGATCTCCGGCGTTCCCCATATATCGTTTCTTTGGCCGCCGACAGTACCAGCTGCATGATCCCCTCCTCGCCTCCCCTCGCCAATCGTCGCCACCACTCTTCTCGCTACACGGTTGATGTCATCGCCACACTCGCGCCCCCCCCCCCGGGCTCCTAATTCATCTTTTCAGCCAGCGACATTGTTGGCGGGATCATTTCCCCTGCCACCCCGCCCTCGCCAACCTTCCCCACCAATCTTCTCGCCGCACGGCCGAGGTCATCGCAATACTCGCGCTTTTCGTGGCTTCCCATTCATCCTTTCTTTGGCCGTCGACAGTGATGGCGGCCTCATTCCCACCCTCCCCGCCTCGTCAACCATCCCCACCACTCTTCTCGCCGCACGGTCGATGTCATCACCACGCTCGCGCTCCCCGGGCCCCCCCATTCATATTTCCTTTGGCCGTCGACAGTGCTGGCTGCATCATTCCCCCCTCCACCCCGCTATCGCCAACCATTCCCATCACTTTTCTCGCCGCACGGTCGATGCGGTCGCCACACTCACGCTCCCCCTCCGGGGCTCCCCATTCATCTTTTCTTTGGCCGTCGACAGTGCTGATTGCCTCATTCCCGCCCCCCACCGCCTCGTCAACCATCTCCACCGCTCTCCTCGCCGCACGGTCGATATCATCACCGTGGTCGCGCTCCCCGAGGCTCCCCATAATATTTCCTTCGGCCGTGCACGGAACCGGCTGCATCACCCCCCCCTCTCCTCGTCAACTATCGCCACCACTCTTCTCGACGCATGGTCGACGTCATCGCCACGCTCTCGCTACCTGGGGCTCACCATTAAGGTTTTCTTTGGCCGTCGACGATACCGGCTGCATCATTCCCCCCTCTCCCCCCTCCCTCGCCAACCACCCCCAACACTCTTCTCGCCATACGGTCGATGTCATCGACACGCTCGCGCTCCCCGATGTTCCCCATTCATCTTTTCCTTGGCCATCCACAGTGCTGGCTACATCATTTCTCCCTCCGCGCCCCCCTCATCAACCATTCCCACCACTCTCTTCGCCGCACGGTCGACGTCATCGCCACGCTCGCGCTCCCCGGGGCTCCCCATTCATCGTTTCTTTGACCGTCGACAGTGGTGGCTGCATCATTTCCCCCTCCACCCCGCCCTTGCCAACCATCCCCACCGCTCTTCTTGCTACATGGTCGATATCATCGTCACCTTCGCGTTCACCCCCCGGGGCTCCCCATTCATCTCTTTTTCGGCCGTCGACGGAACCGGCTGCATCATCCCTCGTACCTCCACCCTTGTCAATCGTCCCTACCACTCTCCCCGCCACACGGTCGGTGGAATCGCCACGCTCTCGCTACCTGGGGCTCCCCATTAATCGTTTCTTTGGCCGTCGACGGTGCTGGCTGCATCATTTCCTCCCCGCCCCCCCCCCTCGCCAATCATCCCCACCGCTCTTCTCGCCACACGGTCCATGTTATCGTCAAGCTCCCGCTCCCCGGGGCTCCCCATCCACCTTTGCTTTGGCCGTCGACGGAACCGGCTGCACAACGCCCCCCCCACCCCCCCATCGCCAACCATCTCCTCTACTCGTCTCGCCGCACGGTCGATGTCATCGCCACGCTCGCGCTCCCCGGGGCTCCCCATTAATATTTTCTTTTGGCCGTCGACAGTGCCGGCTGCATCATTCCCCCCGCCCCCACCCCCTCGGCAACTATTCCCATCACTCTTCTCGCCGCACGGTCGATGTTATCGCCACGCTCGCGCTCCCCGGCGCTCCCCGTTCATCTATCCTTTGGCCGTCGATTGTACCGGCTGCATCATTCTTCTCTCCCCCCACCCTTGCCAGAGTTTGCTGCAAACCCGACAAGACGCTCCGTATCACTCCGAACGTTTTGGCTGCTCCCTGTCGCGATGAGCGCAGCACAATACGCACAAGCTGCGGTGGCGCCACGCCGTCTCCTGGGGGGCATTGCTCAGCAGGTCTAGAACAAATGGCGTTGCTGGGCGCGCCATCTAAAAATAAATCCAGCTCTACGAACATAATATCTTGTCACTTCCATCGCTGTGCAGTCGTTCACGTCGACGGCCTCCTCGGTCGTTGCGCGGAAAAAAAACGTACCCGTCCATGCCGCGTCTTGTTCAGCGTTGGACGCGGCGTGTGTCAGCAGCAGTTGGCGCGATGCTGGACAGGCGGAACAGGGTACGGCGTAGAAGGTTTTTGGTAGGTTCCGAGGAGGAATGAACAGCAAGCACGACGCGTTCGTTTGGATGGCATTCAATATTTCGTTATGTAGTTTGTTGCGCTGTCAATGAAGGGCGCTCTTAAAGGAGTGTCCCGTCCGTTTCGCGGGGCGTGGATTATACAAAGAAAATAAACGCACGGGGTAGCATACTTTGTGGTTAATTTTATTTTGTTGACACGTGAACGTCTCGAGACGATGTCCTCGTACTTCGGGCGACACACGACAAGGAAAGTTACACGTCCGCGAAATAGCGGCTCGGACGTTTGCGCGGCCGTGCCAAAAGGCTCGTGTCGATATTGTTGCTCCCCCCATTCAACCCACCAACAAACCGTTTTTGGTGGCCATGATGGGGCATCAGCTGGGTGGGATGCATGTGCCGCTGTGTGCGATCGACTAAGGGCAGCGTTACGTAGGCGATACTGTAGTACACTATAGCAGGCCAAGCCAGCACAGGAGAGGTAGTTACACAGTACAAAGTAGCATGTTGACGAAGAATGCCCGACAAATGTGGCAGTACATAATCCGAATGGCTGTGTCGTAATTTCGCCGAAACGGTTGTCTATGACAAACTCCGAGGTCTTGTACGTACCCTCGCGTGCAAGAACATACATACCAGGCGTGAAATCCCCAACAAGCAGTACTACGTAAAAGCGCAAAGTTCAAATGTAAAGCTTCTTCGTACGCGTGAGATGCAGGCTCTTTTCGGCTTGTGGCTCGCTTTAGGTGGAGGCGCTTTGTCTTAATTCTCGATAGCAGCCCCCTTAGGTTTATAAAACAAAATGCCCTCCTCTAGTAGCACACTGCGTAGTATCAAATGAATCTCACCTGCTTCACAGAAACCCGTTAATTAGCCGGAACAACCCCTCCTCTTGCAACCCCACCACAAACTTCACCACACCCTCTGCGCCATCAGCCACGCTGGCGCTCAACGCGGCTTCCTGGTGAGCGATTCCTTGGTCGCCGATGCTGCCGACTATATTACCCCCCCTCCCCTCCTCTGTGAACTTCGCCTTCTTTGTTGGTGATTCGCTGCAGGCCCCACCACTCGCCCCGTCTCCCCCCGGAGGCTCTGGCTCTGGCGGCGTCCTGCTGAGTCGAGCGCGGCACATGACCGTGATGCATCGCCGGCGCCACGCCCTGTCCGCTGGGGCCATAGCTAGACGATGAAGCACTAACGGGCTGTCGCTGGCCTCCTCATCTGCGTCAATCCCGAGAACGTCCGCCACGGTATTGTCGTCGGCGTTGACGGCCGTCTCATCGGCGCCCCACCTCAGAAGGAGTTGGACCATTGGGGCAGCGCTGTCTTCCGAGGACCTGAAGGCTGCGTAGTGGAGCGGAGAATACCCGGAGTCGTCGCGCGCTTCGATGTCGGCGCCGAGTTCCAAGAGGACCTCCGCGGCTCCGATCGCCTGCCACCAGGACGCGTCGTGGAGGGGCGTGCTCCCGTCGTTGTTGCGAGCATTCAAATCAGCCCCCGCCTTAACGAGCGATTTGATGACGTGAAACTCGTCACGTTCGTTGACCAAGTGCAACGCCGTTTGGCCATTCAGGTCGATGGTGGTAACACTCGCTCCGCTCTCGATGAGCATGTCCACGATTTTCCCACATCCGATGGCGGCAGCCATTTGCAACGCCGAGGTATGTCCGTGGTAGAGGCTTTCGATGTCCGCCCCAGCTTCGAGGAGCTCCTTCACCGCGTCGGAAGCCTCGGCCGTGGTCGCCCTTTGGAGTGGTGTATAGCCCTCTCTATCCACCTTGTTCAGGTCGGTGCTCGATACGCACAGAGCTTTCACGCATTCGCCATTGTTATGGGAAGAGGCAGCGTGCAGAGGCGTCCCCCCCTCCAAGTCCTCCATGTTGGTATTGGCTCCGGAGTCTACGAGCACGCAAACCGCGTCGACGTTGCCCGCCTTGGCGGCTTGGTGCAAGGCGGTAATCCCGCCCGAGTTGGCAGCGTCGACGTCTGCCCCGTAGTCGAGGAGGATCGTCATGACATCGGCGAATCCTTCGTGGGCAGCGAGCTCCAGGGCCGTGTTGCTGCCCGGATCGGAGCGAAAGTTGACGCTCGCCCCCCTTTTCAGCAGAGCTTCGACCATGAGAGGTTGGTCGGTCAGAGCTGCCACTTGAAGCGCGCTGTGGCCAGTCTGATCCACCGAGTCTGCAGGTGCATGGTGGTCCAGAAGCACGTGCATGACGAAGTGCTTACGGGCGACAACAGCCACAAGAAGAACGCAGTCCCCGCCTGAGCAGACGGTTTCCGGAGAAGCCCCAAGATTGAGCAACTTTTCCACGAAAACTGCAAGGCCTTTTTTAGCAGCGTGCTCGAGCGCAGAGGCCAACCACTTTGCCACTTTTCCCTTTCTTGTAGCCGCTTTGAAGGTGACATCGAATAAATTCAATTTGTCTTCTACGGTCATCATGTTCATGATGTTGCGCACCAGTATGCGGTTCCTAGGCATCGTGCTTGGAGGGCGAAACAACAGAGTTTTGTCCGAAGTCTGTCGTAGAACACCCCGCCTGAGGATCCACGGCACATAAAGTAAAAACAGTGCTTCAGCTGCATAATAGTGATGATGACAATGGTGATGTTTTCACGGTAGCTATTTCCCTGAATCTGTTAATAGCGTGTGGCCACAAAAACAGGCTTCAAAACAAGCGTCCTGATGGAAGGCAAATCAGCACAAAATAGCACGTGCGCCGCAGTATGATCTACCGTCGGGCAGTGATCAAGCCCCCGTCATATGCTGCGCGAATCGCCGGGAAACATAAAAATGATGTGTATCATGCACAACGTGAAATGTACGAAGGCTTTTTTTTTTTTGTTAGATCCTCCTGGAGATCCGGGTAAAAAAAACTTAGCCTCCATACACTTTCGTTTGTGTACCCATTTTTGTCCATCTGCAAAACGCAGACTTGGTGTTAACCTCGCCGCTTCGGTTAGGTCAACACCGTGGACTTGCCTGCCTGTTATGGTGTGCTCTCCGTAGACGGATAGTTTATAGATTCGAGGTGAAACCACGTGATATTAGATGTCACTATTAATAGATTTCACACTCACGTCAAGACCATTATAGATGAGCGATAATGTAGGTGACGATGATGGGACAAGCAGGACGCCCCTCATCTCACTACCCTGCAGTACCGTGCTCTACCCTGCCTGACCCTGTCATGTTTGTCTTTTAGCATTCTATTTAGGGAAATAATGCACAAGCTTTGAGCCTAGCCAGCGAGCCATGAGGAGAGACGAATAAAGACACCGGAAGTCATGAGGGGCACGCTTCCCAACACCGACCAACCACGCATTCCCCACTCGGAGTACTGTGATATTTGGCGTCGTCGGCCGAACCATATAAGGTTAACGAAGGCATAATAATGAGAAAAAACATAGACCAACAAAGAAAGAGAGATCAAAACGTAAACCGTAATATATAAACACAAACAATACCATGATACACATATCACGCTAGCGCCTCGGCCAGAAATACGCTCTCGAGGCGTTACGGGGTGCTTCCGTGCGTTCTCGACGTATTATTATCCCGAGATTGCTCCGATTGTCCCCAGATAAATGAAACCGTCTTATTTCTGTCGTTTTGAGCTCTTCGAGACCCGTTTCGTTTTCCCGTGCGCAAAATAATACGGCATTTTTGTTTTTTAGAGCCACAATATTCGAACTGTTCAAGAACACAAGAGTTTGCCGAGTGTCGAGTCGACGTGTCGACGCGTCGAGCAGTATCGCCAGGAAAGGTGCCTCAACAATTCCGTCTGCGGTGAAGAGGACACAAAAAATATGAGCCAGAAAACGATCGCCCTGGGGGCGAAAAATGCCTTTGAAACAAAATTCACCAACGTACGGCGAAACAGACGCAAAGAAAATCGTTCGTACTGAAAAGCACCCAAAAAACGAAAACGTCGGTGGCGAAAAGCGACCTTTGTTCGCCCCCCGCGAAAAAAGTTGTGGCCCTCAAAAGAAGATGCGCGGCAAGCCGTGGCTCAGTGGATGCTGCTCTAGGCGAGATCCTCATGAAAAACACAAATGTTCACTATTAATATTAATAGCGCAACAACAGCGCAGCACCTAATCGCAACCCAGCTCCGTGTATACATAATACATATCGCTTGCAAACCAAATACTATCTGACGCTGTGTCACCATCGCAGGTATTGCGCTTGGAGGGCGGAGAAACACGATTTTGTCCCATATTGCAGGGGAGTCATCGGCTTATTATGTCCTCCAAAAGATGTACACCCACGGTGGTAGCAAGCGCGATCGAATTGGTATCACAAGCAGCTCGCAAAGATGAGTATTGACGGAGGTAAAATGCTCGATCTCACAGCTACGTACGTACGTACGTATGATACGCATCTGAGACGCATGCTACGTGCGGTAGATGTGCGCCACTTTCTTCCTGAGGTTTCTCCAATTTGGGAGCTCAAAACCTTTCTAAAATAAAAACCGAATTGGAAAAAAAATAAAACTGCTGCTGGATTAAAAAATCCCATCGCCTTGGTACACAACGGGAATCTGGCAAAAAAATGGCCCATTATTTTTTTTTTTCCCGACGATTTGGGTTAAGGAGCCCCGTCATTCAGAAAACAAAATGGCCAAAAAGTGCTACGTACCTCTATAATATATTATCGTAGCATGAGTCCTTGAGGCAGGTGTAATCGTTTTCTTCGTACTTGGTACGTACGTACGTATGATACGCATCATCTAAGGCAGGTTTAATTGTTTTCTTTTTGTGAAAAAGTCCCGTTTGTTGATACCTACCTGCTATAATACCGGTGTCGAGGGAATAAGCGCAGTCCTCCCCCACCCACGGAAGAGGAAGTGGTGGTGCCTCGGTGAAGCTAGCAGATTCTACCAGTCAGAAGAAAAAAATACTCAGTTGTGCTATTGTGCGCCCACACCAATCATTTCAAGCAAGAAAGTTATTGGATTAGATCAGGCCTCCTGCCCCAGCCCGAGGTTCTCTTCTACCCATTCATGCTTCTCTGTTTTCCTGTGCTCTCCATTTTCCACTGGACTGGGGTCGGCTGTCTTGCTCAAACTTTCTTCAACTCTAACATACCGCAGCGTGCAGGCGGAGAAAGGCTCGGGGAGGGCGGTAAATCGATAACTAACTGTCGCGTGGTAGGCCTTGCGCTACCGCTTAGAGGCACGGGCGCCCTTCTGCTCAGCGCTCCCCGCAGGAGCACTATCAATTGTAGCCACTGTTTTTTTTTCAGTTTCCAGCGGATGGGGAAAAATAAAGCTTCAGCTCGCCACACTTTCTCGTATTTTCATACACGCGTCGTGTGTCAGTTTACCTCAGTTGCGTTCGCAATCCAGCGCTATCTGGCGTGTCGTTCAGTTCCCGTGACAGCGATAGTGCGAGCTGTCCCTACCGGTGGTCCCCGTTACTACTCCAGCAGCACAAGCTGCCGTTGTACACGGATGTGTGAGTATGTCGACCCGACGTGACCCCTGGGGGTCAGGTGCGGTGGAGATAGCTATTATTAATAGATCTCTAGTCTAGCCACCCGGAACAATACTAATAATAATATGATACTAAATGTTCGGTATTCCGCTCCCGATCTTCATGATCTCAACACCGCGTTCGCCGGCGATTGCTATGCGAACCTCCGACGAGTACCCGAAAAGCGTGCATCACGCACCGTGTTCCACAGCAATACCTGGTAAGGTCTAACAGCGCTTGTAGCTGTGTTGACGAACCCTTTAAGAGTGGCTGCCGAATCGAAACTGATACTAAAGACGACAAGAAATCCCGATGATAATCGTGTACTGAAGACGACAAGAAATCCTGATGATAATAATCGTGTTCTTCATGTGTACTGACGCCCATGTACGGTATCACATGATAACATGATACAGCAGCAGCAACGTGACAGACTCTGAGTTGCACGTGCACGAGCAACAGCGAATGGATGCAGCGCAACAGACAGCCGGCAGGCCTCATGTTGGGCAAGAGAAGGTGCGATACAGAGACAGCAGCATGATCGCAAACAGCCGCTAGTAGACAAATGATCCAGGACAACCGGTAATATCCATGCCTTGGGTAGTGAAAAAATGCTTCAGCTATGATGCGTGCAATAGGATATGCCAGTACCTGGTAGGATCTAACGATTACCGTACCTGGAAGTTGATTTCACGTGACACCTTGGACACCTGAACACCTCAGCCGCCGCGGAATCGTAGGGTGTAGTTATGCTAGATCGCACGTGGATGAAGGGCGCAGAGCTAAAAGGAGAGTGGAGAATGGACAGGGTGGCAGGATTCCAGGATACCGTACAGGATACAACGCACAGCGAACGATGCCCATGCGGCGCAAATAAGAAGGTAAACAGTCAAAAATCCAACTCCAGTACTGTAGTCCAGTGTTTTTGGCGTTTTTGTGTAACATACCTACTCGTGATTCAGCCAATCACCGTGAACTACGATGAGAACGCACCAATAATAGAACGGCAAACGACGGGTGGATGTGTACCAGGTGTATGATACCTGGCATGCGGTACAGGCAAGGAGAAGATATACGTAGTGTAAGTAGAGTGTAGTACTCGCGGCGGCCAGCTTGTGGTGGGGCAAAACCCGGAGTAAACCGTGCAGCTCTCAAGTACGGTACGGGTCGCGTGGGTTTCCTGTGGAAGATACCATGGTATATGACACCAGGTCTCGTACCGCGCGGAGCCGTGGCCGTTGCGTGCTGAGCATTCCCGACAATCCCGAGGCAGTCCTCACAGCGATCAAGCCAGCCTTGCTGCTGAAGCACACAACTTTGGAAGTCGATTCTGGCCGCTGATTGGCCTATCAAATCCGCCAGATGCTCTCTTCTGGAAGGTTGGTGTTGAACAGCAATATTCCAGCCATGGAGCCAACGAGATACCGCCTCAGGCAGGAGGAAAAAAGACCCATCCCCATTTCAGGAATCATTACGTAGTGCTTTCCACGCCACGTGCTGCATGCAGTAGGATGAGTGAAGACAACGTCAGGTCTTTCAGGATGAAGGCAATACCAAGTGTTAACATTCATGGCTTTGCTGGTAGGTATGCTAGCCGCCCTCGTAGAAACATGCCTACAGCGTTGCGATCCATCTTTAAACCACAACGCGTGCCAGCAGAAGAGCACAAGAAAACAACAGCAAAGCATAAGAACTGGCCATCACGGAGAGGAGCAACACAGTAACAGCACCAGCACCGACAATATCAGCAAGAAGAAAACATTGTGCAAGCCAAAGGAGACCCATCCTCTTGTTCCTCACGTTCTTTTCTGTCATTTCATTAGATCCGACACAAGTAACCCTTCTACCGAGAGGGGCCGTGAAAGATAACCATCATCAAGTGGACAATCAGCTTCTTCGGCGCGCTACCGTCGCCACCGGATCCCGCCATTACCGCCGCGTTGGTGCAGCTACAGCACACGCTTTCAGAAACACATCGCCCCTCGCTCACCGACACAAAAAAACTACGAGTTGCTGCCCGATCGGAAAGGTTAGAACTCCTCGCCCTGCTCTCCCTCGCCCTCTTCCCCTCCCCCCCCCCCCCCCGGCCTCTCTCTCGTCTCTACCTTGGCAATAACCAAATAGGACATGGTAAACAACCTGGTGAGAATCTCGGATTGGGTCTAGAGAAACTCGGAGTCTTCAATGCAAGGAGACAGTCGCGAGCCGCGATACCGTCGGGATCCGAGCTACGGTAGGAGAGAAACCTCATTTCATGACCGGGGTTAGACCGCCATGAAAGCCACTAGGCGAACGGCCCTGCCTCTCGCACTAGAAAGCGCGCGCGTAACAAATGAGATAGATATTATACACATCGCGGTGCACATTGCGAAACGAAGAAAGCCCCGAATGGTAAGATAGGTCCTCGCGCGAGGAGGCCCTGACCCCCATTCAGAAAAAAAAACGAGCCATTTAAAAGACTCATGCTACGATACGGCTGCGGCAGAGGGAACCCCATTTTTCTTTTTCTTTTTTTGCTCGCTTGAGAAGTGATATGCCTTCTTCACCCAAAAAACTGACTTTTTTTAGTAAACTGAGTAGTGCAACACCCGGTTTAAGCAAACCCATGGCTTCGCTGGACTGGTGCCACGACAAAGGTGCCTTTTTTCGTGTGAAATGGTTTCTGAATGAAGGAGCTCCTTAACCCCAAATCGTCGGAAATAGAGGTATTAAGGTATACCGTTTTTTGGCTAATTTTTTTTCTGAATGACGGGGGCTCCTTAACCCACAATCGTCGGAAATAGAGGTATTAAGGTATACCGTTTTTTGGCTGAAATGGTTTCTGAATGACGGGGGCTCCTTACCCCACAATCGTCGGAAATAGAGGTATTAAGGTATACCGTTTTTTGGCAAAAATGGTTTCTGAATAACGGGGCTCTTCCTTAACCCAAAATCGTCGGAACTATTAAAAGGTCATTTTTTTTTTGCATGATTTCCTGTCGTGTACCTAGGCCATCGGATTTTTCAACCGGTAGCAGTTTTATTTTTCTCCAAATAAGTTTTTGGAGGAGTGTCTTAAGCTCCCAAATTGAGGAATAGTAATAAGAAAAAAAGTGGTGCACCTCTATCATAGCACGCATTTTTTTTTTTTGGGCAAAACAAGAATGGCCTGTTTCCGACGATTTGGGGTTAAGGAGCCCTATCATCCAGAAAAACACAAAAAAAGGCGAAAAAATTGCTACCTCTAACGTAGCACGCGTCTATGTGAAGCGCTTTTCGGCCAAAATCATTTCTGACTCATCGGGGGGGGCCGGCTCCTCAACCACCATACTATGCCCAATCAATATCGTTTGGAACATTTTGTGCATGTGTTTTACGTTATTTGTGTTGTCGCGAAACTATTTTGTCGTCAGGTTATATATAAAGTGCACAGTTTTTTTTTTTTTTTTCTCGTTGTCGTCAGATTTAAGTCTACAGTTTCCTGAAAGTCAGTTTTCGGGTGAGGTGTCAAGAGCTCCTCAAGAGATTAAGTAGCCGTCAGAAAAATCCGTACACCTCCTACCGTAGCAAGAGTCAAAAGCGCCCCCCCCGCCCCCCGCCCCCATACGACAACCTTGGCCTCGGGGAGAAGCGGAATCGCGGGGGCGCACGCAGGGGGGGGAGGGGCGGAGGAGGGGGGGGGGGGGGGGGGGCTGGAATAGGTGGGCCACCATACAGTGAGATATGACCAGCTTCGGGCACAACACGAAATATGTTCTCAAGCCTGGGACGGGTGGAACGGGCCACCGTTTAAACCATTCTGCTCGCCGCCAACCATGACCCTTGCCTACGGCATGTACGTACCGTAAAATGGCAATGGCCAGATGTTTACCCGCCGGGATGGGATGTTTCTGCCTGTTTCGTGGGCAGCGCAAGTCGGGATTGACACATATTTTCGGGGATGTACAGATTAGCCGAACCACACGGTGCAAAAGAGGGAGCGGGATTTTTAGCTCGCATTTTGGTTTTGGTTCTGGTAGGCGGCGAATTTATCAGTGTGCACTGGAAATAATGGCGTACAGCTTTCTTTGGTGTTGCTGGAGTCTGCGTGCGGTGATGGCAGGCACCGCAGGACTCCCCGCAACCCCATCTGTGTAGCGGGCGTGACATGTGCGAAAAGACACATCCTTCATTTGCGTAGGCTAAAACCTTGATTATTAACAATATTTGTTCCTCCCTCTCGTCTGTTGTGGAAAAATCAGTCGCTAGCTGTGGGTGGCACGCCGCGGCACAGGTTGAGGTATTGCGGCTCCCTTCGGTTACACTTGCCTCAACACTCTGCTTATCAATAGTATAACGCATGCTTGTGCAGCGTGCACCAGCCATGGCTTAACATGCGGCCGAGGGAAACAGTCACGCAAGATGTGGGAACTCCCGCACGACAACCACCCCGGCATGCAACCCTTGATGCCGGGCGTCTAAGCTCCTCTTAAAAAACAATAAAACAAAAAGAGACACCCACCATACCACCCACCGACACCCACCCACTCACCACCCACCCACTCCAAGATTCTACCCACCACCCCCCAGTCACCACCCAACCAACTCACCACCCAACCACCCCACCACTCCACACAACATGCGCCTCTTTGAATCAGTTGTATACGTTCAAACAAACGCTGTAATTTCCGATGCCCCTGCAAATATTTACCAACTTGCGAGCTTTCGTATATAACATACGATCTGGACCCTCTAAGGTCCTCTACTTATGGGACAGAGGGTGTAATATACCCGATACACGCTGTTACCTACTTGTCGCTTAGCAACGAGCACAAAGAGGCCTCGACAAAACCTCACCCAAAGCTATTGGAAGCAAAGCGATGGTCATTCTTACAGGAAATGCCTTGCCCCCCCCCCCCCCCCCCCCCGCGGTCCACCACGCTCCGGTCACTTTTTTTCCTCGTCGTCCACGGACGGTGGCTCGCTCTACGAATACATCGCGACCCGTCTCGCACAGCCGCCAAGGCGCGCAGGACCCCAAAATAATGTATTAGTGCAGACGATTATATAAGGATCGCTTCCTTCATCTACAGCAAAAAAATATTTTCTTTACATTAAGCTTCTCCTTCCGCTACCACTTTGTAAAAACACGTTGCTACGCAACGCGGTAGACACACATGATGCATGGCGACCGGGGAAGACCGCAGGCAACACCTGGTGGGTCGGGCCGTTCAATCAAAATGCCCCACCAGTTCCGCCCGATCGCTGTATACGGCATGGCTCTTACTGCAAAAGCTCTATCGTTCGGGTACTAGGGGGGGTGCAAGCGGACGATACCACGAACAAGCACGCGTCTAGTACGGTGCGAGTATGCCATCAGTCGTGCGAGGTTTTCCGGCGCGCCGGCGCTAACCTGCCAGCAGTACTGTACCGCAAACATCACAATGTTTGCCACCTCGCCGTCTACCTCCCCCCCCCCCCCCCATACGTCCGTCACTACCGCCACCCCCGCACGCCGCTACCACCACACCAAAGGCTTCATTCGCCGCCTACGTCATGCCCAAATTTTATGTGCCCCTCAATCACCCCCATTCCCCCTCCGAGGTTCTCAACGCGGGAATAAAAACGCGTTAATGCCAGAATGGTTAAAGTGCCTCGAATACCTTCCCCCCTCTCCGAGGTTCTCAAAACGGAGAAAAAAACACGTGATAAATGTCCAAATTATGGGTGCGCCTCAAAACAACCCGCCCCCTCCCCCCCTTTATCAGGTTGCCAACAAAAAAAGGTAAAATACGCGTTAAACTGAAACCAGCACCGCATCTTCAGACCCACATTGCGACGGCGGCGCCCTCACCCGTCCATGCCGCGTCCAATCCAGCATTGGATGCGGCGTGGGACAGCAGCAGTCGACGTATTGCTGGACAAGCGAGACAGGGCAGGGCGCGGAGGAAGCGTTTTGGAAAAAATCCGAAGAGGAATGGCCAGCAAGCCAGACGCGTTAGTTTGCATGGTAATTACTTTGTTGGCATGCACTTCATGTAATGTTAACTGCTTGTTTTACGGTTGTTCTGGGGTGCCTTCAAAGGAGATATCCGTCTCCGTCTCGCGGGAAGTGGTGCGCAAATTCAAAAAAAGAAACGTACCGAGTGTTATTTGACATTTGCTATCGTGATGATGAAATGTCACGCCTTTTCGTTTATAATAGCACTACACACTAGCCTACTTAATCACGCGACTATGGCTTGATGTGTAGATCGTCCGCTTCTGACCACACGGTGTAAGTTTCTTGTTTCCCGGAGCAGTCCGTGGCGAGGGGAGGGCCTTGGGGATAAACGCTACGAACGAAGCCTGCGAGATTCGATGAACTCAAAAGCGCATACGAAGTATTATTTTGGTAATATAGCACCACCCTGTGGGTTATAACACTACCCACTAGACTATTCAGCCACGTGACCAAATGGTCTAGCGGATGGTGCTAACCAACCACCAAAATCTATAATTTCGAGTTACAGGGTGGTCGCATCTTGCCGGCTTCTTAGCATGGATCTCCGCCCCCCCCCCCTCGACACGTATCATACTAGTATCTATTACTAGGAGCACACTATCATAACCATTCCTATTATTGTTAATAGTACGATCCAGCGCGCACACTCGAAAAAGAAAAGTACATACGTGCAAGATCCGAACACACGGCGCATCCTTTGCTATTTATGTAACACCATCCACTTCTGTAGACCACGCAAGTCATGCATGTACCTTGACCTTGAACCTCGAAGGTTTCACGCTTTAGGCTTTCTAGCATAGGCGCTGGAGAACAGCATGAACGGTAACGTTGCTTGCATAGTCCTACCCACTAGCCTATTCACTGTAGTCAGGTGGCTTTCTGGTCTATTGGCTAGTTCCATGTAAACAGCTATATGCTTCAGAATTGGTTGAATGTCGCAGACTGTAGCATTGATCTCCGGGCACCCCCCTCGCCGCGGACTGCTTCCTCCGTTGGTGTTGTTACCACTACCTCTCTGCCGCTACTAGCAGCATGTCGGCGTTCAATACTGCTCATACTGCGAGTACTCACCGCGTTTTATCTACCAGGGATTTCTCACGGCAAGCTCAATTTGTGCAGCATTAGTATCCCCAGAAGCACGGCGGCACGACAACTAAACTACATATATCTATGTAGTACGATATGTGGTCGAGTTTGCAAGCCCAACGGGTATGATACGTTTACGTGCTGCAAATTTGGCGTCTCGCTTTATTGTAGTACAGCACCAGGACACTACACATGACTACTGCTTTACATGTGTGATGCCATTTCTTGAGTCGCATGCTTTTGCTTCTCATCGATCTGCGATACAATTGAAAGGGGCATCTCGTATCGTGCATAACCGGCAAAGCGTTTTACGGCAGTCCAGTCATGTATGGTGTGTATGGCAAGTAATGCAGTCCTACTCATCGTAGGCATGCCAGAGGAGACAAAATAGTCTCACCTGCTTCACAAGAATTCTATCACGTTCCGGAACAAGTCGTCCTTCCCCATCCCCACCAGTCCCGCGACTACACGCTCGATGCCACCAGACAAGATCGCGCGCTCCGCGGCTCCCTGGTGAGCGGTTTCGCGGCCGTCGACGTTACGGGCTGCATCATCACCCCTCCCCCCCACTCTCGCCAATCTCGCCCTCTTCCGCGTCACCATGCCGCAGGCATCGCCAGACACTCCGCCTCTCTCCGGACGCGTCGGCTGCGGAAGCTTTGGTTTCGCCCTGTCGGGGTGGGCGCGGCACATCACAAAGAAGCCCCGGCGGCGCCACACCCTCTGTCTGCGGGCCTTGGCGAGCAGATCCAGTACCAACGCGTTGTTGGATGCGTCCTTTAATACCTCCGCCGCGGTGAGACCGTTCTTGTCTACGGCTGTGTCGTCCGCACCCCCTTCCAGCAAAGCTTCCACCATCTCGGCGGAGCTGTTCTGTTTGGACACCCGGGCTGCCAGATGGAGCGGCAGCTGCTTGTTGTTGTCGGGTGCGTTGGCGCTAGCGCCATGACCCAAGAGGGCGCGCGCGATTCCGACGTTGTTTAACCCGGAAGCGCGGTGGAGAGGCGTTCGTCCTGTCATATCCGGGGCGTCCAAGTCTGCTCCCGCACCGACGAGCAGGTTGATTGTGCCGACGGCCTCGATCGTTACGGTGGCGTGGTGCAAAGCCGTGCGGCCCTCCGAGTCGGCGGAGGTGACGGTCGCTCCGCGCTGGATGAGCGTCTTGATAAGTTCTACGTGTTCGTTGAGAACCGCCAGGTCCAGCGCCGAAAACTCGTCTCCGCCTTGGCGGAGGTCGACGTTCGCTCCAGCGGCCAGGAGCGCTTGCGCGGCGTAGGGGCTCCCGAGCGATTCGGTTGCGATATGCAACGGAGAACTGCCGTACCCGTCCAGTCTGTCCATTTCAGCTCCAAGTTCGCACAGTGCCGTCACTATTTCTGGAAAATTCTCCTGTGCGGCAATGTGCAGGGGTGTCCTGCCGTTGTTGTCCTGCGCGTTCATGTTCGCCCTGGCCCCTACGAGCGCCTTTATCACACCAACCTGGCCGCCCACGGCTGCGGTGTGCAGAGCGGTGTAACCGTTGTAGTTGACGGCATGTACGCTCGCCCCCCCCTGCAGGAGGGCCATCACAACACCCAGGTTCCCTTTGTAAGCAGCCGCATCTAACGCCGTGCTGCCGATCACGCTGTGTTGGAGGTTGGCGTTAGCGCCGGCAGCCAGGAGAGCGGCGACCGTCCGAGGGTGGTTGTTAAGCGCTGCTAGGTGCAGCGCAGTGTCTCCTTCCGTGTCTAACGCGTCCACATCTGCGCCGCCGCTCACAAGTACCGATACAGCGTGCTCGTGCCCGGCCTTAGCTACCAAATGGAGAAGGCGTCCACCGCCCCTGGAGCAGACAGCGTTCGCGGAAGCGCCATACTCCAGAAGCTTCCTCATGTGCTTCACATCGCCGGCAGTAGCAGCGTGCTCGAGAGGTAGCTCCAACCACGCTGGCAGGTTTCCCAGAGCTCCACCGTGGTGGACATCAAACACTTTTGCCTTGTCTTTCTTAGTCATCGCCATCCTATTTGTGACCGTGCGGCTACTCGTGTTATTACGAGGCATCGCCCTTGTTGCTTGGAGGGAGGTATATTAGACCGAAATCAGCTGCCCAGTTTACGCCCGCCTGGTGGCCCACGTCGCCGGCAAGCAGAACAAGCTTCGGTTACGTAGTCTGGTTATACGTGGCACCGGGACACCGGCAAAACTAACAAGCTTTAGTTACGTAGTCGGTTACACGTGGCACCGGGACACCTGACCTTGAACTCGTATAGTCGTACGGACGCCGTACTGCTCTGTGGTAGATCGTGATGGAGGGGTACAGTAGTACCCTGCACGCGGAGCAACTGGAACTTAGGGTGTTGCCATTGACCAATCACAGCGGTCTATTATTTTTGTTTTGTCACAGATACTGAGGCGTTATCCGGGAAAACGCGGCGCAATAATTCATGAGCCTGTGAGAGCTCAGACTCTCGAGTTGTCGCTATCGAGTTGTCAAGCAACGCTGTCGAGCTGTCGGTTGTCGAGCTGTGACCTGTCGAGCTGTAAGCTGTAAATATGTAAATATGACGAACAGCAGGCCAGCAGGAGTTGGATGCGACGTGAGGCGCTTGCTGTAGCCTTGCTGCTACGATACCCATCTCGCTGGAAGGTGATACGATATGAGATACCTGGCAAGCACGGGTGATGGGTCGTGGCGGTGGCGATGCGAGGAGTATGTGAGACTGCTGGTGGCGATGCTAGCACCGCAGCAGGCGCCGGTGGAGAGACTGCTGCTGTTGACTATACTGCTGCGGTGAGTACAGTTCGCATTTCGCTTTTACTTCTATCAAGGTCTTAGCCGAGAAGGCTGTCTACGAGAAGTTGGCGCCAGTACTGCTGGAGTTGCGCACTGCATTGATTGCCAGCAGGATTGCTAACGTGTTGGCTCATAACTTATCAGTACGACAAAGTGCTACTGCTGTACTGAGAGGTACAATGTAATCTTCCAAGGTTATGTTCTGTAGGGTTTGTGGATTCCGGGTAAGGGTATCGGAGTCTTTACAGAACTTCCACAAGTTTCGGGTACGGGTATGAAAGTGTTGAAGCGCAAAGTGTTAAAGCGCAGTATAGCCACATGAGCGCGGCTGTTGCCCCGGTCGCCACTCTATGAGGTTCACGATTTATCGCCTCTCTCGGTGATTTGTCGATAATTCATCATTCCCTTAAATCTACGACCGATTGCCTCGGGGACATTGGCCCAGTGAGAACATACCACTCATGCAAGTCGGATTAAATCCTCAGCTTCAAATCGAACGTCCGCCCGAGGGGGTGTGCATTTACCCGGGTATTACCCGTACCAGGAACTTCTGTAAGTTCTGTAGGGCATTCATACCCTCACCCGGAACTTCTGTAAGTTCTGTACGCCCGTGCCACAATACCCGGAACTGCTGGAAGTTCTGTAAGGTTTTCATACCCGTACTCGAACTTCTGTTAGTTCTGTAGGACATTCATACCCGTGCCCGGAACTTCTGTGAGTTCGGTACACCCCGTGCCACACTACCCGGGGTACGGTACGGCACCTTTTGTACCCGGCCGGAACTTGAGTGTTCCGTATGTCCGAGTCACAATACCCGGAACCTCTGGAAGTTCTGTAAAGCCCGTTTCAGAGTAGAAATCTGGAATCTGGAATGTCGAATTCAAAAGCGTTATAAGGCCATTTCTTATACAGTCGGATTTGTCAGTCGAAAACGGCCTTTTTCGACTGGAGCCCAAATCGAGCTTTCTTACACAGTCGAAAAAGGGCTTTTTCGACTACACTTTTTTCGACTGACAATTCCGACTGGCGGATCCAGTCGAAAAACTCAGTCGAAAAAGTTTTACACGTGTTTTTTTAACCGATCGCATCGTTCATCCCACCACCAAACACACATCCACACGTCCACACGGCCACACACCCATACCACGTACCACACTGCAGTATCATACAAGGCACTGACGCTGGCGTGGCTATCACTGCTGTTGCTTCTCGCAGCAAGTCAGCGTGGCGCATTCCTAGTTCCGCTCGCCAGCAGCGTGTGTCACACGACGGCAGCAGCGCGCGGTCTCGATCCCATGCTGCCAACAACGGCTGCGCCTGCTGTAGCTTTGGCGGCTCTCGGCTGAGTGCAACTCCACGAACGTAGCTTCGGCGGCTTTCGGCTAAGCCCAAAGCCACCAACTCGTTGGGACGAGGGTTCGTCGAGCCGTTGCTCGCGGAGAAAGCGCGAAGCACAAAGCTGCCATCTGATTTCGACTGCTGTACAGCAGTACTCCCTCACACCAACCGCCTCTAGGAAGAGCACAAAAACTATAAAATCGACTCGACTGACGATAAGAAGAAGGACCAGAAGATTCCAGTCGAAAAAAAATCCAGTCGAAAAGGGCCGTTTTCGACTGGCGGAATCCGACTGTGTAAGAAATGGCCTAAACGCGTATTTTTTTCCCACGAAACCCCGTGTGCCGGGAGTGAGCACGGGAGCACGGGGTGGACGCGATAGACTTCGAGTGCGAAGCACAAGCCGATATGGAGGCGCGACGCCGTAGGAAACGGAAGAGAAAGCTACTATTGCTAGCTGCGTGGTTGTTGCTGGAGGAGGAGGAGGGGAGGAATGGCTCTACTCGCTCGACCGGCACCATAGACAAGACATCTTGGAAGGGAAGGCGGTGAACAGGCGTAAACAGCCCGAGGAACGGATGGTACCGTGAAGGCAGGCACAAAGACTCCACGCGCTTCTACGACCTGTTCAGGATGATGTGAGCTGCACGTTGACGCACTGTTTGTTTGGTAGGACCGAAACCTGGTTTGTTTCCGCGATGTGATGCGGAGCAAGGACCGTAGTTAGGAGAGGAACTCTTCACCGATAACTTTACGCCCGAACAACTTGCGTACAAAGTACGAATCGGTTGGAGCAGCAATGTAGTGCGAGTACGCCGACGCAGCAGTGTTGTCGTAGGTCAACATTTCCAACGTTGTAGTCCGTTGTTGTCCCCTGCAATATGCTGCTGCGCCAGGCTATTAGTCGCAGGGGACCTGGTCACCTCTGCATGGGCAACACCACAGCAGTGGCAACTTGAACCCCGCCTTAAAAATATAAACCAAAAATAAAACGTAGCTGTTTTAGTGAAAATGCGCCAACTACCTTTCTTCTCCCCCCCCCCTATATCACGTACCAGGCACGGGTACGTACGTAATTATAATTATGTCTTATATTAATAGTGTAGTCCCTTGTTGAAGTACGCTGCCCACCCAAACACTCTATTGGATTGTTAAAGTAGTGCACTGGGCAAAGGGGCAGCAGTTATGGACCTCTCTTAGGGACCAAGTCGCGAGCGTTTGAATACGTGGATCATCGCAGAGAAATATGGTGTTTCTTGTGCAGAGTCGCAGTGATTTTTGTACACGTCTTACCGCTCCATTTTGGTTGTCGCTGCGAGTGCATACCGGTAGTCTATTAACCCTATATTGGCACGCTCCGGTGGCTTAAATGAGTTATTTTGTACATATTAAACGCCCCACCAACCACGCGCACCCACTATGCACAGCAATAGTATAGGTGTACATGCTGCAGCAGTAGCACGTATGCCTGAACAGACGGCCAATGAACCACCGACGCACCCACCCCCATACGCTCGTAGGCATCCAACGACCCACCCACCCACCCACCCACCCACCCATCCACCACGCACTGCATCACAGCAACACGTGGAGCTAAGGGTGTTGATTCATGCACGGTACGTTGACGGGGCGAATTATTCGCAAGATTTCACTGCTTGCTTACATCCCCGCCACCGCGTAGGTCGAGCAAGCCGTACCTTATCATGGTCTCGTCTAGCCGCGTCCGGACTCGTCTCCAGATCTTTTGCCGATACCATATCTAGCTGCCGGGCAGGGCGGGCGTGGCTCGGTCGCGAAGCCGCATATGGTTCGCATGGCGCGCGAGTCGGAGTTCGCTGGGGATATTTTAGTTTCAGGTAGTTTTGATGAGCCAACACGACATGTTGAGTTGTGTTGAGTTATTTGCGTGGAATACTCTAGGTACGCTGCAGCTTCGGTTCGGTGCGAATTTTTTTTCGGCGGTTCCGATATGCTCCCAAATACGGAAATACTGAACGTACGTTGAAAGCATTTACGTTCGGCCAATGACATCACCTCAACAACACCAGCTGTGAATATCAAAATAATGGGGAATAGCCATACACACACACCCTGGAGGGTGCACCATGCGCAGCAAAACCACAGCAGTACGGCGGCAGAAAGAGGTTGACTTAACTGGGACCGACCCACGGACCCACTCACGCACCGTGTAGTGGCTGTTGTTGTTGTTGCTGTTGTTGTTGTGTTTGTAGTTGTTCTCACGTTGCTCGCATCATCAAGCCCGTGGTCACATAGAAGACTCCAGTCTCTCTGGAGTGGAAGAATTCCCCAGGGAAAAAAACACGATCAAACCAACAGTGGTATACGCATATATCATAGCTGAAGCAATTCATGCATCCGCTAAAAAAGAAGAAAAAGCAAGGAAGAGACAAGTAAAAAGTGAACCAAGGAAAATGTCAACGTGAAAATGTAACTACGTTATACGCGACGTGGAATGCATTGGTCGGACATGATTTCCGTGATGCCAGCACGGCCAGCGGAGTCACCGACTGCGCCGCCAAGAGAGCCGCCTGGTCCACCCCTCGCTAGATCGGACGCACTGCCAGCGCCACTATCACTACGGACTGCACCGCCACGAGAGGTACCTGAGCCAGCTCTTCCAAGTCGGGCTGTGCTGCCGGCGCCGTCCTCACGTTGGACTGCTTCGCGGTCAGCCGTACCTGGACCGTATGTCGCGAATCCTGACATGTTGCCTTTGCCGCCATCAAGACCGACTGCTCCACCACGAGAGATACCTGGGCCATCTCGAACGCCGAATCCAGACGTGCTACCAGCGCCGCCCTCATTCGAGACGCCATTGACATTTTCTGCCCCAAAGTCAAACCTGGAGCCAGACTCCTCATTGTCATCTCCGCTCGTCTCGGGTTGGGAGCGAGAAGCGTGCTCGCCCATACTGCCCCCCGTCCCCTTTGCTTGCACTTTAGCTCTACCTTTGCCTTTCCCCTTCGCACCACCGGCGCGACAGCTACCGGCACTTGGAATGGGCACGCGAGGAGGTAGCTTGGCATGATACGTTTGCCTGTTGCCCTCCTTCTGCACCATGTGGCTCCTGCCAAAGGCAAGATCACGAAGCTCGGCCATTTCCGCCCGCTTGTCTGTGCCCCTGGCGGGTGCGGGGTTGTCCCCATCGCTTCCCGGAGTAGGTTGACGGCCAGGCGGTCCTTCCGGGGTTCCCCCCGCGGCCCCTGTGGTGGATGGTCTCCTGTGAACAGTTTGAGCAGCCTGGTAGGCCCCGACCGAGTTGGACGCTTGCGATCTTTGTTTGCTAATCCGTGTGCGCTCGACGGATACCATGGACCGATTGAGCCTTCGCCCTATGTCGTACTTGGTCTTGTCGGGCCCGTTTGCATAGTCGATGTCCTTCCTGAGACCCTGACGCACAGGTTCCAGGAACATAGCTTCCCAGTTGGTGTCGTTGATGCCCCGTTGGCCTCGTCTGTATTTCATGTCCTGCACCAACAGGGCATGTAAGAGAGCATGTGGGGGAAGGAAACAGAAGGTGGGAAGGCGGCGGGGGGGGGTGGGGGGGGTGGGAGTGGGGGGTGGGGGGGTAGTGAGTTTGTGCATGGCCGTAGACGTATGACCATAGATCCTCGCATCCCTGATATGCTGGGTCGGAGGATGTCGGGTTTTAGTCATCCAGGCGGAGCGGGGGGTGAGGGGGGTGTTGGTAGGGGCAATTGTGATATAGACGCTCGCATACCTATCATGCCGGTACGCAGCACGCGTTGTTTTCGCGTCTGAGATAGAGACCGCTTGCACCAAGCGTGAAGCGCCGTAAGATTTTCAGCGAGACGCATGAAGGGCTAAGTGGACCCTTCCAAGAACCGCTCGTAAGACAGACTTGCGCACCTTGTGCCTACTTTCTTGCTTACGGATGACAACGCCAATGCGTGGTAATTTGTTCTGGTGTGGCCACTCCAGATATGGCAATTTGTGTTACTTTGTAACTACCATAACGGTGGCGTACCATAACACCAAGTGATGCCAGCATTCCCCTTGTGCATAGTTATGGTTCTTCACGCCGCACACATGATCTAACTCCGTGAATATCATGGTGACCGCCCGAAAAACAAAACGATACCCTGTCTTTCGAGCTCACCCAGAGATTGGTATGCTTTACAGGGTCGTTGCCAACCGACGCCAACCTCAACATACATATGATGTTTTACAACGTCAGGACAAGCCGAGGTCAACCGTTATACTCTATATAAACCCTAACCCAAAATATATACATATATTGAAGGGGGGGGGGGAGGGGGGGGGGGGAGGGGGGGGGGGGGGGTTGGGGTAGGGAAGGGGTTTCTGGGAAGTTGGGGAGGGGGGGTTGGAGGGAGGGGGCTTGCCACGGGATAGGTGCGTGTGAAGTACGTGGACGAAAGGTTTTAAGGTTATATGTGACGTCTGTGCGCGTTAATATATGTGCGAGTGGATGAGAGAGCTCAATATGCGGAACAGGACTTATCGCGTTGGTCTGCGCACATGATGTAATTAGACCAATATGGATGGACATAATAACAAAATAAACAAAAGCGGGATGCTGCTCCTCTACGTCGTGCTGTGATGGACTTGATTTTCGGTGTCGTGTTGTCAACCGCATAGAAATCAAACGATGAGGGAGGAGGGGACGATCGGCTGCCGATGAAACCATGTTCGGGGGCATAGGGAAGGCAAATGGGGGGGGGGGGTGTTGGTGGGGTAGTTAAAGACGATAACTATGTGATCATAAAACATAGACATAAATTTAATCGCACACTGTTCGGGATTTGCATGCCAGGGACGTGAAAATCAGTCCCTCGCAGTGTCTATATGATACTCGTTAATTTTCCAGAGGAGTACAGTGGAAGTGGCCGATCATGCACAACTGTATCTCGAACGGAAGTCTATTCGGCCCAGGATCGATTTCATGATCATAATTATAACAAGTCACGGAGCAGGCTAATCGTTTTGTTCGTTTCGAACCCGGTTTCGAAATGTACGTCCGGTGGAGCATGCAAATGGGGCGATCTCACCACATTAACATCTGAAATAGACCACAGTTCATTGCGACGACAGAGGACATGTGTACCAACCCACGGAGAAAATGCCTTCGATTGTGTTGATAAACCTTGGATTGGATGATGAACCCATGATTGTGGGCTTGAGTATAGGCCCATCAACGGGGAACGCTGAGCAAGCAGTTATGGATGTTGGAACGAATCGTGTAGCGGGATCCTAACCTACACGTGGGCCAGTGGGCGGGGGAGATAAAGCGTGTTGATAGTCGTTGAGGAGGGAACCCTACGTAGGCGTGAGCACGAGGGGGGGGCGGCGGAAGGTGTGTTCAATAATCGAACATGCTTGTAGGATATGAACCCATAGGCCGTCACTGGAATAGAAGAGGTCAATCTCAAGGGGCGAACACCGTTTGCGCCGACCGCGAAGCACTTCGGGGAGTTAATTGAGGTACACGAAAATGGTGTCGATGGTGGAAAGGGCCATTGCGTGTAAGTCCCCTAATCTGAATTACAGCGTCAAAGGACACTTCCTCACCCTCTGGGGGGCGTTGGAGGGGGGGGGGGGCGTACGGGGTC
Organism: Undaria pinnatifida; assembly: GCA_012845835.1. Taxonomy (NCBI): domain Eukaryota; class Phaeophyceae; order Laminariales; family Alariaceae; genus Undaria; species Undaria pinnatifida. The sequence goes on from JABAKD010000010.1 coordinate 11,817,706, forward strand.
GTACCGTTTATGGGCGCCGTGGTAAATAAACAAATGAGATAAGAATCGCATTTGGAGAAGTAACTCCTTCCAGAAACAACACGAGAAAAGTAAACATTTGATCGATTAAGGCGCCCTTTCAATAAAACAATAAAATATCAAAAGTTATTATATCCGCTTAATGTTTCACCGTCTGCGGCCGCCACGTAATTCCTAGGTTAAGCGGGAGATATTATCGGTAAATACATTGCGCCAGGCACGAAATGGGGGTAAAACAACGCCATACGACCGTTCGCTGATAAACACTTGCAGTCGGGGTAGGGGGCTGGGGGGTTGGTGTGGGTATTCATTAGTTTTAGTGAAACGACATATATATACGGGGTGTGGGTCTACCTGTGCGTGTGTGTGGGGGGGGGGGTTAAATATTTTGGCTACAAATACTTCGATGTTCGTTGAAGACAACAATCGAGTTTGTCTAGCGGTGTGTTGAGCGAGTATGTGTCGCGGTGTGTTGAGCTGTCGGTGGCGTTGGTAAAGGAAGGCACACCGAAAATGATGAACACGTAGGAGTTGGTGCAGTTTACGTCGAGTTTTTGTCAAAGGGCAAGATGACCTTACGGTACAACACTCACGTCGAGGTTGCCTGTCGCCAGTGTCTTGAACATGAGCACCTTCTCGCAATCCAGGAACGGGAGGGGCATCGTGTAGCCAAGGTGTTGCTGGACGTACTCGTCAGCCTCTCGCTCAGCCGTCTGTGAATTGCTGAGAGGTCAATAATAGGGAAGAGGCGGAGAGAGAAAACTTTACATATAACACATCACCAATCGCTTTTGGGATCACCTCAACCCAACCCAGGGAAAGGAAAAAGTGGACCAAACAAAGCTTAAGTTAAGTTAACGAAAAGGGAGGGATCCGTGATCACGTACCATTACCAGACCCTAATATTTGACAGTCCTATGAACATGCTAACACAAGCAAACCAATAATCACCAGAAGACATAGACCTAAAGATGGTTCGCGGTAGGTGGACGCTGAACGAGGTAGACGCTAGTGCATACCCATATCGGGTTGTATACCACTTCTTGGGAAGTCCGGGGCCTTATTTTGCCGTGCTGCGACATGAAGACTTTCTGGAATTATACGGGCGTGATTAATAAGTGGTTTAAGTTGGGCAGCGGACGTAGTGTCGGGGCCGACTCACCCAAGAGAAGAAAGACGCCCGGGCGTATTGGTCCTCTAATCCATATATGCCTATTAACATACCGCTTTGCGTACAGAACGAACGGAAATTGTACTATGTATCGCATAATACGTTACCTTCCTCTTGGCGTTGTTCTTTTTCAAGCAGCGTTTTGGTGGAGCAGGCTTGCTGCCGCCTTCCTTACGGCTGTCGCGTCGTTCGGCCGGGTTTTTCGTCGGCTCTTGCGAGTCAGAGCACCAACAGAGGAGAACATGTGAAAAGTCTATAAGAGTTTGCCCAAGGGTGAACAAGTGGCTCGTGACGGAGTGGCCTCTCTTAACCCACACCGCTCTTAACACACACCGCTGCGCAACTACGAACTTAAGGCTAGCCAAGCAAGCATGACGAAACAAAAAACACACTCTGAAGATAATCGGTTTTGTAAGCGGATCAGGTAAAATACAGCCCAAACGAAACCCGTGCGAGTTGAATCACCACACGTGGCAACATTACCATATACAGAAGACACGTATTTCAACCATAGACGTAGTGTATCGTATGGTGGTGTGTTGATGCGTTTGTTCGCGAAGCCATACCGGTAGCTGCGATAGGTGAAGATGCAGCATGTTGTTCGGAGGCTCTGCACTTGAAGAACTCCATGCTAAATTGAAGATAAACTGAAATTGCAACCCGATGGACGAACCTATGATGAAGGCATTCGCAAGACGCTGCGTTTTAAAAAAACAATGACATCCCAACGATTAAGGGAAATGAAGCCCCGTCATCGACGGAAAAAAGTAGAAAAAATATTCTACGCCTTTCGTAGCACGACTCGAAAAAGGGAGCGCGGCAGATCATGGTTCCCAGGGCGTAGGTTATAAGGAAGAGTACAGTCGCCATACATTAAGCACCCTCTATTTTTGTACTGGTATTCGACCAAATTTAGTATCCCATGAATAGAGGGTTATGTGCTAACCTAGGGGCGTGCAAGTGGTGAAAAACAAATGCAGGAACCGAGTGTATGATTATTAACAGGTCAACACTATTTCTAAAAAAAGGAAGACACTACAACAACTGTACGACGCTGAGAACGGAGATCGGACGAGACAGCAGGAAAAAACTCGTACGAAACCGTAATGCTTATCACCTGCGGTGAGTGTTTTAGTTTTCTCAGCGTAGTTATGGACCAGCAGCTGACACGCCGCGATCGATCACCCCCCCGCCCCCCCCCCCTTCCCCCCCCCCCCCCCCCTCCCGCCGCCCCTCCCTCCCCCCCTCCCCCCCCCCCCCCCCCCCCCCTCCCGCCGCCCCTCCCTCCCCCCCTCCCCCCCCCGCCGCCCCTCCCTCCCCCCCCCCCCCCCTCCCCCCCCCCCCCTCCCTCCCCCCCCCCCTCCCTCCCCCCCCCCCCCTTCCCCCCAACTCCCCCCACCCGCATCCCCCCTTCCCCTCCCAACTCCCCCCACCCGCCCTCCCTCCTCCCCCCCCCGCCCGTCCACCCATACCCCTACCCCTAACGCCCACCACGCGCCCCCTAACCCCCCCGCCATCCCCCTGTTTCCCGAAGCCCCTACCGCCCCCAACTACCCCCCCCCCCCCCTCCCCCCCTCCGTAATCCCATTCCAGGAGCATGCTTACGTGCCCCTGCTGCATATACTTATTAGGGCCATATTTGCCGATCTTCTCCATTCAACGCAATTGGACGTCACCACATTATGGGCCTTGTTATGGAATCCAACGCATTTTCTTCATTTTTCATTTAGAAATGAAATTCCATTGCATGGGAAGGCGTTTGTTCGAAGGATGTACAGCAGATGAATACCTATTGTTGTGTATGTAGTGCGATAAAACAAGTACACAGCAGTGGCCTGCAAATAATCGCGGCAGATGACACCACTAAAATTGAATTTGACTAATAGTCCAAGAACATCATGTGATACCCGAAGCAGTATATCGGAACACTTTACACTGCGCGTGCGACATGTATATAAACCTTCTGCTGTACAACAGCGGTAGCACGGTGATATCGCTACGAAAGCGGACGCTGGCCAGGTTTACCCCCCTGTTAATAGTAATGAATGGATACCGCATACGCACGTATCATACACACTGCTGTAGGAAGCTGGATTCAGCATGCACTCGCAGGCTTTGCTCAAAAGTGCACTACCTCAACGCCAGCAGTATCTAAGCAGGGTTCACGCACAGGTTTGACGGATCTGCACACCGAAAACATACATGATGATTGATGTATGATACTCGTATCATACACACCTGCAACGAGGCGTGTTCACGAGCACCACACCGCCGTGGCAATAAGATGGATCTATGCTCGTACATACATACTTGTGTCGTACTTGTATTCGTGGATCCAAAAGATTACCGCCCGCCTTGGAAATAGGGTCTGCAGGTCTCGATGATGAAGCCCCCGCACTCGGGTTAGAAACTACCGCCCGGGAGGGTAAATCGACCTTGCCATTCCGAGATCTCGACCTCTCGACGAGCTCTAAGGCAATGCTGGACGAAGGAGAGGCAGCGCTGAGGTCAAGCAATTGCTGTGCGGCCTCGCGCTGTCTCTCCACACTCCAACGCCCTGGACGCGCACTATTGCCCCTGAGCAGCCTCGTAGCACGAGCGGGGCTTTCGGCGGGGTTGCTCTCCGAAGCTAGTGATGCGAGGGGTGGTCCCCCTGAAGCAGCAGCGGCAGTCTGCTGTGGCCGCCGCGAAGAAGGCTCGCTGCCCGTCCGCGTGACCGATCCACCTCGAGACACAGGCGCCCTCACGCGGCTGTCGCCGCGATGCTGACAAGTCCTCTTGGAGGCACGGACAGCACGGGCAGCGGACCCACTCGCAGCTTTCGCCGGTGGTACGTTGCAACTGTTGCTTGAGGTCGTATACTCGAGAGGTCGAGATCTCGGAATGACAAGGTCGATTTACCCTCGCGGGCGGTAGTTTCTAACCCGAGTGCGGGGGCTTCATCATCGAGACCTGCAGACCCTATTTCCAAGGCGGGCGGTAATCTTTTGGATCCACGAATACACGTACGACACAAGTATGTATGTACGAGCATAGATCCATCGTATTGCCACGGCGGTGTAGTGCTCGTGGACACGCCTCGTTGCGGGTGTGTATGATACGAGTATTATACATCGATCATCATGTATGTTTTCGGTGTGTAGATCCGTCAAACCTGTGCGTGAACTCTGCTTAATAGATCATACCATAACTTACCCCGGCTGTGGCGGTTCAAAACAAAAAATGGCGGTCGCAAGCCCATATTTGCCGCCACAGCTCGATTCGCGACAAAGAAGCGAAACTACCGAGAACACAGAGTATAGTTTAAGACGCCGATGGTAGCTGCATCGCCGTCACGGCAGACCTATGTATTATTCCGATCGGATTTTTTTTTGACAATACGCAGCACGTGATTTCTTCCCGATTGGAGCCAAATTCGTATGTTTCCACCAAATCGAATCGAATTCAATTCGATTTATGGAAAATGAGTGTTTTCGATTAAAAAAAGTCCTTCGTTAAGGGGCCTCTTCGGCATTTTGAAAAATAGTTTCATGCGGCAAGATTGAAAGCATACTCCGAAGAAGTACTTTTAGAGTTGTGGAAACCCCTGTTTGATTACACCGCAGGCACAAAGAGCCTCCTATTCGGTGGTGGCGTCCTGTACAATACCTCAACAACGGCGGAAGCATGGAAGCCCAAACAGGTATGGTAGGAACCACAGCAACATGACATCGGCATTGCCTAGCGTAGGTACTCCTTGCGTTTGTTTTTAGGATGTTATGTTGAAAATTGGCGACGACACATCGCCGAGGGCCTCGTTCCAAGCCCCTTCCGACCTGGCCTCGACCACGAGAACCACGCTAGTGCATTTCACAGATCTTGCCTTGCCGACAATTGAACATACACGGTGTCCGCGTTGACCTCCTAGAGGTGTAGGTAGCGCTCGAACTGCGAGGGAGGTGCCCTGCGTATATGTTTGCATCGTGATATGTCCGGGTTGCAAGGTGTTGTTTTGGGTGCTGGTATGTGAGGGGTATGGTATCCATACTCTGCTGCGTGCGTTGAGCATGCCACTAACGGTCCCACGAGAGGTGCAGATGCGTTTCGCTAGTACTGCGTGGCCATTTCGTCGAAATCTGGGTGAAGCCAGTGACAGTTGCGCGAGAAACGAGCTTTTTCCCGAATTCGACCAGGTTTGCTTAGACATGAGGAGTTCCAACTGTGAAGCAGGCATTTTTGCGCGGAAACTATGTGTCGGTTCAAACTTTTCTAAAGAGATATCCCTTCAACGCCACCCATGGCGGATGCATGCCATCTGACTTTTTTTCGCCCCCTACTCGTGCCACCTGGCCACGAACCGCCCTGCTGCTTCGAGGACCCCCGGAAGACCCCCCTTTACTGTCTGATCGCGCGGATCTTTCGGGGGGGTCAATATGTTGACGTTTGAAACAAATACAAGGTCATCGGCTGGTAATAGGCATTTGTGTCGGTTCTTCAGTCTCCTGCCTGGTCCCGGGTTCTCCCTACTGGACAGGGTCGCGAAAATCACCCTGCCTACTGGGCGATCGCCCCTCGTTTGGCCGTCGGGGTGGTTGCCCTCGCGAAGAAAAGCTATATACGGATAGCCGTTTTGACGCTCTCGCATTTTGTATTCGTGAGGGCCTCGGCGTACGAGAGGGTGGCGTGGTCGGAACGTTGTCGGCCTTTGGTAGCCTATGAGTCGGAGAAGGACGTGGTGGTGCGCAGTTCGGAGCTCGGCGAAGTGGTTCACGCTGAGGGGCCGCGTCAAAAAACCCGCACGGCATGGTCTCAAATCACCTCGCTCGGCCGTCAGCATGCAAACTTTTATCACACTTCAGAATGAAGAAGTTGCCGTGTATACCATACATTGTGTTGGGAACTCGCGCTGGTGGGAGATTTGGTACACTCTCCAGCTACTTTGCTGTATGCGGTGGTGGACAAGGATGCGTGCGAATAGTACACAAGAAATGGGTCTTTTGGGACGCGTCAAGGTGGCTTTTGAACTTAGTGTACTATTTTTAGTGCAGAGGGTGGTCAGCCAAGGGGCAGAACCGCAGCCTCCTATATACCTGGTAGCACCTTTGCTGGTGGACGGCATAAAAATATATTTCGAACAATGTGAGTCCCCTAAGATTTATGAACGACGCGGGTCTCGGGCTTCGCTCGGCTCAAAAAGTCCCTACACGCACTTGAACCCTCCAAACTCACCGTCGGTTGTACACTTTGGAAGCGGTGGGTTTTCAGGTTTCAGCGAGACAACTTAACAGATTGAGACACAGTGGAAGAAGTGAACATAAATGCCACTGGTTCGAGTTTTTGTTATGGGGCTGGTACGATACTTTTTACAGCAGTGCTGGATCCTGCAACGAGTGAGTGTTGAAAAGAGATTGGTACCTGCTACAGAAGTAGCATTTCGCCATTGTGTACACATGCAGCGCGCTGATACACAAACTAAACGCCAATACATAAGGTATGATAGTGAGTTTTGAAATGATCGGTTTGTTTGTACGCTTTGAAATTCAAAATCTTTGCTTTTTTCAAGCTCGCTTGTACTGCTCAATTCGACTTACCGAACACGTGCGCCCACATCCCGCAATCCGCTGCCCATCACCCCCCCCCCTCGCCCCCCCCTCCCCCCCCTCCTCCTCCCTCCCCCCCTCCCCCCTTCTCCTTGACCCTCTCCTCCTCCTCCCCCCCCCCGCCCTCGCCCCCCCCCCCCCCCCCCCCCATCCCTTCCCCTTGACCCTCTCCTCCTCCCCCCCCCCCCCCCCCCCCTCTCTTCGCTGCCTTTTTTGTACAGTCGGCCCCAGGTATAGAATATCGTAAGGCAACTGCTGAGGGTGGACCCAGAGGAGCGAACGACGACAACTGGTGCGCTTTACCACCCCTAGCTCCTCATGAAGGGCCAAGCATGGCTGATCGCGACCTCAAATTGGGCCTAGAAAAGCTCATAATCCTCAACGCCAGGAGAAAACTGCGAGCTGCGATCCAGTCGGTGAGAAGCGGAGTCGTCCGTATTGAAATAGGTGTCCTCATTGAGATTTTGGGCATCTTGGGAAATTGAACTTGTTTTTCAAAGCCGGGTATTGCAAGATTGGGGGACAGGTAGAAAGGGCCGCAACGTGATGACTCTGCTCGCCGCCAACGATGAGCGTTGCCTACGGTATGTATGTACAAAGTGCAAGGCGCTTCGTTCCGCGGGCGGCATTCACCGCCCGCTACGCTCGCTCAGGAATAAAAGTACAGCAAAAATTATGTGAAGCAGACAGAGCCCACGATTGATTGTAGGTGCAAACTGGCGACGTGAAAATACCAAGAGTCACGCCGCCATGCTCCAGGGAAACAGCCCGGACGCCACATTCTTGAGTATGCCGTATGCACCTGGTACATTGCGTTATGTACTTGTGATGTTTGTGCCTGTCTCGAAGTTTGTGACCACAGCGCTTGTGTCTCTCTCTAGGATGACAAACCGGCACGGACACTGGGTGTGCTGGACATCGATGGGTGGAAAAGCAGCACATACACACTGTAGCGTGGAAAATGTGGTTGAAGTGGCAGTAAAGAGGCGGCTGTTGGGGGGTCACGTCAGTCACACCTGATGTTTCGTACTAAAAATATATCAAGTTCGTCTAGACGGCGGTCCGTCACAGGGCTGGCTGAGTGTCAGCGGTACTTGAAAAAAATCAAAATTTGTTGTTAGTGGCTTTATTACGCGTTATTCTAATAACGACAACAACAAAAAGGAAAAAGGACACCAAAAATACTCGTACTCGTACGTGCATGGTGGCTCTTGGCGAAACACTTGTTCTTGTCTTCTGGCTTGCGTTGTCGCACTCTGCTGTCCGGTCGGCACGAACGTACTGCTGTATGTACTTTGCTGCCCTGTGCAGGGTCGATTACAGACTGTTCTGTGCTTGCGGTACGTAGATACCGTGATTGTCGGATAATGGTTTGTGATTTCGTTGCGCGGTGTACCCAGAAAATGTAGGTTAAAAATAAGGGGGCGGGGGGGGAGGAAAAAGAGGAAAACACAACAGATCGGTCCGAAAAAAAATATTTTCCCTTCGGCAATTAAGAGCTGAGAGTAGGCTAAGAGGCCAGGGAACTGTCGTGGGCGACCTCCAGTGCACCGACATTAGAGTAAGTGAGGGTATGATGTTAATGGCCAACTTTATTTCAGGATGCGATGCTTTTGCCGGTGTCTTTCGCAGCATAAGTCCAGATTACTGCAGCAATATATGCACATGTAAAATATCTTCGCTGCTCTCCGGCGGCCGAGAGTTTTCTTCTCGCACTTTGGGCCGCGGGGCAAGCTAGCCTGCCATGGGTACATTATGAAGCATGTCTGGATCTCGGCCGAGCTCCGTGGCGGCCCTCGGCGCATTAAACATCGCTTAGCTGGCTCTATTTAGCAAGGGATTGCGTTCCGCCTCCCTGAGACGAGCAGGTCACTTGAAACACCCCAAATTGTTGTTCAAATTTTGATATTTAACAGTTGCGGAAAACTTTTTTTTCCAGAATGAACATGAATTACCAGAATCAGAGGAAAAATCGCGTTTCGTTCTGGGTTTCGCCCCCAAATCCAGAACCAGGAGATTTTTTTAGGCTCTCGTTCTGGAAACTCAAGTTTCGGTTCAAAACCAGAATGAACCGGGCCCAAAACGTGGTGTGTCAGTGTTTTAGTGTGGAGAGCGCGCTGATGTGAATTACCCACACCACGTGCCTACTACGGCAGTACCTGTACCTGGATGTTGAGGTATTAGTTGGGCATTAGTCTGTTTGACCACTTGCAAAAGGTTAACCAATAGCTTACCCAAACTAAGCCTTACAACACTCTCCCCCCTGAAACGGCGGGATAGCAGGTCGGCCGGGTATACGGGCGGACCTGTCAATATCCAAGCGGTTTCATTTCCTGAGGATACCGGGGAAAGTATTTTTCAAGTTCGGCGTGTGGAAAGCCTGAAAAATTTATGGTTGTGGATGGTGGGAATTGAACCCACGACTCAAAAACCCATGGCCTGTCGACGACGCCATTTGTTAAGGTAGTAGTGGGGTATTAGTTAGTTTGACCACTTGCAAAAGGTTAGCGAATCAATTGCTTACCCGAACTAAGCCTTATAACATGGACACACATCAGACATGTGAATATAGCGCTTCAACCAACAAACAAAGCACACCCCGTACCACCAGTAGCTAGCCGCCGCAGCAACAGCAGCAGCAGCGAGACACGCATGCAGTAGCGAACGGTCGCAAGGATGCGGGCCCCCTCAACAAAGGTTCGAGTCGGTGCTGGCACGCTACAATGGGCAAAGGAGAGGACAGCTGGGAGCGGTGGTGCTGGGTGCTAGGTGCTGGGGAGAGAGGCTTGCCAACAGGGCCAGCTACAGCGACAGCGAGGCACAAAAGGGCTTTCGAACCTGCGGGTATCGTCTTACTCGCCGTGCACTCCCGGTGCGTGCTTTGTTGCTTTGGCAGCCTCGGTTCAAGTCTGTGTTTGGCAGGGTCGTCGATTTCGCGAAATAGTGTACCTGCTGTTGAAAACAACACCTGGTGTACCTGGCACGCGAATTCGCGCACACCCACACACAGCTACGTATGTGGGAGTTGATTTTGATTGCTGACAACCACTGACACAGAGCCACTGACTTATTCTATGTTTGAGCCGACCACGGGTACGCAGGTCCTGGCCACGCGCTGCTGCTACTGCTGCTGCTTCGTCGCACGCGCTGGTTATAGGTGTTTAGCTAGCTCCCTGCTGCTGACGTTCGTTCATTCCTCGGCCAAATGCAAAAGGCTAAAACACGCGAAAACATTGTAAAAACTCAATCGGTCGTACTTTCAGCTGACATTTTTCAATTTTTTATAAAAAAATGAAAAATGTGAGCTGTGAGGACGACCGATTGAATAGTTGAAACTCAACTTTGCAAGCTGCGTGGTACATTAGATCTGTGTTTCATTTATGATACGGTGTTTGTGAATTAAACCTGGTTGTTAATACACAGCTTCACAATTTGTACGGACGGTCGTTCGCGCGTGTTCTATATTTTGTCCTCATGAAGGATATAGGTCGGTGACTCCCGTGGATGTTGTCAGGGTCAACAGGACGATTTTTCATAACCATTCTTATAAAACCTCTCCAGCTTGACCTCTCGGAACGCGGCCAACTTTGACATCAAACAGCACGAAACGTCATTTTGCCATTTCGTTTTGGAAAATGAAGAAAAAAGTGGTTCTGGAAAAAGGTTCATTCTGATTCTGGAAAACGAAAAATTATTTCCGAAACTGTCTATTTTGATGAACTGTTACATTTTTTTGTTATTTTCGTTGTTTTGTTCGTAAAAAAATGGCCTGCTACTCAACTAACCTCAGCAGCAGCACAGCAGCAGTAGCAGCAACCGTACGGACTAAATTAACGTCAGTAGCAGCAGCACAACAGCAGCAGTGGCTGCAACTTACAGCAGTAGTAGCAGCAGTACACATGTAGATCGGATTAGTGTGGAGGTTGGGGGCGCGCCGCCTTGGGCCGTTTTGGCCTCGAATCTCGACGTGGGTGCGTGGGCATGGGTGCAGACAAGGGTAAACAGGTCTGCGCTCTCCCGCCCTGCGGGCGGCCGCTCGTCGAGGCGGCAGCGAAAGCGTCTAGGGGCGTGGTTGACCTCGTGTGTTTATTTTTCTCTTGCGGGGTAACTATTCGTGTCCGAATGTAAGGACCATTTTTACTTGAACGAAAAGACATATCCCGCTATTATATTTCCGGACAGGGCGGATGCCAGCAGGAGGAGGCTGGGAGGTAGAGGCCGGGAGCAGCCGAGTGTTGGAACGATACGGCTTGCATCTCTTCGCGCGGAAGACGGGGCTCACAGGGACATAGAGCGGGGGAAGCTTGGAAGATGGCGCTGAGCGCGGCGAGGGTGGCAGGCATCGCGAGCGCAGCATGCACGCGAGTCTCGACCAGGCCAATTTTTTTTGGGGGGGGAGAGTGGAACCATGGGTAGGGTTCAAGGATGTATAACTCCTTATTAGCGATAGTCAAAATCAGGTATGTATACGGTGCTGCTGTGGTCAAAATCGGGTACAGTTATATTTCAGCGTTCGCCACGCGCTCGGGACGCCATCCGATTGGTTGGGTGGATCGGTTCTAGGTCTGTTGCTATTATCTTACACACATACCATACCGTACACACATATCATACTGTACACACACATTTCTGACCACATGCATCAACTAGTGGCGGGTTCCGGCGGGAACACTATCGATCTAGCTATACTTTCTACGGGGATAAACGAGGAGTACATCAAGGTTTCGGTTCCCCTCAAACACAGTACCAAAGCGCCGAACACTACCTCCAACTCATGGAAAATCCTACCACGTACGCCACACATACCGAATTGTTTCCGCCAACCAAATAATTATTGCACAACGTCCAAGAGCGGCTGACATTAGCTGGTCAACCCTATCCATTACCACCAAATGCAAACACATGTTACGTATTATATAGCAACGAGCACTATTCCACGTACAGTACACAGCATCCCCTGACCACTAACAGTTCGTTTGCACGTACATCAGTACAACGTGCACCCACCGCTATCGTACTCTTCCCGCTGAGTACTACTGATTTTCTTAGGAGCAATGCACTAGCTCGTGCCACACGTTCCTCTAAGAAGAGTGCAGTGAGTGGGGTTTATATGTGTTCCTCTAAGAAGAGTGCAGTGAGTGGGGTTTATATGTGTGAGTACGCGTAACACCATTATAGGTCGAAAAATATGTATACGTGTGTCACCAGTGTCTCCCTTTTCGCCTTGCGACGCCCCCGGGATTTCATGTTACCCGCATTCCGAAGGAGAACCCTATATGTACATGTAAAACATTATCTTCGTTTTTTTTTCAGCTCGCTGCTCTCCGGCGGCCGAGTGTTTCTTCTCTCACTTTTGGCCGCGGGGCAAGCTAGCCTGCCATGGGTACATTATGAAGCATGTCTGGATCTCGGCCGAGCGCCGTGGCGACGCTCGGCGCATTAAACGTCGCTTAGCTGGCTCTATTTGGCGAGGGATTGCGTTCCGCCTCCCTGAAACGAACAGGTCACTTGGAACACCCCAAATTGCTTTTCAAATTTTGATATTTTGATAAACTTTTACAAAATATTGTTCTGCATTGTTTCGTTCGTGAAAAGGTGGCCTGCTACTCAACTAACCTCAGCAGCAGCACAGCAGCAGTAGCAGCAACCGCCCGGACTAAATTTACCTCTCAGCAGCAGCATAGCAGCAGCAGCAGCAACATACAGCAGTAGTAGCAGCAGTACACATGTGGATCGGATTAGTGTAGGGTTTGGGGGCGCGCCACCCTGGGCCGTTTCGGCCTCGGATCTCGACGTGGGTGCGTGGGCATGGGTGCAGACAAGGGTACGTATACATATAACGATTCTGTTTTTCGAGGGGAGAGGAATTTGGTCAGGAATTTTTTTCATCTCGGCCTCAGTATGGGATTCTCGGAACTGGAATTTCTCGGTCAAATCGCTTTGCTCGAGCGCCGTCTTCGGGGAGCTGCTCCAACGCCCCTCGCTCTGCCTTATCCGTTCCGCACCTCGACGTGAACGCGGATGGATGCTGAGCGAAACAAGCGAGAAGCGCGCAAAAAGAATATATTGAACGGTACTCTCCAGTTATTCTTCGGATCTTGATGTATGGAGAGTTTGATAAAATAAAACTTGGCAAGACATTATTTCCAAACTGGCGTCATATTTTGTCCCATAGCAAATAATATTTACTGTAAAAAAAGTCCAAATGGTACCGCGGTAGGTATCATAGTAGTGCATTTAATTATCGAATTTCGGTTGGTACGTCCATACACGGATATAGACGTGGCATGCGCACGCATGACAAAAACGAGGAGGTAGTGATTACGATTACTGTTCCAGGAAAAGCCACACGACAGCATTACGAGTGGCTGCGTCCCCGGCCTCGAGGGTGGTAGTTCGGGCACATCGAAATAGCTTATACTCGTGCAAGTAAAATAGGTACGAGTAACAGCACACACACAGACTGATGCGTTAGTTCACACACGCTTTTTGTTTGACTTATAGCATGGGTGGGGAGGGTGTACCAAAAAACAGGGAATAACTTTTCGACATGAAAAACAAGGGGGAAAATCGTTCCTATTGTTAAGCTGCGCCACGCGAAGGTCGCAGTAGTAGTACACGGTATCCACGGAAGAAACCAGTGGCATGCATTCGTCCCGGTATCGCATCGGCGGGTGGTTCTTTTCCCCTAGAAGACTCTATGGTGAAGTATAAACGGTGTGGATGGCGTGCTTTGTTGTTGCTGTGGTGCAAGTCTCCGTTGCTGTTTTGGTCGTTTGCCGCGGTCAACTGGAAAAAAAGCGGTCGTGTTGGTACGTAACTGCCAAATAATTTTGTATTGCTTCCTACTTGACGTGCTCCTTGCTGCTGATTGCTGACTGATCATCTCTAGTGAATTATTTAGAGCCGGTCGCCCCGGTGGTCTATCTAGTGGTTACCTTCGAATACTGCTAGCGTTGGTCCTTAAGTTCAATTACCGCCGTTGTGAGATGTTTTACTTTTTTGCAGAAATGCAAAAGTAGGACCAACTACTAACTGCTGAGAACGCCCAGCAGCGTGGGTAGGTACAATTCGACGCGAATCGACGAGGGAAGAAAATGCCGAATTCCTCTCGCGCTAAAAATTAAGGCATGTATCGTAGTGGGGAGGGACAGGAGGGCCCGCTATGTGACCCCTGATCTGAGTTATACTACTACTGGGAGGGAGGGCGAGAGTAGTGCAAGGATAATAAATGGGATGAAAAAAAAACTGATACAAAATCGAGAACAGCTTTTCAGACAAGCTACACCAACACGCCATTAATTAAAGCAGTACAGTGGGGGTATTCCGATTCAAGATCAGCCTGTGACAAGCCGAAGCAGGCGCTCATTGCTCTTATCTGTTGTGTGGGCAATACATGGCTGTTAGTATGCCGGGACATTGCGATTTGACCACTCTTATGTCCCGAATGGCTTTATCTTTGACGCTCTGGGTACTAACTGTATGTATTCATGCTGAAGTCGAGCGTTTTTTTCGCGGTCGCATGGCGAATTTTTGCCCTACTCGAGTAGTATGCAAGAAAAACCGCGAAAATATTAGCGAGCTTAGGTTCTTAACCAATAAGCAAATGAAAACGGGATTTTCAGCAGTTGTTTTCGGTGTCGCATAAGCGACAAAGAGGTGATTATAGTGTTCCATGATTATTCGACCATGACGCGAGTCAAATACGCACTGTTTCGGCCTCATTTCAGGCCTTTTTCCATGGTTGTTATGCTCGAGTTGTGCCGGTCTTTTAGTTCCATTTCTAATATAATAGTATGTCGTTTTGCTTCGAACACCTCCTTTTTGCTTCAAATTGTGCTTATAATCGGGGGGCCCTGAATCCTGGATAGCTCTAATTCGTCCACCTATGTTGCGTTTGGTGATGTTGTTGCTGTTCAAGTGTTTCTCTCATCCTCATTTTGAGCGTGCTTGCTCGGCACGCCAACCTGATATAGGCTTAAAATCGCTTTTTTGTGCAACCTATCATGCACATATCTTGTCGAATTGCGTTCGCATTGCAAATGTTTGCCGTATACGGAAGTATGCGAGAAAACCCGAGTCGTTCGAAATAACCGTGAGGTACTGGGTCAAAGCCTACCAGCCAATCACGAATAAGCCAAAGGGGTCGGGGATAACACGCCGTGCGGGAACGTTCGACCCGGGAGATCACCGTTATAGTTCCCGCGTTGTTGGAGCTGTAGAGATTCGGAGGATTTCTGAACTGGGGATGGGGCCCTATCTCCCCCGTGTGCGACGAAACTGCCCCCCATTGGTTGGTGAGCCTCTATCATCCTCCTAGGGTGGGGCGGCGAGTTGAGTTTGAACCAGTCGGCGATTTTAGCCAACGGAGTTGGGATTTCCACACTGTGAGGGGCGGTGACGCCCCGAGAGACCTCGGTCTTATTCCCCGGTTTGTCTAACTTCTAGAGATATAGAATGACCTCAGGATCGGGGATGGGACCCTATCGTCCCTGGGTGGAGCTGGCTCTATAGTATACGGCCCCCGGCCAATCAGAGATCGGCCGGTCGGTACTGTTGGAGATTATTTCCCCACTGTACGGGGAGGTATCAATCCTGGTGATATCCGTGTTCGTTGTCGGAGTTGTATATGTATGTGTGAATGGATTATGGTCGTGGGATGGGACGCTTTCGTCCCCAGATGACGGTTACTTTATGTACGATCCCCGGCCAATGAGCGACCAGCGATCAGACAAAAAGGCCATACCAGGTAGTATGTGTTTGCTTGTTTTTTCCGTCTAAAACTCGAGCCTGAAATTCTTAACTGCCCAATTATCAGTGCAGTGCTATCGCGTACCACTAATACTCTATCTACCAGATAGCAACAAGTAGCAGTATTATAATATCATTCGAGGAATTGAATGACGAAGGCAGCGGCACCGTGTTTCACGCCTAGAATCCCGGCAGTAAGTCTGTCCACGATCAGACTATACACACACAGACAGTCGGTCTGCGAACCTCGGATCTAGATACTATAATGCATAGTGTAGCAGAAGCTGGCTCAGTGCGCGCCTCTCAGTGTCTGCGCAGAGAACATGCAGCATACATAGGCACCCCCTTGCTGGCCCTGGATGCTTGGTTGAGTCAAAACATGTAGAAACGCACTTGAAACGTTTCTTCGTGGCCAGACTAGAGGGTCAGTCTGCGTGGGCTCGGATTTATCCGATCAAAATATGACGAAGCTCGGAATCGGATTCACGCAAGAATTGGCAGAAGTAAGTAGTCCACTGTTAGTTTATATCGATCTCTTGGCATTACTTTACATTCTACACGCGTAGACTATGTGTTGTGTTGTAACGTTTTTGACTCTCTATCGAATATTGAATGGAACAAGTCGTAGTGCTGCCCTGCCCTACCCGTAGCATGGGTGCCGGCATATGCCGGCACCCATGCGGAGCCCTTGAATATATATATAAATATATATCCCGGGAGGATCGCAGTTCTGCTTGTCGTCGATTCGTATTGTGTGTGTGTCGTTCGATCAATAGATTGGAGCGCCAGGGGTGCTACGGCAAGCCACTGGCTCAGGACAAGGGCTTGTACTCTGCCTTGCCAAGGTTGTTTCGTCAGGCGCCAAAAAGGGAAGAAGCGACACGCGTGGTGTGATTCGTTGGGAATTCGCGTGCTTTAGCCGCTACTAAAAAAACGCAACATTAGAGCCGTCGAGGTCAAGTTGTCTATATAGGTCAAGGGTTTTCAACCGTTGCCCCGCAAGACGATCGCTTCCTATTGTGCGCTCCATCGGTGTTGTTTGGCGCCCCGGGCCTCTCGGCAGTCATGCTTTCGGCCGTACGAGTACGTAGTGGGAAGGTGTGCAAGGTGTACACCGCCAGACCCAAACCGTTGGCGTGCGATAACAAGAAATATACTCGGAAGTGAGGGCAAAGCTCAGCGAGTCGCGCAGTCAAGGTATGATCCTCCCCAACACCCTAGTTTTATTTTTGTGTTAGGTGATGGAATTGAGTCAATTGTTGATTCGTCACTGTCTTGTGAAGAATCCGGGAGGTTGTTGATTTGGGATTTTCAGTATGACAGTTACTTGTCAGTTTCGTGCCGGTTCGGGCTATTGGGCTATTATTGGGTACCTAGTAGTACCTCTGGCTGGAGTTCTTGATGGTAGGCTGCTGTAAGCTCTCGCTCGGGAGCTCACTTTTCTCGGAGGTCTCACGCATGAGTTCTCTTCTCGAAGACGTGGGTGGTAGAACCCAATACCGGGAAGGTACACCTCAGAAACATTCCACCTGTCCCCTCGCGCCCAAGTGAGACTCGCAAACAAGTGTCATTGCTTTAGGTCTGAGAGCGGCGTGAAGAGCACGTCATCTACATACACCATGCTGCACCAACGTACCCCTGAAGTGCTTATTTTTCAACCCTGTAGAGGGGAAGTACTCCATGTCCGCCACGTAGAAGGGAGGCATGACACTTCGTTGGCTCTGCAAACAGATCCCAAGACTGTGAGATTCGAAGGCAGCTTTGACGTAAGCGAGACCAAAAAAGACGGCGGTGGCGAGAAAGCTGCGAAAGGGCAAGGTTAAGGCTATCAGAGCCCCCGCAGCACGCCGGAAGGTCCCACAGCAGAAGAGTAAGCGTGTCAGAGCCCCCATAGTACGCCGTAAGGTCTCCCAACAGAAGGGGGGGTCAGATGAGTCAGACGAATCACACTCAGACGAGTCACACTGAGACGGTCGCCCGAGGTTGTCGTAGACTTGTCGCAAAAGCATTGAGGAGCAAGCAAGAAGCAAGCGCTTGAGAAGCAAGATCTTTGTTTTTGGTTTTGAGGCAACTTGGGGGGGAGTTGTCTCCAAGCATCACACTTCCGCAGGCGTCGCCAGCCCGTCATAGATTATTGCTCCTATGCATCTCAACCTATCTATTGGTATGTAGAACGTCTACGTGTAGTAAATAAAACCAAGCGCGCAAGCATAGCATTAGCATTGAGACCAAAGTTGAGAGAGGAAAAAGGCCAAGAAACGCCCAGGAAAAACCAAACTTTTTCTTCGGCCCTCCGCGGGGGGGGGGGGGGGGGGGGTAGTGTGGTGTGCCTGGTAACTAACTTTCTTTGTGCGCCCTTGGACTACGGCGTGATTTATCTGCATTATTAGGAACATGACGTGCAGCCGTGTTTGTGTTGCTGAGATCCAAGTGTGGTGTTGGTAGAACCGCAGGACACCGCAGGATCCACTTCATCCCGCTTGTATGACGGGTGCGACAGTTGCGAAGAGATGGATGGTTCCTCTTGTGCAATCTAAAGCCCCAATAGTTAATAACAATAAAACCACCTTCCTTGGTGTCTGCAATCGGACCAGTCGTGAGCTGGGTGATACGCCGCGACCTTGATTGAGATGTTTGTCCCTTCCGTTTTGAACTTGCGCGTGATCCCACTTGCCTCCCGCTCTGTGTTGTACTGGTATATTGCATGCTTGTGCAGTATAGTCTAACCATGAATTAACTTATGGCCCAGGGGAAAGAGCCATCCCACGCTAGGGGTGCAGCAGATTCTAAGAATTTTTTGAGCTCCTAACATGAGGAACTAGCTCAATATCTCATCTCGAAACATGACTTCGAAGGCGTTCGTTCGCGCGACCCGACCAACATTTCTATGCGGTAGTCCTAACGCAGATGTACTCGTAACAGTATCGTGCTGCCCGATAGTTCCATGGTTGAGGAGCCAGACCGGTCAGGTATACCTTTTGTTGGCTCAAAACGTGCGACCCCTGCCGTGTGATGACTCGAAACTCAAGCACGATATTGGATCTCTCGCGCGACAACTATCCCGGCATGAAACCCCTTTTGGGGGGGCATCTAGTCATCCTGAGAGGAAAAAAAATGCCCAACCACCCTCCACTCACGCACCCACTCACACACTCACCCACACACCGAACGCCCAGAGATGCACATTATCGGGCTCAAAACAATGGGCACACCGGCGCGATTTTCGTAGGTGATTTATGGGCGACCCATAGTAGACCGATGGGTAACCCATGGGCGACTCACGGATGACACGCATTGGCAAAAGCCACGGTGAGGGCGATGTTATAACCCCGTTTTTATTCTGAGCAGCGTAAGAACCAACCACATAGCATTGTAACTCGCGAAGCAGCAAAAGCACAAAGCCTTACGGCTTGCAAGTGAAACAGGGTAGAGCTGCTCGCGCGATTGGCCCTGAACCGTTGAGAATGAAGGCCCAAAAGTGCTCACTTTACCGTAGCCTTGTCCCATGGGCGACCCAGAGGTGGCCGATGGGCGACCCATGGGCGACCAATGGGCGAGTGATGGGTGACGACCCATGGGCTACTAACATAGCGTCATGAGAGACCCACGGGCGACCCATGGGCCAGTACGATAAAGTCATAAGTGACCCATGGGCTAGCACAATAAGCTCATGGGTGACCCATAGGGCGCCCCTAGGGCAACTACCACTAAGTAATGGGCGAGCCATGGGTGGCCTATGGGCGGACCGTGGGCTTGTGCCATGAACTCGTGGATTCCCATGAGCGACCCGTGCACTAGTACCACAAAGTCATGGGCAACCCACGGGTGTCTCACGGGTGACCCTAGGGTGACCCACGGGTGATCCATGGACGACGCACGGGCTAACAAAACGTAATCGGCGCACCACGGGCGACTGATGGGAGGCCCACCCAACCCCCACCTACCGACTCCACTGTCCCGTGTCTGCACCGCCCTCCACTGCCCACTCCATCCCTACAACCGTCCACCTGCACTCTCGACCACTCTACTCTCCACTCCGCCCGCTCATTCTACTGTCCACGCCTACACCATATTCACATCGCCCCCTTTTGACCCATATATGCCATATCAGTTTCTCGAAACCCCGTGGATGCACTCTACCAAAATCACCGTCGCAACATCCGTTCTCAACTTGTGCACCCCAGTCTATCCCGCTCTCCGCCCCTTCACTCCACCGTCCGCTCCACTCAACGCACGTGCCTCACCCACTCCATCTATCTACTCCACCTACCCACTGCACCCACCCACCCTCCTACCACACCACACAACATCCACGTTTTTAACTCAGTTTTCTACGTTTTAAAAAGATGCTGAAATGTCTAGAGCTGTGAGGGGGCAGGATTTCGCGACTACTATGTAGTCGGTAGGTGCCGTAAGCCGATTAACCGACTTTAGTTGGCGAGTCCGCCGGAAAAGCCAGCTGAGACAGTCAACTTACCCATTTAAATCAACGACAAGGCGTGCTGCAATTAACCGCCATTCCCACCATGAAACTACTGGATGGAAGTCCAATAAATCGGATGGTTGGCACCTCCGGGAAACGACTTTTGGTCCGACTAAAATAGTTGATGACTTAAGTCGTGCCCTCACAGCTCTGGTGGCTTCCGATGCTCCTGAAACTATCACCAACTTGCGAGCTCTTGCATGCAGTACTCAATACACGCTGTTATTCGCTTACCGCTTAGCGACGAACACCTCAACGAAGCCTCGCCCAAGGGTTCTAAAAGCGAAAACCACGGATGTACCAGAACAGGAAACATTTGTAATCATGAATCTCTCTTTCTTTTCGACTATTCCTCGGACGGCTGTTTTTTTCTTGACCGCGGTTGGGCGGTATTGTGCAGGATAGATAACCTTAATTATGCACAAGGGGGATGATCGTATCACGTAGCATACATTCGGCCAGGCACGCAAGAGGCAGCTACAGAGTCGTTCTACTTAGCCAATTCTAGAATGAAATCGCCTTTTTTTAAACAAGCTCCAGGTCGTATGTCTTGGAATACGGCGCCCCTTGCAAGCCGAAACACACACGAAGAGATTGTTTCCATAGCATCCTTCCTTGTGTCGAGCAGCCATGAAAATCTCGTTCAAGGGAAATCGCTGGTTTTGGGGGGGCGCTATCGTAGAATCAGTCTACACAGTCTCTAGAACGACGGTGCCGGAAAGCAGTCTCGTCATTCGGAGTTGTCATCTGCAACGAGAGAGTTAAGCACAAAGTGCCGAAGTCCGCCCCACTGGCGGATTTCGGGAGTTCACCCTTCATACGATTCCCTGAACATCTCACGGCGCTTCGAGCTTGGTGACATTAGCTGCAGCAAAGGTGCACGATATTTTTTTCTGGGGGTTCTCCTTGAGAAGCTTCATTACATACCTTACCCAAAATGAAATATTTTGAGCAAAATAAAAAGAGCAACCCAAGGCTTAGGTACAACAAAAATGTCGGAAATTCAAAACAAAGAATGCCGACTTTCCGACGATTTTGGGTTAAGGGGTCCCCGTCGGTCAGACACAAAATTTGTCGAAAAGTGCCGCCTCTATATCCCCATGACCTAGGTACACCAAAAAAATCGGGAAATTCAAAACAAAGAATGCCGTTTCCCGACGATTTTGGGTTAAGAAGCCCCGTCGTTCAGAAAAAAAAATTGTCCAAAAGTGGTATCTCTATCGCAGCACGCGTCTAAAAATGTTACGCAACAAATGCTACCCGAGTTGTTTCCTTCTAAACTCGTTTTTCCACCACATTTTCTACCTGGTCAGCTAAAAGCCAACGTGCTCCGTGCCGATTGTTAGGAATGCGAGGGTCTTCGGCCTAACGACTACGGCCATACCTGGTACCTGGTACGTGGTAACACGAGTTTATCGCCCCCCCTGCTCCGAGTTTATCAAAAACGGGTAAACAACGCGTTCATCACCAAAATTGTCGTAAGAAGCCTCCAGCCCGTCCCCCCCCTTCCGAGGTCCTCCTTTACGGGGCAAAAAACGCGTTAATTTTTAACTAGCAGCCGCATCTTCAGAACCTCGTTTCGACGGCGAAATCCCTACCCGTCCCATGCCGCGTCCAGTGTTGGATGCGGCGTGTGGCAGTAGCAGTCGTCCTAGTGCTGGACAGGCAGAACAGGGCAGGGCAGGCATGTAGTCGTTGGTTGGGTTCGAGAAGGAACGGGCAGCAAGCACGGCGCGTTCGTCTTCGCGGTCTTCATAATGGGTCGGCGTGTAGTTTGTTCCGTCATTGTTCCGGAATGTTTGAAAGGGGATTTATCTCCGTCTCGCGGGGGTGTGGGGAATTAACCAACAAAAACGTACGGAGGGTTTTCGTATTTTGTGGCATTTTGATGAAGAACATGCGACAACAAACACTCCGAACGGTGGTGTCTATGTTTTCCTGGAACGGTTGGCTATGACCAAAGCATAGACGTATACCCTCGCGTCCAAGACAACCCACGCCGGATCGAACATGTAATATCATACTACACTACAAAAACGCAGATGCAATTTTCACTTTGCCCCGTAAACACGAGATGAAGGCGCTCCGCGGCCTGGATAATGCTTTCTCTTAATGCTAGGTAGCGTCGCCTTCAAATGTTGTAAAACATGTCCGTTCAGTCGTAATCTACCGGAGCGGAAACATCAACCTCACCTGCTTTGCAATCACTGGTCACGTCCCGGAACACGCCCCGCTCCTCCATCCCCAACACTATCTTCGCCACACGCTTGATGCCATCAGCCACCTTCCACGCACCCCGCGGCTCCCCGGCTATCGATTATCTGGCTGCATCACCCCCACCCCATCCCCCAGCCTCGCCAACTTCGCGTACTCGCTGATCACCATGCCGCAGGCCAAGCCAAACGGTCCGTCTCGCTCCAAACGCGTTGGCTGCAATCTGTCGGGGTGAGCTCGGCACGTCACGCGGAAGATGCGATGGCGCAACGCGCTCTCCCGGGGGGGACATGGCATGCAGATCTAGCACAGGCCGCGTTGCTGGGCGGGCCATCCATATGGTAACCTATGTTTTCTTGGTCCCAAGTCACGCACACTGCTCTGCCGCCATTCGCATCAACAACCTTCTCGTTGTTTGTGAAGGTGAAACCCGTACCCGACTACGCCGCGTCTTGCTCAGCGTTGGACGCGGCGTGTAACAGCAGTAATCGCCGTAGAGCCGGGCAGGCGGAACAAAGGCATGGGAGGGTTATTGGTAAATTTTCGAGGTGGAATTAACAGCAAACACGGCGCACTGTTTTTGTTTTGCATGTCATTTCATCATACGTTGGGCTTGTAGTTTGTTCCGCTGATGTTTTCGGTTGCTTTTTGGAGGATCATTCCTTCCGTCTTTCAGGTTGTGGCTTCTAAAAAGCTGGACAAAACTCAACGATTTTCATTTGATATTTCGTTATCTTTTTAATGGCATTTTCACGAAAAATACACGACCGGCTTTCCTGCAACTAGTCCAAACTGGGGTGTCGTAGTTTCGCTGGAACTGTCGGCTGTGCATGCCCTCGTGTACAAGACGAACCCCATTCGATCGTAAACAATGTGTCATTGTACTAAACGGCGCTAACTTGATTTTTCAAGCTGATTCATTACATGAGATGAAGACGCCTTGCGACCTGTGGCGTGCTTTCTCTTGACCCTCTCGTCGGTAGATGCCCCTTTGAAGTTTTTTCTTGAATGCAAGAGGTACGCACATAGCATAAATGCATCCTGCGTCGGCAACGGATATTACACCGCTTGCTTTCCGCAACCCTTGCGTGTGCAGTCGTACGCACCATAAGCATATGCCAGCGAAGGCAAATGGATCTCACCTGTTTCACAAAAATCCGATCAAGTTCCGGAACACGTCGTCCTCCTGCATCTCAGCAACTGCGTCCAGCACAGCCTCGATTCCCTGGCCACCCCCATCCACCATCTCCAACTTCGGTCGCTTCCTGGTGACCACGCCGCAGGCTCCACCAGACGCTCCATTCTCCTCCGCAGACTTTCGCTCCTGAAGCTCTTTCCGAACCTTGTTGAGGCGAGCTCGCCACATCACCGGGAGGCACCGTCGGCGCCACGCCCTCTCCCTCCTCTCCGTGAGGGCCGTGACCAGCAGTGCTAGCACGACATCGTTTGTAGGCGGGCCATTTGGGTTTACACCCGGCTGCACGTCATACCCTAACACGTCCGCCGCGGTTTGGCCATCGTCGTCGACTACGGGCATACCTGGTACCTGGTACGTGATAACACGAGTTTATCGCCCCCTCTGCTCCGATTTTCTCAAAAACGGGTAAACAACGCGTTCGTCACCAAAATTGTCGTAAGAGGCCTCCAGCCCGTCCCCCCCCTTCCGAGGTGTTTCATTACGGGGCAAAAAACGCGTTAATTTTTAACTAGCAGCCGCATCTTCAGAACCTCGTTTCGACGACGAAATCCCTACCCGTCCCAAGCCGCGTCCAGTTTTGGATGCGGCGTGTGGCAGTAGCAGTCGTCCTAGTGCTGGACAGGCAGAACAGGGCAGGGCAGGCATGTAGTCGTTGGTTGGGTTCGAGAAGGAACGGGCAGCAAGCACGGCGCGTTCGTCTTCGCGGTCTTCATAATGGGTCGGCGCGTAATTTGTTCCGTCATCGTTCGGGATTGTTTGAAAGGAGATTTATCTCCGTCTCGCGGGGGTGTGGGGAATTAACCAACAAAAACGTACGGAGGGTTTTCGTATTTACTTTGTTGGCATGTTGATGAAGAACATGCGACAACAAACACTCCGAACGGTGGTGTCTATGTTTTCCTGGAACGGTTGGCTATGACCAAAGCATAGACGTATACCCTCGCGTCCAAGACAACCCACGCCGGATCGAACATGTAATATCATACTACACTACAAAAACGCAGATGCAATTTTCACTTTGCCCCGTAAACACGAGATGAAGGCGCTCCGCGGCCTGGATAATGCTTTCTCTTAATGCTAGGTAGCGTCGCCTTCAAATGTTGTAAAACATGTCCGCTCAGTGGTAATCTACCGGAGCGGAAACATCAACCTCACCTGCTTTGCAATCACTGGTCACGTCCCGGAACACGCCCCGCTCCTCCATCCCCAACACTATCTTCGCCACACGCTTGATGCCATCGGCCACCTTCCACGCACCCCGCGGCTCCGCGGCTATCGATTATCTGGCTGCATCAACCCCACCCCATCCCCCAGCCTCGCCAACTTCGCGTACTCGCTGATCACCATGCCGCAGGCCAAGCCAAACGGTCCGTCTCGCTCCAAACGCGTTGGCTGCAATCTGTCGGGGTGAGCTCGGCACGTCACGCGGAAGATGCGATGGCGCAACGCGCTCTCCCGGGGGGGACATGGCATGCAGATCTAGCACAGGCCGCGTTGCTGGGCGGGCCATCCATATGGTAACCTATGTTTTCTTGGTCCCATGTCACGCACACTGCTCTGCCGCCATTCGCATCAACAACCTTCTCGTTGTTTGTGAAGGTGAAACCCGTACCCGACTACGCCGCGTCTTGCTCAGCGTTGGACGCGGCGTGTAACAGCAGTAATCGCCGTAGAGCCGGGCAGGCGGAACAAAGGCATGGGAGGGTTATTGGTAAATTTTCGAGGAGGAATTAACAGCAAACACGGCGCACTGTTTTTGTTTTGCATGTCATTTCATCATACGTTGGGCTTGTAGTTTGTTCCGCTGATGTTTTCGGTTGCTTTTGGAGGATCATTCCTTCCGTCTTTCAGGTTGTGGCTTCTAAAAAGCTGGACAAAACTCAACGATTTTCATTTGATATTCCGTTATCTTTTTAATGGCATTTTCACGAAAAATACACGACCGGCTTTCCTGCAACTAGTCCAAACTGGGGTGTCGTAGTTTCGCTGGAACTGTCGGCTGTGCATGCCCTCGTGTACAAGACGAACCCCATTCGATCGTAAACAATGTGTCATTGTACTAAACGGCGCTAACTTGACTTTTCAAGCTGATTCATTACATGAGATGAAGACGCCTTGCGACCTGTGGCGTGCTTTCTCTTGACCCTCTCGTCGGTAGATGCCCCTTCGAAGTTTTTCTTGAATGCAAGAGGTACGCACATAGCATAAATGCATCCTGCGTCGGCAACGGATATTACACCGCTTGCTTTCCGCAACCCTTGCGTGTGCAGTCGTACGCACCATAAGCATATGCCAGCGAAGGCAAATGGATCTCACCTGTTTCACAAAAATCCGATCAAGTTCCGGAACACGTCGTCCTCCTGCATCTCAGCAACTGCGTCCAGCACAGCCTCGATTCCCTGGCCACCCCCATCCACCATCTCCAACTTCGGTCGCTTCCTGGTGACCACGCCGCAGGCTCCACCAGACGCTCCATTCTCCTCCGCAGACTTTCGCTCCTGAAGCTCTTTCCGAACCTTGTTGAGGCGAGCTCGCCACATCACCGGGAGGCACCGTCGGCGCCACGCCCTCTCCCTCCTCTCCGTGAGGGCCGTGACCAGCAGTGCTAGCACGACATCGTTTGTAGGCGGGCCATTTGGGTTTACACCCGGCTCCACGTCATACCCTAACACGTCCGCCGCGGTTTGGCCATCGTCGTTGGCGGCCGCCACGTTCGCGTCCCAACGCAGAAGAAGCTTAACCACGGCGGCGGAGCTGTCGTCCGTGGACACTCTGGCTGCCACGTGCAGCGGCGTATTCCCGTCGTAGTCGGGCGCGTTGACCTTTGCACCGTGCAGTAAGAGGCCGTGCACGCCTCCGACCGCCGACCACCAGGCAGCGTAGTGGAGGGGCGTTCGGCCGTCTTGATCGCGGGCGTCCACGGCACCTCCCGCCTGAACGATCGCGTTGATCACGGCTAACCTTTCAGGCCCGTTGACCTTGTGCAAAGCCGTTCGGTGCTTCCCGTCGACGGCGTCAGTGTTTGCTCCGTGATCGAGCAGCATCATCACCATTCTCACGCTCCCGTAGGCGGCAGCCATGTCCAGCGCCGAGGCATTTGTATCGAGTTCACGGAGCTCGACATCCGCTCCAGCGTTAAGGAGCTCTTCCACCGCGTCAAAGGACATCTCCATAATTGCAACATGAAGCGGCGCAAAGCCGGACGTGTCCAGCATGTCGACGTTTGTTCTTGATACACACAGAGCCTTCACGCACTCAGCATTGTTCCGGTGCGAGGAAAAGTGCAGAGGCCCCCACCCGTTTATGTCCCGCTTGTTGGTGTCCGCCTTGGCCTGTACGAGCTCGCGAATTGCGTCAACATTATCGACCATGGCTGCTTGGTGTAGAGCGGTAACCCCCCCCGCGTTGGCAGCATTGACGTCCGCCTTGTGCGCGAGGAGAACCTTAATGGTAGCCACGCTTCCATTGTAGGCGGCCATCTCTAAGGCCGTACTACTGTATGAATCGAAGCGGGAGATGGTGCTTGCCCCCCCATCCAGGAGCGCGGTGGCCGTGTGAGGGTTGCCTATGAGAGCTGCCACCTGAAGTGGAGTGAACGAGCGCCCATCTAGGTGGTCTACAGGTGCGTGGTGTTTCAGAAGGACGCGTACGGCGTCGTGTTTGCCAGCGGCAACAGCCAAATGAAGAATGCACCCCCCGGTGCAGCCGACGGTACCCGGGGACGCGCAAAGCGTCAGCAATACATCCAACAGATCCGTATT
The DNA here is from genome assembly GCA_012845835.1 of Undaria pinnatifida. Classification (NCBI taxonomy): domain Eukaryota; class Phaeophyceae; order Laminariales; family Alariaceae; genus Undaria; species Undaria pinnatifida. The sequence goes on from JABAKD010000010.1 coordinate 11,844,881, forward strand.
GCCGGTGAAAGCAGCGTACTTGAGCGAGGGGGCCAATGCCTGCGCCTCGTTCCCTTTGTGGTGGCGTAGAGCGTTGAGCACCCTATCCATGTCCTCTTGGGTTGTTATATTGCTGATGAACGGCATGTCGTTATCACCAGGCATCGTGATTGAAGTGCCAATCGACAGGTTTTTTCCGGGGTCCGTTGTACAATGTCCTACCTGAGGATCCCGGAGGCAGGGAATCATAAAAAGGTTCAGTTTCGGGATAGTGATGATGATAGTGATGGTGGTGATGATGACGATCAAGATGATGATCATGATGATGATCATGATGATCGTGATGATGATCATGATGATCATGATGATGATAATGATAATCATGATGATGTTCTAACAATAGCTTATTTGTTTACATTCCCTTGAAATCTAGCCCGTGGTCGCAAAAACACGGTCTTCCACATTACGATCGATTTTTTCTCGTCGAAGTTCATGAAAGTTTTCATGGAAGCTTCCACCGTTTCCATGAAAGCTTCCACCGCTTCCGTGGAAGCTTCCACCGCTTCCGTGGAAGCTTCCACCACTTCCACCACCTTCTTAGAAGCTTCTACAACTTCCATGGAAGTTTCTACTACTTCCACGGAACCTTGCGTGGGAGTGGTGAAAGCTTCCATGGAAGTACATCGGAGTGGTGAACGTTTTCATGGAAGTTTCCGCGGCAACTTCCGTGGACTTTTCCACTATTCCATGAAAGCTTTTCCACTCTGTTCCATGGAAGAGGAACGATTCTATGCACTTCTATGGACGCTTCCATGCAAGTAGTGGAGACGTCCATCTAATCGTTCTCCCTGGGAGAGCGAATTCTGTCGCGGAAGCTTCCGTGGAAGTAGTGGTGGCTTCCGTGGAAACAATGGGAGATTCCACTGCTTCCAATTTATTCCACCACGTCCACCATATCCATGGAATTGTTGGAGTTTGTGGAAACTTCCGTGAAAGTAATGGAAGCTTCCTCGGAACCTTCCATGGGAGTAGTGAAAACTACCGCGTACTTCCGTGACCACATTGGAGGCTTGCACGGAAGCAGTGATCGCTTCCGTAGAAGTAATAGAAGCTTCCACGGGAGTAGTTGAAGGTTCCGTGGAAGCTCTCATCGCTTCAATGGAAGCTTTCACGGAAGCAATGGAAGCTTACACGGAGGTAGTGGAAGCTTCTATGGAAATGGTGGAACCCTAAGCCTCTATGGAAGTGTTGAAGCTTCCAGCTTCCGCAGAAGCAGTACGATATTTCAATTCCAGTAATCCTCGCGACGATTCCACTTATAGTGTTTCAGGGAAGGATTACAATTGCCCAGGAGTGTTTTATTCGCTTTTAAGTGCCAGGTGGAAATCGAGATCCGCAGTTCGCAAATCGTGGTCTACAGTTCGGAACAATTGAAACCAAATCGAAAGCTGCGCAGCCGTATTTTTGGCCCGTTTGGGGTCCGGTTTGGGGTCAGGGTTAGGGCTAGGGTGCGGGATTGAGTTGGGTATACGCCTGTGCCTTGGCCCCACCGTCAGAAGTACTTCCTAGCTCGAACAATCGTGAGCAATCAACAACCGGGCCCCTGGAAGACATATAATAAAACCGTTTTTTATATACAGCTTTTCAAATTTTGCATGTGCCTCCACAAAAACATGGAAGCCACTTCCGTGAAAGATTAAAGTACTTGAAGCTTCCGTGGAAGTAGTGGACGCTTCCATGGAAGTAGAGAGGAATATTTCATGGAAGTAGTGGGAGCTTCCATCACTTACTGGAAGCGTTTATGGAAGTAGTCGAAGCTTCCATCACGTCCATGGACGTAGTGGAAGCTTCCATGGAAGTAGTGGAATATTCCATGGAAGTAGTACAAGCTTCCATGGCAGTACATGGAATCATTGGAGATATCCGTGGAAGATTATATGCAAGTACTGAACGAGTGGAAGTCACTTCCGTGGGAGCTTCAGCTACTGCCGTGGGAGCTTCGACTACTTCCGTTTAAGCTTCCGCAACATTCCATGGAGTTATATCAATGCAAATTTTCGAGGAAGATTGCGTTACTCCCATGGAAGATCCCACGGAAACACAAAAGGTTCTAAGGAATCTTCCACGGAAAATTTCACGAAAGTTTCCAAGGGATCTTCCACGGAAGCTTTCGCGGAAGTTTCCACGCACGGTTCCATGGAAATTTCCAGTACTTCCGCGGAAGCTTCGATGGAGGATTCCACTACATCCACGGAATCAGCTTAGATGAAAGCTTCCGCAACTCGTATAGAAGATTCCACCACTTTCATGAAGCCTTCTAAGGACGTTTCCTTGGGAATTTCCGTGGAAGGTTTTACAAACGTTTTCGTGGAAGTTTCCACGGTGGAAGCTTCCATGTACTTCATGAGCTTCCATTTAACTATCACCAACCCTAACCCTAGCCCTTGCCAAAGATCTCTGCTTGGTTGGCGTGCTTTGGAAAGACTCTAGGTCGCCTTGCTCGGAAAAAATCCCTGTCACTGTGCTTCGAACGACTCCACGGAATGTCGCAGTGCTCGGGTATACTCTAGGTCGCTGTGCTCGGAAATTTCCATGGAAGATTTCGTTCACGATTCCACGACTCCCATGTACTGCCATGGAAGTAGTGGAAGCTTCCATGGGAGTAGTGGAAGTGGAGGAAGGGTGAATTTTCCGGTAGGCGAAGTAACGGTCTCCGTAGGTGCGTTGATCGGCATATCACGGTTTATTGTAAGAGATAATTAGGCATGTTTATATCGCGGTCTGGAGGGGGGGGGTTGGGTGGGCTTGGGGTTAGCCGAGCGCAAAACCAGCGCCCTTCCTCCGACGCCGGGTCGCTCACGCGTCCGCCTCGATCGCGAGTGCCATCATAACCTTACGTTTTGGCGTTCGATACTAGAGAAGACGACGGGGCCGGAGGGGGCAGGTACACTAGACGTTCCATTGTTAATCTTTTATGTGCAGAACCACTTGCGCACGCTAATCAGCGATGCGTCTGGGGACGCGATGGGTGTGTGCTTGGAGACAGGGTTGTGGTGGAGGATCGATTTCGACAACGACACAAGGAAACGCCTTCGGGCCCACGTGCAAGGGAGGGATTATGGTGTCTGTTAATGTTTTGGAACTACTCGCCATGACAGTCACGGTGTGGGCATTCACAGTTGACGCCATTGTAGCACCCCAATACGTAGGCAAAAGTATCCTAACGCGTGGAGACAACATGTCGGCCGTCCACTGAGTCAACCGATGAAGGGGGGGGACGCGAACCACGGGCGTGCGCGCTTATGCGAACACCGGGCTGTCTAGATATGATCATTGGTTGGTGCTTTGGGGAAAAACACGTGCCTGGTGCCGCGAATGTTCTGGTGGATGGTGTGTCACGTTGGGATCGTTCTACCATCGCTCCTAACCTTTGTGCGCTCCGTCCCGACGTTGACTGGCAGGAGCAGCGCTTGGGCAAGGCGGGGGCGGGTCTCTGCATCGGCATCTTGTCCTCCAGTACGTCGGAGGGTCAGTTGGGGACTCGACTAGGCGCACGTACGAGGTTGGTGTCTGATCTTGGCGTTCGTTTCGCAGGTTAATGGGTTATCCGGAGTATTTGGAGTCGAGAGATTCAGGGAGCAGCAAGGCCAGGGCGTAGACTGAGTTGCCTCGTGGTGTCTCGTGGTGTTGACGCGTGCTACAACAGAGGTGCGTAGCACTTTTGGCTGAAACGTTTTCACGATAAAATGGGCTTCCTTAACCCCAAATCGTCGGAATTTTTATAATTTTAGTCAAGTACCTTAGCTAGGCCATGGGATTTTTCAAAGGGCAGCACATTTTTTTTGTCCCCCCTATATCAAGTTTTGGGCGAGGTACAAAGCTCTCCACGCGAGGAACCTCCCAAAACAAAATGATGAACCTCTATCGTAGCAAAAGTCTCTTGTGCGTCAGAAGGTAATCTGGCGAATACTATTTCCGGAAAATTCGTCGCTATACAGCAGTATCTCCATCGGTTCGAAGTAGGAGTGGAGCTGCCGGTTTCAGCTCCCATGCTCCAGTGTGCACTGGAGGGTATCTCACGGGCTCATGTGGCGGCGGGAACGCCCCGCCGTACGTCGTCGTCTACCGGTTTCATTTCGCATGAGTTTGACGGGGGAAGCTCTCATCCCATCATGGGGTCCGGAGGGGAAGGTGATGTGGATGTGTTTTATGCCTGAGTTATTTCCTGTTGACAACGTCGGACGAGATGTTCGCCGCCTATTCTGGGGCGGTACTTTCCGTGCATTGCCTGACGCGGGGTGATGTTGCGTTTTACCCCGACGGCATGCAGTTGGAAAACATGCGATGGCGACAGGCCGACAGGGTAGTGGTGCGTTTTAAGGGTCATAAGGGTGATCAGGAATAGATTGGAAGCGTACGCGTGCGGACACGGAACGAGGTTCGCGGTTCGAAGTCGTCATTTAGGGTCGACAGTGGTGCCGTTTCCCTTATGTTGGATTTGATGTCGTGCTTCCCTAGCCTTCTCGGCCACGCCCCCCTTTCCTCGTATCGTTGTGGCAAGCCCTGAAGAATAGTGAGGTACGGTCGTTTTCTTCGAGCAGTCAAGGAGTTAGTGGTGAAGTCCGGTCGTAATCCCGATGAGTTCACCCTGCACTCGTTGCGTATCGGAGGAGCGACCAAGCTCGCGGCAGGAGAAGATGCATCGAAACGAGCGACTCAGAAATACGAGAGGTGGAAGCCCGACGCGTACAAGACGTATACGTGTAACAACGCAGAGGAATCGAGAAGGGTATCCCGTAAGCTAGCAGTGGCAAGCGAAGGGAGTTAGAGACAGCCGGGGAAAGGAGCGGTCTGGGGTAGGTAATGATAACTGCAGTAGTATTCAACATCATTGGTCTCAGAGAACCTCGGAGTTGGAGGAGTCGAATGGCACTATACCATTCGGAGGCTTGGTAATCCGAGGCGACCGTACGCGGTAATAGCTCACAACCCGGCTGGTATCATAAAAGGGCGAGAGGGGCGGTAGAAGTGTGGGTGAGATACGCAGGGGGTTGCAGGAGGCCGCGACGGTTGTGTCTGGCCAAGGGGAGAAACGTCTCTCCCAAGACCCAGAACACGATAATAATGCTGCAAAATTCGGAAGATATTCAATATATGATAGATTTGAAGGTAAACGGAGTAATATTTTCCGTAGTTGCGGTGACCGGCATATCACGGTTTATTGTAAGAGAGAATTGAGCATGTTTTTATCGGGGTCTGGGGGGGTGGGGTTGGCTTGGGGTTAGGCGAGCGCAAAACTGGTGCCCTTCCCCCCTCACTATTGAGAGCAGACCTCACCAGTAGGTTAGCAAGAGCGATTCAAACACAAGCGAGTTGGGGTTCTTGTTGGGAGCTTCAGCAGATTGAGGTGGTCACTGGGTTGGCCAACCCAGTCAGAAGTCTGTGCCTCTCCCTTCTTCCTCTTCCTCTCCCCCCTTTTGCTTTCGACGGGGGGTAGGGGTGAGCAGGGGGGAGAGCTACTGCAGGTAGCCGGGGGTTCCGTGATTTTGTTTTTTGTTCTTGTTTTCTCGAGTGGAGGAATAGGAGTCGAATGGTACGGTACCATTCGGAGGCTTGGTTGCCCGAGACGACTGTAGGCGGTAATAGTTAAGAACCCGACTGGTGTCTAAGAAAAGCGAGAGGGACGATAGAAGTATGGGGGAGGTACGCAGGGGGTTGCACGAGGCTGCGATGGGTGTATCTGGCCAAGGGGAGAAATCTTTCTCCCAAGACCCAGAAAACGATAGTAACAACGACATGTGGAGGATATTCAATAAATCGTCTACGGAAGCTTCCGTTAACTTTCACGAACAACACAACCCTGTGTAAGACCGAGTGATTAGGGCTCCGGCGTTTGCTGCGCGAATCGCCGGAGGCAAAGCTGCGAAAATTGTGTGAAGACACGCCCGAAAAACACTTGACAAAGTGCGCTTAGACGAACGATGCTCAAATTTGACCTTTCCACGGCCTTGGTATGGCACTGCCATGGACTTCATGTCGACTATAAAAGCCAGCTAAAGCTCGCGAAAGCCGATGGACGCCTGCGAAACGTCATGACTCCCATGGCATCGCTTCGACACTGCCAAAGAATGGCCGTGGGAGCCCACAGTGATGTCATGACAGTGCCATGGAAGCCCACGACTCGTGCCATGGCACGGACGGCCATGACGCGCCATGAAAATATGAAGTACTGTACGCCTATTCATTTGGTGGAAACACCCTATTGATAAGGAGTAAGGATGGGTCGGCAGTAGTACTGGCCGCGGGAGGTGATGCCATCGTTTCGACCGACACTAGGCCGGAAGACGCACAGGCGCAAATATACTGCTGAATCGTGGTGCATACGTACCAGGTACGTCCTATACGGACTATGACCACCACAAACTGGTACATACCGCAAGATGCTGCTGTAGCTGTATTAATAGCTCTCGGTGTTGATAGGAACTCGCGCTGATGTTACACATGAAATATCATTCCACAGACACGCACAACAGTCGTTTTGTCGAAACACGCGTTAACGCTGCGCGTAACACGCCGACCGCCCCCTGTTGGGCAAAACAATATCCGCCTCGAAAGTTGCGCCAATGCAGCAGCGCAACATTTATTTGATGCCCCTGGGTACGAACCACCACGCAACGAACGGGTAAAAAGGAGCTATCTGCGGGCTGCAGCGCAGTATTACCTCGTGTCACTTGCAGACCAAAATGCTACCGGATATCACCAGCCCTGGTATCACTTGCGAGCCATCGAGTGTTTTCCCCTATTTCTGCCCCTCGTAGTAGGACTCATGATGACATACTGCACATAACCCGTCGCACGCGCGATGGAAGTATCAGACGCAGCTTGCTAATACGAGGTCCAACAAAGTACTCTTATCTCTCAGCTGAGGTGTCTTTTTTAACTACTTGTACAGCAGTAGCACTGCTTCTCGCGAAAAACCCACGGTTTGATATTCATGCCGCCGAGAGTCAGTATTTGCTTCAGCTACTGCAGTACCTGGTAGTTGATTTCACGCGATGCTTGGATTCAACCGCCGTGGAGCCGTAGGGATGTACTCGTAGACCGTACGCGAACGACGGGCGGAGAGCTACAGTATGGTATGAGGCGAGAGTAGAGCGGACAGCACAGATCACACAACGAACGATGCCCGTGCGGCGCAATTAGGGACGTTTTTTACCAGTCGATATCCAACACCAGTACTGTAATCCAGTGTTAATTGTTCTGGTGTAACCGGCCGACTCTTGATTCTTGATTCTTGATTCATTGCCCAATCACAGCATGATCTTTGGCATTTTGAAGAGGAACCTATGCGTTGTTGTCAGGTGTTCGGTTTTCGCCGTATGATACATGATACTCGCATGATACCTCATCGTGTACATACTCATCAGCTGCTGCTGCTATGAATATGCTGCCGTCGCTCTGCTGTACTGGCGTACTGGCTGTAGGACGATCGCTGTGGTCACCGAAAGGACACATTGAGAGTAGACATACATACACACGACGTCGTACCTGGTACCCGGTAAAATAACCACCATTCGTTGTGTCTGGTGTCAGATACTTTTTCCTCGAATAAGGATTTACCCAATCGATACCTGGTACCTGGTATCATGCGTATGCCATATGATACGCACTCCAGGTATGTATCATACGTATAATAGGATGATATTGGTATGACACGATATAGGCATGCAGCGCCAACGATATGCGTCGCCGTGCTGGTACCTGGGTAACATATGAGACGTACCACCAAGTACCCAGGGTATGTATGTATTATAGGACATTCCTATCATCGTGCAGCGCCATCGATTTTTATGTGTTGTCGTGCTTTTCTCTAGGTGTTCATATTGACTAACGTGAGACGAATATTAAGGCGTTGCCTTGCGGGATCCTTGACAATAACAGGGTCCACAGAAGGGGCACAGATGTGTCTATCGCGAGACCACAGCTGTCAGCCGGATAACCCAGATGATAGATTTATATTACTGTTAAGGGGCAATACTTGCTTGGTTTGGTCAGGATACAAGAGTGAGAGAGAGGGGAGCGGGGGGGGAGGAGTAGCTCGACCATAACCAAGCTACGAGGACGGCTCTCGTACTGGCGAGGAATAAAAAGCGTCATCCAAGACATCGCTCCTAAGCGCAAGCTGCTATCCGCCTACGTAGGACACTTCTACAAGGCCACGCGCGTGACGTGCTGCATACTTGAAGCAGAAGTAAAGATCAACCCCTAACACGGCCAATCACATCGAGTCCTGTGCACTTCTAAGAACCAAACTGCCCATAATGCTGGCGCGCAGTTGTACTATCTGGGCCAATCAGCACGGGGCGTGGCTCGAGACAGGATGCTACCATTATTATACTCGTACTGAGCAGATTCCCTGGCTCATTATACTGTCGTGTCATAGTTGTACGTGCTTATTCGTAGTTCGCACGACAGGTTTCCTAATCGCACAACAGATTCCGAATGCCACGGTCGATTCCGAATCACACGATAGTTGAATATCAGAAATCATACCTTAATTAATCAACAGGGATGGGTGGTTGGTCTATTGCTCATAAAAATGGCGATTACGAAGTGTAACACCATAACATTAGCCCACCCTGAATAGTCGCAGTGCAGATCACACGACGATATAGTGATGGCTAACCAAGACATCAGGAAATCGGGAAGTGGATCGAAGATACTGTTACTCAAAACGAGGACAGCAAATGAGGCTATACACCAACCCACACCTCGTGATGATGGTTGATGATTGATTATTGAGGCTAAGACGCCTCTGGTAGGGGTTAATCCGTAGGCCCACTGTCAAGCAGAGGGCTTAGCAGAAAGTACTGATGCATGACAACGCAGAATACAAGGGAAGGGGCTCCGAAAAGGTAATAGTGAACTGAGGAAGAGAAGGCGTGCACTGCAAGATACCAGCCAGCGGCTGAATCTCTGTGCTTGGGACGCATGGGCTTGGGTAATAGAGCACCAGAAAAGGTATCATCCGAACTGAAAACAGACTCGTGCACTGCAGGATACCAGCCAGCGACTGAATCTCTGTGCTTGAGACGCAAGGGGCACCAGAAAAGGTGACACCCGAACTGAGAACAGACACGCGACCTGCAGGATACCAGCCAGCGACTGAATCTCTGTGCTTGGGACGCATGGGCGTGGGTAAAGGGGCACCAGAAAAGGGAACACTCAAACTGAAAGCAGACACGTGCAAAAAATAATCAAGGATAGTGAAACGCCATACCGAATAGGGAAAACGACAAGGTCACAGCCGCCACAAAGGCTCCGTTACTGAACCAATGAAGTTATAATACTTGAATCTCTATGCTTGGGGTGCATGGGCGTGGGTGAAGGGGCACCAGAAAAGGGAACACTCAAACTGAAAACAGACACGTGCAGAAAATAATCAAGGATTGTGAAAGGCCATACGGAATAGGGGAAACGACAAGGTCACAGCCACCCCGAAGGCTCCGTAACTGAAAATAGTACACCCTAAAGATGCCACAGCTCATGAGGAAGACGAAAACACAAACAAAAACATAAGACACTGAAGCTATGGTTGACCCCAGTTTCCTGACTTACTAAGGGGAGGTAAGGAGGGCTCCGCGGGGCCCATCGGCATTGCGTAGGACACCTCGAGCCAGTCCCCCGGTCTGATGACGCTGAAGGCACCAGGACCCGTGGACGACGCTCCGTGAAGTGGTGTAATGTGATGACAGGAGGTCGATCTTGATCGGTCCCGGGTCATCGAGGGAGCAAACGATGTAGCAGTTGGCGGGAGAATTGTCGATCGAGGCGCGGTGGGTTACCTTGCCCAATCACCAGAGACCGCCGCGGGCTTTATACCAGAGGTGTGCCCCCGCGGGGAGGGTAGTGGAACTGAAGCGTTGAAGCCAGAGGGTGCGCGGGACAAGTCTGTATCCGGGAGCGAGAAAATATCCGCCCGGGTCCACGCTAGTTCGCGGTGAGCGGCCCCGATGCGCATCTGTCGGTATAAGCGGTTGGACTGGCGGTGTTGTGAAGAGGTGCCCGACCTATAACGGAGGATGTGAAGCCAGTGGTGTTGTAGGTCTTGTTCGTGTTCTCATGAAGGACTGAGAAGAACGGTGTTTTCGTCGGTGGTGTGTAGCTGGCCTTTTGTGGCGAGGGTTAGGACCTCGGCAAGAGGTGGGCGATGTGTCGAGGGGGTGTAGTTCAAGAGGTCGTGCGGCGGTGGCGAAAGTGAACCCAGGGAAAAGAACCCGAGGGTGGCGGAGCAGAGGGGCTCGGCGCGTTGCTCGTGCACCCAGTCGGTGCAGGTGTAGTACTCGACGCAGGAACGGAGATGGAGGTCATCAACGGGCTCGACAATGGGCTACGGTAGTCGAGGTGTTGCTTGCACAGTAGGGGGGGGCGGGGGAGGGGGTCTTGAGTCGGTGGTCTGCGATGATGAATGGAGGTGTCCGGTGGGGGGGTACTTATTGAGTTCGCGGTTGAAGACGACGAGGTGCTGGGTGCAGCGCGGCGTTGTGTAGTAACAGGTCGTTGGGCAGCCGGCTTGGACTTAAGAGTAGGTAGGCGGTGCTGGGGAGATGATCTTGAAGCGGCGGTACCCGGGGGCCGACGGTCAAAAATTCGTAGTTCGCAGGAGTACGGGAAATTCCAGCTGCAGCTGCGGAGCGGTTCCGGGTCCGAGAAAGTATCAGGCCTGACGAGGCACGAGGAGAGGTCGAAACCGAGACGTCCGATGTGGACGATGGGGAGACGACGGGTGGCCTGCAAGCCAAACCGGGAAGTGCGCCAGTACCACGGCGGCTTACTCGGAGCTGGAAGACGATTCGGCGATGTGGTCGAAAGTAGAGATGTGGCCTACAGAAGCGACGCAACGCGAGTTGACGGCAACGTATTGGACAAAACATTGGGCCGGCGGGAACGCGGTGTAGCGATGCCGCGGTGGGGTCTTGGTCTTGGACGATTCGTTGGCCGACGGGAGCGCCGTGAGGCGGTTTCCACGGCGGGATCTTGGTCTTGGACAAAGCGGTGGCCGATGGGAACGGCGTGAGGCGATGCCGCGGCGGAATCCTGGCAAAGATGTGGCCGACGGGAACGGCGTGAGGCGGTGCCGCGGCGGGGTCTTGATCTTGGACAAAACGGTGGCAGGCAGGAACGCGGTGAGGCGGTGCCGCGGCGGCGACTTGGTCTTGGACAAAGCGGTGGCCGGCAAGAACGCCGTGAGGCGATGACGCGGCGGGGTCTTGGTCTTGGACAAAGCGGTGGCAGGCAGGAACGCGGTGAGGCGGTCCCGCGGCGGGGTGTTGATCGTAACGTGGACCAACAAAAACGCGGTGAGGCGAGTCGGTGGTAAGGCCTTGAGTAAAGTGGGGGCTAAGGGGAAAGCTGTGGGGCGACCCCGGCGGTGGGGGCTTGGATTAAGCGAGGGGCGAGGGAAAGGCTGTGAAGGGATCCGGAAACGGAGTTTGGGGCAGCAATGGCGGCCACGAATGGCCGAGTAACCTGGGCTGAATCCGCGGTGCCCATACGCTGTCCGTGGTGGCGGTAGTCGCCGAAATCGTTGTTGGTCTATGAAAACGGGGGGATGGGCTCGGGGCAGCTTGAAGCAGGTGGTATGAGCCCACCTTAGCCAATGCCCGGGGTGAACGGCTCGAATGCAATGAAATCGCAGTCTTGGATGAGGTGGGTCGTGATTCTGTGGTAATGTCCTGTAGGGTCGATGTCGAATTTGTTTGAAGGGGGAAGAGTTTCCAAGAAGGTCGACTGGTTCGAGGTCAGTGGATCTCGAGAGCGGGATTGTTTGGTACCCTTTGGCGACGAAGATTTCCGCTTCAGAGGAAACGCCGTCGCGGGGAAGCATGTTGATCAGGCAGTGGCCGGTGAGGGCTGGGACACCCGAGGAGCGGACCAAGTTGACGGGGACAAGATACGGCGTGGACGAAAGTGATATTACGTACACGCCGGCGAACTCGAGGTGGAAGGTGTCGATGGTCGGTCAGTTGTCGCTGGTGAAGGTGGAGAGGCCTTCGGTGCGAGGAACCGAGGGGGAAAGTTCGCCGAAGATCGGTTGGGAGGGCTGGCGGGGCAGGATGGTGTATGTGCGCTGTGCAAAACTCATCCAGTTGTCTCATCCCAGTAGGACAGGTTGTTGCATAGTGCCCGCTGGAACAATGCGCACCCAAACCGCGAGCTGAGCGGAAGGGGTGTCGCCATGCAGAAGCTGGATGCTGAGCCTGACGGAGGTCAAGGTGAGGAGGGGGGGAAATTTGCCGAAACCTTCCAAGAACGAGGGGGCGCGTGTCGTTCACGGACGTCCGATCCGGCGTTGTTGTACTTCATGCGGGCCCAAGCTTCAGCGCAGATAAAAGTCTGTGGGGAGGCGGTGTGCAGGAGGGATACTAGGCCGTTGGGGCCGATGGCGGAGGGCCCGCTATGTGCTTTGATCCTGGTGATGAAGGAGGCGTCATCGATGGTGGCAATGCCGTTCGAGAGGCCAGGTCCATGTTCGGCGATAGGGGGCGGTGGGGTGTCAGAGGGATCAAGTCCGGGTGTAATGGTCGAGACCAAAGTACATGCCGGAGTTGTTTCTGGAAGGAAGGGGGGCAGGAGACGGTCCAGTACGGAGGTTCCTGTAGGGGGTGCCATGGTCGCGCTAATCTCGTGGGTACCATTGTCCGAGGACGAGACGCGAGTGGGGCGGGATGGAGGGGAGGGGTGGTCAAACTGGCTGCAGATCTTCATGAGGATGTCGCCGAAAACGTTGAGTCCCCGCCACTGCTGAGATCGGAGGGCTTGCCAGTCGGCAGTCCTGAAGCCGATACCCCAGACGAGATCGTGCGGACTGACTTCGGCGAGGAACTTGTCACCGGTGTCCAGTAGCTGCCGGCGGAAGGGAGGGGTCGAAAACTTGGCGAGTTTGTCCTTGTAAACGATGTCATAGCGATGACGTTCCCAGAGCCCTTGGTTGAAGTTGGATACGCGGAGCGTCCGAAACGTTTCTGCTCCGCAGGGTCCAAGGAGGCTATAATATCCCGGCGGGTGGCTGTATCGTCAAAAACTTGGCCTTCTCCGACATCATGTACTGTTCTGCGCAGTTGTAGTACTTCTTGTCGTCGGTGAAGGCCGAGGTGTACCACTGTGAAACCCTGCTGACGTCGCAAAAAATGAAGGTGTTGCCTTGCGGGATCCTTGACAGTAGGGTCAACAGAAGGGGCACAGATGTGTCTATCGCGAGACCATAGCTGGCAGCCGGATAACCCAGATGATAGATTTATATTACTGTTAAGGAGTAATGCTTGCTTGGTTTGGTCAGGATACAAGAGTGAGGGAGAGGGGAGCGGGGGGGGAGGAGTAGCTCGACCATAACCAAGCTACGAGGACGGCTCTCGTTCTGGCGAGGAATAAAAAGCGTCATCCAAGACATCGCTCCCAAGCGCAAGCTGCTATCCGCCTACGTAGGACACTTCTACAAGGCCACGCGCGTGACGTGCTGCATACTTGAAGCAGAAGTAAAGACCAACCCCTAACACAGCCAATCACATCGAGTCCTAGTGCACTTCTAAGAACCAAACTGCCCATAATGCTGGCGCGCAGTTGTACTATCTGGGCCAATCAGCACGGGGCGTGGCTCGAGACAGGATGCTACCATTATTATACTCGTACTGAGCAGATTCCCTGGCTCATTACACTGTCATGTCATAGTTGTACGTGCTTATTCGTAGTTCGCACGACAGGTTTCCTAATCGCACAACAGATTCCGAATGCCACGGTCGATTCCAAATCACACGATAGTTGAATATCAGAAATCATACCTTAATTAATCAACGGGGATGGGTGGTTGGTCTATTGCTCATAAAAATGGCGCTTACGAAGTGTAACACCATAACACGGAGGCCTTTTTTTTCTGGATTTTTAGTTCTGAGGCTCCCAACCCACCCTGTTATGGTGTTTCCTGATCAAACCAAGCAAGCTTTGCCCGATAATAATCAGAGACCTCCTCTACTACTTGGGTTTTATACGGCTGTCAGCTGTGGTCTAGCAATGGACACACCTGTCCCTTCTGAGGATCATATCGTCAAGGAATCCCCCACGGCGCACCTTAATACCAACAACACCACAAATATGTACATGGCGGCACGAAGGGAATAGAAGGTACAGTACAGGGCACCGAATAATAATCAGGTTAACAAGAAAGGCACCACCAGGGGAGCTACCCGCACATCTCAATAAATATGCTTGTCAACTTTTTGCTTGCTCTTCCTATTTATACTATAATAGTTGTGCCTTCTCTACCACTAAAATATGAAAAATTGGTCTCACTGCTGTATGGGAAAAGGGTTCACGCTGTTAGATCATGTGGATATAGAGACTGACAGCTCAGAGGTTTAGCTCAAAGACAACCTAGGTAAGTCTACTGTAGGGGATTATGACATTGAAGCCGAGGGGGCGGAGCGATGGAGTCATTACGATTTACGATTTCCCAATTTTGACCACTGAATACGTTATTTCGGATCGTGCTCGTGTGCTGATGGTGTCACTGCCTCTGTTAGTTTGGTTTAGAAGCGAGTAAAATCGCTTTGGTATGTATGTACACTCGCCGCCACTAACGAAGAGCTAGAGAGTGGTTGATTGTTTTCTATGTTGTTGTGATCCAGGTAGGGATACGTATCAAGGCGTGCAAATGCAAGTATTGGCCTACGAATAAGAAACAGCATCATAGTGATACACACGTACGCCAGTGTCACGTTCGAACACGTGCTACGCTAGAGGTGGCACTTTTCGTCTGAAGTGTTTTCTGAATGACGGGGCTCCTTGACCCAAAATCGTCGGGATTTCGTCCATTTCTTTTTCGTGCTTTTCGTCGTGTACTTAGGCCATGGGATTGTTCATCCGGTATCAGTTTTATTTTTCTCCAAATCCGTTTTTAAGAGAACTCTTAAGCCCCCAAAGTGAGGGGTAGTATTAAGAAAAAAGTGGCGCACCTCTATCGTAGCACGCGCCTTCGGTTAGCTGCAGCAGCTCCCTTCGCGCTGGAGGGCTAGCAAAATTTGCTCAATGCTTTTTTTTGTTTATTAAAGGCTTGGCCGTGTTTATTCCAGTACATAATCGGACGGACACGTCTTCATCACCGGACACGTTTCATCGGACACATTTGGACTTGCCGTTCTAGAGGCCCTAGGCTGACACCTAGGTTTTGGTTTTATACTAGCAATACATTTTTGGGTGGTACGATCTTTACAAGAACGTGATGACTACATGCGCGTGCCAACCATGAAGAAGAGATAGATGCGCCGCTTGCACCCAAGAATTATCCCACAATAGGGATTGCATTGTTTGGACGAAAGAGTCATCCCACAGTAGGGGCTACAGTTTTTTTGCCAAAAAAAGGTATATCTGTCCGAATGAGCTCCTCACGCGAGAAACTACCGATTACCTGGTAGTCATTAGTCAAGTAATTTCACGAGTATATATTTTTTGGGGACTAAGGCGAACAAGGTTGGTCGGGTTGTGCGAACGAATGCCTCCGAAGTCATGTAGCATCGGGTGATATATTGAGCTCCTCTCGTGTGAGGACCTCAGGGACTGATGCTTGCACCCCTACCGTGCGGGATGGGTCGAAAGGTTTGTTACCTCTTACCTGTTACCGGTTGAGCTCTTCAAGCGTGGAACTATCGACGATTAGTATTGGCATTGTTACAAATATAATATTTGTTTTAGGGCTAGAGCATATAAGTATATATTCGATCATTCTTTTTGGGGGGGATTCGGTTGGGAGTTTTTGTTCATCTCGGCCTTTGTATACGGTTCGCGGAACTGGAATTCTCGGTCAAATAGCTTCGTTCGAGCGCCGTCTTCGGGGGGCGGCCCAAACGCCCCTCGCCCTGCCGTATCCGTTCCGCATATCGACGTGAACGCGTCCGGATGCCGAGCGAGACAAGCGAGAAGTTGCAACATTATTGGATGTCGAGGAGGAATTCTTGATATTCTGGTTGTATCTTGACGTCTGCAGCGCCTGGATGATTTACAAAATTGGCATCATTTCCAAACGATGGTTGCTAATGTTTTGAGTTTTGCAGTGGCATACTCTCGAGCGTTTGTTTTGGTTGACGTCTGCAAGGCTTGAGCGTTTGTTTGTTTTGCTTCACGTCTGCTGGGCTTGAACGAATGAAACACGTAAAAGTCTTCGGGGGGCGGCTCCAACGCCCCTCGCCTTTCCTTATCCGTTGGGCACCTCGACGTAAACGCGGATGGATGCTGAGCGAGAGAAGGGAAAAGTTGCAAATATATTGTATTTTGGTGAGGTAATCTTGCGCCTTCGGTCGTATCTTAACGTCTGCAGTGTCTGGATAATTTCCAAAATTGGAATCATTTCCAAACGGTAGATAGTTGCTAGAGTTTTGAATTTTGCGGTGGTATACTCTTGAGCGTTTGTTTTGCTTGACGTCTGCAGGGCTTGAGCATGTGTTATAACACCAGTAGTGTAGATCGCTCTAATTCGTCTTTTTATATTATTGCGTTTGTTTGGTGCTGTTGAAGTGTTTCTCATTTCGAGCGTGCTTGGTCTGCACGTCAACCTGACATAAGCTCAAAAGCGTTTTTTTGCGCGACCTTATGACGCAAATAACGTCTGCAGGAAAAGTTGTGAAGAATGTGTATAACTTCGGGTGAATACGCACATGAAAAAAATGTCTGATAAAATATTAATTGGGTACGCGCCAACAACAACGTACAACAACGATGGACAACCTACGAAAAGAAATAAACAAATAACACGTGAGCGATGACGTGCTTTTTGTACACGTATATACTACGACATGTGCGAAAGGCTCCCTACGGCCGGGAACGAAGTCGGGAATACAACTTTATTTAGGAAGTAAAATTGTAGACGGACACCCTTCATGAACAAATAAAAAACCCCTAGATAACATACATGATGCAAATAACCAGCCGAATTGCGACCGCGTGAATAATTGCGAGTTAGTAGGCTTCGACCCAATAGGCCAAGGGTTTTTTCGCGACCTATTATGCAAGTAACTAGCCAAACTGCGGTTGTTTTGCTGGCCGTCTGCAGGGCTTGAACGAATAAAACACAGGAAATTGCGATTAGTGGTGAAGAATGCCATGCAAGAAGATTAGAAAGGCTGCAAGATGAACATGATACGTGCAGAAGAACGCGTGTTATACCAGTTGTAAATCGCTCTAATTCGTCTTTTTATATTATTGCGTTTGGTGCTGTTGAAATGTTTCTCATTTCGAGCATGCTTGGTCTGCACGTCAACCTGATATAGATAGGCTCAAAATCGTTTTTTTGCGCGACCTTACTACGCAAATAACGTCTGCAGGAGGAGTATGCGATTCTCGGAACTGGAATTTTCGGCCAATAGCTTCGTTCGAGCGCCGTCTTCGGGAGGCGGCTCCAACGCCCCTCGCCCTGCCGTATCCGTTCCGCACATCGACGTGAACGCGGATAGACGCTGAGCGAGACAAGCGAGAAATGCGTTTTTTTTTTGTATTTTGGGCGGTATACGCCCGAGCTATTCTTGAATCTTGGCATATGTAGAGCTTGAACGAATAAACAAGGGACAGCATTTCCAAATTGGCGTCATTTCCAAATTGACATCTAAATTTCTTCCCGACGATGCTTTTTTCATGGCCGCCTCCAAGCGCTTGCCCTATCGTAGCTACTACTACTGTGTGTCGTTTCCTTCCGGCTCAGTGGGTATAGTGCTATGTAGCCAACGAAGGATGTGTAGTGAGTACGATTCTCACCTATTACGGGGGACCGTAGTAAATAGGACCAAATATTGTTAGTCAAAATAGGGAAATATATTGGTTTTTGTGTGTACCGTAGGTCCTATTTACTATGGTCCCCCGTAATAGATCATGTTTGGTATTCAGGAGCGTGCACCCTGGAGACGTTATGAATGGTTATGATAGTTGTTACTGTTCTCTACAGTACTACTAACTGTAGTAGTACGTGAAGAGGGGATAACTCCGGAGATCGCTCTTACGAAGTCGGTGAGAATTAATTAAAGAACTCGAAAGCGTATTTGGTTGGTTTTTTACATAACCCACTCACTGTGAGTGTTACCGAGTCAAGTGACAGTGGGTAGTGATATGTGTCGTGAGCTCGATTCTCACCGACTTCATATTTGCATTTTTCAAGCGCGCGCGCTGACGACATTATGAATGCTTATTATGGTATTTTAATATATATATGTAGTAGCACTACCCACTGAGCTACTGAGTCTAGTGATTAAGTATAGCTTAGTGGGCAGTGCTTTGGCATTTCTCGGTCAAATCACTTTGTTCGAAGGCCGCCGTCTGAGCGAGAAGCGCGCAAAATTTTGTATTTTGAACGTTACTCTCAGTTATTATTCAGATCTTGATGTATGAAGAGGTTGATAAAATAAAACTTGGCAAGACATTATTTCCAAATTGGCGTCATATTTTGTCCCAAAACAAATAACAATATTACTGTAAAAAAATCCCCATGGTACTGCGGTAGGGATCATAGTTACTGTAGTAGTGCATTTGTTTATTGAATTGCGATAGGTACACGTACAAGCATACATGGATATAGACGTGGCAAGCGCACGCATGACTAAACGAGGAGAATGTAGTAGTGATTGCGATTACTGCGCCAGGAAAAGCCACACAGCAGCATTGCGAGTGGCTGCGTCCCCGGGGCCTCGAGGGTTGAATTATACAAGTTCCTTCTGCTGTTAACCTGCGCCACGCGAAGGTGGTAATAAGTAGACAGTATCCACGGAAGAAACCAGTGGTGGCATACATTCGTCCCCGTATCGCATTGTTGGGTGTTCTTTTCCCCCGAGAAGACTCTTTGGAGAAATGTGTGTGGATGGCGTGCTTTGTTGTGGTCCCTGACTCCGTTGCTGTGGTCGTTTGCCGGTCAAGTGCAAGCGGTCGCATTGGTGCGTAACTGACAAATAATTTTGTGTTGCTTCGTACTTGACGTGCTCCTTGCTGCTGATTACTGATTGATCATCTCTTCGAGCGAGTTTTTTTTTTGGCACACTTCTTTTTTCCAGCTTCTGGACATACAAGCCGTGGTCACAGGTGTCGTCCTTCCCTTCCCCCCCCGATTATTGCCTTCATTTTTGTTGGCGCATAGGGTTCAGCACCCACTGATCGTCAATTTGTCATCGAGTGTTGCTAACTCACGCTCTCGCGCTTTGCGCAAGTCAATTAGTGCACAAGACAGAAATTTATACGAGTACGCACTTGGGGGGATTCGAACTCACGAAGCTGACCTATAATACCAGGCTCGAGGGTATAACCTGATACGCCACCGGGGCAGTGAGTGATAGAGAGCCAGTCGCCCCGGTGGTCTAGTGGGGTTATACTCCAATTCTACTACTATTAATACTAGCGTTGGTCCTTGAGCTAAATAACCACCGTTGTGAGCTTTGTTGGCTTTATTTATTTGCGGAAATAAATTGGAAAAAAAGGATCAACTAACTGCTGACCTCGCCTAGCAGCGTGGGTAGGTACAAATCGACGCGAATCGATGAGGGAAGAAAATGCTGAATTCTTCTCGCGATAAAAACTAAGGCAGGTACCGTAGTGGGGAGGGGGGAGGGGAGCCCGCTATATGACCCCGGATCTAAGTTATACTACTGGGAGGGCGAGAGTAATGCAAGCATCACAATAAATGAGATGGGAAAAAGAAAATAAATGAAGGGTATTACTGCTGCTGCAATAATACGATACCCAAGCAAGTTGCACCGATCGACTCGATCTGGACTGACTGCTGTCTCATGCAATTGGTCCATGTAAAACTTCTCTAATCACACGCAGCGGACATGGTCAGTCACCTTACTGGCCCCGGATGCTTGATTGAGTAAAAATATCATAAGAAACGCACTCGACACGTTCGTCGCCAGACTAAAGGGTCAGTCGGCGTGTGCTCGGATTTATCCAATCAAAATCTGATTAATGAAGCTCAGAATCGGATTCACTTAAAAAACGGTAACCATTATTGGTAGTGCATTGTTATGATTGTTAGTCTATATCGAACTCTTGGTATTACCTTACATACTGTACGCGCAGACTCTGATTGTATGTGGTGACTTTTGGTACTCTACCAAGTATTGAATCCAACAATTCGAAGTGCTGCCCTTCCCTATCCGAAGCATGGGTGCCGGCGTATGCCGGCACCCATGGTGAGCTCTTGTATAAGTATAAATATATATAAAATCATTCCTTGAATATCGAGTCATTCCTTGGTGTCACGGACTTTGGTCAGGAGTTTTTTGTCTCGGCCTAAGTATGCGATTCGCGGAACTGGAATTCTCGGTCGAATATGGCTTGGTTCGAGCGCCACCTTCGGGGGGCGGCTCCAACGCCCCTCGCCCTGCCGTGTCCGTTCCGCACATCGACGTGAACGCGGACGGGCGCTGAGCGAGACGAGCGAGTGTCGAGGAGAAATTTTGCAAAAATTGTTGAATCTTAATGGCTGCAACGCCTGAATTATTTACAAAATTGGCATCATTTCCAAACGGTACGTGATAATGTTTGGAATTTTGCGGTGGCATACTCTCGAGCGTTAGTTTCTTTGCTGTACTTTTTTACTAGTTCGTTTGGTTTCTTGCTCGGCATTTTATTGCTTTTGTTTCTGCTCGTGTTGCCAGCTGGAAATTCAATTTCTTAGTGTGGGTTCACCTAAACGTGACAAAACTTACCGACGATATCCAACAACTTCGTGACACGAATTACCGACGGCAAGACGTTTCGTGACCAAATAACTCCCAAATCATGATACTTTCACGTAACAGAATTTCGAGACAAAACGGAGCAGGTAGAGCCGTCTCTTCGGCCTTTGGCCCTGGCTTTAGCACGGCCGCTGACACTCCAGCCAGCCTCTGCTGTAGGCATGAACGAATGCGGTTGATTCGCAGCGAACTATCCCGCTGTGCTCGCTTCTATGTGGCCATTGTCCATGCCATTTCATGTCACCTCCCTTCTGTTTTGAGCTCGTCGTCGTACGGTTGAGGTACGAGGGAACCCGTACGTACTCGGTGAGAACAGCAGTATGTACGACGAGCATGAACGCCAATTGACGACATTGGCAAGCAAAAAACAGCAGGTGCAGCAGCAGTAGCCGAAGGGCGAAACGTTTAGCACATAATGCAGCAACTAGTAGCAACCAGAACTACAGCAGATAGCTCAAAGTGCAGTACCACGCAGGTAGAAGAGCCGTCTCTTCGGCCTTTGGCCCTGGCTTTAGCACGGCCGCTGACACTCCAGCCAGCCTCTGCTGTAGGCACGAACGAGTGCGGTTGATTCGCAGCTAACTATCCCGCTGTGCTCGCTTCTATGTGGCCATTGTCCATGCCATTTCATGTCACCTCCCTTCTGTTTTGAGCTCGTCGTCGTACGGTTGAGGTACGAGGAAACCCGCACGTACTCGGTGAGAACAGCAGTATGTACGACGAGCATGAACGCCAACTGACGACATTGGCAAACACACAACAGCAGGTGCAGCAGCAGTAGCCGAAGGGCGAAACGTCTAGCACATAATGCAGCAACTAGAAGCAACCAGAACTACAGCAATTAGCTCAAAGTGCAGTGCGAGTGCCGTTCGTTGGCAAGTTTAGTCGTACACGCATTACTCTCAAGAGCCAACAAGAGGCAGGGCAGGGGCCCCCAACACAGAGACACGTGACAACCACGGCCAGCTGTCGATCGCGTAATTGGCCGGTAGTCCGTGCTTCGGTGGGTGTATCGGAAGTCGTTCGTAGTACTACTGCTGCTGTAGACCGTCGAAAGACCACGTGACATGTGACATCCCGTTCTGGTGGCAGCCTCGCCAGTAGACCCCCAAAATATATTTTTATTTTATTTTTCTTGGCCCCATGCACCCGTTTCCTTTCCTTTCTCTTCTTTGTTCTTTGTTTCTTTTTTCCAATTGACTTGCGTCTGTTGTGCGTATGCGTAGTGATAGATACTACGTGTGATATATACGTGGTAGTCTTCTTGGGTGCCAAGCGGTATAGTCGGTTTTCCCAGGCGCGAGTAATGAGACGTATGCACCGGTGTGGACCTGGCACATCGTATACTGACTCCCAATCTCACTTTTATATGTTTCTGGTGGAGGCATGAATTGCGTCAGCTGTGATTTATGCGTGTACCACCTTGGGTTGTTTGTGTTTTTCCCTAGGGCATTTCTCTGCTCCAGAGTGACTGGAACCAGTCCTGTGACCACGGACTGGATTGTGCGAGTTAATGTGAGAACAACAACTGAAATATTGCCTGTTTCTTGACCTTTCAGCTGCTTCCTGCCAATTTGGTTTTTCTGCCCACACGATTTCGAACCCTATGCAAAGATCCTGTTTTGTTTTAATCAGTTGTCAGCCGGCCGCCCCGGTGGTCTAGTGGTTTTACCCTCGAATACCTCCAACGTTTGGTTGTCCTTGAGTTCGACACCCACCACGATGAATATGACCTAATTTGCAAAAATGCAATCAAAAGAAGAGATCAACTGCTGAGAGCGCCTGCTAGGTACAAATCGACGCGAGTCGACGAGGGAAGAAAATGCTCGATTCTCCTCGCGGTAAAAATGAAGGCACGTGCCGAAGTGGGGAGGGAGGAGGAGGGCCCGCTATGTGACCCCGGATCTGAGTTACTACTGGGAGGGAGCGCGAGAATGGTGCGGGGATGATAAATGGGATGAAGAAAAAAAATGTTGCAAAGAAAGGTATATGATTATTTCTACCAGTAAATAATATGTCAGTCTCTGGGAAATACGCACGGCACCATCAGCAGTCGTCATGGTAGAGACACTCCGGATATTATGTATTGAGGGGACGCGTCCGATTTCGACAACGTGAAAGCACCCACGAAGCAAAGATAGCAGACACACATATCCCGCCTTCTCGAGAAAAAACAGAGAAGAAGCGCTACGCCAACCTCCCGTACGAGCAAAGCCACCCCCGCACCTATCTTAGACAACGCCGACGCAACGAGAGATCGCCCTCCTCTTCTTCGTTTTTCTCCTCGCCCGCAACCACGCAGACCAATCAATGCGACAGCCTTCACGTAACTAACAAAGCAAACTTCTTCCA
Organism: Undaria pinnatifida; assembly: GCA_012845835.1. NCBI lineage: Eukaryota > Phaeophyceae > Laminariales > Alariaceae > Undaria > Undaria pinnatifida. The sequence continues at coordinate 11,867,974 of JABAKD010000010.1, forward strand.
AAACCTCGCCGGCTGACATGGCTTCATGTCGACGTTTGATGCAAACCGACTTTGCATCCTGTCGACTTCGAACCTCCATTGCCACGGGGACAGCAGTGCAGTCTCTTCATTAATGCCAAGGCCTCTTTCGTTTCGCCTAGAGGCGACGCAGGTTCTCAATAATACTATTTTCGGTATTTTTGTTTGATAGACGCCAACTTTTAGTCGACGGCGCATTTAACATAGTGTGTTTCGCCTATCCTTGCCTTCTTTGTTGTATAATATTACGTTTTTTTTCTGTCAAATCATGACTTTCACAATCCCATGTTCGTATTAAACTCTTGGCATTACTTTAAAGTTCAATGCATGCCAAATCGGACAGCTACACCTTAAGTTGTCGAAGTGCTGCCCTGCCCTACCCGAAGCATGGGCGCCGGCGAATGCCGGCGCCCATGCGGAGCCCTTGTATTAATATATGATCATTCTCTTTTTGAGGGGATTCGGTCCGGAGATTTTTTTCGTCTCGGCCTCAGTATGCGATTCTCGGAACTGGAATTCTCGGTCAAATAGCTTCGTTCGAGCGCCGTCTTCGGGGGGCGGCTGCAACGCCCCTCGCCCTGTCGTATCCGTTCCGAATATCCACGTGAACGCGGATAGACGCTGAGCGAGATCAGCGAGAAGTGCGTTTTTTTTTGGTATTTTGGGCGGTATATGCCCGAGCTATTCTTGGATCTTGGCATATGTAGAGCTTGAACGAATAAATAAGGGACAGCATTTCCAAATTGGCATCATTTCCCAATTGGAATCTAATTTTTTTCCCGACGATGCTTTTTTCATGGCCGCCTCGCAGCGCTTGCCCTATCGTAGCTACTATTACTGTTGTGCGTCGTTTCCTTCTGGATCAGTGGGTATAGTGCTATGTAGCCAACAAAGGATGTGTAGTGAGTACGATTCTCACCTAGATCATACCTGGTATTTGGTATTCAGGAGCGTGCGCGCTGCCGACATTATGAATGGTTACGACAGTTGTTAATGTTCTCCTGAGTACTAATAATACTAACTGTAGTAGTACGTGGAGAGGGGATAGCTCCGGATATCCCCCTTACGAAGTCGGTGAGAATTAATTAACGAACTCCAAAACATATTTTGGTTGTTTTTTTAGCATAACCCAATGAGAGACTGAGTCACGTGACATTGGGTAGTGCTATGTGTCGTGAGTTCGATTATAACCGACTTAATATTTGTATTTTTCATGCGTGCCCGCTGACGACATTATGAATGGTTATGTTGGTAGTTTAACATATTATGTAGCACTACCCACTGAGCTACTGAGTCATTGAGTGATTAAGCAACTCAGTGGGGGCAGTGCTGTGGGATTTCTCAGGTCAAATCACTTTGTTCGAAGGGCGCTGTCCAACGCCTTCCTTATCCGTCCCCTATACCTGGTCGTAGACGCGTACCACGTACGGGAGGTAAGAAGCACATCGGCTAATCGCGGCGGCGATTTTGGATTTTGGATTCCTGGGCAGTTCTTTTTCCGAGAACGGGTCAACGCGTGGCGTACTAATTGATGGCACAGCAGCAGCAATCTATAGTAGTAGTAATAGGTATCTTCTTGACAACACGTCGTGTGCGCGAGCAATCGATGATATAGCAGTAAATAATCTGAAGCAACAGTCGACGATATATACCTGGTACGCTGTTTTCAAATTCCGAGCTTCAAGAGCAGCAGTTTTGTTGTTGTTGTTGTTGTTGTTGTTGTTGTTGTTGTTGTTGTTGTTGTTGTTGTTGTTGTTGTTGTTGTTGTTGTTGTTGTTGTTGTTGTTGTTGTTGTTGTTGTTGTTGTTGTTGTTGTTGTTGTTGTTGTTGTGGTTGTTGTTGTTGTTGTTGTTGTTGTTGTTGTTGTTGTTGTTGTTGTTGTTGGTTGTTGTTGTGGTTGTTCTCACATCAACTCGCATAATCAAGTCCGTGGTCACAGGACAGGCTCCATCAGTAAATATGGTTGACTGACACCACTGCACACTGCTGTGTACAGGCAACACTTCTCTGGGTAACGCGGCGGCAACCATCGTAATATCATACAATCTCGGGCAATGTAATCTCCATGCAAAGATCCTGTTTTGTTTTGTTCAATTGTCAGCCGGTCGCCCCGGTGGTCTAGTGGTTTTACCCCCGAATACTACTGCTAACGTTTGTTTGTCCTTGAGTTCGATTCCCTTCATGATAAGATTTGACTTTATTTGCAAAAATAAATGCAACAACAAAAAAAAGGGATCAACACTGCTGAGAGCGCCTAGCAGCGTGGGTAGGTACAATTCGACGCGAGCCGACGAGGGAAGAAAATGCTGACTTCTTCTCGCGAAAAAAAATGAAGACGTGTGCCGAAGTGGGGAGGGGGAAAGAGGGCCCGCTACGTGACCCCGGGTCTGAGTTACTACTGGGAGGGAGCGCGAGAGTAGTGCGAGGATAATAAATGAGATGAAGAACAAAAAAAGGTTGCAAAGGTATGATCTTTTACTACCACACACAGGACCCCTATCCTTTTCCGGGATTTCTTTTTTTGTATGTGTCCATTCTTCTCTTGGACAGATTGCTTATTTTTGGTGCAGTAGTAGTAGTATATTCTGAAAGAAGGTACTAGAGTGTCTGCGCCTATTTTTTTTCCGAAGTTGGACTTTCAGTCGGAAATGAAAAATACTAAACATCGACCTTTTCCGCTATGCGCATAGTCCGAAACGAAAAAATACTGCTACCAGTAAATTATATGTTATTCACTAAGTAGAAAATACACACGGCACTGTCAGCAGTCGTCATGGTAGAGACACTCTGGACATTATTTATTGAGGGGACGCGTCCGATTTCGACAACGTCAAAGCACCCGCGAAGCAAAGACAGCAGATACACATATCCCGCCTTCTCGAGTAAAAACAGAGAAGAAGCACCACGCCAACCTCCCGTACAAGAGCAAAGCCACCCCGCATCTATCTTAGACAACGCCGCCGCAATGAGAGATAGCTCTTCTCTTCTTCGTTTCCCTCCTCGCCCGTGATCACGCAGACCAATCAATGCGGCAGCCTTCAGGTAATAAAGAAAGCTCTTCTTCCAAAACCTCGCCGGCCGACATGGCCCCATGTCGACGCTTGATGCAAACCGACTTTGCATCCTGTCGACTTCGAACCTCCATTGCCACGGGGACAGCAGTGCAGTCTCTTCATTGATGCCAAGTCCTCTTTCGTTTCGCCCAGAGGCGAAGCAGGTTCTCAGTACTCTTTTCGGTATTTTTGTTTTGTTATACGCTAACTTTTACTTGGCGCATTTAACAACAGCAGTGTGTTTCGCCTATATCCTTGCCTTCTTCATTGTATGTGACGTTTTTCTTCTGTCAAATTATGCCCTTCATAATCTCACGTTCGTATTAAACTCTTGGCATTACTTTAAAGTTCAATGAATGTCAAATCGAACAGCTACACCTTAACCTATCGAAGTGCTGCCCTGCCCTACCCGAAGCATGGGCGCCGGCGGCGCCCATGCGGAGCCCTTGTACATATATACAATGCTGGTCGGATTGTGCGAACGAACGGTTTCGAAGTCATGTTTCGGGTGAGATACTCCTCATGTTAGGAGCTCTCAAAAAATGCTTAGAATCTGGAAATAAAATTCTTAGAATCTGGAAAGAATATTCTTAAAATTGGCTGCAGCCCTACCGTGGGACGACTCCCAAGCTTGATCTGGTCTTTTATTCGTGGCTCCCCGTGTTATCAAGTGAAGGTGAGCTTCCAAAATAAGCAACTACTTCGGAGATCCACTGTTAGCAGGATGGACCATTAAACAAAAAAGGGGGCAAAAATAAAAAAAATCACCTGTACAGTACCTTCGTTTTGTTTGCCGTTGACCCAAGTTTATTTTATTGGCTGGTCTTGTACCGGGTATACAAGGCCTTAATCTAACACAGTCGCAGCGTGGAAGAGCCCCCCTGAAAAGTGGCGATGTTTTCCTTTTTGGTGTAGTTTCATCCTGCGAACAATGGATCTCCGTTATATAATTTTTCAGGCGTTGTGCTCTGTACGCAATGATGAATCTCCGACGCGAGGAGAGAGCTAAGAGCTGCGCTTCAGTCGATGAGAAGCGGAGTCCGCGGAGTGCACGAGCGGGGAGGAGACGGGGCGTGTTAGTAGGAGGGAGGGATACAACACTCGGACCCAACCAGCTGTCGGGACAAGCTAGACATGTTTTTTAAGCCTGGGACACGGGTGAAAGGGACCGCAAATTCATCGTTCAGCTCGCCGCCTACCACGACCCTTGCCCACGGCATGTATGTACTTGGTATGATGACAACGGTCAGACTTTAACCGGGGATGGGGCGAAAAAAAGTGTGCCCGTCTCGTGAGCAGCGCAAGTCGGAACTTTCACAGGTTTTGGGAATGGACGGATTTGCCCAACTGCAAGGCGCATGCTTGAGCCTAGCGATGGAGGGAGTGGAATTTCGAGCCCGCAGTTCTCTGGTTGGTTCTACTTGGAAGGCGGCGGATCATCAATGTACTCGAAAAAATGGCGGTCAGTTTCTTGGTGCTGCTATAGCCTGCGTGCAGTGTTGGTAGACACCGCAGGATCTCCCGTCATCCCGTCTGTGTGCCAGGCGAGATACTAAGTGCAACAAGACAGATCCTTCCTTTTGCGTAGGCTGAATCCTCGTATATTATCAATGTTTCCTTCTCCTTGTCTCTTGTCGGCTGTCGAAACCAGTCGTTAGGTGGGGGGCACGCCGCGAGCACGCCGCGAGACAGATTGAGGCATCGCGGCTCCCTTTCGGAACTTGCGCAGGGTTACATTCGCCTCCCACTCTGTTTAGTGCTTTTCATGCTTGCGCAGCATGCAATAACCATGGCGTAACATGCGGCCGAGGGAAATAGTTGAGCAATATGTGGGAGCTCACGTACGACAACCACTTCAGCATGCAACCCTTGCCGAGGGGAATCCAAACGCCTTATTAGAAAAGAAGAAACCACAAGACCCACACACCGACCCACCCAACCACCCACCCACCCACACCCGCTCACGCACTCACCCACCCCTAGACTCTACTCACTACCCGCCACCCAACCACCTCACCACTCCGCACGGCATGCGTCCCATTAATCCAGTTTTCTACATAAAAAAAAACACACTGTAATTTCCGATGCTCCTGCAAAATACTTCGAAGTATTTAACAACTTGCGAGCTTTCGTACACATGGTACGATCTGGACCCTACAAGGTACTTTGCTTATGGAACGGAGGAAGTAGTCCCCGATACACGCCATTATCCAGTTGTTGCTGGGCACCGAGCACAAAGATACCTCGACAAAACCCCACCCAAATATTTTGCAAAGCAAAGCGACGGATATCCCATGCCATTATATCACATATATGTCGCCTTGCCGCCCCCCACTCCCTCGTCCACCGCTCCCGCCGGACCGTTTTCCTCGCCGACCACCGGCGATGGTTCGTTCTACGAGTACGTCGCGACCCGTCTTGCGCAGCCGCCAAGGCGCGCAGGACCCTGAACAATGCGTTAGCGCAGCCGATTATACAAGATCCGCTACACGTATTTACAGCATTTATCTTCTTGCTGCTTCCACTGCTCCTACTGGTACTACTCCTGCTACTGCCACTGTAGCAGAAAACCGTGCTGATGCTGCTGCCGCTATAGTAGAAAACCCGGCTCCCAACGCAGGTAACACGCGTTAAGTTGCAACCAGCGCCGCATCTTCAGGCCCACGTTGCGAAAGCGAAAACCCAAACCGTCCATGCCGTGTCCGGTCCAGCGGTGGATGCGGCGTGAGGCAGCAGCAGTCGACGTAGTGCTGGACAGGCGGGACAGGGGAAAGGAGGGAACCGTTTGGGTGAGTTGCGAGGAGGTGTCAGCAGTGAGCACTACGCGTTCATGTGCATGGTCATTAATTTGTCGGCGTGTAGTTTGTTTCGCTGTCGTTTAGGGGCGTTTCTAAAGGAGACCCCCCTCCGTCTCGCGGTACGTAGTATCGTACGGGTATGGAACAAAGAACCGTACGGAGTATCATTCGGAATTTGCTATTTGTGATGTTCAAATGTCAGGGCGTTATGGTTACATAGCACTACCCACCAGCCTCTTTAGTCACGCGACTATAGCTTGGTGGGTAAATCGTCCGCTTTTGAGTATGAGGTGCGTGGGTTCATATTCCGGCATCTTCACTTGTTCTTGCGTGATAGTCACTCTAAGGTTCATAATTCCCGGAGCAGCCCGTGGCAAGAGGACCCCGACGATCAATGCTGCGAAGCCTGCGAGATTCGATGCACTCTAAAGCCCATCTAATGTTGTTTGATATCACTACCCTGGTTACTTTGGTTATATAGCACTACCCACTGGGCTACGTAGTCACGTGACTTTGTGGTCTAGTGGGTAGTGCTATATAAACAACAAATACGTGCTTCAGATTTCGTTGAATCTCGCAGATTATAGCATGGATCTCCGGGGCTCCTCCCTCGCCACGGACTGCTCTGGGAAATCAACAACCTTCGAACATTTTTCCGCCCAGAAAAAGTGTGGTCTTGCTAGGACTCGAATGGATGGTCACAAGCGGACGATCCACCCACCAAACTGCAGTCTCGTGGCTCAGTAGGCTAGTGGTCCTGGTATGAACAACAAGGGTGTGTCGTGGGTTCGAACCCCGCAAACTTCATATACGTAATATATACAAGCGTGTGCACTGGAGAGCTAAGAACGGTTAAAATAGGGTACTTCTAGATACTATTAATAGTCCGTGGCGAGGAGAAGGTCCCAGATATCAATGCTACGCTGCCTGCGACATTCAAACACCTCACAGGCATGTACTCGTACCATGCTGTTGATAATATTATTAAGTAGTACCCACTAGCCTGGTCGTGCGACTAAGCCGGCTAGTGGGTACTGTAGTGCTGTAGAACCAACACGTCTCAAGATAACGTTCACGTGCCTCGAGCGACAACGAGGATAATCGATGGGTAGGTGGTTCGGAGGTTGTGCGTAGCTGTGATGGGGGTCTCGTGCCGATGTCATGGACCCCCGTTCAACCCGTCAACAAAACGTTTAATACGTCAGGTTGCTACGGCATCAGCTGGGTGGGAGGCATGCACCGCTGTGTGCGACCGACTACGGGACTTGTTACGTAGTCGGCACCCTATGGTCCAGGCGAGCACGGGAAAGTTTGCTGTTTTAGTGGCATATTGGCGAAGAATACGCGGAAACGATCGCAATACATGCGTCGAACTGCTGTTGACGTAATTCCGCTGGTATGACCCTTGTAGAAAGGTTGTATGACACCCTCGTGTACAAGACGAACCACATCCGAACGAACATGGAATGCCATACAAATAACGCAAAAAAAAAAAAAATCCCGCTTCATATACACGAAATGAAGGCGTTTTGTTTTATTTGCGGCCTGTGGCGCGTTTGTTAGAAGCGCCTCCAAATACAACGAAAAAGTCCACACGGTAGCAGTTGTAGTACTATACATAGTAGAGCGATACATTAGGCAAAATAGTGTGTTGTACTCGCAGTAGGCCGTGTGCGTTCGAGGCAAAAAAATACATACCGCCGCATTCAAAACACACACCGCGTCTTGCCATCAAAACTATTGCTGCACGGTGACGGCGGTGAACTCGATATGGCTCGCGACGAAACAAGTGCCACGAGTTACCGTACGCTCGGTCCCTCCTGCAGGTCCCGGGTTTGTGGAAATCGGCTCTGTACCGGCCTCGCAATGAATTACACCGCAGCGGGCACAAACAAGAAATCGAGCAGCCGAACAAACACACGTACTAACTAAATAGTTCCACAATGAAGGCTTGTTTTTTACGTATACAGTATGCGAAAAGCGGCCTTGCGCTGCCTGCAGTGTGCTTGCCTCAAAAAAACAACATAGATCCTCGTAGGATATTAGGTAGTATCCTCGTATGCATTCGTAAAAAAACAAATCAGCGGATTTTCTTAGGCTGTCGTTTACTTAAAATACGTTGTTTACGACGAAGTATTGCACCGGTATGTTAGGTAAGGTACGTATTTAGGTATACCCGGGTAAATACCCGGGTACGTACCCGTACCCGACGCTTAGGTACGTTAATAACGGGCCTCGATATCTTACCTAAGTTTTAGCTACGTTAGGTACGGACCACGATACCTTACCTAAGTTTTAGATACGATAGGTACGCCGCTCCAATACTTACCCGGGTATAGGTATTGCGGTCGACGAAATACCCGCGTTTAGGTACGAGCCTTGGGGTGACCTCAATACCTCACCTAAGTTTTAGGTACGTTAGGTACGGACCCCCATACCTCACCTAAGTGATAGGTACGTTGGGTACGAAGCTCAATACCTTACCTAAGTTTTAGGTACGATAAGTACGCCGCTCCAATACTTACCCGGGTATAGGTATTGCCGTCGATGAAATACCCGGGTTTAAGTACGACCTCCAATACCTTACCCGATACTTTTACAGCAGTGGCTACACCCCGATTTAAGAGCGCCCATTGACAAGCCGAGACGAACGCTGTTAACTAAGACAATCTCGTATCAGGAGTGGGAAATATATAGCCTTTAGTGTCGCGAACCTCGTACCTAGGGTGCTCTTTAATCGGGGTACCCACTGGACGTAATACATTTTTATCGCATCATCTGCGAGAACATAATAATTAAAAGCTAATATCTGTTCCTCTTCAGCACGCATGCTGTTCTTCTTGCACCCTTTCCTTTCCGATCTTCTTGCATCAAAATTCTTTAGACGCCTGTCGTTTGTCCTGCTTTGTTTTCTTTTTATTTTCTTTTTTTTTTCCTGTTTTTCGTGTTTTTCTTTTTTCCTCTATTTTTTATGGTCTGGCTTATTTTGTTGTGTTCTCGCACCCGGTATGCTAGCATTTTACTTGCCTTACCTTGATGAATCCAAGGGCACGCACGATAACGAAGGCACCGGTCGGTGCGGGACGGTAACCGTTTAGCCCGCTGCAGGCGGAAATATTTATGGGTCTTCCCGAGCGACGGTATGGGAAAAGGTTCCCGTTTGCTTACCGTGGGACGGGAATGGGACGGGAAGGCGGGAAGCCATTTGGTTGACGGGACGGGACGGGAGTCCACGATTTCTTGGCGGGACGGGATAATGGAACGGGTCGGGAACAGGTCGGGAAATCGGTCGGGTACATAGTCGGGAAATCGGTCGGGAACATAGTCGGGGAATCGGTCGGGAACATAGTCGAGAATCGCTCGGGAACATAGTCGGGAAAACGGTCGGGAACACAGTCGGGAAATCGGTCGGGAACGTAGTCGAGATGTGGCAGGGAGATGCAGTCCGCAATGGATGGGCACACGAATGGGAACGCGGGCTGGAGACAACGGTTAAAAAGAGGAGTATTATACCGAGTGCTACTTGTCAATTAATTGCTCAACCAAACTTTCGCCGCCTTTTTTCTGTTAAAAAATATGTATATATGTATGTATATATTTATATAGATTTTTTTCAATTTTCATGCTTCAAAACAAGAATTCAAGCACTTATTGTGTATCGACTCATAGCTGAAGTTTATTAAAAAATGTTACAAAAAGGCGGAGTGGGGGGTGTACTCAGTTTGTGCATGGACGTAGTCGTATGAACATAGACCCTCGGATCCCCTTTTTTGTACCTTCCAGCTTCCGGGCAAGCCGTGGTCACAGGTGTTGTCCCTTCTCCCCCCCGGTTCTTGCCTTTAATTTTTATCGCGCAAAGGGTTCAGCAATCCCACTGCTCGTCGATTTTTGATCGAGTGTTGCTAACTCACGCTCTCGTGCTTTCCGCGAGACAATTTGTGCACAAGAAAAAGTCCCAACGAATTTATACGAGTATGCACTCGGCAGGGCTCGAACTCCCGAAACTGACCTATACCAGGCTACTATGCCGGGACGGAGCACGTCGGGTTTTCACCAACCAGGCAGACATTGTTTGCACCAAGCGCGAAGCGCCGTGGGGTGTTCGGCGAGTCGCATCAAAGGTGGACTGCATCCTTCCAAAAACCGCTCAAAAAAGTGTGTGTGGGGGGTAAATTAACAAAACTAAAAAAATTAAACGGACAATCTCTCCTACATACCTAAAACAGACTACTGCTGCTGCAGCTGTAGCATCCAAAAGCTAATCCAAATTGGAATAATCCAGTTGCATTCATAGTCATATGATGGGAAAAAGATACAACCCATCCATGGTACATGAGATGGGAACATCTGCCACTCAAGTGAGTTGCGGGATGGGAAAAACTATGTGCGAACGTCGGAATGGGGTGGGGACAACTGGGCGGACGGCGGGATGAGAAAAGTCGGCAATACACATTACGGCGGGACGGAAAACAGTCGGGACGGGAACAAGATGCCGTAAGTCGGGACGGTAGACGGTGGGAACAGAGACCGAGGTCGGGAAGGGGCCGGGAAGTCGCGGTCGGGAAGTCGCGGTCGGGAACGAAATACACTCTGGATTCACTTTCGCGTCCCAACCCGTTCCCGACCCGACCACATTTTCCCGGCCCGACCATTACCGCGCGTACCCTTGGATGAGCTGCGACTGTTTGGTTTACTCTGTTTCAGAGTCTGTGACAGCATAATTTGTATCTCTCTAGCATGAAGAATCAGCACGGACACTGGGTGTACTGAATTCGTTTGGTAGAAAGAACGGTTTAATGTGAAGACAACACACACATTGTAATAAATATATATATATATACCTGGTAATAGGCATGCGGTCTCAGCCACACACCCGGGGTGCCTGTCACCTGAGGCACACGCCCAGGAAAGCTGTCGCCCATACGTGCCCAACCCAGGCGGTAGAGTAGCGGCGTGGACAATAAGCGAAACCACTGGTGGGGACCACGAGGGCCAAGCTTCACCAAGCGAGGGAGCCAGCACACAGGATGGTCCCGAGCCAGTCTCCGAGCCAGAGGTGATCGAGGTCGCGCCGGGCAAGACAGTTGCGGTGATCACTCCCAAGCTTGTTTACCAGATAAACGGGGAGACGAAGCACGTGTACGACGTGCCGGCAGAGACTACAAAAGCTATTGATGACTTTGTCGTGCCGAAGCATTATCGACGAGAAGGGGCTCGCGAGGCGTCGTTCATGCATTCTCTAGGGGCGTATTGCGTGTCAGCCGACAAGAACAACAGCAGCGCCGTGTACCACTGCCTATCCAGCAAAGTGTGTGTTGTCTTCACCTTTTGTTGTTGGCGCAGGTGCATCACAAACAACACTGACATTTTATATTTTTCCGTCGCTTCATCCCTCGGGGTACAGGGTGGCTGTGTAGTAGGCTGCAGGCTGTCTCCCAGCCAAAAAATTCCGGTGTCGTTGAAAGAAAATGTCATTTTTCCGTAAATGTACGTGAGACCAATCGTATTGATAATACAGTAGCAGCGTCTACTGGCAGGCCCAGTCAGTAGATAGCTCCTGCCAGTAAATTACTACCGCCAGCACACACTGTTCTACTGTAGTGCCGAGCCCCACGAAGTTGACAATTTTTGTACGGGTACGTACCCGGGTAAGTACGTGGGTACGTACCTGTACCCGCACTTAGGTACGATAGGTACGCCGCTCCAATACTTACCCGGGTATAGGTATTGCGGTCGACGAAATACCCGGGTTTAGGTACGAGCCTTGGGGCGACCTTAACACCTTACCTAAGTTTTAGGTACGTTAGGTACGGACCCCCACACCTTACCTAAGTGTTAGGTAAGTTAGGTACGAACCTCAATACCTTACCTAAGTTTTTAGGTACGATAGATACGCCGCTCCGATACTTAATCGGGCATGGGTATTGCGGTCGACTAAATACCCGGGTTTACGTACGAGCCTTGGGGCGACTTCAATACCTTACCTAAGTTTTAGGTACGTTAGGTGCGGACCCCGATACCCTACCTAAGTGATGGGTTCGTTAGGTACGGCCGTCAATACCTTCCCCAAGATGTAGGTACGTTAGGTACGACCTCAAAAAGTTACCCGGGTATAGGTATACCTTACCTAACATTCCCTTGAGGTATTGCATTGGATCCTCCCACCTACGATTCAAACATAAACGAAAAGCCTGACGCGTAACAGGGGCTGTCAACAGGCGGAGCTTGTTGTTGTTGTTGTTGTTGTTGTTATGTACGCTACCGTATGTACCTCTCTCTGCTTCTGTTGGCTGCATGTCAAGGTTCGATAAAGACCATACGGCGAATACTAATGACGATCCATTGATAACGCATTTTTTTACAGCAACAAAATTTCAGTGTGCTTTTGCTGTGCAGTTTCTGCTATATTGCTAATTTTATTATACTACTGTGCTTGGTGTTGCTACCTCTTTTATTGTTGTTAATACTACCTCCCTCTGCTGCTACTGGCAGTATGCCAGGGTTCGATACTGCACATACTGCGAGTACACGTGACGTTCTATCCATCAGTCACCGCAACATGTATCATACCAGGTACAACGCAACTTGTACAGCAGCAGTTAGACCGGTGGCAATGGAAGGCCAAAAGTTTGAAACTCCCGAAGATCCCAGCCAAACTGTGCCTGAACGGTCGCCTATGGACCCAATTTGGTAGAATTATTTTGTGAAACTGTCCAGAATTCCCGAAAAAAAGCGATTTCTCGCGGCGATCTTGGCCAACGTCGGCCTGAGAATTTTTCAAGCAGATCCTGGATCAGACGCGGCGCAATTTCGTGTTCTCCACACACTTCATTCGACGAAATCAACGGCAGCGTCGTGAACTCTGAACGTGGCGAGCTCGCTAGGGGCTCCGACCCGCCCTTGGTGTACAGCGCTCACTCCACGGCCGGTGATTTGTGGCGGGCGCCGATCAGGGTTCTGTTAAAAGCACATTTGGTGGCTGGTGTGTAGAAAACTAAGACAAAAACTATCGTCTCCCAACGGGAGAAAAACAGAATTTTGAGAGGATGTGACGGGAGACCACAGGACAACACAAGCAACCTCTCACGCCCTAGGGCATGGATCGAGAAGAACTCTTCAGCGCTGTCACCAGCACTCATGTAGCCTTGTCCGGAACGAAGAGGAGTGACCATGGGTTGTCTCTATCTCGAGATCGAAGGTCAATCGTGTTTGGTGGGCAGTGTTGATCAAGGCTTGACGAAAAATAGACAAAATTGACCTGTTGGACCGCATGACCAAAAAAGAGCCAGAAAAAAATATTCTAGTCATTTTTTCCCCATAGCGACGTTACCCTGAACCTTTAAGCAAATGACCCCCAAAAACAGTTTGGAAAAAAATTGGCTAAGCTATCGGCTTTCCATTGTCATCGATCTTACACTGCTGGCCTTTCATAAGAAAGAGCATCACCAGCAACTAAGTCTGAAAACCAATATGGACAGCTGTTGTACTGAAGTTAATGCAAGACACACCCTTTCTCAAACAAGAAATCTAGCCTGCAATCAATATCTCGGTTTCTCATCAGGGTCGGGACAGTATCCGCGGGAGCATAGCGGTATGCCAATCTATCTGTCTATCTGACTCTAGTATGTGGTCGAGCATGCAAGACAAACGTCGTACAAGTACATACAGTAGTTGCTGCAAATCTGGTGTCTCGCTTGATTGCACTACAAGCAGCAGCATACAAAATACAACACCCAGCCCTGTTTACTCCCATATACATATAATGCCTCTTTTTGAATCGCCTGCTTTGCTTCGCAACAACCTACAGTGCTTAGATACACTCCAAAGGGATATATCCATATCCTGGATAATAACGTCAACGAGTATTACAGCAGTCCAACCATTTTTGATAAGCTTTTAGTCGTACTCGCCGTAGTAAGCATGCCAGAGGGAGGCAGCAACTGAACCTCACCTGTTTCACAAGAACTCAATCACTTTCCGGAACAAGGCGGTCTCCCCCATTCCCACCACACTCCTAACCAGACGCCAGATGCCGTCAGCCACGCTCGCGTACTCCGTGGCCCCTCGGTGGGCGGTTGCTCGGTCGCCGACGTTACCAGCTGAATTGACACTCCCTCCCACCCTCGCCAATCGCGCCCTCTTTCGAGTCACCATGCCACAGGCCCGGCCAGGCGCTCCGTCTCGCTCCAGAAGCGTCGGCTCTGGAAACTGTGGCCGCACCTTCTTGGGGCGGGCGCGGCACATAACAAAGAGGCGCCGGCGGCGCCACGTCCTCTCCCTGCGGGCCTCGGCCAGCAAATGCAGCACCAACAAATTCCTGGATGCGTTCTTCACCAACTCCGCCGCGGTGTGGCCGTTGTTGTCCGCGGCCGTCTCGTCCGCGCCCTTCTCCAGCAAAGCTGCCACCATCTCGGCGGAGCTGTTGCGCTGGGATATTACGGCTGCAATGTGGAGCGGCAGCTGCTTGTCATTGTCGGACGCGTTGACGCTAGCGCCGTGGCCCAAGAGAGCGCGCAAGGCGTCGACATTCTTCGACCCAGCAGCTACGTGGAGGGGCGTTTGCCCTGTCGAGTCCGGGGCGTTCAAGTTAGCTCCCGCCCCCACGAGCAGGTCGATCGCGGCGACGTCCCCCCACATCCCGGCGGCGTGGTGTAAGGCCGTGCAGCCCAGCGAGTCGGCGGAGGTGACGTTCACTCCGCGCTGGACGAGAGCCTTGACAACGTCTAGGTGGCCGTTTGAGACGGCCAAGTCCAGCGCCGAGAGCTCGTCGACGTTTAGGCGGAGGTCCTTATCCGCGCCAGCGGCCAGGAGCGCTTGCACCGCGTAGGGGCTCCCGGACGATTCGGCCGCGCTGTGAATCGGAGCATTGCCGTACCTGTCCGTTTTGTCCTTTTCAGCGCCAAGCTCGCACAACGCTGTCACAGATTCGGGAAAATTCTCCAGCGCGGCAATGTGCAGAGGCGTCCTTCCCTTGTTGTCCTGCGCGTTTATGTCTGCCCCGGCCTTGGCGAGCGCTTTAATCACGCTGACCTGGTTGCGCAAGGTTGCCGTGTGCAGAGCGGTATCGCCGTCGTATTTTACAGCATGTACGCACGCTCCCCCCTGCAAGAGGGCCACCACAACACCCAAGTTCCCTTTGTAAGCAGCCGCATCTAACACTGTGCTGCCGATCACGCTGTGTTGAAGGTTGGCGTTCGCGCCGGCAGCCAGGAGAGCTGCGACCGTCCGAGGGTGGTTGTACAGCGCTGCCAGGTCCAACGCAGTTTGGCCTTCCGCGTCTACCGCGTCCACATCTGCGCCGCTGTCGACAAGTACCGGTACGGCGTGCTCGTGGCCCGCCTTGGCCACCAAATGAAGCAGGCTTCCCCCGCCCGCGGAGCACACGGTGTTCGCGGAAGCGCCATGTTTCAGCAGCGTCCTCATATGCTTCACATCGCCCGTATTTGCAGCGTGCTCGAGAGGTGCGGCCATCCACGCTGTCAGGTTTCCCAAAGCCCCACCGTGGTGTACATCGAACACCTTTACCTTGTCGTCGTTAGTCATCACGTCCGTGACGATGGGGTTACTATTTCGAGGCATCGCGCTTGGAGGGAGGAGGTCGTATAAATATTAGGCCGAATTCCGCTGCCCAGTCTGTCTACGCTGGTCTGATGGTCCACAAACAGAACAAGCTTCAGCTACGTAGTAGTTGGTTTCACGTGGCACCGGAACACCTGAACTTGAACCCCTGAGAAGCTGGACGAACGCTGTATTGATCTGTGGGACCGATCGAGATGGAGCGATGCAGCGAACAAAAGATGTCGGTTGACGGTCAAATTT
This sequence comes from Undaria pinnatifida, assembly GCA_012845835.1. Taxonomy (NCBI): domain Eukaryota; class Phaeophyceae; order Laminariales; family Alariaceae; genus Undaria; species Undaria pinnatifida. Next base: position 11,883,662 of record JABAKD010000010.1, read on the forward strand.
TGACCCGTCAAGGCGTGTTAGGACTTATCATACTATTTTTAGTCTCTGCATTTCCTTGTCGGCAGTCCGTCAACAGGCAAGAGTGCCGTCAATCGACATCTTTGCAGCGAGTGGGGAAGTCGCGCGCACGCGGAGCAACTGAATTTTTGCTTGGTTTTACCGCTGTGTTGACCAATCACCGCCGTCTTTTGTTTAGTTTTCACAGAGGAATAGAGGCGTGTCCGGGTAAACGCGGTGCAATTAAGGCCTGCCTTCTTTCTGCGCTCCTGCGCTGCCTGCTGCTGTTGAGCTCTTGAGCTGTGAGCTGTAAATATGACAAACAGCAGGCCAGCAGGAGGTAGATGCTATGCGAGACACTTTTCGCGGCCGTGTTTCTACGCGCTTCGCTTAAAGTCCCTTTCTCCGCTGCTGTTACACTTGGTGGGCAGCAGTACGAAGGGAAGGGACTGACAATGCGTCGAGAGATGGTGCGATGAGAGCACGGGTACATGAGATAGCTGGTGACGGTGCTGGTGGCGGTACGACAGATATGTGAGAATGCTGGTGGCGATGCTAGCACCGCAGCAGGTGCAGGTGGAGCGACTGCTGCTGTTGATGACGTTGCCGCGGTGAGTGCAACAGCAGTTTCCTTTGCAAATAGAGTTTAGATGGTGGTTGCTCTGCACGCTGGTCCCAGTGACATTCTTTTTCAGGATTGTGTGTGATACAAGGGCTCCTTTCCACGGGCGGCTGACGCCGCCCCCTATGGGCAAGGAAGAATATATTATAAGGCTTAGTTTGGGCAAGCTATTGGTTAACCATTTGTAAGTGGTCAAACGGACTAAATACCCCACTAATACCTTAACAAATGGCGTCGTCGGCAGACCATGGGTTTTTTGGGTCGTGGGTGCAAACCCCACATCCACCATAATAAACTTAAAATTCACGCCCTGTACAAATACATTATTTGCTATTTGTCTGGCAGGCAAACACTCTCTGGAAAACCTGCGCAAATGTTTGTCTGGAAGCAAATACTTTCTTGAGAAGCTGCGCAAATATTTGTCTGGAAGCAAATACTTTCTTGAGAAGCTGCGCGAATATTTGTCTGCAGGCAAATACTTTTTTGAGAACCTTTGCAAATAATTGTCTGGCAGGCAAATACTCTCTGGAAAACCTGCGCAAATATTTGTCTGGAAGCAAATACTTTTTTGAGAAGCTGCGCAAATATTGTCTGCAGGCAAATACTTTTTTGAGAAGCTGCGCAAATATTTGTCTGCAGGCAAATACTCGCTTGAGAAGCTGCGCAAATATTTGTCTGCAGGCAAATACTCTCTTGAGAACCTGCGCAAATGTTTGTCTGGCAGGCAAATACTGCCCTGGAGAACCTGCGCAAATAGTATTGTATTTGTCCTGACAACTATTCTGAAAAAACAGCTGTTACTGCAGGGAGGTCGGAGGGAGAGATTAGCCGTATAATATGTCATGCGATGGGAGATTGGTGTCGGAAATACAAAAGCAAATCCCTGAAGCGTGCATCTGAAATATCTTTTGATCGGAGTAGGAAAACACAGGATCAGCCAAACCGAGAAAAATGAAAATCTATCGACTACCTATGAGTCATATTATATATTTTTGAATATGCGAATGCCATCCCCGTCGACCATTGCCCTTTACTTCTTCGGTACTGACAGCTGGCATGTTGACATGCACAGCCCGCGGTAGTTGCTCGTGCCGTGATGGGGAGCTGGTTTGGTTGTGTGCAGGACCACTGATATTCGCGGCGGCAAATACACCGGGCTCAACGGCCTTTTCGCGGCTGCAAATACACCGGGCTCAACGGCCGTATTTATGCTTTACGTATGTACCCCATATAATGTACGTACTTGCACGCCGAAGAGGTCAATATCTCCGCATCCGCAATACATTGTTTGCAGGCAAATAGTTTATTGAGAATCTGCACAAATATTTGCCTGCAGACAAATACTTTCTTGAGAAGCTGCGCAAATATTTGTCTGGAAGCAAATACTTTCTTGAGAAGCTGCGCAAATATTTGTCTGCAGGCAAATACTTTTTTGAGAACCTGTGCAAATATTTGTCTGGCAGGCAAATACTCTCTGGAAAACCTGCGCATATATTTGTCTGGAAGCAAATACTTTTTGAGAAGCTGCGCAAACATTTGTCTGCAGGCAAATACTCTCTTGAGAACCTGTGCAACTATTTGTCTGGCAGGCAAATACTCGCTTGAGAAGCTGCGCAAATATTTGTCTGGAGGCAAATACTGCCCTGGGACAAATACACGCAACAACTATTTGTATTTTTTATGGATATTTGTACAGGGTGTGAAACTTTTTCAGCCTTTCCGCATGTCGATCTTGAAGAATACTTTCCCCGGTATACCCAGGAAATGAAACGGCTTGGATAATTGACAGGTCCGCCGTATATCCGGCCGACCTGCTATCCCGCCGTTTCAGGGGGGAAGAGTGTTGTACGGCTTAGTTTGGGTAAGCTATTGGGTAACGTTTTGCAAGTGGTCAAACGGGCTAAATACCCCACTAATACCTTAACAAATGGCGTCGTCGACAGACAATGGGTCTTTTGGGTCGTGGGTTCAAACCCCACATCCACCAAAATAAACTTTTTCAGACTTTCCTCATGTCGAACTTGAAAAATACTTTCCCCGGTATACCCAGGAAATGAGACCGCTTGGATATTTGACAGGTCCGCCGGTTGTTGTTGTTGTTGTTCTCACATTAACTCACATAATCAAGTCCGTGGTCACAGGACAGGCTCCAGTCACTCTGGAGCTGAGGAATACCCCAGGAAAAAACACACACAACCCAAGGTGGTACACGCATATATCACATCTGACGCAATTCATGCTTCCACCAGGAACATATAAAAGTGAAATCGGGAGTCAGTCTACGATTTGCCAGGTCCAGGCCGGTGCATACGTCTCACTACTCACACCTGGAGAAACCAAATATTCCGATTGCCACCCAAGGAAGACTACCACGTATATATAACACGTAGTATCATCGGTATATCCGGCCGACCTGCTATCCCGTCGTTTCAGGGGGGGAGAGTATTATAAGGCTTAGTTTGGGTAAGCTATTGGTTAACCATTTGCAAGTGGTCAAACGGACTAAACACCCCACTAATACCTTAACAAGTACAACTAAATGTGAAGGGGGCAGAGAGAAGAGGCCCATGATTTGATGCAACTGGCGACTTGATAATGCCAAGAGCTACTTGTGCAGAGTTGATTGCCGTGTGCTGTGCTGTGTGCTATGTGCTTGTTGGCGATGTCACGTTCTGGTCGGCAGTACGGGAAAATAAAAATCATGAAGAGGCCCGAGAGGCAAGAGAATCAATGAAGAACGCAAAAAGACGAGTACACATGTACATACCGGTGGTACCTGGTGCTTCGCATGATGCCTGGAACTGTGTGTTCGAAAGAAAGCACAGCGCAACACGGCACAACACCGCACCACAGGGCAAGGCACGGTACCGCACGGCACCGCACGGTGCTTGCGCTGCGCGCTGGTGAGCTAAAGCTGAGCTGAGCTGAGCTGGGAGTGCATTTTTTGTTATGGAACAATATATAAACATACTTATATATATATTTCTGCTGAAAGTGCTCGGTTGGTGCACCCCTGGCATTTCCGGGGGTCCCACTTCGACACCGCCTCCGTGCATTTCTTGCGGAACGTTCCAGCTTTTCTTTGATTTCTCGCTCCACCTTATCTATTTTTTTTTCAAATATATATACCGATTTTTTTATGGGGATCATTTTTTTTTCCGATGACACTCGGATCCGAACCAACGAAGACCAAGCTTATAAGCGGACAATCTATCTACTAAACCACAAAGTCACGTTGAGACCGGTGACAATGCAAGGCCAAAAGTTTCAAATTCCCGGAGATCCCAGCCAAACTGTGCCTGAACGGTCGCTATGGACCCAATTTGGAGAAACTTTCCAGAATTCCGGAAAAAAATGATTTCTCGCGGCGATCTTGGCCAACATCGGCCTGAGAAATTCTCAAGCAGATCCTCGATTAGACGCGGCGCAGTTTCGTGTACTCCACACACTTCGTTCGACGAAATCAACGACGGCGTCGTGAATTCTGAGCATGGCGAGCTCGCTAGGGGCTCCGACCCCCCCTTGGTGTTCAGCGCTCACTCCACGGCCGGTGATTTGTGGCGAGCGCGATCAAAGGTTCTGTTAAAAACACATTTGGCGGCTGGTGTGTAGAAAACTGAGACAAAAACTCTCTATCGTCTCCCAACGGGCGAAAAACAGAATTTTGAGAGGATGTGACGGAAGACCACAGGACAACACAAGCAACCTCTCACGCCCTAAGGCATGGATCAAGAAGAACTCTTCAGCGCTGTCACCTACACTCAGGAACGAACAGCAGTGACCATGGGTTGTCTCTACCTCGAGATTGAAGTTCAATCGTGTTTGGTGAGCGGTGTTGATCAAGACTTGACGAAAATAGACAAATTGACCTGTTGGACCGCATGACCAAAAAAGAGCCAGAAAAAAAAATGTTAATCGTTTATCCCCCATAGCGACGTTACGCTGAATCTTTCAGCAAATAACCCCAAAAAAAGTCGGCAAACTTTTAGGCCACACTATCGGCTTTCCATTGTCACCGGTCTGAGACCGGTGACAATGGAAGGCCAAAAGTTTGAAATTCCCAAAGATCCCGGCCAAACTTTGCCTGGACGGTCGCCTATGGACCCAATTTGGTAGAATTATTTTTTGAAACTTTGCAGAATTCCGGGAAAAAGCGATTTCTCGCGGCGATCTTGGCCAACATCGGCCTGAGAAATTCTCAAGCAGATCTTGGATTAGACACGGCGCAGTTACGTGTTCTCTACACACTTCGTTCGACGAAATCAACGACGGCGTCGGGAACTCTGAGCGTTGCGAGCTCGTTAGGGGCTCCGACCCGCCCTAGGTGTAGAGCGTTCACTCCACGGCCGGTGATTTGTGGCGGGCACCGATCAGGGTTTCTGTTTAAAACACAGTTGGCGGCTGGTGTGTAGAAAACTGAGAAAAAAACTCTGTATCGTCTCCCAACGGGCAAACAACAAAATTTTGATAGGATGTGACGGAAGCCCACAGGACAACACAAGCAACCTCTCACGCCCTAGGGCATGGATCGAGATAGACGCTTCAGCGCTGTCACTGACACTCATGTGGTCTTGTCCGGAACAAAGAGGAGTGACCATGGACTGTCTCTATATCGAGATCGAAGTTCAATCGTGTTTGGTGGGCAGTGTTGATCAAGGCTTGATGAAAATAAACAAATTGACCTGTTGGGCCGCACGACCCCCAAAAGAGCCAGAAAAAGAACACTTTAGTCATATTTTCTCCACAGCGACATTACCCGGAATATTTCGGCAAGCAACCCCCAAAAAACGTTTGCAAACTTTTAGGCCAAACTATCGGCTTTCCATTGTCATAGCTCTAAAGGCTGACAAAATGTGAGTCCTATCGTACCACTGCATTTAATTATTTTAAACAGTTGTTCCTTTTTGCTTTTGCGCACTGCAACTCTCCCTGTCAAGTATAATACAGTCTTTGGGATAAAGTCAGATGTCAATATCGATTTTTGTCCACCAGCAACCTGCCCTTTTTTGGGAGCGACAAGTGGTATGAGGACGCTTGACAACCCACACGCGTTCACGGTTCACGGGGTGCGGAGCACGAAGGGCGAGGGGCCTTCAAGTCGATCCTCTCGCCACAACAACACCGTGAACTGTGGAGTACCTACCGTAAACACTATCTCGGGGATGAACCGCGAAGCAGGACAGCGACTCTTCGGAGCAGCAATGCAAAGGGCTGACAAAATGTGATTCCTACCACTACTGCAACATTTACAAAGTTGCCCCTTTGTATTTGCGCACTACAACTCCCCCTGCTAAGATTCAAATAATTGCTCGAGCATGCCACCCAAAATTCAAGATCGTGCCTCATTCTCGCTTATCTCTCTCAGTCTCCGCACGCGTTCATGGCGAGGTAAGCAGGGGGAGCGAAGGCGAGGGGCGTTGAAGCCGATCCTCGAAGAAAGCGCTCGGAGAAATAAAAAAACCCTCGAGACATTGAAGTGTCGAGATTCCGATACTGAGGTTGACACGGTAAAAAAAATATTTCCGACACATGGCCTAGAATGTGTCATACATTATTTTTTATATATATTTCGATATTTTAAGAGGATCACTTTTTTTTCTGGTGACACCTGGATTCAACCAACAAAGACCATGGTTATAAACGGACAACCTATCTACTAGAAGACCATAAAATCACATTGATATCTATTTTTTTTGTGAAGATGATTTTTTTTTCCGATGATACCCAGATTCGAACTAACGAAGATCAGGCTTATACGCGGATAGCAAACTATTTACTATTAATAGAAGACCACAAAGTCACAGCAATGACTGTGGCTGTGGTGGTGTTAACCTCCGCGCTTTTTGCACCTTCTCCTTTTTTGGTTAGTATACTATCTAGCCGTACCTATTATTATAGACTTACTTTTATACAAATATCCATATGTCATGAGGGTCATTTTTTTTCCCAATGACACCCGGATTCGAACCAACGAAGACCAGGCTTATAAGCGGACAGTCTTTCTATTAGTATCTACTAGACCACAAAATCACAGTGACTCTGTGGTATTCTTCTCAGCGGTTCTCTGCACCGTCTCTGTTTTTCATTAGTATACTGTCAATGCTTTTTTTTATGAGGCCTCCATGTTCCACACTAACTTTAAGACACTTTCCTCTCCGGACGACTGAATCAGTGCTTTTTACATGATCGTTTTTTCCCCCCGATCACACCCGGATTCAAACCAACGAATACCAGGCTCATGAGCGGACAGTCTATCTACTAGAAGACCACAACGTCACAGCAGTGACTCTGTGTTCTTCTCCGCGCTTCTCACCGTCTCCTTCTTTTATATAGTATACTGTCAAAGCTTTTTAATGAGTAGTAAATTTTACTTTTTTAGATGACACCGGGATTAGATCCCACGCACACCAGGCTCAGAAGCGGACGGTCTACCCTCTAGACCACAAAGTCACAGCAGTGACTCTGTGGTCTAGTGGGTAGTCCTATAGACCTATATTACAAATACTATCGATTTCCTGAACGGCTTCCATTTTTTTTGTTTCCCACACTAACTTTAAGATATTCTACTCTCCGGACGGCTGAGCGGGGGGCTCGGGTGCCCGAAGCAGCGCTTCTCAACGCTTGTCAGATTTTGATTTTTTTTTCAAAACTCATACCACGGTAGTAAGTTGAGTGTCAACCATTCAATCGGTCGTACTCAGAGCTAACGTTCTTTAATATATATATATAAATACCACGTACGTACAAACCAGGTACTACGGTGTTGGATTACAACGCACGCCCAGCTCAGATCAGTCCAGCTATATATAGCCCAGCAGCGCAACGTAGCGCCTTGCGGAGCCGTACGGTGCGGTGCCGTGCCCTACGCTGCGGTGCTGTGTCGTGCTCCGCTGTGCTTTCTTTCGAACATAGAGCAGTACCGGGTATAATACGTGTTGTTGTGTAGTCTTCTTTTTTTTTTTCACATATTCGATCTCTCACACCCCCCCTGTTTTCCCCCCGCGCAAGTTGCACCCGTACTGCCGATCAGAACGTGACACCGCCAACAAGCACACAGCACAGCACAGGGCAACTTGCTCTGCACAAGCAGCTCTTGGCATTATCAAATCGCTGTTCGCACCAAATCATGGGCCTCTTCTTTCTGCCCCCTTTACATGTTTTAGTTGCATTCTTCCTTCCGCGAGCGTAGTGGGCGGCGTCAGCCACCCGCGGAGCGGAGCCCTTGTATATACTTACAAATATCAAGGCCTCGAGAGGCCTCAAATTTTTTTCACTTTCCATACTAAATTTAAGACATTCTCCTCTCCGGGCGGCTGAGCGTGCTCGGATGCCTGAACCAGCACTTCTCAGCGCTTCTCAGATTTTGATTTTGTTTTTCAAAATTCAAGTTTTAAGGTCCTTTTTGGGGGGGAAGTTAAATTTTTTGCTTCCCCTAAGTTTAAAACTTCTGTTTTTTGGGAATACCACATACTACCTGGACACCCCCCCCTTTCGTTACTTGCGGAATGGTCCATCTTTCTTTGATTTCTTCCTTGATGTTTTTTTTTCAAGTTGCACGAAGCTTTCATCATACCAGAGGCCCCAGCCTGATTATCTCAGCTTGGCTCATCTCACCAGCCTGATTATCTCAGCTTGGCTCATCTCACCATCAGCTCAGCTCCATCCAGCAGTGCTAGCTCAGCAACGCAGCGCCGTGCAGTGCCATTCCCTGCCGTGCACTGTCGTGCACTGCCGTGCGGTGTAGTACTGTGCAATGCTGTGCGGTTTGTAAGGTGCTGTGCCGTGTTGTGCCGTGGTGAGTGCTTTCCTGTATTTACTCTCATTCTGTAGAATCACAATAACAATGCACCCTCAGTTCAGCTTATCCCACAACTATTTACAGCTGACAGCAGCGCAGCGCCGTGCGGTGCCGTGCGGTGCCGTGCCTTGCCCTGCGGTGCGGTGCTGTTTCATGCTGCGCTGTGCTTTCTTTCGAAATGCAACAGTGCCAGGTATATGATGCGAAGCATCAGGTACCAGGTACCGGTATGTACGTAGTTTTGTACTCGTCTTCTAGCTTTCTTCAAAGTTAATTGTCCTCGCTCGGTCCCTGCGTTTTTTCCCCGCGCAAATTACACCCGCACTGCCGATCAGAATGTGACATCGCCAACAAGCACACAGCACAGTGCACAGCACAGGGCAACTGTTAATAGCTCTGCACAAGCAGCTCTTGGCATTATCAAATCGCTAGTCGCACCAAATCATCGGCCTCTTCGTTCTGCCCCCTTTACATGTTTTACTTGCATTTTTACTTGCGCGAGCGAAGCGGGCGGCGTCAGCCGCCCGCGGAGTGCAGTCCTTGTCGTACGTACAAACCTGGTGTGGTGTACCTCGGTACTGCTGTATGATACTTCATGGAATGAGACCTGGCATGTACGAAAGGGTAAGTACAGCACAGCACGCAGCACGGCACAGCACCGCACAGCACCGCACAGCACCGCACAGCACCGCACAGCACCGCACCGCGCACCGCACGGCAGGGAACGGCCGCAACACACGGCAGGGCACAGCCGCACCGCACGACAGGGCACGTCACCGTACGGCACCGTACGGCACCGCATGGCGCTGCTCTGCTGAGCTAGCTAGCGCTGTGGCGCGCTGCTGAGCTGAGCTGCACTCACCTGGGACCTGGTATGATGATACTTCGTAAATAAAACAAGAGAAGTCAGGCTTCAACGTGCGAAACACGGCGTCTTTCAGGTGGGAACTCTCAGAGGAGCTCTGTTTGAGGCACCCGAGCCCGCTCGGCAGTCTGCAAAGGAGAACATATTAAAGTTAGTGTGTGACGGGAAAAAATGGAGGCCGCACAGGAGAACGATATTTGTAAGTAGTTACATCGCAGCCGTAGATGATGAGTACTGTTGTACGCCATTCGCGCTGGTACACCTCCATGCTGCTGCTGTGTGTAGATGGTGTCAATATACCCCTTCCTGCTGCAATTGGCTTTGCCCACAGAGTACTTGCCTTCGTGCGAATATGAATCTATCCCGTTACAGCCAGTAAATCTACGGAGTCGGCCAGCTCATCCTTGGTGCGAACACGATGACTGGTGAGCTGGGCGGGGCGCAGGGTGGGGCTGCGCGGGTGCGCCCCACCCCGATAACCCGCCGCCTAGCCCAGCCCTGTGGTGATTGCAAATGTGACGGATACTCGTATGTATAACACGAAATAGAGACTGCGTATTATTTGTATCATAGCGGCACGAATGTCGTGATCACATGGGTCTACTCCACTTCCTCTTGGCTTCGTGCAAATCTACCTGGTACCCAGAATGATCCAAGAAGTCAAGCAAACTTTCCTGGGCGTGCACCGACGGTGCTGTCAGCTGAGCGGGGTGGGGCGGGGCGGAGAGTGGAGCCTGGCCCTAAGCTGTTTGCAGATGTGACGGATACTAATATGTGTCATGTCGGCCTCGCCACGTCTCAGCTGAAAAACTTGAAAATGGAAAATTGTGACCTGCTTGCGACTTCAAATTTAATTTCACGCAATACCCGCGTCAACACCAATGCATTCGCTCGAGCCCCGCAGTGTACACCGCCACATCGCCTCATAATTAGGACAACAACCACACACGCTGGGGCCCTGTACGAAGATTTTGCTCTTTTTTTTGGTGGCGCTGTGTAACTTGCCTTACCTCGCTACACCCCGCCTCCTGGTCAATCTACGTAGCTTGTCACGTACGTAATATTTGCCTGTTTCGTTTCCTGTTTTCTTCGTTTTTCTTTTATTTCTGCCGTACTGTTAGTTTTATTTTTTTTTCCTCGGATGTGTGCGTTGGTTTGGTTTCCTGGGTGGCATGCGATGTTGTTGGTGTCAGCCGCGAGTCTTGAAACGTATGTACCAGTATGGGCCTGTTACATACGTACGCTGACTTCTGATTTCACTGTTATATTTTTTGCGGGCGTACGACTTGCCTCAGCTATGACATACCCGCGCACCACTTTTGGTTTCTTTTTATTTTTTCCCTGGGATATTCTTCCACTCCAGAGTGACATGGGCCTGTCCTGTGACCACGGACGTGATTATGCGAGTTAGTGCGAGAACACAACAAACAAGAACAACAAAGGAGGCCACTGAGTTCGGTCGCGGTAGATGGAAAATAGTCTTATCTGAAAGCTAGACAGCTAGGACAATCAGCGGCTGTCGTAGTGACCGCAGCAGAGAAAATAGATGGGCACAGCCCCTGACGTAAGTCGCGATAGATGGAGAATGTCAGGTAGTTCGACAGCTACGGCAGCTAGCGGCTGTCGTCGTGACAGGAGCAGAGAAAAGTAGACGGACGGGTGATACGTTGCAACATGTAACGGCACGAGGTGCCCAAACAGACTGGTCTATTAAAATGCCTGTTGGCGCGACAGGGCCCGGTAAAAGAATTCACACGAAAAACCGAATTTGTGAACGATCGGTTACAGGATTTCAAGAATGCCGGTTGGGCGGACAGAGCCAAATCGATAAGTCAGATTAGGTATTGAATATATGGGTGATTGGCGACAGAGCCAAATCGTGTTCCAACTTAGTCTAGGGCAGGGTAAGGACTGGCTAAAAAAAGTATTGAATGAGACCTGGAAATAGCGTTGAAAGGCGGGGCATTGGGGGAGTTTGAAACAACTCCGTGGCAGAACCCAGTAATTAAGGTCACTAGGAATTCCCCTTTTGCTACTAGTGCTGTACCAGTTACATAAAGCTGTACAGGCGGGGCTTCGCCGTGGCGGGATGATATCGGCCTCTGCTCCGCGCATGTCCGAAGTGGTCGAGGGTGTAGGCAAAACGAGGCCGAAAACGTGACGGTACTACCGAGGGATGCATTAAGATACTTCCACTGTTGAGTCAGGTTGAGTTCAGAGAAAAGAGAAAAAAGAAACCTTACATCGTATACCCTACACCCCGACACCGTACAGAGCTCGCACTACTGGCTGTTTGAAGTATGATACCTGGTATTCATTACAAGGGACTTCGGACGGCTGGCGTGATGCCTTTATTATTGATACAGTAACAGCGCTGTGCTGTAGCGGAGAGTGGGGGTCAGACTTGATGCCAAGAGCTGAGACTTTGCACTCCAAACTCAACTCTGCCCATGTAGAATATAAGCGACTGCTACCCTGATATTCGTACTTATGTTCGGCCACATACTCGACACACGCACCTCTGTTTTGCAGGTTCTGAAAAAACCCTGTTGTTTTCGCCTCGTTCTTCCATGCTCCGCGAGAACCGTGACGAACAATGATTTAACACTGATTTTGTCACGGGGGTTCTACATTTTATGATACCGCTGCTGTGTACTGGCATAGGCATAACTGTCCTGAATCTAGCTGGGAACGAATCGTACGTATTGGAAGCGGCCAGAACGCGCTGCCGCAGACAGCCAACAATTGCTGCACTCTCTGTGGGTTGCTAATACTACGACTGGCTGTGATGCTTCCAACTGTCATGCGCTGTAGCCAGCAACTTGCGTCAGATATCGGAGACAAATCAAAACTAGGGAGGATATGACAGTGTCCACACAAAGAAAAGTAGCGAACTGCTTTGAAATACTGAGTACTCGGGAGTCTCTAGAGCACCAATAACTGAAGTGACTGGGTACTCGCGAGCCTCTAGCGTACCAGAGGCTGGAATGACTGAGTACTCGCGAGTTCCGAAAGTACCAAGAGCTGAATTGACTGGTACTCGCTGGTACTGGTACTCTGAGGACCTTTGGGCCACTGATTACCAGTACGTACGTAAGCATAGCGTTATGTGTCTGCGTGTCTGCACACCCTGGAAAATAGACGCAGCAGTGGTCTATTGTCTGTTGCCTCTTCGAGATTGGTACCTACCACGTACAGCAGCAGTATTTCGTGATTGTCTGCAGGAGAGGCACCCTGATACACACTACGCGCCAATACGTACTATGTAAAGGTGATATTTTAGCAGTTCGGTTTGTTTGTATACTTTGAAATTCAATGTTTGCCATTTTCAAGCTCCCTTGCACTGCTGTTATTCGGCTGACCTACCACGTGCGCCATATCCCTCATCCTCCTACCTCCTCGCCCCCTTTTCCCGTCTTCCCCCCCCCCTCCCCCGCGCCCTTCCTCCCCCCCCTCCTCCTCTCGCTTCACCCCCTCTCTCTTCGGTGCCTTTTTTGTGCGGGCGGCGCTGATTGATGTGTAGGAAACCTCAAGATAAATACTGAGAGTAGACCCAGGGGAGCAAATGACGGCGGCTGGTGCGCTTGACTACCCCTGGCTGTTCACGGTGGGGCCCGAGAATGACTGCTCATGACCTCGGGTTCGGTCTAGAGACGCTCAGAATATTCAACGCCAGAAAAAAGCTGCGAGGTGCAATCCAGTCGGTGAGAAGCGCAGTCCTCGGTATTGGAGAGGAGGACGGGGAAGGGGTGTGTGTAATCATACATGGCTGTCCTAAGGAAATAGCCTTGTACCCTGACAATGCCGGGGCGGAGCACGTCAGGTTTTGACCAACCAGGCACACATTGCTTGCACCAATCGCGAAGCGCCGTGAGGTGCTCGGCGAGGCGCCTGAAGGGTAAATTGCATCTTACAACAACCGCTTGTGAGGCGGACCTCGGTTTGTCGTGCGTAATTTTTTGCCTATGGATGACAGGTTGGAATGGATTCTTGTGTTTTCTGGTGCGACCACTTCCAAAGACATCAATGGGGATACCATGTAACCGCCTCCTGGGTGCCTGACCATAAATACACTGCCCAATACGGCCATCCCCCTTGAGCGGAGTTAAGGCTCTCGACCCCGCACAATATGATCTGAGTCGACCATTTGGGTTACCTCCATAAAAATGACGCAAAAACGATACCCTGGTTGTCTAGCTCAAGCAGTGAGTGGCGTGTTTTACAGGGTCGCTGCCGGCCGATGCTGACCTCAATGTAAGGAGAGGGGGAGTATTGCAACAGGCGGACCGCCTTTGATTTCTTGGTAGTTTTCGGGGACTATTTGGTTTTTAGCCTGGGACGAATGGAGAACCGTGACTTGATCATCTGTTCACGGCCAACTATGAGCCTTGCCGACGGCACGTGTTTACCGTATGATGGTCATGGCCAAACTTAGTCCCGGATACGATGCTTCTGCCGGTTTCGTGAGCAGGATAAGTCGGGATTACTGCAGCAGTGTATACATATTTTCCCGGCAGATAACCAGTTCTGCTTTTCGCTTATTCGTGTTGTGTGTGGGTGTGTGCGTCGTTGGCGCAGTGCAATGGGGTGCCGAGGGTGCTGCGGCAGAATCACGAGCCCCCGCCGAGGGCTCATACTTCTTCTTGCCAAGTTTGTGTGGGCAATTGGCAAAATGGTGGAGACTATACTGCATGTGTTTTGCCCCCCTCCCCGCTTTCCGTGGTCAAATGAACAAGGCAAACAACAACTGAGTACGCCCCCCCCTAACCCGTCGCCCTCCTCTCATCCTCTCCTCTTTTCCTTGCGCGACGTTTTTGGTTGTCAACGCTCTCTCTTCCGCCCCAGCCCTTACGCGCGATGGCCGCCGTTTTTTTTTCGTTGTCACCCCCACCCGCGATTCAGGTTTTCCTGACGAAGAGGGTAGCGCTTACTCCTGGGCTCCCGGGCGTGCCGGACATATCTTAAGGTCCCTGTCTGGCATGGAAGATGCTGCGGTGTGCGGCGTATTTCTTCGAAGTGTTCTGGAACTTGATTTGTCAGTAACTCTCAGTTCAGTAGCTCTCAAGAGCTCGCAGCAGCTCTCAGCAGTTCGCAGTAGCTATCATTATTTCTGAAGATAATACCGAAAAGAGCAAGACGTTGCATTCATAGTCTTGCGATAGTGGAAATCGTTCTGTTTTTGTGTTTTTTGGTGTATTTTCTCCCGAGAACTGCAGATGAAAAGTGCTGTGTAGCGGCTTGAATCGGGGCGAGCCAAGGGTTTGATTGGCCGATCACTACGTAGCCTCTCTGCTTACTCATAGATTTTGTTTTGCAATCTGGCTTGGAATTGTCTCACCGTCCTCTGTTTTAACTCTGGCGAGAATCGCAGTTGCTTACGGTACTGTTTTGAGGAGGACAAAACGTGCTTGGAGCCAGACGAGCATGCACGTATTCTTGAGCATTTACAAGGTTCCCCTTCGGACGAAGGGTGACGCAAGAATGATGCGTTTGCATTTTGCACCCCCGTGCGTTCGCCCGCATCCTTACGGTCAAGCATGGAGCTATGCTGCAATGTAACTGATTGGGGTGTATCGGAAATGAAGATAGGTACGACCCGTATAATATGACGTTGATGATGGTGTAGCCTACCTGGTACTGCTACTGCGCATATAAAAGTTTACCGCAGCTGCGACTTTCATATACCCGGTTTATAAGCATTCGGGTACAACTTCAAACTCCTGTTTGTTGTTGTGCTCAGCACATTTGATGCACGGATAGCAGTCCCCTGTTTACTACTGCTGTGTATTCAGTACCAAAAACAAATCTACGTCCAGGCACATCAGATGCATGGAATAGCATAAAAAAAGTTACAGCAGTCTACAGCAGCAGTACCATTCTGTGCCCTTCTGGTGTGTGAGAGAGAGCTTGCGTTTGTCATTTTTTTCGAAATTGAAATATGTCCGGATCTCCTCGGAAAATACGAAAATACACCGATGGGCGGCGGAGGCCAGCCATGTGTAATAACTTGCCCTCGCATATTGAGGTGCGATATGCTGTTGATGTCGCCAGCGGGTGGTCGCTGCTGTGGGGTGTGTGGGCGGATCACATCTCACGCTGCAGTGACAACTCCAGAGGCGCAGAACCCCGACCGTCGCACAATAACGCAGCAGAGTACAGCAAGTCCTCTCGCGGCCTGCGCTTTGTGTTGAACAAACCGCACGCAGCAGCAGCAACAGCGGCAGCGGCATCCTGTGCATGCACAGAGTACCGGTGCTCGTTTCTGATATAATATGGCACACTTTCTTTCTTTCTTGCGGCCGTACCACACAGCTTCGCGAAGCACAAACCCCATTTTTTTAGCAGCACGCAACTAACCGAAGAAGCAAGCAATCAGCAGAGGCACGCTTCCGCCACCGTACCGTTGTGCTGCTGCTGCGGTGCTTATGTTGTCGGTACTGTTGTTTTGTTGTTCTCCTGCGTGGTAGGTACCTGGTATGCGTGACATACTACTGACGTTTTGATAACCTGGACAAAACCTAAACGCCCGCCAGCAGTTACAGCATTTGCAGTCTATACCCCTAGACCATCTAAAGACCCAGCAGCAGGCAGCAGGTGCAATTTTTGAAAGTATGTACAGTCCAGAAGGTGATTTTCTTAATGATCACAGTAACGACCCCAGGGAAGAAAATTCGTTCATGTGTTTATTGTATCATTGCGGAACGATAAAATAGTGGCTCTTGACGAGATAGGGTTGAGAGCTTTTGTGCTCAGGATTTTTTCTTGTAGATCGGCCATCGTTTTACGATTTCGTCTGGTTTTGGTCACTTTCAACGCCAAGACTGGCGCCCCAACGCTGGCGTACAAGGCTGCAAACTAAACAAAAGGTTTCGGCCTTCTTGGAAATGGATAGATTTGCAGGTTTGCACGGCGCATGCTTGTGCCTAGGAACAGAGAGAAAAATATTTTGTGCCCGCACTTCGCTGAACGATTCTCGATTGCGGCGTGATTTGCATCTGCGTTAGAGAACCTGGCGTGCAGCTTGCTTTGTGTTGCTCAGGTCCATGTAGATGCCGCAGGACCTCACATCATGCTGTTTTGTGTAATGGGCGCAAAAATTGCCGTACATTTTCCCCTCTTGCTTAGTCGAAAGCCTAAAAAATTGACAGTGAAATATTACCACCTTCCTTTTGTCTGCTGTCGGACCACCCGTTTGCTGGGTGACACGCCGCGACGCTGATATAATGTCTCTTCGTTGCGCAACTTGCGCGCGATGATACTTATGCCTCACTGTGTTTCGTATGTTGCATGATTGAGCAGCATGAACTAACCGTGGCTTAACCTGCGGCCCGGGGAAATTCGAGCACGGCATGGGAACTTTTGCGCGACAACTATCCCGGCATGAAACCCCTTCTGTGGGGCATCTAAACCCCCTGAGAAAACAAAAGCACCCAACCACCCACCCACTCACATACCCACTCGCAAAGCCACCCAACCACCCGCCCACTCACATACCCACTCTCAAAAAGCCACCCACTCACCCACCCACCCACCCACCCACATACACCCCCCCCACCTACCCACTCAGAGATGCACATTACCGGGTCGAACATGAGTACCTTGGCGCGACTTTTGTGGGTGATCTATGGGCGACCCAGATAGTAGACCGATGTGTAACCCATGGGCGACCGACGGGTGACCCATGGGTGACACACCAGTGACCCAATGGTGACCCACGGGTGGCCCATGAGCGACCTAAGGGTGACCCATAGATGGTGGGCCCAAGGGTGGCCCATGGGCAACACACGGGTGGCCCATGGGCGGCCCAATACGGGTGACCCACGGATGGCCGATGGGTTATCCATACTACAATAGACCGATGGGTGATCCATGAGCGACCCACGGGTGATCGATGGGTTATCCATACTACAGTAGCCCGATGGGTGATCCATGGGTGACCCACAGGTGAGACAAATGGGTGACCGATGGGCGATGATCATAACATCATGAGTGACCCGTGGGCGAGTCATGAGTGACGACCCATGGGTTACTAACACAACGTCATGAGTGACCGATGGGTGACTAATGGACTAGTTCCCCTGGGTTTTCTAACAGCAGGATCTGTGTCGCGATAGCAGCAAAAGTGTAGGTCAGACACAAAAATAAAATAAAACTGGCACGAGGTATACCGTTGTTTTTTACGCCGGTTTACGGTACATCGGCAACATACGACACGGAAAATCAGCTCAAACGCGCAACACACCAACGAAGCCGTGGCATGCAACCACTCCTATCTACCCGGTGTGCCGTTTGCTGTCGAATGGCCCGTGACTCCAAGACCTGGTCACTATCTACTGAAATATACACTGGCACTGGCTAAGTACATTAAAGTAAAATAAGTCACTAGCAACTAATGCCAGCACAAGGCATGGGCAACGACCCATGGACTACTAACATAACGTCATGAGTGGCCCATGGGCTACAGTAGTTTCCTCGGTTTACCTATTTGTTGCGACAAAATTGTGCTCCACAGGCTAAAGTAAACTAAAACGGTATGCCGTTGGCTTTTACGCCACTTTACGGCACATCGGGAGAATCTTCACAGAAAACCAGCTCAAACGCGCAACAGACCAACAAAGCCGTAGGATGCAACCACTCCTATCTACCCGGTATGCCATTTTTTGTCGAAATCATTTTCTGTCGAACGGCCGGTGACTCCAACCTCGTCACCAACTACTGAAATATACACTGTCTACGTTATAATCAACTAAAAGTAAGCAACAAAAAACACGAAGTAATGCTAGTGCAAGACATGGGTGGCAACCCATGGACTACTGACATAACGTCACGGGTGACCCGTGGGCGAAAAATAGGCACCCACGGGCGACCCATGGGCTAGTGCGATAAGTTCATGGGTGACCCATGCGATAGTAGCACGCTCATGGGTGCCCCATGGGCGGCCCATGGGCTACTACCAAGTAATGGACGACCCTTAAGCGATCTAAGGAGCCATGGGCTAGCACCATGAACTCGTGGATTCTCCATGTGCGACTTATCGCCGACCCGTAAACTAGCACCACAAAGTCGTGGGAGGCCCACGGGTGACGCATGGGCGACTCAAGGGTAATCCATGGGCGACCCATGGGCAAAATATGGGTGACGACCCGTGGGCTACTAATATTGCGTTGTGAGTGACCGACGGGCGACCCATGGGCTAGTTCCCTTGGTTTACCTAGGTTTACTAGGGTTTCTATCGCGGCGTTTGCAAGTGTGCCCGCCAGACGCAACAGAACATCTAGAGAACTGTGTACCATTGGCTTTTACGCCAGTTCACGCCATGCCGGGAAAATACTCCACGGAAAATCAGCTCAAACGCGCAACAAACCAACACACGTTTAGGGAACAACGACTCCTATCTCCTCGGTATACCATCTTCTGCCGAAAGGCCCGTGACCACAAGAAGTGGCCACTAATTCACTGGAATACACACTGCCCAAGTTTTAATCAAACTTATAAGCCATTAGGAGGTAATGCTAGCGTGGTGGCCGATGGGTTCTTAACATACCGGTAAGGTCATGAGTGACCCATGGGCGGCCCGCGGGCGACGCATGGACTCGTACGTTATGGGTGACCCATGGGCTAGTGCAATAGGCTCACGGGTAACCCACGGGTAATCCATAGGCTACTACCACCAAGAGTGGGCGATCCATAGGCGACCTATGGTCGAATCATGGTCTAATACCATAAAGTCGTGGGTTCCCACGGGCAATCCATCGGCAACTCACAGATTATGAACAATACCACAAAAGTAATGCGCGCCTCACGGGTGACCCATGGGCGGCTCACGGATGATCCATGGGCGGCCCATAAGCTATTAATTGTGTGTACCACAAACTCATAGGTTGCCCATGGGCGACTAATGAGCAACCCACCCACCCACTCTACTCCACTGCACCCACGTATTCCACTCCGCCCACTGTATCAATCAATTACACCCCCCCACCCGAACCCATCTCCTCCACAACTCCACACATCATGCGGCCCTTCAGCTCATTCTTTTACTTTTTTTTTTTTTTTTTTTTTTATCCTCCGGCGGATGGGGAAAAATAAAGCTTTAGCTCACCACACTTCCGCGTATTTTCATATTTACTCCATAAAACACAAATCGCTGTAGTTTCCGATGCACCCGCGAACATTACCAACCTGTGAGGCTGCTGCGGCTGCGGCTGCTGCTACTGCCGCGCTACGTATTGAAAAACCAATGCCACGCAACGCGACACACTATATGGTGACGGTGAAGGCTGCACACAACGGGTGGTGAATTGGGTCGCTCAATTTAAATCCCTGACGAGTTCGTTTGATCAAAATCGCCCGACGAGTTCTGCTATCTGCAAGTGCTTCGCGTACTAATCGGGTGGGCGAAGGTACACAAGCGGGCGGTACGCCGACGACACACGCGAATACGACGTTATGGGTGCACTATCAGCCGTGTGACGCTCTCGAATTCCGTCCTCCCCTCACCGGTTATTCGACCTACAGGATTCAGTTCAAGAGCGTTTATTGCTGTGGATGGTGGGATTCGAACCCACGACCAAAAAACCCATGGTCTGTCGACGACGGCATTTATTTGAAATTTGTGGGGTATTAGTATTAATAGTTAGCCCGTTTGACCACTTGCAAAAGGTTAACCAAAAGCTAACCCAAACTAAGCATTTTATAACACAGCTGTGAGCTCGACCACCAGTTATTTGTCGTTGAGTAGTCGATGCTCATATTTATAAGCTGCGTGATACTTCGGCCGCGCGTTTGTACGTATCGAGTATCTGGTATTATTATACCTGGTCTATTAATAGTGGCTACTACTGTTGTTGTTGTTGTTGTTGGTTGTTGTTGTTGTTGTTGTTTTTGTTGTTGAGTTGTTGTTGATGTTATTATTATTATTATTATTATTATTATTACTATTATTATTATTATTATTATTATTATTATTATTATTATTATTATTATTATTATTATTATTATTATTATTATTATTATTATTATTACTATTATTATTATTATTATTATTATTATTATTATTATTATTATTATTATTATTATTATTATTATTATTATTATTATTATTATTATTATTATTATTATTATTATTATTATTATTATTATTATTATTATTATTATTATTATTATTATTATTATTATTATTGCCCTCCGACAATACAGCGTGGACGCCGTTCCGATGTAAATCGAATATCCTTCCATAAAGCAGTAGTATCTACAAAGTCTAATAATCTCTCCATAACTGCTATTAACACTATTATTGTTCTTTTTTGTTTTTTTGTAATTTTTTTTCAAAAACATAGACTACAATAATAACACGTTTTGTTCTTGTTTTTGTAAAAGTAATATTGCAAATTTTTAGAGACGTCAGCTGTGTGGGTTCGACCAATTGTCAATTGAGCGGTCGATACTCATCCATGCAAGCTGAATGATACTTCGGCCATGCGTTGGTACAGACACATTCCTCTTCATTATAATGATACAGCAGTATAGCAGTATCGATAGATAGGTCAACGGCTTCCCCCCACGGATGCAACCCCCTCGGGTCAACAGGATAATTTTACCAAGCGGACGATGATTTCGATCCATGTGGTCATTCTGCGCACTTACCAGAGTATCCCGCAGCAAGCTTGCAAAATATGAGAATCGACCTTTAAATTGATCCAACTCACAGCTGACGACATATTTGCTTTTTGTTTTTTTTTAATTCATACCAGGTACATATAACAAGGAGGATTGCCATAAAACATAAAGTACTGTTAAGGTATTAGTCACGACCCAACAAACCCATGGTCCTGCCGACGACGCCATTTGTTGAGGTATTACCAGTGGTGTATTAGTCCGTTTGACCACTTGCAAAATATTAACCAATAGCTTACCCGAACTAAGCCTTATAACAGTACATTATACTACTACGTACATAGAGCTGTGAGTTTTAAGATTTTTCGTCGAAACTCATCCATCTTTGCAAGCTGTGGGTGGTACTCCGATCGCGCGTGTTACTGTGTGTGTCCTCATTTCGGATAAAATACCGGGTGGGTCGGCGACTCCCCTTAGAACTACAGTGTAGCCTGTACCTGGGTTAACAGGGTGATGTTAATCAATCTGTACACGGAAACAGTTAAACCCGTTTTGTAAAGGGGACAACATCTGACGGCGTCTGTGGAACGCACCAAGTGTATATTGTATATATATTCGTATGGCCGGGAGAGGAGGGCGCGGGGGTTGGAGGAGGGGGGGCGGGTAAAGGGGGTGATTCTTCAACATGTTTAGGTCGCACATAATGAATAGGAGCTTACTGCACGCGTTATGCTAGGCCCAAGGCGATGATGGGGGCGGCGGGGATGCGGAGGGAGGGGGGGGGGGGGGGTAATTTGAATTTGAACACCATATAAACGAACTGGGGCTACTGCATGGATGGCTCGAAAGGTAATTAGATTATATCGCCTGTCGGGTGGCGGTTTTTTACTTTTGGTGGGGTGGCGGGGGAGAAAGGGGGTCGGGGTGGGGGGAACGGAGGTGGACTGGAGCGAAAGATTCTACCTGCATGCTAAATACAGATACCCAACATTTCAAAGATATACTGTGAGGTGGATGGGCATGTGGGAGTAAAATTATACGTGGGTGTTTTTAATGTCCGTGGTTTTTAATTTCCGTGTGTAATATGAGCACTTCGGATGTGGTAGTTGTGGGTATGCTGTTGATTTGGTGTTTCTGTATGTACATCGTTGCACATCGTATGAATTAATTGAAGATCGTCTAAATGAATATATGACGGTGTCACCTGAGCTACAGGCAACCCTAGCCTTTTGGGTTCACCTTCAGTGAAATCAAACAACCATGCCTGCAGTCGATGTGTGTAACAAAACAACCATGCCTGCAGTCGATGTGTGTAACAAAACAACCATGCCTGCAGTCGATGTGTGTAACAAAACAACCATGCCTGCATTCGATGTGTGTAACAAAGCAACCATGCCTGGCTATTTATCTGCCGGTATGTGGTACGCAGCTATTGGTAGGATACAATCATTTGGAACGGTCGTGTACAGGTACACGGAGTAATACCTTACAGGGATAGGTAGGGTAGTTGGGAGTCGTTCTACGGTAGCCGGAGCCCCAACGTTTCTTTAACGAGATCGCCGGTTTTGAAACTAGCTCCCGGCCGTATCTCCTGAAACACGGTGCCCCCCGCCACCTCTCGATGTCATCGTTCGATAGTCATTTGCAACCAAGGAAATACATGAAGACATTTTCTTCATCATAGCATCATTCCTCGTGTCGAGCAGCCATGAAACCTTTGCTAAAAGAAAACCGCTGGTGTTTGGAGGGGCTATCATAAAATCAGTCTTGGACAGAACCGTATGGAAGAACAATCGACACAGCACTACCCAACAATACGACTACTTTACAGTAGTGTCGTGTGGCTTGTGGTATGCGGAGGGTGCATGAGGAGAGCAGTCGAAGAGGTCCGTTTTAGACGATTAATAGCACCCTGCGTCGCTTGGCTTGGCGTGGCTGATCCCGTGGTTGCCAGCTTTTATGATCGTCATTTTTACGTCTTAATTCTTGTGGAGCCCGGTTACAATGCCGACCGCAGACATGGCATGTGCAATGATAACCGCAGACTCCGTGAGCGCGCGGCAGTACACGCACAGAATCATGCTGGGTGCGGCTCGTCGCATTGTTGCAGCTTGGACACGAAAAGTCATCACCAATAGCCAAGCACCCCGCGTGGTTTCTTGTGGCCGATGGCGAAAACGCCACGTCACTATATTTCGTCATTTTTTCCATCTCAAGTCCGAGAGAAGTTAGCCCCTTTAAGAGCCCCAAAATCCCTCCCCATACTAACTTCAAGTAAAATTTTGCCCAAAGAGGGTTTCCAGTCGTAAAGGCGTTAAAGAGGGGTCGGATTAAGGGTTCGATCTGCGCACACACACGCCGCCAATCGTTTCCAAAAAAAAAAGGCGGCTGGTTAGTATGATACCCTCATTCTTTTATCAGTCGCAACGAGGTGGCAATGTAAAAAGAAAATCATATTATGAGCGATGGTTCGTACAAATGAATGCCAAAGCCCCGTGTTCATATAATCCAAGCAGTATGTGTGTCTCCCGCTCCGCGCCCACGCCCCCTCGACAAAAAAAAAGTGAGCTGACACCCTCAAAAATCTCCACACCCAGCACAGGTTAACAAAGCAAAAACGGCCTCAACCTGCAGATCGAATCATAGAACTAACCGTATGCATGCGCGTGGCCCACTGCCCTTCATTTTCATTTCCTCTCTCTATCACGAACCTACCTACGTACTGCTTTCGACCCTCTCTCAAATTTTTGTTTGTTACGTGGGCGGTAAAATGACACCAACTTCCTCTCCTGCGAGAACCCCCCCCCCCCCCCATGATGCCGCGTATACACCTTCCGCGCATCCATTCAACCTTAGATACCACCGCCCCCACCCTCGCCTCCAGCCCCTCCCCCCCTCCTTCGGCCCACCCCACCCGACAAGGAAACGTAACACGTACTGGTACCGCGGAAGTGCGGTAGTGCGAGACGCGCCGAGGCAAAAGGGACTGGAGGCAACGGAACCAACTCAAAAATCAACGTTTGCGACGTAACGCTTCGTTCAATAGTCAGAGTCGGCCAGAGGTGTACGCAGTGCACAATAAAGAAAAAGGGCGAGCGAGCGATCCTATGGACGGTCGTAACTGAGTAAGGAGAATAAAAAACTACACACCAATACTTTGTACGGCGGTTGCAGCCGTGGTGAGAGTTGTCGCCCTTTCCCAGCGGAAGGGTCTGCCAGCCGAGTGGTGCCCCGTTCTCCTGTTAAAACGTGCCCCGGAGGCATAAGTCACATACTTCTTAAGCACGCTATAATATACACCCTCTGTGCCAGCCCGTGCGTCCTTTCTCCTGTCAAAACGTGCCGCGTAAGCATAAGTCAAGCCTCGTACAAGCGCTAACTATGCCTCCTGTGCTCGCCCAAAATGCCGGCAGACAGAAAGGCAGACAGGCAGGCAGGTCGGCATTAATTTTCCACCGCAAAGTTTATCCATGACCGACCGTGCAATCCCACCGTCAGGTGGCACGTGCCTCGACAAAATCATCACCATCAGCATTACTACCTTCCCTCCTGTACATTCCCTCCACACCCCCCCCGCCCCCCCCCCCCCAACTCCCCCCCATCCCCCCCCCTTTTTAGCTCCCCTCAAAAACAATACGGAAAAATGAAAAACAAAATCACGTTTAAGTCACTCAGCGGATTTCCACCGTATCACCACCCCTCCAGCTCTCGGACTGTCACATCCCACCCCTCCCCGGCAGGCGCTCCAGGTACAGCGCCAGCGCCGCCCCCCTCGGACTCGTCGGCCCACAACCCCTCCCCCCCCCTCACCCCTTCACCCCCCGCTTCTTCCCCTTCGCCCGCCGCCATCCACTCGAGGAATAAACCGTACTCGTCGCTGCCACCTACGGCGTGCCGGTACGCCCTCTCCCCCGCTTCCAACTGCTCATCCCGCTCCTTCTCTTCCCCCCCGTCCCCCTCTCCTTTGTCCGAATATCGTCGTCTACCCACACGAACACGCCCCCCGACGCTCGGCAACTCCCCCTCCTCACCCCCAGCGTCACCCCCGGACGTCCTCTGTAACCCGAGGCTGTCCGCGAAACGTCTCTGCAGCCGCGCGCGCAAACCTTCCGCGTCGGCGAGCCGGCCGGATCTCTCGTACGCGCGGGCCAGCGCCAGACAAGACTTCTCATCGAGACCAAACCACGTCATGCCCCCCGTCTCCTCCTCCCTCGGGGTTTCCGACGGCACGTGGAAATCCGATCGATCAATAATCTCGCCGCAGACGCTGTCGTCGGCAGCAACGTCGACAACGCCGCCATCATCGCCACTCGTGGCAGTGGCGGCGGTTGCAACAGCGAAGTCCTTGGCAAACTCAACCAACGCCTCGGCCGCATCCAGCTCTCCAGCGTGGGCACACGCGGAAACCGCCGCGCTGATCGCCGCGAACGCTCCCGCGCACCTCCCACCTTCCACCATTTCTCTGCCACTGTCGCCGCCGCCGAACCGCAGCGCCACGTCTCGCGCCCCTTCCCAGTCCCCCGACCGGGCAAACGCGCGGGCCGCGGCCGCGAGCACCTGCGGTCCCGTTCCTCCAGCGGCAGCGGCAGCCAGACGCTCGTCCGCGTCGGCCAGGACTTGCCGCACAGCGGACGCCGCCCCCTCTTCCCCCTCCACGTACCGGGGGATTTTTCCCGCGGCCGAGAGCAAACGAACGTAAAGGCTGCGCATCCCTTCAACGCGGTCCTCGGGGCGACGGCGGTGGCCACCACTACCAAAGCCACCGCTACCGCCATCGCCACCACCGGCTGTCACTCCGATCGTCGCGGTGCCGGCAACGGCGCCACTTTCGCGGGTTATTTCCAACCCGCTGCTATCTCGCAGGCCGTACTCGCGAATAAGCCCGAGGACCCCCAGCGACGCCCTGGACCACTGTTTCTGCTGGCTCCTCGCCCAGCATACCGCGGCGTACGCCTGCCACCCCACCTCTACCCCTCCGGCGGTCATCTCGGAGAGCACAAACGACAGCGCCGCCTCCGCCTCCTCCTCCTGCCCCTCCTCCCGTCCCCCACCCTCCTTCTCAACCATACCGCCGGCGCTCCTGCTGCTGACACTGCTGCCCCTACCTTCGCTACCGCTGCTGCTCATACTACTATCGCTGCCACTGATGCTGTCGCGACTACTGCCGCCGCTGCCGATACCACTGCTGCTGCTGCTGCTGCTGCTGCTGTCGCCCCACCCACGTCCATCGAGCGCCGCCCTCGCGTCCAAGGCTCGGTCGTCCGCGACCGCCGCGGCGCAAGCCGCGAGCGCGTAGTGACGCGCCCCAGGGGCAACTTCACCACCAGCATCTCTCATCTCGGCGAGCAGGTCGCGTGCCATCTCCCACCGGCCGAGCGCACCACAAGCGCGCAACGCAACGGCATAGGTCCGGATGCAGGGAGGAGGTGCTTGCGGTTGGGCCCTGAGCTCGGACCACAGTTCCAAGGCGGGTTCCCACGCGCCGCATCGGAGGCACGCATGCATAACTGTCCGGTAGTCCTTCATCATGCGGCGCTAAATTTTGAGCGAGAGTCGGTCGGTCGGTGGGAAAACGGGAGGAGGCAGGTAAGATCGGGGGTGAGGGGGCGGGGTCAGGTGGAGAGGGAGGGGGGAAGGGGGGGAGGGGGAGTCGAGTGGAGGCAAGGTAGAGGGTGGAGGAAGGCCGAATAGAGGGTGGGGGGGGCGCGGGGGGGGGGTCCTTGTTTGTTTCGTCTACAAGGCGTTCGGTTACTTACTACCAGGTATTGTACAACCACGAGTAGCCTGAGGTTGAAGGTAAAACTGTGGTTCTCGCCCCGTTCGCGTATATAGGTGCGCGCCAGTGGCAACAATATCGATCGTCGCCAAGCATCCCGCGGTATGGTTCGCGCTTGTGGCGAGCAGTCGAGTCGGTCGAGAAAACAGTCGACTGCGGCTCAAACCCAATCCACCTGACAGTTTCAACAGCGCTTAGTACCCATGGTCTTCCGTTTTATACCAACTAAGTCCTCTGAGGGCGGACACGCGACAACACGCTCACGATTTCACGGCTAACACTGGCCCCGCGAAGAGAGACTGGAAGCAAACGCTTCGCTGCGGACATATCTAATACGTAACAAACCACCGAAGGGGGGGGGGGGGCTCGTACATATACGATAGATTACCTCGTAAGCATTCGACGACCCGGCGCCGGCTGTTAACAAATAACGTACTACTCGTACCCTCGAGCGGGCGAGAGCCTCCCACGTTTTTACGTCCAGTCTCAGTTTCCTATCGAGGTTCTTCCGGGTAAACAAAAGAAAAACAAACAAGGCATTCACGGTAGGCGTACACCAAAAGGTACGATAAACCTCGGCTCTTGCCTCGACAAAAACTCACCTGCCAGTGTACCGACGCGTCCACCATCTCCCAACCGCCCCGACTCCCATCTTCGCCCAAACCCTGTAGGCTCACCGCGCCGCGGATAGCATCTTCATCCTTCTCGAGCCCCCCGTCCCAGGGGACGGCGGCGTCACCCTTCCGGCCGTGCATGCTCCGGACCTCCTGCGCCGCCAGCCGCCAGAGTCCCGCCGTCGCCAGGCCGGAGATCAGCGCGCGCCGCATGTTCCACATCGCCCCGGGGGACAGTAGAGGAACGTTCCCGCTTGAAGAAGACGAAGACGACGATGACACCCCCCCCCCTCCCGCCGTAGCCGCCGCTGCCTCCGACTGCAAAACTTGTATGACGGACCATTTTCCGGCGGAGGCGCAAGCGTATGCGGCAGACACAAACGCTCTACGGTCGTCCGGAAAGCCACCCAGCGACAACGCCCCCCCCCAACCCCAAGTTTTGTTGGTAATTTTTTGTTTCATTTTGGTATTACGTGCAAAGCCAAAAACGGAGAGGAAGACGGACGAAGAAGACGGACGAAAGAGGGAGACGGTAGGGGTGGGGTGGGGTGGGGTGGGGCGGGGTGGGGGGGAGGGAGGACGGGTGGGGGGAAAGGGCCAGAGGGGGAGGGGATGGGGCGTGGCCAGGTAAAGTTAGTAAGAACACGTACCAGGAATTATATAGCTCGAGTAGTTTTTCCGCCAGCTTTGTTTTCCGTGGCGGTATTCCGTCGGCTTGCCAAAAAGCAAACAATGAAGCAAGCAATAACGCGGCTTACCGCATCGAGAAAGCATCCCAACGAAGATAGCCAAATGCATATAAAGCGAGAAGGAGGGGAGAACATGCAGGGGTGGTAAGCGAGCGACGCAGCACGCAAAACATATCGTCCAGTTCCTTCCCCCTTTCCACCTCTCTACTCCGTCCCTCCCTTCCCTCTTGCTTCTTTCTCCTCTTCCAACGCGGGCTCCGCCTCACGCCAGAAGCTACATATAACACACCATTACAGAACGACAAAACATCAACAAGAACAGCAGCGACAGCAACGCATAACAACAACAACAACAGCAGCAGCAACAACAGCAACCCTCCGCGTTACCTTTCGTCCAACTCTTCGTCGCCATACTTGGTCCTCATCGAGTCCAGCACTTCCAGGGACTCCTCCCACCGACCCGCGCGGCCCAGCAGCGCAATCTGCATCGTCTCAAGCCGCTGAACGTCCGTCACAGTCCACCGCTGCCTCCGCTGCTGCTGCTGTCCGTCAGCATCCTCGACCCCGCCTGGTCCTGCCGGATCACTGCTTCGCGGCCAAGGCTCCAGAGCCTCGTAAACGACCTCGAGACCGAGGTCGTATTGGTCGTCGGCTAGACACGCTCTGCTTCGTCGATCAACGCACGCACACAAGTTGACGGGGGTTACAAATATACTGCTGCATGAGCTCTTATAGTACCGACAGCTTTAACAATATTCACCGCATGCCAAGCAATGCTTTGGTCGCCCGTAACAGTATCCCATCACACCAGCTCACCCTACAAAGATCCTGCTGCGCCAGTTCCTAGTGGGGGGTTTCACTCTCAGCGACGTTCTAGACAAAAGCCGCGGTCACAGGTGTCTTCCCTTCTTCCTCCAGGCACGTGCCTTGATTTGTATTACGCATAGGGGCATAGGGCTCAGCATTCCCACTTTCAGCTTTGTGCTCGTCGATTTTCGTCGAATTTCACGAACTCACGCTCTGGCGCTTTTCGACAGTCAATTTACGCAAGAAAAAGGCCCCACGAGCACGAGGGTGCACTCGGGAGGGTTCTAACCCGCGTCACTGACTTAGTAGGGACGAGATTCACCTACTTAAACCGGCGCTAATGGATCGGAAGAACACATTTAAATCCCGAAGATCCCAGCCAAAGTTTGCCTAGACGGTCGTCTATGGGCCCATGTCTTCAGTTAATTTTGGAACTTTCCTACGTATTTTCGGGGAAAAATGGATTTCCGGCGGTGATCTTGGCCAACGTCTGCTAGAGAACTTCTCAAGCAGATCTTGGACTATAGACGCCGCGTGATTTCGTGCGCTCTACACACTTCGTTCGACGAAATCAACAACAGTGTCGTGAAGTCTGCACGTGGCGAGCTCGTTAGGGGCTCCGACTTTATCTTGGTGTACAGTGCTCACTCTACGGCCTGTGATGTGTGGCAGGCGCCGATCAGGCGGCTGTTAAAAATACATTTGACGGCTGTCGCGTGGAAAACAGAGAGGAAAAGTCTCTGTCGTCTCCCAACGGGCAAAAAATAGATTTTTGAGTGGGTTTGACGGAAGACCACAGGGCAACACAAGCAACCTCTCACGCCCCGGGGCATGGATCAAGATGAACTCTTCAGCGCTGTCACCTATACTCATGTGACCTTGTCCGGAACGAAAAGGGGTGATCGTCGGTGGTCTTTATTATCTCGAAATCGAAGGCCAATCGTGTTTGGTGACAATGCTGGTCGAGGCTTGATGGAAACTGACCAGTTGGGCCGGGCGAAAAATAAAGGCAGAAAAATATTACTTGACCGTTTTTTCCCCATAGCGACTACTGGAAATCTTTCAGCAAACAATTCCAAAAACAAGTTGGGAAATGTTTTAGTTAAGCTATTGGCTTTCCATCAGCACCGACCTTATATAGCGCTGACTTCCGTTTTTATTTTTATATTTTTTGGCAGATACAAGAATTGCTTCAGCTTTGATATATACTCGTACCACTTCGGGTTTGCTTCGTTTTTTCCCCGGCGTGTTCTTCCACTCCAGAGTGACTGGAGCCTGTCCTGTGACCACAGACTTGATAATGTGAGTTCATGCGAGAACAACAATATCTCAGCTGACGTGTCTGGTATATACCGCCACCGATGCCATGAGGTGCTGCACCGGTGATTTTCAACCCTTGTCATAATACCTGGTACCGGGGGGGCTCCCGATAGGGTCATTGTTTCTCCGCGTTTTACTCACGTACGTACCTTCCCCTCAGGCCTCTGAGTTGAAGCAATATCTCTATAGAAACCCACGGCACGAGAGGACGACGTCGTGGGATCAGGAGCTAACGAAGCCCGCAAGAGCTCAAGTCACACAGCCTCTCGAGCTCTGTCCTTTGACACAGACCTTATATTAATACTTGGATCTGTCAGATGCGCCCCGCGCTTCAGGGTGCGCGGAGCGTCTGGTGAACGGATTTCTCATCGTCCAAGTTTGGCCGAGGTTGCCTCTTGACGTTTTCACCTAGACCGGCACTATTGAGGCCTCTCAGGGCACCGGCACTAGATCTATGAGTAATCTATTTTGAGATACAACTCGGTCAACTTAGACCGGCACTATTGAGGCCTTTCAGGGCACCGGCACTAGATCTATGAATAATCTATTTTGAGATACAACTCGGTCAGCTCAAAAAAACTTTGGAAACGCGTGGCAGAGGACGATTATGTTGAAACGGAGCCCTCATAGACATCGGTGTCGACTTCGTCGCGGACGGTCAGCTTTAGGTGTAAACACGCACAGCAGTTACAGAAAGTCGTGGAGCTAAAAAAACGACCGACAACATTCATTCATCGAATTGATCTCGTTAACTTTTCGCCGGACACTCACGACACGCTCACGACCCTCGGTAGAAGAGAATTTTCAGCGAAATCCTCATTATAACTGGCAGATCCCGCACCACCCACGTCAAAGACAGAGCAAAAAGAACTGTCGATTCCTGGGTGACTATCTCACCTTCTTGGCCGAGCCTTAACCTTAGTAGGGTTCGGCCAAAGAAGGTCGGCAAGTCCAAGGTGGTGACTAAACCCGAAGGGGCGAGGTTAACACCAAGTCTGCGTTTAGCAGATGGACAAAATGGTACACAAACGAAAGTGTGTGGAGCTTAAGCTTTTTGTACCCGGATCTCCAGGAGATTCCGAAAAAAGAACAAAAAAAAAAAAGTTGGATATAAATATACCTATCTTAGTTCGCAGGCGAACCTGATACTTTTAGTCTGCGAATCTCTACCGCCTCTGACCGCCTTTCCGCACGGTACATTTGCCGAAGCAAGCCCTGGCCCAGACTGCAAAGATGGGCGCTTCGGATCCGCCGGCTCAGTGCTGCAGCGCCTGGGCGGGGCTTCGATGTAGGAATGTACGACGGAATCTTCGAAACATCCTCTTCTGTTGAGCGGTTTGGCGCATGACCTCACCACAGGGCCTGCTGCTTCGCGTCTTTCTTTGCGGCACATCCTCTCTGATCTCCAACCCGCGGGGAGCGTCGGCTAACCTACCCGGCGCTGCCTTTGTGGGAGCCTGCGCGGGCGGCTGTGTACTCAGATCTAGGACATAGTTCAACGCCCGGAAAATATATGCCATCCAGGTTCCGTGGAGAACTTTTACGAGTGCGGTCCACAGGTATCAGCTACAGTCGTACACATTCGTGTTACGCGTTTACAGCAGCAGCTAGCTGTGGTGATCCAACCTTTATACGGAGCTATGCGTGTACAGCAGCAGCTGCGCAGCAGTCGGAGAAGCACAGCACCTCACCAGCACCTTTTCTTCGAGGTTTCGATCTAAATATGCACTTTCAAGCTTTTTTTTTCTTCTTCAGAACAATCAGTTTTTGTTTCCATTTTCTTTTAGCTGCAGGTACGTACACAGCAGCAGGATGTGCGGTCAACCATCTCAGTATGCGGAGCTAAAACAACAGCAACCAACTAAACAGCAGTCAGACACGTGTAGGGCATGTGGCCTAGCATACGTAACAGTCGGACATGTGAAGGGGACGTGGCCTGGCACACGGACGAGTAGCAGCTACACTTGGTCTTTTTATTTCACATGGGCACATTGCAGGGCGGAGTGCACACATTCTTGGCATTGAGGTCTGATCTCCAGCCTCCGCTACAGCGCAGCAGCTACCGGTTTTTCAATAACGGCATCACACGAGCCGGCGAAGCCCTTTTATATTCATACTTATTAATTTTTATCAACTCACATGAGATGAAATTACATCGGAATAAATCAGCCCACATCACGTGAACCCACCTGGCAGCGTCCTCTACGGCGACAGAGCCCTCCTCGAGCCCCTTCCCCCTCATCTCGTCCAGGAGCGCCAACGCCTGCCGTGCCGCCAGCCCATCGCCGCTCGCGCCCACGCGGCATGCTCTCAAAGCCTGGTGATACGAAAGGGCGTCTGGCGGTACTCCGTCGAGCTCCATCTTCAAAGCACGAGGTTGGGTTGGGGTGGAATTTGGGGTGGGAGTGGGGGTCGGAGTAGGAAGAGGGGGGAATTGGGGGGGAGCGCGAGGGTGGTGGAGGTCGGGGGGGGGGGGCAGGGCGAAGCTGAGGGGGGGGGGGGGAAGGCGAACGCTTGGGGGAGAGGGGACTTGAGGACTGCGGTAGGCGAGGGGTTGGGGTAGAGATAACAGTGGGGGGGGGATAGGGGGGGGGGGGGGTACTGGCCAGCCTTTTCGCCATGTTTCGTATACTAGAAGCTGGCTTGGACCGTGAGAGCTCTTCTTCCGGTCGGAACAAAGCTCAGGGTGCGCGCATACTTGGACCGTGGCCACAGCGACTACCTTTAAGAGCTGCCGTGGTATTGCCGTGGCATAGCACTGTACCAGGTACCAAAAGAGCACAACAACATTCAACAGACCACAAAAATACATGGCATCGACCTCACATCGACGATTGTGGCGATAACATTTTCACAACCTGCCCCTCTCCCCCTCTCTACCCTCCCCCTTTCCCTCCCCCAGTGCTTCGCGCTTGGTGCAAGCGACGTTGCCTGGTCGGTGAAAACTCGACGTGCTCCGTCCCGGCACTGTAGGAATGCGAGGGGCTATGATCAAACGGCTACGACTACGCCTGAAATGAATACTCCCTCCCCCCCGCCCCCGCTTCGATCCCTCTCTCAAAGCACACACCTCAACCGTTACGACTTCGACCGCTCTCTTCCACTCCCCGGCCTCCACAAGCGCCCGCATCGCCAACGCGTACACGGCGGCGTCTCTCGCCACTCCATTCTCCCGCATGTCAGCGATCAGCTCCAACACCGCCGCCCACTCCCCCTGCCTCGCGCAGGCGCGGCACGCGCACCCGTACGCCGGCCGACCCGGCAACGGTGCCTGTAGCGGCAACCTCGCAGGGTCCAACCCAGAACTAGCACAGGCCGCCGCTGCCGCCGCGGCCCTTTTAGCCAAGGCAATAGCAGCAGTATTGCCATCACCGTGGTCATTTACAGCGGAGACGGACAACTTATCGCTAGGTGCGGCAGAAGCAACACCGGTAGCGGTGCTCCTCAGGTTCACACTCCCCGCGACCCCCTCGCCACCGCCTCCACCGCCGCCACCGTCATGAAAGGGCGGCAACGACAACGGCGACGACGACGACGACGACGTCGTGGTTGCTAGTCGCATCCATCGGACGAGCGCCACCGCCCGATCCCAGGCCCCGCTCTCGCCCATGGCGTTGATCACCGCGCAATACATGCGCTCGTCGGGCGCGACCCCGGCCTCCGCCGCCCGAGGGACGAGCTCGAGCGCGTCCTCCCACCGGCCGGCTAAGCCGTAAGCCTTTTGTTGCGGGAAACGAAGTGGATGGTGATGATAATGATCGGGAGTGGGCCAGCAAGAGAAAAACAGTAGACAAGGGGAAGTACCATTGGAGGACGGAGGGGGGGAGGGGGGGGGGAGGAGAGGGGCGGGGCAGGAGGAAGGAGAGGGAGGGGGGGGAGGAGGGAACGTAAGTGTTGGGATAAATCATGCCGCCTGGGTGGTTTGTAGGCGGGCATAGCGCTTGCCGCAAAAAGATCGTTCGTTGCCGCTGTCATGCCATCACAGAGAAACGCCAACACAGCCACCAAGTAAGGGCACCGAGAGGCTGTACTTTCAGATTGGTCCAGACGCGCACCGCTACCGCGAGTCACTCAAAAGGGAACGCTATAAAATGGGAACGCCGCTCGGGCCGGCACAAAACTGGGCATGCTCGATAAACGCAGAAAAAAAGAAAAAAAGAAAAAGGAAGAAAGGAGACAGCTTGCGAGAGAGAGAGCAAGAACGAACCGCAAATCCGTCACCGCCGTCGCGCTATTACTAGTCGTCACCCGTCTGAGGCAGAATACCTCCAGGTACCCGGTACGTATCACGAAGGCACCTACGTAACCACGTAGCAACGGGAAAAGAGGCTGGCGCGGCTGCTGCTCTTCACAGACGTGCACACACCCGCAACACAGCGCGCACGAAGCGAAACATCACACTCACAAACACAAACACATACCTGAACATACATGTACACCAGCATACACATCATCCCCGTTAACATTGCCCTCCGGCCCCTCTAATCCCCGACGTGTCAAAAGATGATCACCTGCGCGACGTCCGTGAAACCCTCCACAAGGCATGGAATCCCTAGGGCAGACATGCCTTCTAGCACCCCGTCCGCGACGGCCGCCCCACCACCACCACCACCACCGCTGCTGACACCGTCGCCCCCCTCCCGACCCCCCCCTTTTCCTCCTCCTCCTCTCCTTCCCCCGGCCGCGGTCGCCGGCGCCTTCGCGCAGCACTTGAGGGCCACGCGGAAAAACGATTCGTCCTCTCGCCGCCGCCCCCCGCCATCCTCTTCGAGCAACGACAGGACCTCTAGACCTTCCGCGTGCCTGCCAGCTGATCGACACGCCACCATAGCAAGGGTATAAGCTGACACCACGTTCTCCTCTCTCCTCATCCCCCCTCTCCCCTGCCTACCCCCGTCCTCCTCCCGCTGGCGTCGGGACAACCCCGTACCTTCCCCGGTGACGCCGGCGGCGGCCCGCTCTGGAGAACGCTTCCCATCCCGTTCCTCATCCCGGTCCGCACCTTCATCTGACAACAAAAACGCCTCCCTTAAGACGGGGCGGGCCGCTCGCAGGAGGGCTAGCGCTTCCTCCCAGCGAGCGCCCTTGGCGCAAGCCCCAAGCACGCTGGTTAGGGTGCTCGGGGAGAGGATGACTCCATCGGCCTCCGCCATGGCCGCTAGGTTCATCCCTTGCCGCCAGAGCCCCGCGCGACCGAAAGCTGTCGCGGCAAGGTGGTACGTCGACTGGGGCGGCCAATAAATAAAAAGGATTATGGCAACAAAACAAAATTACACAAGCGCGGCCGCGGGTGGACGTGGTGTGGGCGAGAAGGGGCGGGCGGGCGGACGGACGGACGGACGGACGGCGGGCTGGATGTCAGTGTAAAGTGGAACAAGTGACTTGCTGGTGTTTACGTATTCGCTTGTTCAAGGTCGGCTCTGTTCACGTCAAAGCTCAGGGAAATAAACGAGTGGGATATATCAGGTCCTGTTTTTCCCGCTTGATGGGATTAGTTCTGATTTGATAGAGGGGCGGGGCCACGAGTGGGGTCATGAAGCACACCTAAACCCTCCACACATCAATCGCCGAGCGCTGCTTGCCTCAGGCGACTAGAGAGCAACGCAAAACAGACAAAAAAAAAAAAAGACAAGAACAAAAAACAATCAAAACCGTGCCAACAAAACTGTGCTGACCTGCCTCGTCCCCCCTCCCCCCCCTCGCCGTCCCGCCCCCCCCCCGCGCCCCCACCGATCTCCCCTCCCCGCCACCCTCCTCCCCCGAAAAGAACCCACCTCGTCCAGCGCCATCCCTGCGCTCCGCATCTCCTCTAACAACACCGCCGCGGCCGCGCCATCCCCGGCCGCCGCCGCCGCCGTCAATCCTAGCCTGTACGTCGCCCGCTCCGGCCGCACCCTCACAGACTCTCGCGACCCCCCCCCGCCCCCCCCGGCCTCCTCCCCGCCCCCGCCCGGCGTCCGAGGACCCCACCGACCGTCGCATCATCCTAAATACTTTTAAGGCCGACTCCGGGCGGCCCGCGTTAACGCACGCCTGCATGACAAGCTCGAACGACATCCTGTCGGGCGCGCAGTCGCCCCCTGCTGCGGTCATCTCATGCAAGAGCGCGATCGCGGTCCTGACCAGCTCCTCCGGCTGCTGGCCCCACTCCCTCCCCCCTCCTCCTCCTCCTCCTTCTTGCCCTTCTCTTCTTCCTTCTGCTCCTCGCCCACCCCCCACGGCCGCCGCTGCTGCAACCGCTGCCGCTGCTGCTGCCGTATGCTTTCCTCCCCCCTCCCCCCTCCCCCCAACATCCGCCGCCCTACCGTTCGGTAAGCGTTCCCCCGCGCTCACGGCAACACCAACACCACCAACACCGCCACCGCCGCCGCCGCCGTTACCATTAACGCCTTCGCGACCGCTAAAACCATTTCGACTCGCCCCCCCCCCTATCCCCCCACCAACTCCTGCATCCACCACCCCCCCGGATCTCTCAGCTGCGGCCACTTTTCCAACGCCTGCTCCCCCATCCCGCAGCGGCCGCCCCTTACAGAGGCCCAGGAGTGTGTTGTACACAACGGTGTTGGGCCTCACGGCGCGCCCCTCCCGCTTTAGCTCGTCCAGGAGTCGGAGGGCCTGTCGCGGCTCTCCCCCCCTCGCGCACGCAGCCATT
This sequence comes from Undaria pinnatifida, assembly GCA_012845835.1. NCBI lineage: Eukaryota > Phaeophyceae > Laminariales > Alariaceae > Undaria > Undaria pinnatifida. The sequence goes on from JABAKD010000010.1 coordinate 11,920,418, forward strand.
GCCATGGCGAAGCTGTGAGCGTCCGGAGCAGCCCCTGCCCTTCGAATTCGCCCCAGGGTGGACACGGCCCGCTGCCAATCGCCCTTGCGCCCAAGCGCAACGATCACCTGTTTTCGAGGTGGTGGCGGTGGTGGTGAGTGGCGGTGGTAGGTGGTTACGGACAGAGGCTTAGAGGGGTTGGGGGGGGTGAGAAGGGGGAGGGGGGTAGGGGGTTGGGGGGGGTTGGGAGATGGGGGGGGTGGGGGGTGGGGTCGGCGGCGGAAACAATACAGGTCAGCAAGAAAGTCAACGAAGGCTCACACAACGGGCGGGGCATGACTTGACGGGGCATATATCTGCCGTGGGAGCCAGCCGTCCAAAGCAAAAACGAACTACCAGGTATCAAACATTGTTGTCTCCCTTGTCGCGCTTGTTCACCTGGTTGTACGCGGAAGCGTCCCCGTAGCCGCCGCATGCCTCCATACGATCCACGAGCTCAAGCGCTACGTCCACCTCGCCGGCCTTTCGTCGAAGCAAAAAGCGAAACGAAACAAAACGAAAAAAGAAACAAACAGTTGAAAACAAAAACAGAAACAGAACGCCAACACGAGCACCAGCATCCGAACGAGAAAATAACGCATGTCAGTAGCAGTCAACAGGAAAAGACACGACACTCCTCACGTTTAGTACACCCCTCGTTACCTAAATAACTCCCTGCGAACCCCTTAGGAAATTCAGACGCAAAGAGTTGACGAAAAAAAACTGCCGACTACAGCATCGGCCACATGAAGCAGTCCGAGCTGCTGCTGCTTGGTGTAGGAGATGTGCTCGGACGGCAACGCAGGAAGTTTTGAGGCCAGCGTGAGGCATGGCAATATTCGCATTGCCTCAAGTTTTTCCCAGACGCTTGAGTAAATCGCGCTTCGTCGCCCTTTGGTATTTTTGTATTTTTGAGGATGGGCCCCAAAAAGGTCAACACCTCTCGCAGGAACAGTGAACAGGGCCTGCGGCCGATACTTTCCATTTCGAGTATCAGGCGAGATATCATACCGCAGGCGTCCGAAATGGCATTCTTCAGGAAGTACTGTTGGATATCGTATCGGAAGTGTCCACACATCCACGTATCGATTTTTCGATATATCGTATCGAACGGGGTGTTGCCCTCCATCTTCCGCCCCCCCCCCCCCCCCCCTTTAAAACCGGTACTACCGAACAAAACAAACAATAAGTCGGATGCTTCGTTAAATCGATTGATGCTTCGTTCACATCGGTATCGTATCGAATTCGATTCACATTTGATGTCCATCGTTACTTCTGAACAAAAAGTGAAACGTTTCCATTACGTATCGATTTCGAAATCGCTTACAGTACGAAACGATATAATATTCCGTTTGGTCGGTAGTAGGTAACGAAGTCGATTCTCCATTACCACTTTTGAACGAAAACTTTCCATGTACCTGGTATCGAATGTCGAAAAAGTCGTGTACACATACGAAATCATTTTGATGTTTCGTTTGAAGGTATCGTATCGATTTAGACTCTCTATGGCATCTAATGCTGTCATGCCGAAAAGCTATTGTTACCATGCCGTAACAACGTAACAACCTCCCGCCCTTACCATAGCCGCAGCATCGACGGCGTGTCTGTAGCAGAGCCTGTCTGGGGCAATGCCGAGGCGGTCCATGGTGTCCATCAGCGACAGGCAGCGTCGCCAGGACGCGGTTCGGTCGTCGCTGCCCTTGACGGAGCTGCAAGCCGCGAGGGCGTACCGGAAGCTAAACACAGTTGGCTGCAGGTTCTTCTCCTAGGCAAAGGGGGGAGCGGCGGGGAACATCACGGGGAGGGGGGGGCGAGAAACTTGAAAAACGCACGTATGTATTCTTGCAGGATGGGGTCCTAAATGTACCGCCCGGCAAGGGGTCGAGCGAGTGTTTCGAAGACATCTTCCAAAGTCACACACACAGCGCGCACGCACGCAAAAAAAGCTTGCAACAAACAAAAAAACTCGTGTTCCCGTCGACCGCGCGGAAAACAAAAGGCGTCTCGGCACCCGCCGCATACCAATCAAGAGGTCGCACACAACCTTCTGAAATAACACCAACTCCCCTCCACCTCCTCCACCCTCACCTGCATTTCTGCCAGCAATTCGAGGGCCGTCTCCCAGCGGCCATCCTTCCCGCAGGCCTTGATTACCAAGGAGTAGCTCAAAGCCTCGGGCCTAGCCTCCGGCCGCGTCTCCTTTTCCATCCTCTTCAACACCCCCAGCGCCCGTCTCCACTCGCCACCGCCACCGCCTCCGGTGGCGGAGCAGCCGGAGATAACGGCGTTGTAGGTGGCGGTATTAGGGGCGACGCCATATTCCATCACCATGCTGTCCAGCATATTCTCTGCAAGAGCCACCCTGCCGCTACGAGACCCGGCCGATATTACGCTTGTGAAGGTGATCTGCAGTGGGAGCAGGAGAGGGGTGGTCCGTGTGCGTGCGTGTGGAAAGGGTGGGGCGGGGGTGGGGGGGTGGAGGTTCGGGGGAGGGGTGAGCAAATGAGTGGGGGGTACGGGGCGGGGCGGGGGTAGAAACACACTGAACGTACAGATCGGCAGATGCAGGCTAAGAGTCATCGACACAGTGAGACGCAAAACAAACAAGACCACGGAGGCGGGAGGGCACGAGGAGGGCTCTCGCGGGTGGGGAGGGTTGGTGATAGTGGCTGCAGTGAATGCAGATCCTTGTGCATCTGCCGAAGGTACAAGTATAGTCGCCCAACGAGTAGGCGCGAGGGCGGCGCTTCCAAATATTGAGGCTGCGAAACGTTTTAGAGCTGTTACACCCCACCGTCTGCGTCTGCGGACGTCCGGAGTGATATTCACTTGAACGCGAGCCAAGCAAAGCGACAATAACAAAAAAATAACAGCAAAGCGAAAATCAAGTGAAAAATAAAAAAAGAGTGAAGCTAAGCAAACAGATTCAAGCTAGGCAAAGCAGGGCAGAGCAGAGCCAAGACAAGACAAGACAAGAAAAGCAGAGCAAAGCAAAGCAAAGCAAAACAACACACTGCTACCACGCGTGCAAAAGGCACATTAAAACACGTCGCGCCGGACCTGTAGCGCGCCTCTCTTAATTGCAAATTATACCTTCGTTCGACCCCTCCCTATCCATTCTTTCACTATCATACCGGTAGCATATGAAAGCATACCCGCAGCGACGCCCAGCAAAGCCGCGCGAAAATTTCAAACGCTGGCAATGGCGCGGTGTTTCAGGGGATCGGTCACCACACCCCGCGGCCAAAAGCAAATGGGCTAATACAGTAACTGGAAACCGGTCATTTTAGGCGCGCCAAGGCCTAGAATATACTGGTTTTATTGTACGGGGGCTGTCGGTCAAGGGGTCAATACGAGGTCTTCACATCGTTTTTGGTCAGGAGGATTTTGCGTAAATATGCTAGTTTTAAAGGGTGGTCAGCCAAGGGACAAACCGCGGTTTCTTACATAGCATGTCTGGCAAGGAGAAGGGTGAGAGGGTGAGGGAGACGCGTGGCTTATGGCGGGGTCGGTACTCAAGTTGCAGAGCTGTGCCTTCGGCGTCACAGAGGCAATAATCGTGACCATGCACGGCAAACATTGTATACGGGGAGGAAAAGGGGGCTGAGGGGACACCGTCTACCTCGAGGGGGGGCGCAGCTATGAAAACCTGCAGCAGCAGCAGCAGTAGCGAGAGCACAATCGCTGTGTACAATGCTGACTGCACCGGCATACTGCTGTACCATGTACAGCCAGCTCGCATTTCCTGGTGTACGATGCGTGCAGCAGTGCGGCAAGTAACGGCGGTTGGTCTCATTTCATGCGAAAAAAAAAGTTTTGAAAAAAAGTGCAAAAAAAAGGGTGTTGAAAAAAGAAAACAAACAAGAAAAAAAAAAATCACGAAAGTCTCACCACGTCCGGCTGGATTCCTGCCGACCGCATCTCCTCCAGCAGACCAAGCGCCTGAGTCCAAGGCAAAGCCGGGCGGCGAAATAGCAAAACGGGAGGGAGAAACTAAGAATACAAGGAGAAATATCACGCAGCTTGCAAAGATGAGTATCGACCCTAAGTTTGTCGAACTCACAGATGACGCATTCATGATATTCAAATATCAGAGGGACAGCATACACAGCAGGCAAAATAAATCCACGTACAAGAGTTTGGTACAAACCATGCAGCACTCACATACAAATGCGGGTATACACAACAACAGCAGTTTGTCAGCAGCAAGAAATCATGACACCCCTTTAGACGTTTGACGGGAAAAAATGGTTAAAAATATCACTTTGTCCGGATACATAAGCACCATTGTATTTCAATATTAAAGTCGGTATACTTCAGGGTTCAAAATAACAGCAGTTCTTCAGCACCAAGAAATCATGACACACCTTTAGAGCTACGCACACGTTTCACGGGAAAACTTGGTTAGAAATAAATACCACTCTGTCCGGATGCGGATCCATAACCATTATTGTGTTTCAATACTAAAGTACAAGGGTTGCTTAGATTTACGGACAGAGTGGTACGTTGGCATCGCTTTTGCAGTTCAAATAAAGGTCAAGCCCACCTCTGGAATAGCACCTAATGAGTTTGGAACAAAGTATGTGGAGTTGTAGAGATACTTTCTGCAGTAGTGAAAGGGTTAAGATCCTCTAAATTTGGTCGAGGCTCCAAACTCCTGCGTGAGCCCGGGAGTACCCTACACTCAGATGAACATAAAACACTTTTTTCTTTCATACACGCATGTTTTGCGAAAAAGCCGAGCTAAAAAAAACTCGACTCCCGAAATATTAAGGTCGCTGTCGCGTACTGCTGAGTATACGAAGTACCGTTACAAGTGCGGTACGAATTAATGGGCTACATAATTCAGAACCGTCGAGGTAACCATAGATAGGCAGTCTATAAATAAATACAAAGGCATATGTATACAGTACGTATAATTGTCATTTTTTTTTCTTCTTCGAACACATCTCTTCGTGCTCGCACTTTTATCCGAAACGTTAGGGGGGGTGGGCACAATTCGACCGCTGGGGTCACGATACCGGAGGCTTTGGGTAGTGTGTCGCGCGTGGCAAGCCTTTTAATTTTTTTTGGCCTTGATCATGGATAACGCAAATCCCCGCGTTTCCGAAAACATCCCCGGGGATGGTGTTTCCGCATCCCCTATCCTCGTGTACGCACGTAAGATTTTGATGCAAATCGGGTTTCTCTGCTCGTAAATGGCACACGTACATTTCGCTATTGTTGCACAGAGCACCATGCTACGATCCTGCCGCCCAGCAGCAGTCCAGCTCTCTAGCAGCAGCAGCCTGCAACTCTGTGCGCGTGTGGCTGCTGTTGTAGTAGCTGATTGCTTTGATCGGAGCCTGCGATGCTCTACCCGCCAATACGCCACTACCTCTCGCTGCTGCTGCTACTGCTGCTTCTGTCAAGTGTCAAGTGACATGCCGGCGAAAAGTGTAAGGATTGTTTGAATATCATATTAGTACTCAAACGGACCTTATATTTATGTTCATGTTGGTGTGCTTCGTATATGATATCGTACCATACCAAGAGGAAACCCACGCTACAACTCTGCCGCACAGCAGCAGCGGTAGGCAACACCATTTATGTAAGACCGCAGATGACACACAGCAAACATGCGGAGAGCACAACGCTACAACCCTGCCGCACAGCAGCAGCGGTAGGCAACACCATTTATGTGCGCGTGACATGTCCTCGCTATGCTGCGGCGAGTTGCTTGTGTCGGAGCCTGTCATTTGTCACCCCAACATACCACACGTTTCTGCTGTGCTGCCGCTCTGGGTGCGCGTGTCCATCGATGCGGAAACAAAGGGACTTTTGTAATACTATTAAATAGTAACAATTTGAATACCAACCCTCCCTTACACATTTATTTACGTCCACAGAGGCAGTTCTTTAACGAGCATTTTTTCTGTTTTTTTTTTGCGAAGATCGCACATGACAGACGGCAGACAACATGCGGAGAGCGAAACGCTATAGGTAGGAGGACCATGTGCGTGTGCCGTATCCTCTCTTTACAGCGGCGAGTTGCTTTTGTCATAGCCTGTCACGTATTGTCCTCTTTCCCTCGTTCTCAATACGTGCTATCTACATAATATTCTACAGTAAGCCGCATCCCACGCCACACGTGCCTCTTGTCGCTTCTTGGCGGTCCCTAAAGCAGGAGTTCCAAGTGCGGCGCTCTTCTCGAAATCATAAATATCATACGGTGTAAAAAAAAAGTGTGTTAAGTGGCGTTGTGTGTATTTTCTCAACAACAGATCGGTCGTGGGCACGTCTATATTGAGTACCCAAAAAGTGCCTAAGAGTGCTGCTATTGAGTACACCCAAGAAGAAGTACTGCGGGTAAAAAGCGAATTAATTATTTTTCCCGGCTCTTGTTTTTTGTATGTACAATAAATAGTAAATGGTCATTGCATCCGGTAGTGACAATGATAATGTGTCCTTGCGCCACTCCCCTAGGCCCTTGCCGGAGGGGAACCTTGTATGTTATATATTTTCAACGACATAGCATCAGCTGTACTGGTAGACGTGAAACCAGAAACAAACTAAACGAGAAAGAACCAGCTCCCTGAATAAAATAGATGCCCAGGGAATGTATGATACTATGTGACCCAAGCGAAAAAAATCGCAGAAAAAAAAACAGCAAAACTTCAGGGTAATGTGCAGGACACGAAAGTGGTTCCGGTCAGTCATGCTGTTCCTGGTATACTGGTATACCATAAGATAAAAACATAAAAGCATGTTGTGGATTCGAGTGTGTGTTCTCCACATCAAACCGTTATTTCAGACCCATCGGTATCCAGCACATCAGGTGTTCATGCGGATTGTTCAATCTCAAGAGAGACATACAAGTTCCCACGGTAACAAATGTCGACACCGACGTAATACATCGTGAACACAGGAGGGAGGTTCGGCAATGCAACGCCAAACGTACTGGGTTCGAAAATCAAAACATACGAACACCACTTGATTTACCCTCTTGATTGTGTGCACGTACTGTTGTAGTACAAACCCAAAACACTAATACTGGTACCAGAAAATACCGTGCTTTTCATGGAATCTCTTCAGCGACGGCCCGCTAATACGTATGGTATGAGGCACAAATCAGCACTCCGCCTCCATCACCATAACCAGCGCCGCCGCCACCACCGTCACGGCTACCACCACCGCCATCACCACCACCACTGCCACAGGTCGCAAGAGCAACCGAAAAAAGACTCTTTATGTCGGAGACGATAAATAAAAAACAACACGGAACAGAACCGGAACCGGGGGAAAAAAAAATAAAGGAAAAAAAAGAAAGGTCACAATTGCAGTGTAGCTGTCGCTAGGAACTCGCGCAGGCTACGGTAGGGGTAAGAAATGTTATGACATACCCCCTTTTACACCACTGGGTTTTCACCACTCGCACGAGTGACCCAGAACTTCACCGGAAAAAATGCTTCAAGAGATTTGCTTGGCGCAGCGCAGCTAACCATTCCAGCACCGACCGATTCATATAGCAAAATAAAACAGCATGAAAGCGAAGAGACAGCAAAGGAACAAGGGGGTCACTCGCGCAAAGTGACCTCGAGCCATTGCAAAACGAGGTCCCAAAAGCGACCTCCTACCGTAGCGTTGGTCTTAATTGCTGTCAAATTGTGCGCGTTAGAGGTCGGCGTAAGCTTCAGGCAACTCAAAACGGGGTCCCTATCTTCGGCGACGTCGAAACTAGTGACTCGCATTCGCTTCGGCAAGAAAAAAAAAAAGGTCGCCCACCGCCCACGAAGGCAGCTATAAAGGAAACGAAGCTCTCACCTCGTGCCACCTCCCGCTCTTCGCCACAGCCCCAACAGCCGCGTTGTAGGCCTTCAAGTCTGGCGCCGGGACCAGCCCCCCCCTCGCCTTGGCCTGCGATGAGGACATCGGCATCGACGAGGACGCCAACGAAGAGAAGGACGAGTCCTCCTTAAGCTTGTCCAGCACTTTCAACGCCTCGCGCCACTTCCCCTCTTTTCCCAAAGCCTTCATCCTAGCAGCATCCTCAACGATTCGAGCCGGCAGCTCATCCTCCCCCCCCCCCTCTCCCGCTAACACCTTCCCTTGCTGCTGGTGCTGCTGATGCTTGAGGTGATAGTGGTGATGGTGGTGCTGCTCTTTGGCAGGCACATGTGCGCCACGGTGGCCGTTGAGAGTCGGTGGGGGAGGCGGCTGCAGGGGCAGCGGCGGTGAGACCCTGTTCAGTTCCACTGCCGCGCCTGTGCCGTACCATGAGTTGACGCCAGTGGCCAACCCGGGATGCAAACAATTACGGCGAAGACATAAGCGTTTACGAGCAAGCGCGGCGGGGTGGGTGGGAGGGGTAGGGAGTGGGGTAGGGCGGTGAGTGGGTGGATGGGTGGGTGGGTGTAGCGGTACGGGGGGGGGGGGGGGGGGGGAGTGAGATGATGGTGGGCGGTTGATGTCGATAACTCAATCACGAACTAATAGGATACAGAAGCTGATGCTGCTGGCACAGCTGCCCGTCTATATCTAGCTGACATGCACAATACACGTCTGCGGCAACCGGTGTAGTCAAAAGGGGGAAGGGGAGGGGGAGGGGGGGGGGTGTAAGAGCTGCGGCCGAAGCGCAACGAACAATCCCTACCTGGCAGATTTCAGTGCGGGCACTACTGTAACTGCTGTATGATAGTTTGTTAGTAACATAGCTGTGACCGTGTGTTCGCCGGTGTACATTTGGTTGCGCGCGCTGTATTTCTGCTTGATGCAAGCGCCACGTGCAACAATGCAATAACGGGAGGGGGGAAGTTGCCCAAAGCATGACTGGTCAAGGTTGCATCGGCATTGCACGGAGTCTTCGCCTGTTCCCTCCCGAATTAAAGCGGGTGTCTGATGATCTCACGAGCTACTGATGCTGAGGACTGACGATGTTACATCAAGTCACATAATATAATAATACGCGCGATCGGAGTATAACACACAGATTGCAAAGATGAGTTTCGACAAAATCTTCGATCTCACAGCTGGAGTGTGTTTTTATTTTTATAATATAATACGTGAAAACGGGAAAATGATGCACGCAGCCGGGGCGCTCTATTTTGTCACGTGGACGACGTCCAACAACCACGACAACGCACTCGTATGATTATGCTTAGCACACCAAAGCATGATAATCAGCGTTTTGTTCGTATCATGCTATGCATGTGTACATGCTGCACTTAAAAGTACTCTGTCCTCTGTACCCGAGTTCGCCTATCGATTGAAAATGCCGCCTACAATAGAGTATCAACCTGTTGTGTATCGTGTAATAGTGTATACATTGATGGCCATACTGCCGACCACCGACGAGTGTCATATCATGTTGCGTGATGTTTGCACACCCTTGGCGAGTCTACTCGGGTCCGTGCTCAGTTTGTGAGGCAACCATGCGTTCACGGAGAAATGCTTCATCAAACACATACCTGGTATGGGCAACTATTCGTCTGGACGAATAGCCTCCAAAAAAACATTGGGCGAGTTGGAATATTTGGAACGATTTTTGAACAATATAAGACGGGTGCACTTGTATCACAAAAAAAACATGTGTAGATTGTCACAACAAAACAACATAAAACAACGCATATGATGCTTCCGGGGTAGCGCATTTTTTTTCCGTTTCGTAATTTTACGCATTTTCTTCGCGAAGACCAAAAGTGCATGATAGTTGAAAGAGTTTACCAGTTGCTTCTTCTCGCACCCTAGACAGTATATATACATCGGCAACTGCAATAGCAACGGAATATGGTGCAATGGACGGATCTGTTGTCGTGGTGATGTCTATCGATGGATACTTTCCCGAATATTGTGGCCTGCATAGGCCATCGATGAACAGGTTGCCCAATCGCTTTTGGTGGACAGTGTCTGTCGATGGATACCTTGTACAATCTATTGTGGTGGGCCATGGGTATCGATGGTTCCAGGTCAATAGGCAATCGATAGGATCCTATTCCAATAGGAGGCCTATTGTTTCTTGTGATAGGTATTGATTGGCACTTTTTGAAGCGTGTCGTGGCCAGCAGTAGGTATCGATTGACACCTTCATTGATCCATTGTTCGACCAATATTGTATTGCTATGTAATATTTAAACTTAGATGTCGTTGGAACAGAGAGCTATCGATAGGAATTTCAGAGCATTCCTGTTCCGACGATATCTCACTGGGACTGCGAGACGAAACCTATTGTTTCTAACGATAAGTATCGATATACCTTTCATCAAACCTAATGTTTCGGAAAATAGGTATCGATAGACCTTTCACAATTCTATTGTGTCGGACGATAGGTATTGACAGACCTTTCACCATTCTGTTGTTTCGGATGATAGGTATCGGTACGTAGACCTTTCGCCAATTTATTGTTTCAGTATCGGAGAGCAAAGGCGCTCGAAGACAGCCCGTCTCGGTACAACCAACTCTAGTTCGCCATTCATCGTCCACGCCGCACGCCCCCCCGGCCCAGCCGAGAATCCCCGTATACTGCGCCGTCTATCCTCGCTATGCCGTAAGAAGCTTAAGGTGGACGGTCTAAACAACGTGGTGATTACTCTTCACGTGTGTTCGATGCGAAGCTCAAGCCTCAGCAGCGTTTTAGAGTGACCTATTTGTGTGCCGTTCAGTCCCATCATACACCCTGGATAATACCCTATCGAATGCCATTAGGCTATTGGGCCAACAATAGGTCGGCAACTATGAGGATCGATACCTATCGCGGGGTACAACAGCTCGGCTTCGGGGTCTATCGATAGGTATTGTAAGCAACAATAGGGTTAGTGCAGTGACCACAATAGCCTTTTGTGCGGCCGATATGCCACCAATCAATACCTATTGGTTAAAGCGATAGGTGTGCGATGATATCGATCGATAGCTATTGCTCAATGTAATAGGTTTGCAAGGGTATCGATCGATGCCTATCGCCCAATGTAATAGGTTTTAGAGGGTATCGATGGATACGTACTGACATTTCAATAGATTTACTTGCAAGGTTTTCGATCGATACCTACTGCTTGTCATTCATACCCTCGTATTGCTTAGAACATACCTATTCGCATCGTATACCCCAGGCTATTGTTTGAATAAATACCTTGAATGATAGCAATATGTACCTTGACCTTGCCTATTGTTTCAAAACAGCAGACTTACGATATTGCCTGGTATTAAAACAAGTTTTCATCGCAAGGTTTGTGAGGATTTCAATCGATAGCTGCTGCTGCTGTTTAACAACAGGAACGCCTCTCGCTACTTTTTTTTCGAGGTTATCAATCGTACCAATTCCTCTCGACCTATTGGGCAAATATATACGAAGTAGGTGTATTGACCTGACATTCGTCAAACTCACGGCTGACGTCCTTGAAAATTAGTTATAAAATAGGTACCCATAGACATTTTCACCTCCCTATTTCAAGTTACAATACGTGCCCAATTTCAATTAATCGGTATTCGATAACAGCTACGCCAACTTGTGGACAGACCAACAGGCGTACTCAATACATGGTAGACCATTGTAGAGGGCTTTATACCTACTGGTCATAGCAATAGATATCGACCGACAATTTCACATACCTATTGGTCAAACAATAGGCATCGATTGGAACTTCCACGTACCTATTGGTCACAGTAATAGGTATCGATCGACAGTATGGCATACCTATTGTAAGAACAATAGCCTATTGCGCCGATTTACCTGAACCTAGTACCGATAGACAGATTCATACACCTATCTTAAGAACAATACCAGGTAGCCTATTGTACCAATTTCTCTGAACCTATAGGCCCACGCAAATGGGTATCGATCGACAACTTTACATACCTATCGAAGGCTTCAATAGCTATCGATACGCAATATCCCAACCAATTGACATCCAATAGGCATATTCAATAGGCTATTGTCCACGGTGTGGTCCGACAATGGCTATCGATACACACCCCGCACAATCTATTGTGGCTGGCAATCGCCATCGATGGACACGCTTCACATTCTACTGTGGTGGACAATATGTACCGAACAGTCTATTGTCGCCGGCAATATCTATCGATAGACACCGTCCACAGCAGTCTATTGTCGCTGACAAAATGTATCGATAGACACCTTCCTCAGTATATTGTCGGCGATAATATCTTAGGCACCATCCACAATCTATTCTCCCGACAACGTATATAGAGATAGATTCCCTCCTCGTCAATGGTTGCTGGCAATGTTATCGATAGATTTCCCCTCTCGTCTATTGCCGAACCAACAAACCATTGTTGCGTCTATCGTCCAAGGTGTGGTCAAATTGTCATCAACAACCATGCCGCATTCCCGACGCAGATCGGTATGACACGCCAAGGCCTGCATTCCGTTGCCATGAATGGAAAAACTAAAAAGACGATAATTCGGCCGCAAGCAAGCGCAAGGTTGTTGTTCGCCATCCGAGCTGTGGACAGTATAAAATTTCGCACATGCGCACGCCCGGTCGTTGTGTTCGTAAGGTATCCCGCTGCTGCCGCCTCACGTCTGGCCTCGTATCCCAAGCTGAACGACGCATCGATGTTCATCGCACACTCAAAAGTAAGACATGTACGTACCGTACCAGGTGTCACACCAAACGTTTAATACATGCACATCAGCACGAGTACGTACTGCTGTACAAAGGGTACATTGGGTATCATGACGAGAGGAGCATATTTCGATGCATAAATTCGAGCATGATACAGCAGTAACAATCTAACCTGGATGATGGTGCAGCACAGGGCGTCGCACTTCAACCGCCTCCCCACTGCCACCACCGCCGCTGCCACCTCCACCGCTGCCCCCACCCACGCCAACGGCACCGCCACTACCATCACCACCAACACCACCACCATGCATCTCTTCCCCCCCTTCAACAATGGAACTGGCGGTAGGCGAGCCATCCCGCCTCTCTGCGTGAGGCTGAACCACCTGCGGACTAGTCTGGCTCATGTGCAACGTCGTCCCGTGAACGCCGCGCCTCGCGATTTCCCGGGACGCCGGCTGCAAGCCCAAGCCCTGAGCCATGAACGCAAGGCGCCGCTCTCGCCCAGGCAAGGAGAGCACGGCGTCCGCGCTCGCCACGTCGCTCATGCACTCGCCTCGAGTCGCGATGGCTTTGGTTGACGACGCGAGCCTCCCCGGCTCCGCGTTGCAATAATCAGAAGATGTCATCATAGCAAGGTGGGACCGCCGACTGCTGCGGCACGGCCTAGGTCGGCTGCCTCCTCTGTCGCCCCCACCACTCGGCCAGGACCGGTATGCCTCGGAGGAAAGGCTCGCCATCCGCGCGGGCGCTCCGAGGGCAGCTGCTGTGCACTCGATTGGGTCGCGCAGGATGCTCGTTGCGGCGACGATCATTGACGAGGCCCTCGCGGACAGCCGACGTTGTCGACCTGGCCGAGGCGCTTCATGTTCCGGGAGACTGCGAGCGCGCAGGCAATCGCGCCGCGCCCTCTGGCATGGGGGCATGTGCCTCCCGATCGTCGGCACCACGCAGCCCTTGGTTCGCTGCGAGACCGGTGCACGCTGTTCTCTATCAAACAGTACCACGGGCACCTTTCGCCAAGTCCGTCAAGGAAGGGAGTTCCGCGGAGTTCGGTGGCGTGATGGGCAAAGGGGGGGGCGAAATATTTTAAAAAGTGCACCACGTACCTTTGTTGACGTAGATCTGTATCATGCCTGTGGTAGATGTGGTACAGCAGTAGTAGATCGTATCCGTTCGTAGATTATTTGGCGAAACTGACAATTACGACGAAACACCCTCATACCAGGTATATTACTCGATATTCGTGTGTGCAAGTAGCGTTTCGGCTTGCTAGCAGAGCATGGGATGGCAGCCTCAATATCAGATCACCAGATCAGATCAAACCTACCTTGCTAGCAGTACGAATCGAGAGCGACAAGTAAGTGCCATCACCATCATCTTCAAATTTTATCCTGCTGGAACTTAAAGTTGGCGTCCAGGAAAGCGATGAAACATGGCCGAGTCGACGGCGGACAGCAGCAACAAGAAGACGGACCCTGAGGCGCAGCAGCAACCCCCACAGGGAAACAACATCACCAACAACACCAGCAACAGTGGTCTGGTTGAGGCCGTCGCCATCGACGTGACAAATGAGATTCAACCCCAACAAGCGCGGGTGATTATTTACGAGTATACTCCGTCGTCTACCAACCCTCCCGTCAGAAACAACAGCGCTGTGCAATGCTGCTACCCGGTGAGTGCTCGCCAGCAGTAATATTGGTTGTACATACAGCAGTAGGCGTTTATCGTTAGACTATAGCTAGCCCATGGCTATAGCTAGCCCACGGCCAGCCCGATGTACTCTGCATGCTCTTTCATGCGCCGTGCTCGTTCGTAAGCGGGCCAAGCTTCAATTTGAAGCCCTCTTCAACTTTCCCTCCGGGTACTCGTATGCTGCACTACGAGCGCTGGTGGGGGTATTAACTCTACTCTGTAGGCCAGATCACCCTGCGACGTAGTTCGCGGAGCGCTCCCCCACGCTATATGCACCACCAAAAGGGGCCCTAGTTAGGACATTCCACGCTCCTGTGGCTCCCTGGGCGTGTACGTATTGGCTGCATTTTTTTGTGACGAGCATTTCGAGCCACAGCAGGTTCACTTTTCCTACATGTTGACACTCGTATAATATCCGCATGTATTCGTATATAGCCAGTTCGTCGGTGGTACCTGGTACCAGGTCCCCTACGAACAAACTCCAGGTTCGGTCCCCTAATGCGCATTACACCAGGCCCTGGTACTCTACGTACCTGGTGTGTAATAAATTTTCGAACTCGTCGTACGAGTAGGAGCTTCTGTTTGCCCGCTTGCCATCGACCCGGCACCCATGCGATTATTCATAGTTGGGCTGGCAACACATTTTGGGGGGTGTATTTTCGGCCGGAGTAGGTTACGTTGGTTCAGGTTAAAAGGTAGAGTTGCGTCACGGACGGTCCATCGGGCACAACCATAAATTGCCACCCAACAGTTTTTTATTTTCAATACGTTAGCTATGAGTTCGACGAATTTAGGGTGCGAACTGCAGTTAGTTGTTCGTACATTACACCCTCGAAAATGGGTTCAAGATTAGTACGCAATCGATAGGATCCTATTCCACTAGGAGGCCAATCTTTGCTTGTAATAGGCCTCGATTGGCACTTTTAGCATCCTGTTATGACGGGCCATGGGCATCGATCGCCGCGTTCACCGATCTATGGCGCGGTCAATAGAGTATTGTCATCCAACAACGTCAAAAGTTATTGCTGAAACAAATACTCGTAGCTATCGATGGACATTTCTCAAACGGTACTGTTTGGGTGATAGGGTAGTATTTGGAACTGAGAAACAAAAGCTTTAGACTAGACTATTGCCTCCGACACTTTTAATAAGAATCGATCGACCTTTTTACCGTTCTATTGTTTCAGGCAGTAGGCATCGATAGGTATTTTCACCATTCTGTTGTTTGGGACAGTAGGTATCGATAGACCAGGCACAATACTATTGTTTCAGACGATAGGCGATAGACCTTTTCACCATTTTATTGATTCGGATGATCGGTATCGATATAACTTTTCATTATTATTTTGTTTCGGACGATAGCTATCGATAAGAACACATATCACTTACCAGGTGTCGGCTAACGATATCATTCGATGTACATGCCCACAAAACACCCGATAGGCGATAGACCTTTTCACCATTTTATTGATTGGGATGATCGGTATCGATATAACTTTTCAATGTTATTTTGTTTCGGACGATAGCTATTGACAAGAACACATATCACTTACCAGGTGTCAGCTAACGATATCATTCGATGTACATGCCCACAAAACACCCAAATTGTTCAAGAGAATCGAGAAGAAAGTATTTCGGGGGCAAACGATGGGCCACTACCGATCATCCGGAAGAGATAGATATACTCCCCGAACCGACGTTAAGAAGAAGCGCTTTTGTACTTCGATACTGTTGTTGCAGCAGAAGTCGGTGTTCCAGATGTTTCGATTTTGTATCTGCGATCGTTTGTGGGGGAAAACAGTTGTTAAGAGCGCTTTTTTTGTGTGCTGTTCAGTTCCTTCTTATGGCCTGGATAGTACCCTCTGCAATATAGGCTACCGGGCCAAGAATAGGCCAGAAAATATGAGTATCGATACCTTTCGCGGGCCACAATAGGTCGGGGTGCATCGATAGATATTGTTAGCAACGATAGGGTTAGGATGTTAAGAAATAGGTGACATCAGCCTACTGTCATTATCAATGCTCAGTAGCCAATGTACAGCTCCATGCTAAGACTTGATGCAGCGCCACAGCAGTAGCAGGTAGCCTGCAGAGTTGCTCGCCGGTATGGCAATGCCATCTAATACTCGTAGCGGATTAGGGACACTGCGCTATCTGCGCAGTTAATGAGTATCGGCAAAACCTACCAGACACCAGGTACAAAGTTATGCCGCACAACCGTGGCTAAAATAGCCTACCGTATGACCAACATGCTTGTGAAGGTGTCTATCGATAGGTATCTTCGACACCGATAGAGTATGAAAATGATCCCCAACACGATGTCGATGTCGTTCGAACAATACGTTTTTACCACCATCGACCGATACCTACTGTAGTACTAATAGTTAAAGCAATAGGTGTGCAATGATACCGATTGATGTCTATTGTGCAATATAATAGGTTTGCATGGGTTTGTGTCGATACCCGTTGCTCGATTGCACTGGTTTCTAAGGGTATGGATCGACACCCTATCGCCCAATTCAACAGATTTACACAGGCATCGTCCGATACCTATGGTTTAACGTAATATAGTTTTATGGCCATCGTTCTATCGATCTAATATTATTGCTTTAAACCATATGCTGCGAGGTGTACCCTATTGCTTAACTCTAGCGCTTAAAGCAGCAGCAGCAGATACCGCACACCTTCTCGGTTAAATGAACAGCTAAATTATACGTGTGTGGGTATATCAAGCGATATTATACGTGCTGTTGCACAACAGAGCACAACTGTGTTTTCAGGGTATCAATTGTACCTATACTTCGAATTTCACCAATGGATGGTGCACAGTGGTCTACTGAAAAATTCCATTAAACCTGTTATTATCATAAATAGGTATCTTTCGACAATTTCGCAAACTTATCCTGATAACAACAATAGCCTAGTGTACCCTTTTCTCGAGACCAACTGGTCAAATGAGTAGGTACCGATCGAAAGTTTCACACACCTATCCTAAAAACAGTAGCCTGTTGTACCTTTTTCGCTGAACCTGTTGTTGTCATCAACAGGTATGGATCGACAATTTAGCACACCTATCCCAAGAGCCATGGGCTATTATACAATTTTCG
Source organism: Undaria pinnatifida (assembly GCA_012845835.1). Taxonomy (NCBI): domain Eukaryota; class Phaeophyceae; order Laminariales; family Alariaceae; genus Undaria; species Undaria pinnatifida. Next base: position 11,937,792 of record JABAKD010000010.1, read on the forward strand.
CTGAACCTATTGGTTAAATAAATAGGTGCCGATGGACAATTCCACATATACATACCTGTCGTAAGAACAACGGGCTAATGTGCTATTTTATCTGAACCCATTGTTGTCATGAATGGGTTCCGATCGACAACTTCACCCTCTTATGGCAGGTAACAATAGGTATCGATAGGCACTACGCCAACCTATTGACACCCCAATAGGCATTTTCAATAGGCAATTGTCCAGGGTGTAAACGTGCATTAACACAGAAGACGCCATGCAGCCACTTCTGGATACGTATGATACCTGGTGGTATGATACTTTTCGTAGAATAGTTAGGTGTATATATATCGATGGCGTGCGTTGAGGCAGGTGGTACTGCACTGCTTGCGCCTTAGCGGAAAGTAGACGGTGAGCCCACACGGTCGCGAAAAACAAACCAAGAAGCAATCTTGATGCAGACAGCGTCCATCAATGCTATTGTTGTTTGTTGGGCTCGACCATAATATGGCTTACGCGAGAAAAGTTATCGCCGACGAGCAGTACACGGGGCTACGTTGACACTTAGGCCCTCTTGGGATATTCGTTTTTGCAACTGTACCTGGTATTTACATCGGGGAGGGGGGAGGGGTTCTTTTTGGTTCTCCTTGGAAGACTCCTGCACCTTTTCGTAGCCCAATCAGCAGTGCCGGCCCGGGGAGGAGGGGTCATTAGGCTGTAATACCATGCGTAATTTTCTACAACGGAAACATTACACTCAGCTGTCGACGTATAGTCATCCAACTGATAATTTTTTTCCGCCGATTGTCCTCAATCAACAACAGAGCTTCCCCCGAAACGAGCACCGCTGCCGGGTATATGATGCTCTTGAGTGGCATGCTGAATGTTGCTCGGCATAACTCAGGCATGCTAAGTATATAATGATGAGTGAGCGATTAACCTTACATGTGCACCGCAACCTCTCCCGCCAATCCGCCTTGCGAAAAAACAAAAAACTTTTCTCTCGCTCTTATGTACAGATTACAGTAGACGATCCAGTGGAGGTGGTGCAAGCCAGGAACGTCGCCATCACGCAACTATGCGTCGAAATCTTAGCGATTTTTTTTTGCTCCACGGAATTCTGCGGTGCTACTCTCTTCTTGGCGGTGGTATCTTCCAGCGGCGTGGCGTGCTGCTGCAAGCACCGCTCCGCCTTCGTATCGTGGGCATTTGTCAGCGCCGTGGTGGGCTGGTTACATGCGATCGCCGCGGCCGAAGCTTTTCAGGCCGATTATTACTACCATTCCTACCCCCCCATGATTATATTCTTGCTGCAGGTGTTCCTGTGTGGCGTTAGCATGCTCGCCGTGTACCGCGGCTGCAAAACTACGTCAGCGTTGAGAGAACCCATCCATCCCGTAGAGAGGCAGTTAGGGGGATCGGTTCAAGTGTCGTTGCACCCGCCGGCTCGGATACAACCCGCTCAAGCTAGTTTGATTCCTTAGTTCTAGGGGCGGGCAAGGATTAAATTAAAAACGACCAGCCTATAGTGGTTCGTGTAAAAAAAGCGCGGTGGCGCTGAGGTACTTTTTTGCCGTCGGGTGTGTTGTTGTTGTTGTTGTTGTTGTTGTTGTTGTTGTTGTTGTTGTTGTTGTTGTTGGTTGTTGTTGTTGATGTTGATGTTGCCCTTCTTGACTTATTTCTACCCAACGACGTTCAGCACGTCTATCATCTGTTCTGACTGTTAACCCCAGATATATTACGGTATTAATGGCGTGATTTAAGCTACGGCAGCAACAATACGTAACGTATGCGCAGAAGCACACTGTTGCAGAAAGGGCTTACACCATCTGTGAAGCGCAGCTTGGGCTGCCTGATCCCAAGCTTCAGATCACTCACGGTAACGTTCGCAATGGACTAGGTATTTGATATTTGTTTTTCGGCCAACATACGCGGTGTTGGCGCCGGCGTTTTGTCAAAGTGTGTTGCACCGTTCCCTCTGGACAGTCGTTCCCTCTGGACGGTACCGGAAGGAGCTTTTAGGGGCCAGGTTTGGCGTAGTCTCAGGGCTCTGCCCGAACCCGTCTTACGGAGGCTTTGGTTTTCCGTGTGCTAGTGGTGCAGACGGCAATATTATGATGGGAATGCTGACGGGTTCATCCCGACAGTATCTGTACTTTAATTACCGTTTCACGGAGGACATGGTCTGCCCCATGCTTCGAGACTCTACAGCGGTCGTCGCTGTCTGCTACACGTACTTGGGCAACCGTCCGAATATATTACTATCTAGCACGTAGGCGGGTTACGGGTCGAGAGCACGCGCCGCGTCTTGATGGGGGCTGCGAGTCGCCACCTCGACATCCCACCCACGAGAAGAGCCGAATGGGGCGCGTGATCCGTAGAAGTCGGGGGTGAATATATGTGTGCATGTGGTCGTAGATGTCTTTTGGAATACAAACCGTTCAACCTGCTAACAATGTTTACGTACCCTTGCAGCTGTTGGAAATAAGGCGCTGCACCAGTTCCGAAGGACTCATTCCTCGGTTACCCCTTTCGCCCATTCGGGAATATGTGTTTTGAGGCTTCGCATATATTTTGTTAAAGGACCTTTTCGTGAGCAAAATCCGAAAACTTTAGAAGTACCCTTAAGGCGATCGTTTTCCGCGGCCAACCCATGGCTTTTTCCCTCCGTTCTCCCACCGGCACGTATACACCTCATATACCATACCTCATATGATAGCATCGCATCGGCCCTACTCTCAGATCCTGGCATTCGTTACGGACTTCAAACGTAATACCATCTTCATGTGTGTGCCTGTTGTCGGGGGTACTATCAACGCCCCATCGATTCGCCGTTTCAATAGACGCGTGTACACGTCCCACTGTCAAAAGTCGCCCTACCGCATGGCTGAGACAGGTGCCTATATATTTATTTCGCTCGAACGCGCTCTTCATTTTGAGCGCGTAACACTTTACCCCCCCCCCCCCCCCCCTTGATGTTCGCGGATGATTTCGTGGGGATGTCAGAAACACCCGGAGGAATGCAGGAACAGACAGAGAAAGCACTAAAGTAAGTGCGCAGAAGTTGTATGTAACGAAGATAAGGTGAATCTGGTAATTTTCAAACGGAAATGGGGAGCAGATGACCTACCAATCGTAGACCGGTATACATACCTTGCCGTAGAGACCTCAGAGGACTGTTCTTGAGATACACACATATCGAACATAATAGGAAGGATTAAAGCACAGGTAGGTAAGATGGATTCGACCCTAACAGACTCGCACCGTGACACTAGGATTAAAATATTTATGCTGATTAATGTGATTGCACCAAAGCTAGAGTATGCGGGAGGAGTATGGGAAGGGAACGCTAAACTCGTGAAACAACTCGAAACAGTGCAGATGACAGCAGCTAAAATATACTGGGATGCTCAAGTACGATGAGTAGTACAGTATTAAGAGCAGAACTAGGAATGTATCCACTTAAAACAAATAGAGACGTGAGGAAGTTGAATTGGCAATATGAAGTGAATGATATGCCAGAAAAGAGGTTGCCAGCCATAGTTGATAGGGCTGTATGGGAGAAAATAACAAAAGGGCGAGCTGGAATAAGATGAGATAACGTTGTAAAGACAACACGGAGCTTCAGGAGACCAAGAAGAGATACTGCACATAGAGAAGTTTGGCAGGTACAAGACAGAAGTAAAATAAAGGATAAAAGAAAGGAAAAGCCTAGGGCTAAGAACTAAGGTGAAATGGGATAAACAATTAGAGATATACGGGGGCTTGAGGGAAGATCTTGGAATGAAACCGTATGTGCACCGCCCATGGACTACGCGAAAAAGCTGGAGCTGCCATTTTTATGTAGGGGACCTGGACCTACCAGAAAGAAGAAATATATATATATATTATATATACCAGTTGTCGGGAGGAGGACGTGGATGCACATGTGTGCCCTTGTGGCACAACAATAGAGAGTAGGACTCACATAGTAGGCGAACGTGAACTAAACAAGGAGGAACGGGATGTGTTAGAGGAGGAGATGAGGAAATTAGACGAACGTGACATGGTAGAGTTTGGTAGACCAGAGAGAAGCGAGAAAACGATCGCTAGCCTAGGAGAGAGATGGTGGCCACAGACGGCGAAACAGGAAGACGGGATAGGAAAACCAAACATTTTTTTTGTAATATATGGAAAAAGCGGCCAAATGTTGGAGGTAAGTAGGAACGGTGTTCCGTCTCGAAATGGATGCGTGGTCAAGCAACAAAGAGTACCACCCCCTCCCCCTTCCCTCCCCCTCCCTCGCCCCCCCCCCCCCCCCCCCCCCCCCCCCCCCCCCCCCCCCCCCCCAATCTTGCGAAGAAACAGCGTAGCTATCACGCTGGTGTAATAGCCTTGACTGCCTGAAAAACGAGGTCCTAAACGTGACCCCCCTGCCGCACCGTATAGCCCTCTAGGTCCGGGGCTGCAGTACGGTGCAACACTCGTACACCAAGTTCTAGGTACGATATCCGAAGGAACCCTTTGATTCGGACTCGTACCCGAAACTCGTACCCCGTAATTCGTACCCATAACTCGGACGAAATCTACCCGGCCGACCCTCCCCCCACCGAAAACATTATTTTTTATGAAATATCGTATAAGCATCAGCCGTCGACGCAAAGTCAAATAAAACTGAGGGTTCGTTTTTTGAATTTTATTTCTTGAAAACGGCGAAAGGAACGTTTCAACTTTCATAAAATGCTGCATGTTTTTAGACTTGAGAAAAAAACTGGAAATATGCTCCTGTTTCCGAAGATCCTGCCTCCCCTCCCTGTCCCAATCCTCATTTTTTTGTATGACCAAACCGACGCAACATGGCCGACTCACCGATAGCGGGTAGGGAGGAGAAGGGAGCTTGGGGCGCGGCACCCTACACAAGGAAACAGCAGCAAGAGCAGCAGCAGAGCGGGTCTGATCGAGGCCGTGGCTGTTGAAGCCACAGAAGACCACCATCGCCCTCAACGAGCGCAAGTTGTCTAGGATTTAGCTACTGCTACTGATACTGCATATGCAGCTGCTGCACGGCGGGCGCCCACCGATCCTCGCGTTAGAAACAGCAGCTGCTCTGTGCAATGCTGCTGCCCGGTCGGTGATGTGCGCGTTCACTCACCAGCAATACGAAGACTATACCCCTCGTAGAGCACAGCATAATCTACGCCGACAATAGATAGCATGTGATACTCTGCTACCTACGTAAGCGGACACACGGGCGCAGCGCTTCGATTAGCAGCCGTCCTACTCCTACGAGGTTTGTATACCCTCTCGTGAAGGATATACAGGTCGGTGACTCCTGTTATAAGGCTTAGTTTGGGTAAGCTGTTATTGGTTAACCTTTCGCAAGTGGTCAAACGGACGAATACCCCACTAATACCTTAACAAATGGCGTCGTCAACAGACCATATATATGGGTTGTTCGGGTCGTGGGTTCAAATCCCACCATCCACAACAATAAAGTTTTTCAGAGTTTCCCCATGTCGAACTTGAAAAATACTCTCCCCGGTATCCCCAGGAAATGAAACCGCTTGGATATTGACAAGTCCGCCCGTATATCCGGCCGACCTGCTATCCCGCCGTTTCAGGGGAGGAAAGTGTTATAATGCTTAGTTTGGGTAAGCTATTATTATATTAGTTAAACTTTTGTAAGTGGTCAGACGGACTAATACCCCAATGATACCTTAATTAACACTCCCCTGCTAATGCCAGGGTAAAGAGGACTAAGACGTTCAACCTTGTTCTGCGCACGGAAACTGTATATCCCGCATTGAGATTTAGGGGGACAGAACCAGACATATATCGTCAGCCGTCGGCCGTCGACGGTCGACACAAAGTCACTTTTTATAAAAAGTCAACGATTTGATTTCGTGAAATGGAAATGCGGCAACCAAACCGTTTCAATTTCCATATAATAACGCCGCATATGTTTTCGGTTTTCGTACTTTTTGAAAATTTGAAAAATATTCCGATTTCCGAAAGTCCTGCCTCGCCCCTCTACTCGCCCCCCACATACACACAACCCGTCCTCATTCCTTGTCAAGTAAGCAAGCTATGAAACATGGCCGACTCACCGATAGATGATAGGGAGAATGAGCTTGGGGCACAACACCCTCCACAAGAAACAGCAGCAGCATCAGTGCTGGTCTGATCAACGCCGTGGCTATTGAAGTGACAGACGATCACCATCGCCCTCTACGAGCGCAAGTTGTTTATGAGTTTGCTACTACTGCAGCTGCCGCACGGCGGGCGCCCACCAACTCTCGCATAAGAAACAACAGCTCTGTGCAATGCTGCTACCCGGTGGGTGTTCGCTCGCCAGCTATGCGTAGGCTGCACTCGCAGTGCACAGCATAGTCTAGGCGTTGGTCGGCATAGAAGTAGCGGTAGACAGCATGCGATATACTGTTCGTTAGGGCAGCAGGCCTGCTTTGGCCGCGCGGATCGTGGAGGGTAGTTTGTACGTGCTCTCATTGGCCGGGGGTTATGTTTGGGTGCGGTACTCGTTATAAGCGGAAAGACAGCGCTTCTTTACACACCTCCTATACATATATATATATCAATGTGACCATTCTTTTTTTCGGGGAGTCGGTCAGGAGTTTTTTTTCGTCTTGGCCTCAGTATGCGATTCGCGGGATTGGAATTTTCGGTCAAAATAGCTTCGTTCGAGCGCCGTCTTCAGGGGGGCGGCTCAAACGCCCCTCGCCCTGCCGTACCCGTTCCGCACCTCGACGTGAACGCAGACGGATGCCGAGCGATACAAGCGAGAAGTTGCAAAAAAATTGCATGTCTAGGAAGAATTCCTGAGATTCTGGTTGTATCTTCACGTCTGCAGCGCCTGGATGATTTACGAAATTGGCATCATTCCCAAACGGTAGTTGCTAATGTTTTGAACTTTGCGGTGGCATACTCTCGAGCGTTTGTTTTGCTTGACGTATGCAGGTTTTGAACGAATGACACACTTAAAAGTCTTAGGGGGGCGGCTCCAACGCCCCTCGCCCTTCCTTATCCGTTGGGGACCTCGATGTGAACGCGGATGGATGCTGAGCGAGACAAGGGAGAAGTTGCAAAAAATATTATATTTTGAGAAGGTAATCTTGCGACTTCGGTTGTACCTTAACGTCTGCAGCGTCTGGACAATTTCCAAAATGGCATCATGGTCAAATATCTTTGTTCGAGCGCCGTCTTCGGGGGGCGGCTCGAACGCCCCTCGCCCTGCCGTATCCGTTCCGCACCTGGCCGGGATCGGGTACGTGGGCCGAGCGAGACAAGCGAGATTTTTTTTGTATTTTGGGCGGTATACGCCCGAGCTATTCTTGGATCTTGGCATATGCAGAGCTTTCAATTGGACGAAAAAAACATATGGGAAACATTTATTCCAAGTTGGCATCGTTTCCAAATCGGCTTCTGATTTTGTCCCCACCACACGTTTTTCATGGTCACACCTCGAAGCGTTTGGTCTATTACTGTCGTACGACTGCTGTGTCGTTGCTTTTCGACATCGAATTTCACGGTTAAACACCTTTGTTCGAGCGTTCGTTGTCTTCGAGGGGGGCCGTTCCTTACCCAACGACATCATTACACCTAGTGTCCGTGCTGATTCTTCATCCTAGAGCGATACAACTTATCATTATGTGGTCACAGACTGTAAGGCAGAGTAAACCAAATAATCGCAATTAATCAAGGTATGAAGCAAGTGAAATGCTAGCGTACCGGGTACAAGAACACAACAAAGCAGGCCAGACCATAAAAAAAAACAGATAATACACACAACGAACGGAGTGGTCGCTTTCTATATCAACTTGAAAAACGTCAGCTGTGAATACGACCTAAAATCGCAGTACGAGAAACAATGTTTTTCAGTCTTTTTTGTCGCCCCTCCAAAGAGTCGTTCCGTATATATTGGTCCACGATCAACGATTCATCTTTCAGGACCGCACAATAAATATCCCACACGTTTCAATGTATATTTATCCCCACAAACGAAACGTGGATGCACTTCTAAAGGTAGGTGTGGTTATCAAGGTAGTAGTGTTTCGAACGCTTTGTTGTGTGGTTGCAAGAATTGCGCTGGCTACTGACTGTTGTTGTTGCTGGTCAATCCGTTCAGCACCTCGACGTGAACGAGGATGAATCCTTAGCGAGACGAGCGAGAAGCGCGCAAAATTTTGTATTTTGAACGGTACTATCTAGATATTCTTCGGATCTTCATGTATGGAGAGGTTGATAAAATAGAACTTGGCAAGACATTATTTCCAAATTGGCGTCATATTTTGTCCCAAAACAAATACCAGTAATATTTACTGTAAAAAAAAAAAACATGGTACTGCGGTAGGTATCATAATAGCGCATTTATGTATTGAATTTCGGTAGGTACACGTATATACATGGATATAGAAGTGGCAAGTGGACGCATGACTAAAACAAGGAGGAGGTAGTAATGATTACGATTACTGCCCCAGAAAAAGCCACACAGCAGCATTGCGAGGGGCTGCGTCCCCGGGGCCTCGAGGGTGGTATTATACAAGTTCGGGCAAATCGACATGGTTTGTACTCTCGTGCAATATAGTACGGACGAGTAAGACCACACACAGCGATGCTCTATTACACACAATATGCTTTTTGTCTGTAACATATTTTATGGCAGGGGGGAAGGTGTACCAAAGTACAGGGAATACATCTTCGAAACAAAAAACAAGGGGAAAAATAATCGTTCCTCCCGTTGTTAAGCTGCGCCACGCGAAGGTCGTAGTAGTAGACAGTATCCACGGAAGAAACCAGTAAGTGGCATGCATTCGTCCCGGCATCGCATCGTTTGGTGTTTTTTTTTCCCCCCGAGAAGACTCTTTGGCGAAATATAGGCGGTGTGCTTTGTTGTTGCTGCGGTCCCTGTCTCTGTTGCTGTACTCGTTTGCCGGTCAAGTGCAAGCGGTCGTGTTGGTACGTAACTGACGAATAAGTTTGTGTTGCTTCGTACTTGACGTGCTGCTTGTTGCTGATTGCTGATTGATCATCTCTTCTAGTGAGTTTTATTTTTTGCACACTTCTTACTTTTCAGCTTCTGGACATACAAGCCGTGATCACAGGTGTTGTCCTTCCCCCCCCCCCGGCTATTGCCTCTATTTGTTCTTGCGCATAGGGTTCAGCACCCACCGATCGTCGATTTTTCATCGAGTGTTGCTAACTCACGATCTCGTGCTTTCCGCAAGTCAATTAGTGCACAAGAAAAAGACCCACGAACATTTATCCGAATACGAACTAGGGGGATTCGAACTCACGAAATTAACCTATACCAGACTCGATGATAACCTGATACGCCACCGGCGGTGTGAGTGATATAGAGCCGGTCGCCCCGGTGGTCTTGTGGGGTTACACTATCGATACTATTGATAGCGTTGTTCCTTGAGTTAAATAACCACCGCGTCGTGAGCTTTGTTGGCTTTATTCATTTGCAGAAAAAAACGAAAAAAAGGATCAACCAACCGCTGAGATCGCCTAGCAGCGTGGGCAGGTACAATTCGACGCGAATCGTCGAGGAAAGAAAATGCTGAATTCTTCTCGCGATAAAAATTAAGGCATGTACCGTAGTGGGGAGGGGGGAGGAAAGTCCGCTAAATGACCCCAGATCTGAGTTATACTACTGGGAGGGCGAGAGTAGTGCGAGCATCACAATAAATGGGATGGGAAAAAGAAAAGAAGGGAAGTGTAAGCTGCTGTAATCATACGATACCCAAGCAAGTTGCACCGATCGACTCGATCTGGACCGACTGCTGTATATTATGCAATTGGTCCATGTACACCTTCTCTAATCACAGGCCAGTATGAGATGATGACCCAGGCTACGGTAAGGGGGTCCCTTTTTGGGCCTTTTATTTCAGTGGCAGGGGTCACTCGCGCGAGTAACCCCTTTGTTCCTATGCGGTCTTACGTATTCTTCAAGTTTTACATCCACGAAATCAATCCGCAATGCAAAAGTGATCCAAGCTGCGCCAAAATAACTGCCTAAACCATTTTCATCCGTGAGGTACAGAGTCACTCGTGCGACTGGCTCAAACACACCCCTGAAAATGGGGGTACCCCCCCTACCGTAGCCTTGGTCTGATAGTCATTAAACTTGCTAAACTTCTTACTGAGTGGTGGTTTCCGTTATCCACGAACCCCGGCCGAGCCGATCAATCGCAGGTTGGGTTACACTGGGCGGGGTGGTATCGAGGCAGGGGGTCAAATGAAATGTCCGCGTTACCGCGGGGTTGGGGTATACGAATACAACTTCAGCAGTAGCGCGAGTTGCCACATTTTTTTCTAGTTGAAAATACCTTGAAGGATTTATGAACCGGGGTTGGACCCCGTTCTGTGGCGCTGGCGTTGTATACCAACCTCAGCTAGCTACGGCTTCCACACCGTGGGGTGTGGTGTCGACCCGGAAGAAGTAGGTTTTCGTCCCCGGTTTGTTTGAGTTGATGGGATATGGGAGGGTTTCTGGAACGGCGATGGGGCCCTATCCTCATCGGGTGCGTCGAAACGCCCCCCGCCCGTTTGCTGGTCTATCTCCTCCCCGGGTGTCCCTAGCTCTACGAGCTGCACAGCCACTCAACGATAAGCCAATGTGAATAATAGAATATTGTCGCACCATCGTGCGGGGTTGTGTCAATCCACGGGAGAAATCGGTTATCGTCCCCGGTTTGTCAGGATTTCTGAAACGGACACAGGACTCTATATCCTCCCAAGGTGGGGTTGGGATTTCCACACCGTGCGGGGAGGTATCATGTGTGGACGGATTCCGATCCCGGCATGTGACCCTATCGTGCCCGGGTCACGCCTACTTTGTGCATGAATCCTGTGCAATGAGCAACTAGACAAAACTGACATGTTTTATTGTCGTCTAAAAAAACTCGAGTCTAAAATACTTAGCTTTCAAAATCGTTAGTGCTGTAGTCGCGTACTGCATCTTCAAAAAGTGAGCGATCTACACAGCTAGCAACAAGCAGCAGAATTGCAATAGCATTCTAGGAGTTGAATGACAAAGGCAGTCATATCACCGTGTTTCGCGCCTTGAACAACGTCAGCACAATTCTCCACGATCAGACAACACACAGACAGTCGACCTGGGAGGCTCGGATCAAGATGATACTATTATATCATGCATTGTACATTTCAGAAGCTGGCTCAGTGCGTGCCTCTCAGTGGCTACGAAGAGAACACGAAGCGGACATGGTCAGTCACCTTACTGGCCCCGGATGCTTGATTGAGTTAAAATATAATAAGAAACGCACTCGACACGTTTCGTCGACAGACTAAAGGGTCAGTCGGCGTGTGCTCGGATTTATCGGATCGAAATCTGATGAATGAAGCTCGGAATCGGATTCACTCAAAAAACGGTAGCTATTAATAATAGTACATTGTTATGATGGTCAGTCTCTATCGAACTCTTGGCGTTACCTTGCATACTGTACGTGCAGTCTATGATTGTGTGTGGTGACTTTTTTTACTCTACCAAGTGCTGAATCGAACAATTCGAAGTGCTGCCCTGCCCTACCCGAAGCATGGGTGCCGGCGAATGCCGGCATCTATGCGGAGCCCTTGTACATATATATGATGATTCTTCTTTCAGGGATTTGGTCAGGATATGTTTTCGTCGTGGCCTCAGTATGGGATTCTCGGAACTGGAATTTCTCGGTCAAATCGCTTTGTTCGAGCGCCGTGTTTGGGGGGCGGCTCCAACGCCCCTCGCTCTGCCGTATCCGTTCCGCACTTCGACGTGAACGCGGATGGATGCTGAGCGAGACAAGCGAGAAGCGCGCAAAAATTGTATTTTGAACGGTACTTTCCAGGTGTTCTTCGGGTCTTGATGTACATGTGTATGGAGAGGTTGATAAACGAAACCTTGGGCAAGACATTATTTCCAAATTGGCGTCATATTTTGTCCCAAAACAAAAAATATTTTCTGTCAAAAGTCCCCATGGTACCGCGGTAGGTATGATATCATAGTAGTAGTGCATTTCATTATTGAATTTCGGTAGGTACGCACGTACATGGATAGACATGGCAGGCGCACGCATGACTAAAACGAGGAGGTAGTGATTACGATTACTGCGCCAGAAAACGCCACAGCAGCATTACGAGTGACACATCGACATAGTTTGTATTCGTGCAAGTCATATAGGTACGAGTAAGAGCACACCAACTGATGCGCTCTATTACACACGCGCTTTTTGTTTGACTTATAGCAAGGGGGAGGGTGTACCAAAAAAGATGGAACTTTTCGATATAAAAAACAAGGGGAAAAATCGTTTCTGTTGTTAAGCTGCGCCACGCGAAAGTCGTATAGTAAGTAGTATAGACGGTATCCACGGAAGAAACCAGTGGCTTGCATTCGTCCCGGTAGCGCATGATTAGGTGGTTATTTTCCCCGAGAATACTCTATGGAGAAGCATAGACGATGTGGGAGGCGTGCCTTGTTGTTGCTGTGGTTCCTCTGCCTCCGTTGCTGTTTTGGTCGTTTGCCGCGGTCAACTAGACAAAGAGCGGTCGTGTTGGTACGTATCTGACAAATAGTTTTGTGTTGCTTCCTACTTGACGTGCTCCTTGCTGCTGATTGCTGATTGATCATCTCTAGTGAGTTATATAGAGCCGGTCACCCCGGTGGTCTATCTCGTGGTGACCTGCGAATATTACTAGCGCTGGTCCTTGAGTTTGATTCCCACCGTGGTAAAATATGATCTTATTTGCAGAAATGCAAAAAAAAAGGGATTAACTAACTGCTGGGAACGCCTAGCAGCGTGGTTAGGTACAGTTCGACGCGAATCGACGAGGGATAAAACTTCAGGCATGTACCGTGGTGGGGAGTGGGCACGAGGGCCCGCTATGTGACCCCTGATCTGAGTTATACTACTACTGGGAGAGAGGCCGAGAGTAGTGCAAAAGGATAATACTTGGGATATGGAAGAAAAAAAAGTGCGACAACACGAAAACAGCTTTTCAGACAAGCTACACAAACAAGTAATTACAGCAGTATTACACAGTGGGGGTATTCCGATTCAATGTCCCCCTGTGACAAAAGCCGAAGCTCATTACTCTTATCTGTTGTGGGCAATATATGGCTGTTAGTTTGCCGGGACACATGGCGATTTGACCGCTCTTATGTCCCGAATGGCGTTATCTTTGACGCTCTGGGTACCAACTGTATTGATTAATCCTGAGCTCGAGCGGTTTGTAAGAATTACGGTGTCGCATAGCAATTTTTTGCCATACCCGAGTCGTATGCAAGAAAATTCGTAAAAATATATTAGCGAGCTTAGGTTTTTAGGATAAGCGAATGAAGTCGGGATTTTCAACATTTTCTTTCGGTGTCGCATAAGCGACCAAGAGGTGATTATAGTATTCCATGACTATTCAAACATTAATTATCACGCTGGTCAAATACGCACTGTTTTGGCCTCATTTCAGGCTTTTTTCCACGGTTATTATGCTCGTGTTGTGCCAATGTTAGTTCTATTTGTTATATCGTTTTGCTTTGAACACTCCATTTTTTGGTGTTTGGAACTATCTTTATTACCGGGGGGCCCTGAATCCTGGATACAAATCGCTCCAATTCGTTCATTCATATATTATTATTGCGTTTGGTGCTGTTGTTGCTGTTGAAGTGTTTCTCACCCTCATTTTGAGCGTGCTTGTTCGGCGCGCCAACCTGATATGGGCTTACAATCGCTTTTTTGCTCGACCTATCATGCAAATGTTGCCGTATACGGAAGTATGCGAGAAAGCTCATGTCGGTCGAAATAATTGTGAGCGTATTGGGTCAAAGCTAACCAGCCGATCACGAATAAGCCCGTGGGGTCGGGGTTGACACGCCGTGCGGAGAGGTATCGACCCGGGAGATCATGGTTATAGTTCCCGCGTTGCTGGAGCTGTAGAGATTCGGAGGATTTCTGAACCGAGGATCGGTCCCTATCTCCCCCGTGTGCAACGGAACTGCCCCCCATTGGTAGGTGGGCCTCTATCATCCTCCTAGAGTGAGGCGGCGCTGTGGAGCTCGAACCAATCAGCGATTTTAGCCAACGGAGTTGGGGCTTCCACACCGTTAGGGGCGGTGACGACCGGAGAGAAATCGGTTTTATTCCCCGGTTTGTCTGACTTTTAGATATATATAAAATGAACTCTGAACCGGAGATGGGAACCTATCGTCCCCGGGTGGAGCTGGCTTTATAATATACGACCCCCAGCCAACCAGAGATCGGCCGGTCGGTGGGGTTGGGGATTTCCACACTGTGCGGAGAGATATCAATCCTGGTGATATCCATCCGTGTTTGTTCCCGGGTTGTCGGAGGTGTATAATTTATTTGTGGATTGATTATGATCGTGGGAATGGACCCTATCGTCCCCAGGTGACGGTTACTTTGCGTACAATCCCCGGCCAATGAACGGCCAGCGATCAGACAAAAGGCCATACCAGGTAGTATATATATTTTTTATTTTCGTCTAAAACTCAAGCCTGAATTCTTGAGTGCCAAATTCTTAGTTCAGTGCTATCGCGTACTACTAATACTCTATCTACCAGATAACAACAAATAGCAGCATTGTTGTAAAAAATAGCATTCGAGGACTTGAATGACGAAGGCAGCGACACCGTGTTTCACGCCTAGAATACCGTCAGCAAGTCTCTCCACGATCAGACTATACTCACGGACAGTCGGTCTGCGAGCCTTGGATCTAGATACTATCATGCATGGTGTAGCAGAAGCTGGCTCAGTGCGCGCTTCTCAGTGGTTACGTAGAGAACATGCAGCATACATGGCCACCCCCTTGCTGGCCCTGGATGCTTGGTTGAGTCAAAACATAAAGAAACGCACTCGAAACGTCTCTTCGTGGCCAGACTGGAGGGTCAGTCTACGTGGGCTCGGATTTATCCGATCGAAATATTACGATGAAGTTCGGAATCGGATTCGCGCAAGAAACGGCAGTAGTCCACTGCTAGTCTATATCGATCTCTTGGATGTACGTTACCTTCTATACGCGTACACTATGTGTTGCGAAGTAAAGGTTTTTACTCTCTATCGGATATTGAATCGAACAAGCCGAAGTGTTGCCCTGCCCTACCCGGAGCATGGGTGCCGGCGAATGCTGGCACCCATGCGAAGCCCTTGTAAATACCTGCATAAATATGTCGATTTTAATAAAATACAAGGGCTCCGCATGGGCGCCGGCATTCGCCGGCGCCCATGCTTCGGGTAGGGCAGGGCAGCACTTCGACCACTTAAGGTGTAGCTGTCCGATTTGGCATGCATTGAACTTTAAAGTAATGCCAAGAGTTTCATACGAACATGGGATCCTGAAAGTCATGCTTCGACAAAAGAAAAAACGTAATATTATACAATAAAGAAGGCAAGGATAGGCGAAACACACTATGTTAAATGCGCCGTCAAGTAAAAGTTGGCGTCTATCAAACAAAAATACCGAAAAGAGTATTATTGAGAACCTGCGTCGCCTCTAGGCGAAACAAAAGAGGCCTTGGCATTAATGAAGAGACTGCACTGCTGTCCCCGTGGCAATGGAGGTTCGAAGTCGACAGGATGCAAAGTCGGTTTGCATCAAACGTCGACATGAGGACATGTCAGCCGGCGAGGTTTTGGAAGAAGATTGCTTTGTTTGTTACGTGAAGGCTGTCGCATTGATTGGTCTGCGTGGTCGCGGGCGAGGAGGAAAACGTAGAAGAGGAGGGCGATCTCTCGTTGAGGCGGCGTTGTCCAAGATTGGTGCGGGGGTGGCTTTGCTCGTACGGGAGGTTGGCGTAGCGCTTCTTCTCTGTTTTTCTCGGGAAGGCGGGATATGTGTGTCTGCTGTCTTTTCTTCGTGGGGGCTTTCACGTTGTCGAAATTGGACGCGTCCCCTCAATGCATAATATCCGGAGTGTCTCTACCATGACGACTGCTGATAGTGCCGTGCGTATTTCCTAGAGACTGATATATTATTTACTGGTAGTAATAATAATATACCTTTGCAACATTTTTTTTCTTCATCCCATTTATTATCCCCGCACCACTCTCGCGCTCCCTCCCAGTAGTAACTCAGATCCGGGGTCAGTAGCGGGCCCTCCTCCTCCCTCCCCACTTCGGCACGTGCTTTCATTTTTACCGCCAGGAGAATCCAGCATTTTCTTCCCTCGTCGACTCGCGTCGAACCAACCCACGCTGCTAGGCGCTCTCAGCAGTTAGTTGATTGATGCCTGTTTTTTTTTGCATTTTTGCAAATAAAGTCAAATCTCATCGTGGTGGGTGTCGAACTCAAGGACAACCAAACGTTAGTAATATTCGAGGGTAAAACCACTATTATTAATAGACCACCGGGGCGGCCGGCTGACAAATGATTAAAACAAAACAGGATCTTTGCATAGAGATTACATTCCCTCCCCCATATTGTATGATATTACGATGGTTGACGCGATATGTATAGAATAAAGCGCCAAATACCTAAATATCAGCGTACGCGGAGTTTTAGATATCATGAATAACGAACGACCGCGATGGCAGAGCACGGCAAAGCATATCGCGTCGCTCTACTGAGCTAGCGGTGCGCTGCTGAGCTGAGCCGCAGGGCATCGCAGGGCACTGCGCGGCGCTTCGTTGCTGTAAGCTATAGCGCTGCGATGGGGTGCTGGGCGGTGTCGAGCTGATGAGCCAAGCCCAGATCTCAGCCGCTGAAGCTTCGTCAAGTACAAAACAAATGGTGCGAATCAAAGAAAAGCTAAAGCTGGACCGTTCCGCAACTAATGCACAGCTGTCAGGCGGCAATTAGCGGCAGTAGGAAGTTCAACTTACTAGACAAAAATAAAGAAAAAATCGCAAAAAAGTTCAAAATCGTGTTGGCAGAAAAACCAAGTTTGCAGGAAGCAGCTGAAAGGTCAAGAAACAGGCAATATTTCAGTTGTTGTTGTTGTTGTCGTTCTCACATTAACTCGCATAATCAAGTCCGTGGTCACAGGACAGGCTCCAGTCACTCTGGAGCTGAGGAATACCCTATGGGAAAAACACAAACCAAAGGTGGTACACGCATAAATCACAGCTGACGCAATTCATGCCTCCACCAGAAACATATAAAAGTGAAATCGGGAGTCAGTCTACGATGTGCCAGGTCCATACCGGTGCATACGTCTCATTACTCGCGCCTGGGAAAACCGACTATACCGCTTGCCAACCAAGAAAGACTACCACGTATATATTACACGTGGTATCTATCACTACGCATGCGCACAACAGACGCAAGTCAATTGGAAAAAAGAAACAAACAAAGAAGAGAAAGGAAAGGAAATAAATGGGTGCATGGGGCCAAGAAAAAGAAAAGGTAAATAAATTTTGGGGGGTCTACTGGCGAGTCTTGCCACCAGCACGATGCCACGTGGTTTTTCGACGATCTACAGCAGTACTACGAACGACTTCCGATACACCCACCGAAGCACGGACTACCGGCGAATTACGCGACCGACAGCTGGCCGTGGTTGTCACGTGTCTCTGTGTTGGGGGCCCCTGTGCGCTGCCTCTTGTTGGCTCTTGTTTGGGTAAAACATGCGGTGTGCTCGATGGTCTCACGGCACCAGAATCAGAACGTCCGCTCGTACGACGTATCATTCTTACAGGAAATAAATGTAATACGACGACCTGGTATTTTTTTCTCCATCCATCAATATGAACATAAAAACGGTTGTTATATATTGGACAGAGTGATGCGTGTACGACTAAACTTACCAACGGCACTCGTACTGCACTTTGAGCTATCTGCTGTGGTTCTGGTTGCTACTAGTTGCTGCTGTATGTGCTAGAAGTTTCGCCCTTCGGCTACTGCTGCTGCACCTGATGTTGTGTGTTTACCAATGTTGTCAGTTGGCGTTCATGCTCGTCGTACATACTGCTGTTCTCACCCAGTACGCACGGGTTTCCTCGTACCTCGACGCCACGACGACGAGCTCAAAACAGAAGGGAGGTGACATGAAATGGCATGGACAATGGCCACATAGAGGCGAGCACAGCGGGATAGTTCGCTGCGAATCAACCGCACTCGTTCATGCCTACAGCAGAGGCTGGCTGGAGTGTCAGCGGCCGTGCTAAAGCCAGGGCCAAAGGCCGAAGAGACCGCTCTTCTACCTGCTTGAGATGCTGTTATAAATAGACTATTGGACAGAGTGATGCGTGTACGACTAAACTTGCCAACTGCACTCGTACTGCGCTTTGAGCTATCTGCTGTGGTTCTGGTTGCTACTAGTTGCTGCAGTATGTGCTAGAAGTTTCGCCCTTCGGCTACTGCTGCTGCGTGCACCTGATGTTGTGATTGGTGCAATGCCGTCAGTTGGCGTTCATGCTCGTCGTACATACTGCTGTTCTCAGATTCCGCCTATGTCTGCGAGATTATCACTCCCCGCTGTTCTCACCCGGTACGCAAAATTCCAAACATTATCACGTACCGTTTGGAAATGATGCCAATTTTGTAAATCATTCAGGCGTTGCAGCCATTAAGATTCAATAATTTTTACAAAATTCCTCCTCGACACTCGCTCGTCACGCTCGTCGCCCGTCCGCGTTCACGTCGATGTGCGGAACGGACACGGCAGGTTGGAGCCGCCCCCCGAAGGCGGCGCTCGAACCAAGCCATATTCGACCGAGAATTCCAGTTCCGCGAATCGCATACTTAGGCCGAGACAAAAAAACTCCGGACCAAAGTCCATGACACCAACGAATGATTTTATATATGTTTAGGTTGGTGCTTGCACGAGAGCAGCCGAAGGTGCAGAATTAGACCAGGGTTTGAGCCGTCTTCGAAATATCTCGAGTTGAGGTCCCCTTCTCGGCGCGCTGTTTCCTGGCTGCGCTTCACCTCGCTCGACTTTCTCGACCCTGCCGGGGTCGGCGTCGGTCGTGGTCGCGTCGTCTCTCTGTGGGGGGTGCTCTTTTTGCTTTTTGCCTAAAAATATCAAATCCTTTTTTTTTTATGTATAGATACAAATAATTCTGCTGTCCAATTATGCAAAACAACGCATGGTAACATAGTAGTTTTCGTCCCTTTCATTACTCGGTCGGGGGTTCAAATACCGCAGAAGAAGAATTTTTTATTTTTGTGATAATGTAAAACAACGTACAGAGTATGCGTCCCTTGTGAGTACGAGTATGCGGTCTGGGGTTCAAATCCACCGGAGCGCTTCGTGTTTTTGTGAGGGGGCTTATTTGTTGCTCGCCTTAGTCATTTGACCATTGACCACGCATCCCTTTGGAGACGGAGCACCGTTCCTAATCCAAATAGAGACACCTCCAACATTTGGGCGCTCATTAAGCTTCTTCCATATTTTACATAGAAACTGTTTGCTTATCCTATCCCCGTTCTGTTTCGCCGTCTGCGGCCACCATCTATCTCCTAGGATAGCGATCGTTTTCTCGCTACTCTTTAGTCAACGAAACTCTTTCATGTCCCCCACGTTTAATTTCCTCATCTCCTATAATGGGGTGGGGGATATGACAAACGACGTGTGGTTAGAAATAACGCGCGTCCCTTTTGAGTATGCGGTCGTAGGTTTAATTCCGGCCGGGGCGCTTCCGCTCTTTTTCTTTGTGTATCGTTTTTTCCGCCTCTTTTTGTTACGTAGGCACCATGTGTGATTCACAACAAGGTACCTGGACCTGATATGTTAATATCGTGCTGATGTACGCTGCTGTACGACGTACGAGTATATATTTATCTGCCCGTCATGTGTTTCTGCTGGTACTGCTTCTCAGTGTTGTCATCCTGCTGTTGCGGCAGCTGCAGTGCTGCCGCTGTTTGTCATCGTGTGCCGGATGGCGCAATTTGTTGCTGTGGTTTATTGCACCTGATGAAAAAGTTGTATGTACTGTACCCCTTGGCAGTACCGTCGAATGTACGCCTCGATTTACCTATAATAATCCTATAGTCTACTCATAACAATACATACCATGAATCCTCGACAACTACGGGCATGCGCGGAGCCAAGGCCGGTGGCAGTCCGCCGGGGCGAAGCCCCCCTGGTACGAGTTATATATCATATCGCTCCAAGCCGAGGCGCAATGTGGAGTGCGCTCGTCAGGAAGAACGGCGGCCAATTGCCCAGAATATTTTTCACCTTCCCGATATCCCGCTGCCGTGTAGCCAAACCTATCACTGGAAACTGCTATGACTACACTCAACCGTCGTCATATCCGTATCACATCCAAGCACACAATCAACAGGTTCCCTGCCTCGTAAAGTATACGGTATGACACCATGCTATTATCATATCCTCAGGGCAAAACAATTCATTGAGAAATGCGGTCAAACAATATCCTCCCAGTACTACTGTGACAAGAAAGATTGCAATAGTACCATAATCCTTGAAAGTCCCTTAATATCAGGGTCAGCATCCAGTGTCAATCTTCGAGAACCTAAGATGCAAGTTGTAAAATCCTGAGTTCGAAAACTAAAAACCCCAAATCCGAAGTCCGAAAGCTCAATTCTGAATTCCAAAAGCCGAAAGCTCAAACATCAACCCGTTAATCCGCACTCAGCCTTACCGATAAAACGGTCATCAGCTCCATGGATAGGACTGAAAACAAGCGTGCTAGGACAGTAGTCCCAGAACGCACTATAGAATTAGAAAACTGCCTCCCGGCTGCGTACATGCCCAAAACCCATTCAGATTCCAAATGCTCAAATCCAGAACAAACTAACGTCATACTAGGCTGTAATGGAGGAAAATCATTATTTCAAAACAAAACAAAACAACACTTGCCTCCCAAAATACCTTGCACTCCTAAAAGTACCAAAATCCAGCTAATATATGCAAAATCATCATCCAACATAATGTTAGGTCTTAACCACTCAGTTCTGGTTTTGTCCATACCAAGCTCTCAAGACGCGTTGGGTTTACAAGACTCTTTGATTCGGGCGAATTGCGCTACCAATAACATCGATCCCCAGCGAACATGCGCCCAATCCGCATCAAACGTTATTTCAAGTCCCTGCTATGGTGTGCTACCCTGTATGTGCCATTTGTATAAATGAGCAATAGATCAACCATCCATCCTTGTTGATTAATTAAGGTCGGATTTCCGTTATTTCAACCGTCGTGTAATTTGGAATAAGAGTCGTGAGATTTGGAGTAAGTAGCGTGTTTAGGAAGACTGTCGTGCAATACAGGAATCGGCACGTACATGTATATCGCACAATAGTATAATGAACCACGGGACCTGAGGAGCATGTAGGAAACATAACAATGGTAGCATCCTGCCTTAGGCTACGCGCCCTGCGCTGATTGGCTTAGAATAGGTGGCTGCACGTTCGCACAAAGAGCATAATGGTTCTTAGGAGAACACTAGGACTCGATGTGATTGGCTGTGTTGTGAGTTGGTCCTTACTCCCACTTCAAATATGCAATGAGTCACACACGTGGCCTTGTAGAAGTGGCCGACGTAGGCAGTTTGCAGCTTGCATTCAGGAGTGACGTTTGGCATGACGCTTTGGATTCCTTGCCAGTACGAGAGCCGGTATTTGGAGCTTGGCCAGAGCCAAGTTTCCACCCCCCCCTCCTCTCCCCCCCCTCTCGATCACTCTTGTATCCTGACCTAAATCAACAAGCCTTTACTCGATAACAAGAAGATAATCTACTACCTAACTGGGTTTTATACTGCTGTCAGCTGTGGTCTCGCAATAGACACACCTGTCCCTTCTCAGGATCATACTGTCAGTTCTGGTATTGTCCATACTAAGCTGTCAAGAGGGGTTAGATTTACAAGATTTATTTGATTAGAGCGATATGCACAACAAAACAAACACCAATCCCTAGCTAACATGCGCCAAATCCCCATCAAACATGGTTTTAGGCCCCAATCAGTCAGTTTTAGCATCTTCCATACCAAGCTCTCAAAAAAGTGTTGGACTTACAAGACTCTTTAATTAGGGCGATACGCTCTCGGTCAACTACGGAGGCTAGGATTTAAAGTACAGAAGCCGAAAACTCCAACATCAAACGTGATTCGATCCCAACCACTCTGATCTGGTATTGTCCATACCAAGCTCTAAAAATAGCGTTGGATTTACAAGACTCCTTGATTTTGGAGGTCACTGTGATGGAGTGCTCTCCGTAGAAGGATAGTTTATAGATTCAACGTGAAACCATGTCGTGGTTGAGGTGAAACCACGTGATATTAGATGTCACATTCACATCAAGGCCATCATAGATGGGCGATAATGTAGGTGACGTTGATGTGATAAGCAGGACGCCCCTCATATCACTACCCTGCCCTGCTCTGCCTTGCCCTGCTTTGCCTGCCATTTAGCGTTCTATTTAGAGCAATAATAATGTATAAGCCTTGAGTCCAGCCAGCGAGCCATGGAAGAGATGATAAAGACACCGGAACCCATGAGGGGCACGCTTTCCAACACCGGCCAACCACGCATCCCCACTCGGAGTACCGTGACATTTGGCGTCGTCGGCAGGACCATGGGTTTTTGGGTCATGGATTCGAATCCCACCATCCACAATAATAAACGTTTACGACTTTCCCCACGTGGTACTTGAAAAAGACTCTCCTCGGTATACTCAGGAAATGAAACCGCATGGATATTTTCGTCAGCCCGTAAATCCGACCATTAAATTTTGGGAATTATTTCACCGATTTCTGCAGCCACCGCGCCGATGGGCCTGCCGCTTCAAACCGCTACCAGCGGCAAGGCGCCCATCTTCCTGGCCACTACTACCAACTCCGACGTCATCGAACCGTCAGCGCCGACCAGCTGGGACATACTTCGCCGACTCCTGCAGCCACCGCGCCGGTAGACCTGATCCTTCAGTCTGCTACCAACCGCCCCCGGCGTCACCGTCATATAAGCTCCATCGTAGGGTTGTATATCTTGCAATGAAGCATTTTAGCCTCATTATTACGAGGTGTGGGGGAATCTATAACCTCACTGTCGTTTGTTTCGAATAGCCGCATCTTCGATCCCCTTTCCAATGCTGGATGTTTTGTTGACATCTTTTGATTGCCAGGTGATCGGAATCTACGACTACTATTCAGGGTGGCCTAATGCAATTGAGTGCTCTCCGTAGGAGGATAGTTTATAGATTCAAAGTGAAACCATGTCATGGTTGAGGTGAAACCACGTTATATTCGATGTCACAATCACGTCAAGGCCATCATAGATGGACGATAATGTAGGTGACGATGACGGGACAAGCAGGACGCCCCTCATCTCACTACCCTGCCCTGCTCTGCCTTGCCCTGTTTTGCCTGTCCCTTAGCGTTCTATTTAGAGCATTAATAATGTATTAGGCAGAGAGCCATTGGAGATATGATAAAAGACACCGGAACCCATGAAGGGCACGCTTCCCAACATCGGCCAACCACGCATCCCCCAGTCGGAGTACCGTGACATTACGCGCTCCATCAATTACGGGGGCTAGCCTACAGAATCAAACCAGGAAACAATACTCTAAAACCAAGTGTTCATGATAAATCCTGGTGAGAGCGAAAAACTGGACCTTTGAGTGCCTTTGCAGGAAGTCTGCGTGTTGCTGCTCAGAATCTACGGCGACAATGTCAAACTCTCCCCTGCAGACAAGCTCCCGCAGAAATGGTGCCTAATGTCGATGTGATTATGTACCGGGTTATGAGAGTTCCCGCAGAAATGGTGCCTAATGTCGATGTGATTATGTACCGGGTTATGAGCAAGGTGCATTGCCCCCTTGTTATCCTCAAAAACTGTTATGCATGTCATACCATGTTATGTCCTTGATGGGGTCTGCCAGTGCTGCGTACTCGGCTTCTGTGGTCGAAAGCGTCACGTACTTTTGAGTCCTCGAAAACCAGCACACGCATGCCCCCGCGCGCAGCACAGCCCCACCTCCTATCAGTGGCCGTGCTGGCGTAGTCAGCATCCGCATACGCAATCAGCTCTAGCTCACTTCCTATCTGAAAAGTAATGCCAAAATCACTCGTGGAAAAAACATACTCTAAAATACCAACCGCAGTCTTCCCGTGTACCTCACTGGGTAAGTTCGTGTACCTAGCCACCGCTCTCACTGCGTTCGCAATATCCGAACGTGTCTGATTAGCTGGCCACATCAAGCACCCTACCATCTCACGAAAAGATCAGTCGCCTTCGGGAACTCTTCGAGTTTGAGGCCCTTTGCAATCGGATTTCTTTAAACGCCGAACTTCAAGGCTGTGTTTTCAGCGAAAGTTTGCCGCGAGGTCGTTAGAGTACCAGCATCCCAATCTCTAGAATACCGGCAGCCAGCATTCCACCTAAGCTGGCCTAGGTTGTTGATCGGCACACGGCTGTTCAAATCCTCACATATTTGATCGCACCAAGCCTTCCGCCCTACTGCAAAGATATCGTCCACATGAACTACTGCTACCATGGAGACAGTTCCAGACTCGACCAAGCGCATGACACACGCGTCCGCTATACCCTGCTCAAAACCAATACTCTTCATGTGCGACAGTAGGTGGTCGTGCCATGATCTCGACGCTTGCTTCAAGGTATAGAGACTCCGGTTCAAGCGTCCTACCTTACCAGACATCTCTCCACACTTCCGGGGTAAACGCACGGAAATATGTTGGTCTAGGTTCACCTGAACAAAAGCCTGAATGAAAGCCTGCTTTGAATCGAAATGACAAATATCCAAATCCAACTCGCAAGCAATGGCACCCAACAACCGAGCCATGGATGTTACACGACACCCTTGCTTCGAAAAATAATTCACCGCGTTAATTATCGTGTTCGTTGATCCCTACGAAGCGTAGAGGGTTTACGCGTTGATTGAACAGTAGTGAGGTAGTGAAGTCACCGGTACAAAGACGAGTACAAGGTATGATATTGCTCCAAGCCGAGGCGCAACGTGGAGTGCGCTTGTCAGGAGGAACGGCGGCCAATTACCCAGAATATTTTCCACCGTTCCGATGTCCCGCTACCATGTAACCAACCTATAACTGGAAACCCCGCCTGCACTCAGCCATCATCATTTCTGTATCACATTCAAGCTCACAATGAACAGAAACACACACAAAAGCAGAAATATGACACCAGTCGTCGACGTGCATGCTAGCTTCCCAGCCAATCGTCCTCAACCGGGAACCTGGTATAAATGCGCGGAGGATTATGCGGAGGTTGCACGAGAGCAGCCGAAGGGTCCGTTTGAGAGCAGGTTTTGACCCGTCTTCGAAATAATTCAAGCTGAGGTCCACCTCTCGGCGTGCTGTTTCCTGGACGTGCCTTACCTTGCTCGCCCCTCTCGACTCTGCCGGGGCGGCCTCGGCCGTTCTCGCGTGTCTTGACGACCCCTGCTAAATCACGTTTTCGGCCAAAAATTATGTTCCGAAATGTCAAGTGACGTATGTATAAAAACACGAAAGTATGTTCCGCACATAAGCCAATGTTGTGCAATAACTCGACGGGAAGCCCCGATTGTTTTTACCACGAGCCGCGTTTCGAATCTCGCGGTGAACCCCCTTTTTTCAGCATTTTATTTTGTTTTTGTTTTAGGTTTACCTCCCTTCGGGTTCGAGCCTCGGTGTGTATCCGATATTCTTTTACTTTTTTTTCTTTTTTGTTTCCTTTTTTTTTCATTATATTTGCCATTTCAAAGAAAAAAAAATGTTATTTATACATGTTATACTAGATACTGCTTGTTTTTTGTCGAACTGCTGGTGGTGCTGCCGCTGCTGCTGTTGTCGTTGAAATTACACGTACATAACACATAGTTGTGCGGCGGCTGCTGCTGTTATTACGAAGGAGTATTACTATTAGGTAACGGCACCTTCATCAAGTAGATTCAAAAGTCCCGACACGCCCTTCGTTTCCCATTTTCTTTTGCCAGTACGTACACGTTCCCCCCATTTTATTTTGATACGAACCTGACTGCCGGAGTATGAGCCCTCCGTGCGTTTGACCTCGCCTTATTTTTTATCCTTTTTGCTTCTGTTTTTTGTAATGTCAGCACAACTGAAGTAGCTTTTCGGATGTATGTCTACCTACTGTAAATGGCGCTCGGACTAGATTGTTTGTTTCCTGAACGTGCTTGCTGCTGCACAAAACGTAGTGCCATCATATATATGTCTGTGCTGTACTTATGCGTCTTGCCGCTTATCGTTGTACTGCCGATGCTGCTGATTGCTGTTGATGTACTCATACGTACAAGCAGTGCGGGTGCTGTTGTATGTACGTATGTTGCTGTTGTTGCTGCTGATTCTACTGCTGCTGTCGCCGCCACACAACGAGTAGTGTGTAGTGCTGCTGCTGTACAAACAGGTACGAACAAGGGGAGTGTGTGTTTCTTGATGTTCGGCGTTCTTTCGCTGCACTTTGTAAACATAATTTGTTTGCACCTCTTGGCAGTACGTAATGTCGTATTTACGGACTCTGTTCGCCTATGACATCCTCGACCATTGCGGGCATGGGCGGAGCCGCAGGCGGGCGTCAGCGGGCCTCGGCGAAGCCCCCCTTGTATGATATACATTTTCTTGACTGGGATGGTGGGCGTTGCTCAGCATTTCTACAGCGCACCAACGAGTACGACATTGAGCTCACACGTATACCTTCTCCCGTCGTTCCACCCCAAAACGCAAAGAAATAATGATTGCCCCCTGCAGATAACAATGGAAGATCCAGCGGAGATTGTACAAGCCCGGAACGTCGCCATTACGCATGTGTGCTTCGAACTGCTGGCAGCGCTCTTCTGCCCTACACGGACACTCTGCGTCTTTACGACCTTCTTTGCGGTGCTGTTATCGACCGTCGTGGCGTACTGCTCCAAACAAAGCATGACCTACATACTCTGGAGTTGGCTCGGTGTTTTGTTGCTTGCATCTCATGCGATCTCAGCGGCCAAAGCCTTTGAAGTGGAAGACTGCTTCTTCCTTGTTGTGTCGGATTTCCCTGTTTTTGTCTTCTTGCTGCAGATGTTCCTGTGCGGTGTAAACGCGCAAATTATATTCCTCGGTTGCGCAATCTCCACGGTATCAAGACAAAGAGGGCTGAACGATCCCGTAGATATGCCGTTGGAGATTCCAACGCTGGCGTCGATGCACCCGGCGGCTGAGGTACAAGACCTGAAGCTTCGTCACGTGTAGCCGTAGATCTATAGATTAGAAATCTAAGGGCAGACGTGAACTACACCACACTGAATTGCTATCATAGAAGCGAAGCGGTGCCGCGCCCGTGGTGCGTTTTAGAGATTGGGTGTTGTTGCGCGTGGTGTAATACTGTACGCTACGAGCAGCCGCAGCAGGTAGGTTACGCAAAAGCGCAGTGTTTTGCACGAGCTGAAGTTATGTGGAGGCGCGGTGTACGCTTCTTCCTTCCTTTCAGCATCTGCGACGGTAATACCGTAAAGGGCAAGTTCGTTGCGAACCGTTTTGAATGACTATAATAGTAGCGTAGCAAGGGTCAACGTACGGTAGTAGCACTAGCGTAGTAAGGGTTTTGACAGGTTCAGTTGTACCCTTCTCTCCGGGCGGTACCGGAAGAGGCCAGGTTGGGCGTATCACACCGCCGGATACCCAAGTTCGTGTTCGCGATGCTTAGGTAAAGCGCTGGGGGTTTCCGAACTCGTCTTCGCAGAGCTTCGGTTTCCGAAATCCCCATATTCATCTTTGCGAGGGCTCGGTTTCCCGTAGGTGGCAGACTACCTTATTTTCCGCTCTCTGTTATGCGACTTCGGTTCCAAGACAAAGGGTTTAGCTTTTCTCTACACAAAAATATTTGCGTCGTATATCCCGCCAAAACCCACCGCTATATTGCCGCTTTCGGACATGTGCATAGAGGCGATTCACGGGCCGTGGGCTCAATCCCTGCTTTGTGGGGAAGGTTGCACGTCGCCATCGCGTCGTTCCTCGCCGTAGTAGCAAAATTGGAGCAGTACCCGTTTGAAGCGTTGTTGTGCACGGATACCGTTAGGGTAGAGACCGTGCAGCCTTTCCTTTAATCATATCGTTGTGTATTTCCCACCTGCTGGAAATATGGTAATATTGTACGGTTTGAAACTACCAGGTGCCAGGATTGGGTTTCAGAACATACGTACGATAAGCTCTACACTGGCATCTGCTTTCAGTTACGAGATGCGGTCCTCTATTAAACCGGTCCCCTAGCCCAAGTTCCGACAATCAGTCCTCTAATGCAATGGTCCCCCACTGCGTTACATGCAGCGCGTGTTACGGCAGCGGGGCGAGCCGACCCGGTTATAGCTCACCTTTTGTCGTGGAGTTCGATTGGTGGTCCTGTTGGCCCGGTAGCCTCTCCAAACCTTCATCTCAAGTGAAAGGGGAGCAATTGAATTCCATACTCTTACGGAATTTCGTCTTAAACGCGTTGTAAGTCTCGCAAGCACTGGGGTCCATCCGTTTATGCGAGCTGACAGCATGTTATTCTTTCAGTTAATAGTCCTTGATCATCACTTTAGCACTTTATAACTTGCTTTAGTTTCCTTTTCAATATATTTTTCTTCATTTCATGGGGATGTTAAGAACTGAAACACCAGGTTATGCGGGGGCATGATACTAAGCCGAGTACCCTGTGCCCTAAGAGAGGCGTTCCTCTCATGCAAAATAAACCGTCTGCGTGATGAAACGTCCCTCCCGAACCCACAGAGGGACCCTCCTCTTCTTGGCGCCCAATGCGCTGCGGTTGAGGCCACGACCCATCGTACTTTTCCGTTACTACGCTTGGCCGCCGCAACACCCCCCCAAGTCTGGCAAAGTTAGCCAAAGCATAAAATAATGCGTCCCCCGTCAGCGGAACTCCAATACCCTTAGCCAGATCCACCGCCTGAGCACGCTGTTTAGGCCGAGGTCGCCAGCTCCTTCCTATCCGATTTCGCTCTTGACAGGTACAACTTCTTCCAGTCCATCCGGATACCCTACTCTCCAATCTGGGTCGCTGAAGTCGTACAACTCATTCTTCCTCCGTTAAGGCCCTTGACGAGTACAATATATTTCAGTTACCATACGAATATACGACTCGTTAGTCTTGATCGTTGAAGTCATACACCTCTACAGGCCCCAGCTTCCGTCTTTGTTCCGATCGGGTGCGGCCTAAGCGCCTTTTTTCCCCGGCGGCGGCGCCGCCGCAACACGGGATATGTATATGAACACCATTTCTGGCGATTCACCTTTCGCCCTTACCAGTGATTGGCCCCGCAGGAATAGACTCTACGCACTAACTCCTTTAGAGGGCTGAGACCAATTATAGTGGGAAATCATTTTTGGATTCTATGAATTGATTTTTTTGGCCGACAATGCGCGATTTGCGGCAGGACGGCCAAAAATACCAATAGACTCGTCTGGATGCTCCCAGTAGTTTTCCTAGAGTTTTCTGACATGCTTTTCCGTTTATCCGGAATCGTTGTTTGACTGTTCGTCCAACTTGTCAGTTCTGGGGACAAGGTGCTTTTAGCCCCAAACCCTCAACGATCCATTATTTTGGGCCTCAGTGCTGACCAACAATAATACTATTTCTTATTTTTGAAAACTGATTGGTTGTGCCTCAAATCAAAATAATACCCAAGAGAACGAACGGAGAACTGCTCCAAAACTCCCTCGGGAAACTACGGGGTGGATCTTGAAGAGTGTATCTCGGTGTTTTTGACAGTCCAGCCGTCTAAAACAGGAAGGTGTATGTGGCCTATAATTCAGTTCTGAGAGCCAAATATGTATCGTAATAGTTGGTCTTAGCCCCAAAAAAGGCTCTGCAGACCAATACTCGAAAAGCAAAAGTGTGGTCGTTCGTTCGTTCGGGTCCTCTTTAGTTTATAACTACTAATAAGGGATCCTCTTCGAATTTTCGAGTGTAGGGTATCTCGGTGGAGGCCACTCTGCGAAGTTCCCCAGTGGTCATAATTCATCACGTTGTTACAGATCTTCACGAAGTTTTGGCTTTTTTTGGCGTTTGGGCATTTGCGCCGCCGGTGTCTAGTTGTGTTGGTTTCGGCAGCGCGTGTTGCCCTTCTCGTGTTGGGAGATTTAATGTTTCTAGACACGTTTAGTTTCTATAATGTACAAGGTTCCCCTGCGGGATGGGGTTGACTTGATATCCCAGGGGCGTCGCAAGAAAAGGGGGAACATAGGCATTCCAATGACAAGTGATATATGAGCTGCTGCGTTTTTTGCTGCCACTGTATTCTTCGTATGCGTTGTATGAGGTCTGACGATGTGTTTTTGGGCCTTGCATTTCACGTGAAAATGTTGTTGTGGTTCGATCTCCTGCTGTGCACCAACCACACACATATACACCGTGAGTACTGGTACAAAGGCGCGAGCTTGAAACACGGCTGACATTGTACTGCTGCTGCGGTGCTGCTGTATACTGATTTTGTGATAGCGCGCACTGCACGCTGCCTGGTACATGCAGAAACGCACATCCATATACATACACACATAATCACCATCTGTGGCGATCAAAAATGCAAGACATCACAGCACGGTTGCTGTTGTACCGTGACTGCTACAAGTAGCACTGAGCCTGGATGGCCATGTGCAATGCGGTAAAACAGTAGCAATAATAGAGCGACAAGATTTTTCCGCGGAATGCCGCGGACGTGTCTGTGGTAAGCCGCGGCGCTCCCCGGGCACCACCGTGGCATGCCGCGGCCTGCCACAGCAATCCGCGGATAGCCACGGACTGGACATATCCACGGCCACGTCCACGGCAATGTCCGCGGCAGTATCCGCGGCACTATCCGCGGCAACATCCCCGACCGTGTCAATGTCCGCGGCAATGTCCACGGCAATGCCCGCGGCCATGCCCACGGCAAGTTCCGTTGCCATATCGGCGGCAATGT
Source organism: Undaria pinnatifida (assembly GCA_012845835.1). Classification (NCBI taxonomy): domain Eukaryota; class Phaeophyceae; order Laminariales; family Alariaceae; genus Undaria; species Undaria pinnatifida. The sequence goes on from JABAKD010000010.1 coordinate 11,968,588, forward strand.
CCGCGGCGATGCCCGCGGCAATGTCCACGGCATTCGTGGCAATATCCGCGGCAATGCCCGCGGTGTGCCGCGGGCGTCGCCGCGGGTTGCCGCGGCTCGACCGTGGACAGCCGCGGCTCACCACGAACATAGTCTGCAGAAAGGTAAAATAATGTAAACCCCTCGAATGTGGTGAAGTTTCCACTTTCATAACAATAAACGTATGGGTTTCTATGGGCCCTGCGCTGCTCGGCGAACTGAGGCGGGCGGCAGTATGGGTCTTGCTCTGTGGATCTTTTCCGGAGCTTCGACCTTCCAGATGCTGCGCGGGGAGCACAACCACACGCGATAAATAGTAGCTAGTTGCCAATCTCCTAGGTCCACGGGCGGAGGGAGGCATTTTTTCAGGTGAAGTGTGTTACATGTTCAGTGCGAGGTGTACAGCATAAATCACAGGGATAGGTGCACATAGATACGTATGATGTTCAAGAGTTGTGCTGCTGCTGTTTTTGCTGCTGTTGTTCTGCTGTTGGCTGTACGTATCGCTGCGTCGTAGCAGACAGCAGAGGGGGTGAAATATATTGAACTGATAACTTCGGACAGCGAGCGGGCGCAGCGAATAATAAAACGTGAGAGCGGAACGCGCTATTTTTTTAAAGGACAAAACGAGAGTGGAGTTTTGCATGCATCTGACTGGCTCAGCGAGGCGGGACACAACTCCTTGGCGAAGATAACCATATCAGAACGCCGCCACAGAGCTCGACCGGGACTCAGACATGTATTGTAAGATACCCACCGCCCCCTTACTTGCCCCACAGCGGAAAGTGCGAGAAAAAAACCTCGGCCGCCGGAAAACATCAGGCCAAAAAAAAGTGCATATTTCACATAGGCATATGTTCCGTCTTCTGTTCGTCGCTCTCTGCTCACACGCCACCAGTATAACAACAACGGCACTGCAGCAGCACCAGCATGAGCATAACCATATAGTCTATATGTGTGTACAATGTGCTCTTTATTTTGCCATGTTGTTCTCCTGCAGCCGAGGTTTTTCTCGCAAGGACTCCGTCGGTACATTATGAAGCATGTCTGGATCCCGGCCGAGCTCCATGGTGCGTGTTCTGAGCATTCAAAGCCGCTGAGCTGGCTCTTCTTTCAAGGGGTTGTTTTCCGCCTCACCGAGCCGAGTAGGGCATGGAAAGCCCCGCATTTTTTACTTTTAAATAGCCTGCTCCGATCTTCCATTGTTTTGGGCCACTTTGCTCTCCCGCCCACTACATGTCACCATCGGTCCATTTTTTTCACCTTCTTTGATATCTGCTACGACGCAGCAGCGGCAACAGTGACAGCAGCATGCAGCAGCAGAATTTCGAAGCACTTCTTTGTGACAGTCACGGACGGTGCTTCGTGTGTGTATGTGTGTGTGCGCTTCTGTGTGTATGTGTGCTGTCATAGGTCATAAACACACTAAATCATCAACAAATAAATGAGAGATTAATGCCCATGGGCCGCCCGTGGATAGCCCATGAGTCTCATGGGTATCCTATGAGTCCCCCATGATATATGCATGGGTAGCCCGTTGGATAGCCCACGGGTCCAATGTGGGCATCCCATGGGCGCCCATGGCATATGCATGGGTAGCCAATGAGTCGACCATGGAAAACTGTCCCATGGGACTTCGTGAACAAAAAAAAGCATCCACCCGCAAACCATCCATCTACATATATATGATAGAGCAGTAGTCTATAGACTACATAGTGGAAACTACAGTAAATTCATAAATAAAATGGATATTATTTATGTTGGATCTACCTCAAAATACCCCACTCACTGTTAAGATACGGCCTCGAAAGGCCTGTTGTAGTTATCCGAATTTGATATCGTTTGGATGGGTTTCGTATGATAAGGTTGACGTTTTTTATTCGGGAAAGTTAGGAAATAGATCGGAGGCACGTGCCTCCGATCTCAAAAGCTATCCGGGGCTCTGGTGGAATCGAATAAAGCAAAGTCTCTACGAAGGAAAAGAAAGTGAGTACTCTCCGAGGACCTGCTCAATTGGCAGACCTGCAGGGGGCACTCTGTATCCCCACCTATAACCTTACATACCTGGTATATTACAAGCACCAACAACACAGCTTGCAAAAAGATGAGTGTCGACCCTAAATTCGTCGAACACGCAGCTGACGTCCTTAGAAAAAAATTATATAGGACAACTAATAATATTAATAAAACAAATAATTGCTTCGAATTATATAACTGTCGAAAAGTATGAAAAACACAAAACGAGTAAAAAATAAAATTCGTATCCGAGATCGTTCGATATTGTTGGTTGGCGAACCTGTGATATGTGACATGTGACATGCGGTGGGTGCCTTCAACGCGTACTCGCATCATATGAGCTCTACAGATAGCGCTTCCACGTTAGGTGGCAAATTACAGCTAAAATCTCCTGCCCTGCCTACATTCGCGACATCGACGCCAAAGTGTGTATCATACCTCGTCAGGTAGATATTAATAGGTTGGCGGTGGGAAACAGGGACGAGACACGACAACCTACATAGAGCCACAATGACCGATGACATCAGGAAGATGGAACCTGGGGCGAAGCAGCAAGGACAGCAGCAGCAGCAGCAGGAGCAGCAGCAGGAGCAGCAACCTCCAGATGTCGAGGCCATCGCTCTTCCAGTGCTGGGCGACCACCAGGGTCAAGCAGGGGTGATTGTTCACCATCATTATGTTGTGTCCCCCCCTGTTTCCGCCAGAAACGACAGCGCAAGGCAGTGCGAGTGCTGCTACGCGGTGAGTTTTCGCCTCCGACAATGCCCGTAAGTCGTGCCATAGCGCGGCACACACGTCATATATATGTCCAACGCACGCTAGGTAAAATTCGGCGGGTTACTTCGTACGGCCGGCTGTGGTCGCCTATACACTGACCCCCTGGTAGATATTTGCTCTCCTCTACGTCATAATCGCTCGAGAACGATGCCTCGCGGACAGTTCGCAAAGTTGAGCATCGACTGGTAGTTTTACTTTTTCCAAGATGATGCTTGTTGTCGTCTCATTCGTTCACGCTTATTTTTTTGTAAAACTACAAGGGCTCCGCATGGCTGCCGGCATATGATTCGAGTAGGGCAGGGCAGCACTTCGAATTGTTCGATTCAATACTTGGTAGAGTAAAAAAAGCCACCACACACAATCGTAGTCTGCGCGTACAGTATGTAAGGTAATGCCAAGAGTTCGATAGAGACTAACAATCATAACAATGTACTACTACTAATAGCTACCTTTTTTAAGTGAAACCGAGTCCGAGCTTATTCATCAGATTTCAATCGGATAAACCCGAGCCGACTGACCCTTTAGTCTGGCGACGAAACGTGTCGAGTACGTTTCTTGTGATATTTTAACTCAATCGAGCATCCGGGGCCAGTAAGCTGACTTACCACGTCCGCTTCGTGTTCTCTTCGTAGCCACTGAGAGACGCGCACTGAGCCAGCTTCTGAAATATACAATGCATGCTATACCCCCCCCCCCCCCCCGCTCCCCCTTGATCAAACCCAGGCCCCCACGTCCTTAATAACTCCGCTCTCCCCTCACCGGTTATTCGACTTACAGGAATCACTTGACAAACTGATGCATTTCCTTCCACAGCGGTCAGATTTTGTCCCCATCAAAAACGGGTTTTATAGTTTCCGCGCACAGACTGACCACCATCACCCTGTTGAGCCTGATAGCTACACCGTAGTTGCAAGGGGAGTCGCCGACCTATATCCTTAATGAGGACACACAACCCGTAATACGCGCGATCGGAGTATCACGCACAGCTTGCACAGATGAGTTTCGAGAAAATCTTCGATCTCACAGCTGGAGTGTTTTTTTATTTTTAGAACTATTCATTGTATCATCTTGATCCGAGCCTCCCAGGTCGACTGTCTGTGTGTTGTCTGATCGTGGAGAATCGTGCTGACGTTGTTCCAGGCGCGAAACACGGTGGTATGACTGCCTTCGTCATTCAACTCCTCGAATGCTATTGCAATGCTGCTCCTTGTTGCTGGCCGTGTAGATTGCTCAATTCTTGTAGCTACAGTACGCGACTACAGCGCTTACGATTTTGACAGCTAAGTAGTCTATTTCAGACTCGGGTTTTATTAGACGACAATAAAACATGTCAGCTTTGTCTGATCGCTCATTGAACAGGATTCATACACAAAGTAGGCGTCACCCGGGCACGATAATAGGGGATCGGCATCCATCCACACATGATACGTTCCCGCACGGCGTGGAAATCCCAACCCCAACGGCCAACTGACTTTCTGATTGGCCATGGTTCGCATGTTGAGCCAGCTCCACCTCGGGAGGATATAGGGTCTCATCTCCGGTCCAGAGGTCGTTCCACATCTCTAAAACTTCGATCAACCAGGGAAGCAAACCAAGATTTCTCGGGTCGACACCACCCTGCACGGTGAGAAAACCCCAATCCCGTTGGATAATCGCTGATTGGTTCGAGCTCCACAGCACTGTCCTAGGCGGATAGAGGCCCATCAATGGGGGGCGTTTCCGTCGCACACGGGGAAAATAGGGTCCCATCCCCGGTTCATGGATCCCCCGAGTCTCTTCAGCTCCAAAAACGCGTGAACAATAACGATGACCTCCCGTGTCGACACCACACCGCACGACGTGGAACCCCAACCATATTCGCTTACCGCTGATTGGCTGGGGTTCGGGCATAAGGGCAACGCCACCATGGGAGGATATAGAGTCCTGTGCCCGTTTTAGAGATCCTGACAAAACGGGAACGATAACCGATTTCTCCCGCGGGTTGACCCAGCCCCGCACGATTGTGTGACAATAATCTATTATTCACATTGGCTTATCGTTGAGTGGCTGTGCAGCTCGTAGAGCTAGGGACACCCGGGGAGGAGATAGACCAGCAAACGCGCGGGAGGCGTTTCGACGCACCCCATGAGGATGGGGCCCCATCGCCGTTCCAGAAATCCTTCCATACCCCATCAAATCAAACAAACCGGGGACGAAAACCTACTTCTCCCGGGTCGACACCACACCCCACGGTGTGGAAGCCGTAGCTAGCTGAGGTTGGTATACAACGCCAGCGCCACGGAACGGGGTCCAACCCCGGTTCATAAATCCTTCAAGGTATTTTCAACAAGAAAAAAATGGGGCAACTCGCGCTACTGCTGAATTTGTATTCGTATACCCCAACCCCGCGGTAACGCGGACATTTCATTTGACCCCCTGCCTCGATACCACCCCGCCCAGTGTAACCCAACCTTTGATTGATCGGCTCGGCCGGGGTTCGTGGATAGAGGAAACCACCACTCAGTAAGAAGTTCAGCAAGTTCAATGACTACAATCTCATACTGGCCTGTGATTAGAGAAGTTGTACATGGACCAATTGCATAACATACAGCAGTCGGTCCAGATCGAGTCGATCGGTGCGACTTGCTTGGGTATCGTATTGTTACAGCAGCAGTAATACACTTCCTTTTTTTCTTTTTCCCATCCCGTTGATGGTGATGCTCGCACTACTCTCGCCCTCCCAGTAGTATAACTCAGATCCGGGGTCATATAGCGGACTTCCCTCCCTATGGTACATGCCCTAATTTTTATCGCGAGAAGAATTAATCATTTTCTTCCCTCGTCGATTTGCGGTGAATTGTACCCACCCACGCTGCTAGGCGATTTCAGCAGTTTGTTTATTCCTTTTTACAGTTTGTTTATTCTTTTCTTATCATTTATTTCTGCAAATAAATAAAGCCAAAAAAGCTCACAACGCGGTGATTATTTCACTCAAGGACCAACGCTAGTATTAATAGTGTAACCCCACTGGACCACCGGGGCGACCGGCTCTATATCACTCAATGCCCCTTTGGCGTATCAGGTTGTCCTCGAGCCTGGTATAGGTCAATTTCGTGAGTGTGAATCCCCCCGAGTGCGTACTCGTTTGTAAATTTCGTGGGTCTTTTTCTTGTGCACTAATTGACTTGCGGAAAGCGCGAGAGCGTGAGTTAGCAAAACTTGATGAAAAATCAACGATCAGTGGGTGCTGAACCCTATGCGCCAACAATAATGAAGGCAATAACCGGAAGGGAGGGAAATGGACGACACCTGTGACCATGGCTTGTATGTCCAGAAGATGGCAAAAAACTCACTAGAAGAGATTATCAATCAGCAATCAGCAGCAAGGAGCAGGTCAAGTAAGTGCGAAGCAACACAAAGTTATTTGTCAGTTACGAACCAACACGACCGCTTGCACTTGACCGGCAAATGACCACAGCAACGGAGTCAGGGACCACAGCAACAATAAAGCACACCGCCTATATTGTTTCTCCACAAAGTCTTCTCGGGGAAAAAAAAACCCAAACGCGTACGGTGCGATACAAGACGAATGCATGCCACTCTCTGGTTTTTTCCGTGGATACTGTAGACTTACTACGACCTTCGCGTGGCGCAGCTTAACAACAGGAGGAACGATTATTTTTCCCCTTGTTTTTTGTGTCGAAAATGTATGGTACACCCTCGCTCCATGCCATAAAATATGCCACAGACAAAAAGAATATTGTGTGTAATAGAGCATCGCTGTGTGTGGTCGGTGTGGTCTTACTCGTACGTACCTGTATTAATTACTTGCACGAGAGTACGAACCATGTCGATTGGCCCGGACGTGTATAATACCGTCCACGACGCCCCGGGGACGCAGCTACTCGCAATGCTGATGTGTGGCTTTTTCTGGGGCAGTAGTCGTAACCACTACTACCTCCTCCTCGTTTTAGTCATGCGTCCGCTTGCCACGTCTATATCCATGTATGTACGTGTACCTACCGAAATTCAATAAATAAATGCAATAACTATGATACCTACCGCAGTGCCATGGGGAATTTTTTTAGAGTAAATATTATTTGTTTTGGGACAAAATATGACGCCAATTTGGAAATAATTTCTTGCCAAGTTCTATTTTATCAACCTCTCCATACATCAAGATCCGAAGAATATCTGGAGAGTACCGTTCAAAATACACTTTTTTGCGTATTTCTCGCTTGTTTTGCTCAGCATCCATCCGCGTTCACGTCGAGGTGCTGAACGGATTGACCAGCAACAACAACAGTCAGTAGCGAGCGCAATTCTTGCAACCACACAACAAAGCGTTCGAAACACTACTACCTTGATAATCACACCTACCTTTAGAAGTGCATCCACGTTTCATTTGTGGAGATAAATATACATGGAATTAGTGTGGGATATTTATTATACGGTCCTGAAAGATGGATCGTTGAAATTGGACCAATGTATACGGAACGACTCTCTGGAGCGGCGACGAAAAATACTGAAAAACATTGTTTCTCGTACTGCGCTTTTTAAAAGCGGCCACTCCGTTCGTTGTGTTTGTTTTCGATTTTGTTACGGTCTGGCCTGTTTTGTTGTGTTCTCGTACCCGGTATGCTAGCATTTCACTTGCTATATACCTCGATCAATTGCGATTGTTTGGTTTACTTTGTCTCACAGTCTGTGACCACACAAAAATAGGATTAATAATCGGCACGGACGTTGGGTGTAATGGTGTCGTTGGGTAGGGAACGACCCCCCTCGAAGATAGCGAACGCTCGAACAAAGGTGTTTAACCGTGAAATATGATATCGAAAAGCAACGACATAGCAGTCGTACGACAATAGGCCAAACGCTTCGAGGTGTGGCCATGAAAAAAGTGCCGTGGGGACGAAATAAGAAGCCAATTTGGAAATGATGTCAACTTAATCGGCACGGACGTTGGGTGTAATGGTGTCGTTGGGTAGGGAACGACCCCCCTCGAAGATAGCGAACGCTCGAACAAAGGTATTTAACCGTGAAATATGATATCGAAAAGCAACGACATAGCAGTCGTACGACAATAGGCCAAACGCTTCGAGGTGTGGCCATGAAAAAAGTGCCGTGGGGACGAAATAAGAAGCCAATTTGGAAATGATGTCAACTTAGAAATAATGTTTTCGCGTATGTTGTTTTCGTTCAAGCTCTGCTTATATGCCAAGATCCAAGAACAGCTCGGGCGTATACTGCTCAAAATACAAAAATTTACGCGCTTCTCGCTTGTCTCGCTCAGCCCACGTGCCCGATCCCGGCCAGGTGTGGAACGGATACGGCAGGGCGAGGAGCGTTTGAGCCGCCCCTCGAGGACGTGTTTCATTCGTTCAAGCCCTGCAGATGTCAAGCAAAACAAACAAACGCTCCATCCCTGCAGACGTCGAAAGCAAAACAAACGCTCGAGAGTATGCCACCGCAAAGTTTCAAACATTAGCAACTACCGTTTGGAAATGATGCCAATTTTGTAAATCATCTAGGCGCTGCAGACATTAAGATACAACCAAAATCTCCGGAATTCCTCCTTGACATGCGTTATTTTTGCAACTTCTCGCTTGTCTCGCTCGGCATCCGTCCGCGTTCACGTCGACGTGCGGAACGGACACGGCAGGGCGAGGGGCGTTGGAGCCGCCCCCCGAAGCCGGCGCTCGAACGAAGCTATTTGACCGAGAATTCCAGTTCCGCGAACCGTATACTTAGGCCGAGACGAAAAAATTTCCTGACCGAATCCCTGAAACAAAAGAATGGTTTTATATATATATGTATTCTTAATAACGACGTCAGCTTATCATAGCAATCAATTACTGGCCTAAGTCGGAGCGGTTCAAAATAGGGGCGCTGGAAGAACTGCACACGAGTGCAGCAGTAGAAGGGCTGGATGTAGTACCCTGCTGCTGCTGTAGTGCAATGAAGCGAGGCACCATACTTGAATCATCTTTATCTGGTTCGTTCATGACACCAGGCCGGGTGCTGATGTGTATGTAGTCCAGATCGCAGATCGGGTACTGATATGTGTAGTCAGATTTTCACAGTGTAGGGTTGTATGTTTCCCCTTCCTTAAACGTCGTCGTCGGAACGTCAGTTTGATGTTATCACGTCCTACCTTGCACCTCCAGCGATCAAGCTGCGCGCTTGCTAGTGGGCATACGGGCACTAAGTAGTAGGCCTGACCTACGTAAGATACTAACAGGTACCTCAACGACAAAACGGTCCCTGTCGCCTGCTTATGATACCGCACGTAACAACAGGAGGAGGGTACCGTATGGGTTGATGTCGCAGACCCTCGCAGAATGCTCCAACTCCGTGCCGCTGTCGCCTTGCCCGTGACGAAACCGCTGCCACAACCCCAGGAGAAACCACAGCAGAAACCACATCAGCAGTAGACTATCTTCTACTGTGGCGACGGTAGAGGGGTCATGTGTGGGACATATTTTTGCGGTGGTTACGGGTCACTCGCGCTAGTGGCCCCCCTACTTATTTGCGGTTTCAAGCTTCCCCGCTGTTTTTTGTTTGCCACATTAAACTGACATGGAATGGCTATTTGCATCGCGCTATGCAAATCGCCTGAACTTGTTGTTGTTGTTGTTGTTGTTGTCGTTGTTGTTGTTGTTGTTGTTGTTGGTGGTGGTGGTGGTGGTGGTGGTGGTGGTGGTGGTGGTGGTGGTGGTGGTGCTGCTGCTGCTGCTGCTGCTGCTGCTGCTGCTTTTGTTGTTGCTGTTGTTGTTGTTGGTGGTGGTGGTGGTGGTGGTGGTGGTGCTGCTGCTGCTGTTGTTGTTGCTGTTGTTGTTGTTGCTGTTGTTGTTGTTATTGTTGTCGTCGTTGGGGTACAGCGTCGTTCGGGCGAGTGATGAAAACACAGCAGTTACTGTAGCAGTGAAAGAGGGGGTGCCCCCCCCTAACGTAGCCATGGCGCAAGTGGCAACGGGAGTGTGATTCCGCTCGTGTGCTCTGCTGTACTCGCAGGGCTATGCACGTGAGACGCCTGAGGCCTCGAGAGTCATCCTCACATCCCCTTACATCCGATCCTAAACGTCCATCCATTGGTAGGACCCCCCAGAGTCGTGTAGATATTTTAATTTGTCGGTTTTGAACAAAAGTGGTATTCACATATCGAATACATATATTGCATCTACCACATCAGCCACACGATTGACGATCGAATCTTTTAGCCTTCGTTTCTTGTTTGTTTGGGTCTGCTGAAACTACTGTAGCCTAGTACATCAAACAGTGAATCGCAATTCGTTAATAGGTGTACACGAGGTATGAGCGTATTATCGTGTTTCGGTATCTGAAGGCTAGAATCGAGCTACCTCGTCCTTGTGTCCTCCCTTGTCGTCCCCTGTTCCCTGAACGGAGACAGTAGAGGTGCACGCAGTGTGTTGATCGAGGGACATGCCCCTTCATACTTGTGCATCAGCCGGGTTCTGCGACGCTCACTATGGTCCGCAGGACATCGTCATGCCTGCTGATAATATTCTTTGTCTATAGTACGGTATCCAAAATCCCCTTTCCCCTTGTTCCAGCGTCTTGTTCCGACCAATCATCAGGGTTGGCGAGCTCTCTGACCTTATCCACCAGGATCACACGAGTCCAACGTGACATACCACCAGCTAAAGCATTTTGTACGCCGGGAATGTGTTTTGCAGTATGGTTCTAGTCCCCCTTGATTTCGCGACCCCCGAACACTCTCATGAGTAAGCATACATACCCGTTTGTCCCTCGCCTCCCCGCATCGAGCGATCCAAGATAGTGCTGCTGTGTTGTCACCACGCATCAGAATCGGATCCTTCTTGGCGTCCACCCTGTGACCTACTAATTCAAGCATGACCCACGCGATCATGACCATGCCCAATGCCTCTAACAAGTTAATCGTGATGGTACATGTTTCTCGTCGATCGGCTTTTCCCTTCAGCTCCGCCATCAGTTCTTTTGGCAAGTCGTAACGTAAAACAACCTTCCTCTTGGCGCAAAAACCGCCCACTGCCTCAAAACTGGCGTCAGACAGGTAGTGCCTATTTTCGGGTCGTTTTATCGCCGTGTAGCAGGGAGCGCTACGCGCCTCGCCTTCGTGCAGTAGTTCGTGATCTATAGCCCACTTCCAGAAGAGAAGGTTAGCGTGAAACTCTCTACCGAGTCCTACTGTACGGTTCTGGGTTTTGCTACCTCCTGAGTTGTGCAGCCCGGCCACCCGCAGGAACCTCCAAACGAAATATCTACCAGCCCGTACTACGCACGTGATGTTCCACAACATGCCAGCCATGCTAAGCACGTCCCTCGCCGTCGCTTTCCTCCTGCTCTGGGGGCATTGCTCGATCAACAATCTCTATATCGCTTCAATCTTCTCGCATGGAACCGAAATTCTCATAGTATATAGTGTGAGAGCTGATAGTGAAACCTAGCGCGTCTATCGTGGTGTCTCAGTCTGTGCTTTTTTTGGGTGCTAGAATGGGCGTTAATCCCACCTCCCCCGGGCCGAACAAACGCACGTGATTCGAACTTAAAGAGGCTGGCGCGATTAAGGCTGTCGTGTCGCCGTCGGAGTGCTGAAGTCTGATTTGTAGGGAGCCGTCTACTTACTACACGGCTTTGAAGAATGGGTCGAAATCCCCCCCCTCGCTGTGAGTTCTGACTTTGGCAACCGGCGGTATTGGTGCTGATTTTCCATCTTTCCAACGCTCCACCACCTTTACGTGAGCCATCGTTTATTTTCCCTCGTCTGAGCTGCATCGACGGTGGTGTTGTACTGCGCGTGTGCGGCCGCCACCGAATTGACACCCCAGAACCCCGGTGATCCCTACCATCCGAACGTCCACCGATAATCAATCACTACCAGGTCTCGTACGGCGTAGCAAACATTGTGGGCTTTGTCCGGGTCTACTCCCGGAAAGCGTCCGACGCGTCGGCCTTGCTCATCAGTCTCCTCATTTATGGGAATTTCTTTCCCAAGGACACGATCTTGTCTAGAAACTGGGCAGCGCTTCGGCGCACAGGCATTGGCGAACAGTATCGGGGTCAGTGTCTCCGTTTAGACCCCATTTCTTCTCTCTGCTCTGCACATCGAACGAAATATCATTGATTATCCAAACCTTGTGTGTCACGGCAGCCGGCAGCAGAGAGACTCTAAGGTTGAGGATTTTGTGCGCGGCTGGTTTCTGTATCCCTGAGCGTTTTTGGCGCCTGACGTATTCCTCGATTTTATTCCAGGTTGCCGACAAGTTCTCGATGACATTGTTGTGGTTTTCGTACTGTAACGCGCGCTCATGCTCTGCTCCGGATGCCACTGCGTTCACCGGTACCCCTCCTGTGACTATCGTGACCAGCTTGTCCACTGCCCCGAAGCCTTTGAGATATCCGAAGTATCGCTGTATGTGTACGGGGTCTATCGGTGATCCTCCTAGCAGTCGGGCTACGTCTCCCGCGACTCCTTGCTTCTCTCGGATCGTGGCTGTCAAAATATTGGCTAGCTTGTACACCAGTTCTTCTCTCTTGTGAGTCGAAGCCTTCTTGTCCAAGTCTGCCTTTTTGAACGTGCCACTGCTGTACCACGCATCTTTCGACCTAGCGTCTCCCCATTTGGAAGCCGTGAGCGTGCTGACGCGCCAATCGCCCGCGCTTCGACTGGTTCAAACGTGCTAACTCCTGGCTACTGTCATGGTGGCTTACTTGACCTTGACTTTGCAGCCCCTGTGTCTGCTCTGCTCTGTGCATGCACTCGAATTGTGTGCGTTCTGCTTCTGTGGGGCACTTACTGCACTGCACGGGTGGATGGCCGTCCTGGTTTGAGCCTTCTGCGCGATCGATACTTTTCGACTCGAGCAGAAGTGGGGTATTCTTGGCCCCCGCTCCTGCTGATCTGTGCTATGGTGTGAGAGGTCTGCACCACCGATGTCTGTTCGGTCTGCGAAAAAAGGTAACCTTCCTCTCTGCTCATACAAAGCCTGCTGTTCTGAACCTTTCGCAGCCTCGGCACTGTCCCATTTTGCAAGAACGTGGGGTATTCTGGCCTTCTGTTCAGTTTGAAAGATCAAGGTGTCACTATACTGGTAGTGTAGATTCTGGTTTGAGCCTTCTGCGCGATCGATGCTTGTTCGACTCGCGCGGAAGTGGGGCATTTTGGTCCTCTGCTCCTGGTGATCTGCGATGTAGTGTGAGCGTTCCGCACCACCGATGTCTGTTCGGTCTGCGAAATAAGGTAATCTTTGTCCCTGCCCGCACAAGGCCTGCTGTTTTTGCTGTGGTGTGAGATTCCGCACCACCGTGTCTATTCAATCTGCAAAATACGGTAACCTTCGTCTCTGCCCACACAAATCCTGCTGTTCTGTGCTGTGGTGTGGGAGTCCCGCACCACCGACATCTGTTCGGTCTGCCGAATGAGATAACCTTCGTCTCTGCTCACAGAAGGCCCGCTGTTCTGTGCTGTGCTGTGAGAGTTCCACACCACCAATGTCTGTTCGGTCTGCGGAATAAGGTAGCATTTGTCTTTGCTCACACAAGGACTGTTGTTCTATGTTGTGCTGTAAGAGTTCCACACCACCGATGTTTGTTCGGTCTGCGAAATGAGGCAATCTGCCTCTCTGCTCACAAAGCCTACTGATCTGAACCTTCTACAGCCTCAGCACTGTCCCAATTCGCAAGCAAATGGGGTATTCTGGCCCTCTGCTCAGTCTGAAAGATCGAGTTGTCACTATACTGGTAGAGTAAATTATAGTTTGAGCCGTTTGCGCGATCGATGCTTGTTCGACTCCAGCAGAAGTGGGGTATTCTTGCACTCTGCTCCTGGTGATCTTTGCTGTGGTGCGAGAGTTCCGCATCATCACCAATGTCTGATCGGTCTGCGAAATAAGGTAACTTTCGTATATGCTCACACAAAGCCTGCTGTTCTGATCCTTCCGCAACCTTGGCACTGTCCCAATTCGCAAGCAAATGGGGTATTCTGGCCCTCTGTTCAGTCTGAAGAATCGAGTTGTCACTATACTGATAGTGCGAACTCTCTCTGAAGTCCTATTTTTTCAGTACCCCGTTCTGTTCTGCGACTCTTGCATGCACTAGGCTGAGCGGAAAAACCCGATTCCTGAATTGATCTGACCTGATGTTCCGACGGACGCGAGTTCTGTATGATTGAGTGGAACAGTTGAGCGAGCCTGATGATGTTACCGCGTTTTTTTTCCTGCCGCCACGGTAGTTGCCGAGACTCTGCTTCAAACGTTCTGCTGCGTACTGCACTGCTTCTGCTTCTCGGAAACTGTTTCTCACAATGAAACAAGGCCGGTGACACCGACCCGGGTGCGGGTGCATTGCGAAGTCCCGCGGACCTCTCAGCGTCTGCGAAGGTACTCCTCTCTTCTCTCGCCCCTGCCCCCCCCTCGGTGGGCCCTGCCTGACGGCAGAGCCCGTGCTGTCAGTTGTTGGCGCCATTCCTCCGGTGCCCGCCGCCCCTGCCGCCGGGCACGTTGTTCCTGATGAATCACACGGCGCTCAGCCGCGACCCTCCTGCTCCCCCATCTCTTGCCCCCCGTCCCTCTGCTGCCGCTGCCGGCTGCGGCTGCTGCTGTTGCGGCGGCGGCGGTGGGGATGGCAGCGGCGTCAGCAGCGCTTGCTGCTGCTGCTGCGCGGCTGTCCCGGCGACCTGGTCGTGTGAAAACGAGCCGGCTGGCCTATCGCAGCGAAGGCTGCGCCACGACTAACCACACACCCCGGCAGGCGTCTTCCACTGCTGCATTCGGGCCTTGGAATTGGGTGAACCCCCCCCCATCCAGCTCAACCCTGCGTGGGGGCTGCTCGCTGCCCCCCCTCGCACGGGGCTTCCGTCCTTTTTCCCCCGCTCGCACCTGCTTCATTCTACTTTTGACGTGCTGAGCGCTCAGCGAGGTTAGACTCGTCGCCCTCTTCCGCCAGCGCCCTCAATTTTCTTGATGCGGGGGTGACCATGGAGTTCACTGTTCGGGGGACTGGCTTGGCGTAGGTGTGCTTCCTGTACAGCTTGCCTCCCTGCACCGCAAGCGCTTTTCATGCCTTCGTTAAAGCTGATGTTCATACCTCTCATCGGCAGCTGTAGAACCTTCACCGAGTGCTTTGCCAAGGTTGAGATGGCGGCGTAGATACACCTCCACCAGTTTTTGCACCTGCTCCAACTCCGAGCGCAACGTAGCGGCATCTGCTTGCATGCGGCCGGAGAGCCCTCCATCCCGTACTCGAGCGTCTCCATAAGGGCAGCTACGAAATTAGTGAAGTGCACCTCGGCGGGCATCGCTCTCGGCGTCTCCTATGGCCACGGGGGGGGGGTCCTCGAATGCGAAAACAAGACCACTGTTAGTTGTCGACGAGCGTTGTTTCCTCCAAGAGCATGTTCTTGCCGTGCTTTTCTTCGACTTATACCTCTAGCTTACGCCCCTTCTTTTCCTCTTGGCGTGCGTTATGGGCTGCCACCAAGTAACGCTTAATCTGAGCAAGGCTGCTGTTACGCGTATCTTTGTCTCATTTTTTTTTCACAGAGCTCGTCTCTCTGGAAGGCATCGGCACATACACTGGTTGTGCTGAATGTAGATGGGTGCAGTTATCACTTGAATGTGAAGAACGCCCATTGATGACGATCGTCGGTTCTACCCGGTATGCACTATTTTTAAATAATAAGTGCTTATTACGGCAAGAAGCAAAGCTGATGTACGATTGTACACAAGCGAGAATAGAGCATATACTGCTGCAGCATGGTTAGTGTATATGCTCCGTTCACCCAGGCACATACGCAAGCATGCATGCATAGCATAGCCCCCCCCTATTTTCGCGTGTCATGACTGGACATCACGCACAAAGAATGTGAAACGAAGTGTATGTACGGGATACCGCTTGTTCTAAGGTCCGTGCAAGACAATTTCATCCGCTCACTCTTTGCACGATATATTTTGAAAAACAATTGTAACTTGAAACACTGATGGCCGTGACCGCCGCGGCGAGCTACTTGTGCGTCGATAGCCGTGACGGTTTTTGTTGCTGTTGGAAAAATGCAACATTTTCGACCAAAACTACCCCGAATTGTCCGAAATTCACGCGAATGACACGTATACTCACAACCCGCTTATAGAACTTATAGAACAAGCCGTACGGCGTACTGTAATGACAACCTGTGCATACGAACAAATACGTACATCTAGCATTACGATAACAGCATACCTGGTACATGATATGATGTAATGCGAAGAGAGAGGAAAAGTCGCCGCAAGATCTATATATGTGTACTGCTGCTATTGCAGAAATGCGCATAGTCCAACACGATCAAAACCAAACATATTCCAATTGCATTTAACACGTATATGTACGAACAGAGCGGCCGGCACGTACTTGAAATTCCCGCCGAAACCACACCCAGCCGCAGGACCTTTTCGCCTCTACACGCAAAAATGATCGTTTCACGGGGTGGATCTACCCAGTTACCACACATGATCGTAACTCGCCCCTTCCGTCATCACAGCCACATCCTGTTCTGACTCCTTGCTCCAATTGGTAAACACTGAAGTGCTTTGGCGAATGGATGAAGTCCGGCAACCCTGCGCCACTGCTAGCGCTATCGCCCCCTTTGCTTCCACCACAACGTTCCCCCCCCCGACGTTTTCATATCGCGGTCCTTGAGGTATTCCACTATACCGTGCATGTAGGCGTCGATGTACAGCCACGGCACCCTGCTCCACGCGCGGATGTGACCGACCGGCACGCCATTGGTCGCCCCGGGCAAAATCTTGAACATATGGGGAAGGGACTATTCGCAGTGGAGGCGAACGAGGTGCGTGAGGTACGTTCGGTAACGCCCAATGGCATTTAAATCTGGGTGACATCGGCCATCGGCTCCCTTATGGAACTTTCACCTTTTCCAGCGCGACATGCTGTCGTGCTCACTTCAGCAGGCACCCCAGTGCGAGCGCGTGCTTGTGCGATTATAGCCCCAAGAGAGAGAGAGAAAGAGGGAGGGAGAAAGAGCTGCTTCCTGTGCATTTCGTGCGTGTTTGCATTTTTTTTCTTCTCTGGCAGCACAACAAATCTTGCGAATATCTCGCGCGATATCGTTTCCCTCCGGAAAAAAAAACTACCTGGGGGTCGATAAGAGGACCCCCCCCGCCCTTCCCCCCTCCCCCCCTCCCCCCCCCCCCCCCCCCCCCTTCTTCCCCCCGGCCGCTTAGAGATGCCGACGGTGGATGGCACTGCTGCGGCCTTTGCGTATCGCTCTGCAGCTCTGCAGCTCTGCATCTCTCCGCGTCATGTCATTTCGGCATGAATAACACTGTTCCCTCCTCTACCCGTCGAAACCATCTGCCGGCCTTCCATGCAGCCTTTGACCAACTTTCGAACTTCATTCCAAAGGCCTTCAGGTGCACTATCCAGTCTTTCTCTTGCCCTCCTGAGTAGCCTTTACCCCCAACAAGCTCCCCAAACATCACCCTCTGTGGCAGACGCTTCTCCCCCATACGTGCTACGAATCCCGCAAACAACAACCTCCGTTTGCGCACTATCGCCTCTACGCTCTCGGAAGTTGTCTTGGCAATTTTTCCAATTGACTTGAGTCTGACGTGCGTACGCGTAGTGATAGGTGCCACGTGTATACCTCCACCCCAGAGTGACTGGTGTCTCTTTCGTGAGCACGGGCTTGATTATGCGAGTTAATGTGAGGACAGCAACAACAACAGCAACAACAACAACAACCACAACCACAACCACAACCACAACCACAACCACAACCACAACCACAACCACAACCACAACCACAACCACAACCACAACCACAACCACAACCACAACCACAACAACAACAACAACGACAAAAACAACAACAACAGCAACAACAACAACAACAACAAGAGGAAGCGTTTGCCGCCCTTTACTTTCAAGTCACAGATCTAGTTTTCCCGCAGAAAAGGAAACAAGTTGACCTTCTAGATCCGCATTTTCGCCAATATCTCAATGCGTTTCGACTGCTTCGTGTTAAGATACGGCCTCGAAAGGCCTGTAATTGTCCGAATTGAGATCATTTGGATAAGTTTCGTACGATAAATTTGCGTTTTGTATTCGGGAAAGTTAGGAAATAAATCGGAGGCACGTGCCTCCGATCTCAGAAGCCATCCGGGGCTCTGATGGAATCGAACGAAGCTACGACTACGAAGGCTAAGAAAGTGAGTACTCTCCAAGGACCTGATCAATTGGCAGACACTCTGTGTCCGCACCAATAACCTTACACATGACGTCGTCTTAGGCCAGACTTGCTATTGTGGCAGCGTTCCTCCAATCCCTCCAATAGCTGTTTTTCGTAGCGATTTTACTTTTGCTTTCCATCGAGCCCACAACCCCTGTTCCTTCACGGGTGGCTTCTCAATGGAGGGAGCACCCAGGGGTCGGTTTGGGTGGACTCGCGCCCCTCGTCGACAGCACTGTCTTGGGTGGGCTCGTGCCCCACACCGAAAGCACTGCTTTGGGTGGACTCGAAGCCCTCGCCGAAAGCCCTGTCTTGGGTGGGCTCGCGCCCCACACTGAACATGCTGCCTTGGGTGGGCTCCCTCTCACCTCTACCGCATTTCACGATTTTCGCACACACGAGCCACGTATAATAATTGACGGCTTTCTGCTTCCCCGGGGAGATTCATCGCTCCTGTTTCTGCCTCCGTCGCCACTGCTGAAGGCTGTACTGGCCGCGGGTCGATTTCGCCTGCCGCTGACACCGTTTTCGCTTCGGTTTTTTCCATACCCATCGAGGGCGGCACAGGCTCCGCAGAAGCCTGGCTGCAGCGACGCCCATCGCACAGCCGACTCTTCTATCAAGGAGTTCTACACAGGAGACGGCCTCCGCCGCGACCATCGGTTCGAAGGTGTCCGTCTCCGCCTTGCTTGGCACTCCAGCCCCTCCGTCGTCGACGAGGCGCCGACGAACAGCGACAGCAACGGGTAATGCACCCCCGCTGTAGATTGTGGATTCGGGCCCGACGGGGCCCCTCGGCCATTTTCAAGACGAGTTACAACCCCGCCGCGAGTCCCACGGCCGCGGTCGACCCCGTCGACCGCCGCGACCCCTGCTCCTGCCGCTCCTCTTGTCCCCGCGGTACTGATCTCGTCCGACCGCGACCATGCAGAGCCTATGGAAACTCCTCTCCTATGGCTCACGCCTTCTCCTGGTGACACGCCAACTGCGCCTACAAGGTCGGACGCCCTCGGTGGCGCTGCTGAATTGCGGTTTGCTGGTTCCGTCGCGTGTTATTCGCATGCCGATTGGAAGCGAGAGCAGCACGCTGAGCCGACGTGCCACGCCACGATGTGTTTTATCTCTACCAGCGGGCCGTCGGTCCTGCCGCCCGACTTTTTGGCATGCTACCTCTCGCACAAGCGTCCATCCCTCTCAGACATCAAAAAGCTGGCGGGTAAGGGTCAACTGCATACAACCGACAACGTTAGTTCTACTCGCCCGTAACCCGACACTGCCGCCAACAAAGTCTGACAAACCCAACTCTGTGGGGCGAGCAGCTTGCTTGCTAAACCACGAGCCAGGTCGCATCTACGTTCCCTTGCTCATGTGCCCTTGGATCATGCAAGCTTGTCACTCGACGGCCTCTTGTCACCTTGGCACCACGCACACGTTGCGAATGCTGGAGCGGTTTTATCTGTGGATTGGCATGAATGTGTGCACCCGGTGGTGGCTTCGCCACTGCTTGAAGTGCCAAGCGCGTAAAACCCCACGGCTGACTGTCCGCTGGCCCATTATCTCAATGTTTATACCCGAAGGTTCAGGTGTCGCCGTCAGTGTTGACTACTTCGGCCCCCTTCCGGTCACACCACGAGGCAACATCTACATCCTGCTGTTCACCGATCGCTTCAGTCGCCGGGCCGACATGTTCCCCGTCACTGCCGCTGAGTTCACCGCGGAGGGTACACCAAATATCCTGGTGAACCATTACGTCCCCTTGTGGGGGTGCTCGCGCACCATACTTTCGGACAACAGACTCCAGTTCTGCTCCAAGCTTTCGCAAGCTGTATATCAGCTGTTGGGCGTGCACAAGCTTGTGACAAGCTACTATCATCCCAACTGTAACGGGGGCGCTGAGCGGGTAAACCACACTTTGGCCCAAATGCTGGCTCTGGTCGTCAACGAGCGACAAGACGATTGGTACTTGCACCTGCCCCACGTCAAATTCGCTCACAACAATTCCGTCAGCGCGGCGACAGGTCTGGCGCCCAACGAGGTTCACATGGGCAGACTCCCACGGTCCCCCCTGACAGTTTTCGACCGCACTGGTGTCGTGGGACACCAGAGTCTCACCCGTGACCACCTGGTCTATTACGATTTGGCCACCGACCGGCAAAAGCGCGCGAACGACATTGTCCGCGCACACCACGCCCTCACCGTTTCTCGTGTTCACCGCATAAACTCCGCCCTCGCCGACGCGCTGCGTCCAGCACCTAACTTCGCTACGGGTGGTTGGGCATGCATGTACAATTCTGCCTCTACCATCCGCCAGGGTGTGAAGGCGAACGCCAACGCCAAGGTACTCAAGGCCAAACTCGCGCTTAACTGGACGGGCCCGTCCAAGATTCTGGCAGTTGGTCCCTGCGCCGCCGCCGAGACCCCGGACGGTTCGCCGCTCGGGAGCAACCTCCTCTATTTGGATCTTCCTTCCGACCTGCCCGGTTCGGATGCTTGTCGGCGTGTGGCGATCAAGTGCTGCAAACCCTGCGCCAACCCCCGCGACATTGGGGATATGCCCAACTACCTACCGGCGGGGCTGACGCAGTACGTGCTCAACTAATTTTCCAAAACGTCCCCGCCGTACCACGTCCCTCAAGATGACGTTTCGACTCCCCTCCAAAGGGTGAAGGTGGAGCAGATCACCGGTCATCAGTCGGTACGGGGGCGAGGTGGCGTCGTCGCGGTGCTATACAAGACGCATTGGGCGGGACTCTCCGAACCTTCCTGGGAGCGGAAAATGCACCTCCATCTCTCCCGCTCCCACATCTTGCCTCATTCGGCCGGAACCCCGGACCAGCACCGCCAAACCAACCGCCTCTACCACTGAATGCGGATCGGGGCCGCACAGCGCGAGCTCTCCCGCAACAACGGGGAACGTTCCCTAGCGCCGGGCTACGCCTGTGTCCCCCGCGCCGATTGGCTCCGTCGCTACCACGACAGAGTACTTCCTAAGCGAGCCCACGTTTGTTACAATGGAGATAATGGGTTTTGTTGGCTTGGAAAAATCAGCGCGAGCACTACCGAGGACAAGTTATACCTGGTCCGCTTTCTGGACGACCCGGGACCGATTAAACTTCATCTTCCCCCGGCGCGCTACACGACTTCGACGGGAGCCACACGACTTCGACGGGAGCCGTACGAGGCTCTTGGTGCCTGCAAGTTCACATCGCCAGTGCGTTTCCGCGGGGAATCCAACTTAATGTAGACGAATCTCGAAGCGCGGCCGTGGCCATTTAAATTTCAAGCCGCCACCGCTCCTCGATAGTTCTCCATTTTTAGGGGTTATGAGATTGAGTCTTTGTCTTTGGGTTGTTCGTAGTGTCCTGAGAGTCTTTGTCGGGTTTTGGGCGGTTCTTTCTATTTCTTTTCTTTTTGTCCTGCCAAACCCCCTGCTCAGTGCCGGGCCAAGGTTCGGGTAAAACGCCGCTATCTGAGGCGCAGGGCTGTCGATTTTTCGTCATTGTTCAATTTCGCCCTGCCGACGCCCTCCTCAGTCCAGAGCCGGGGGGCGCCCAGGGTACCCTGTTCGCGCGTAACGCGGTACAGGGCTATGTACGGGCCTGTGTGTCATATTTTATTTTTTTGTGTGTTGTATTTGTTCTACTTTGTTTTATCGAATAAACGCTTCCCCCTCTTGCGGGGCTGTAAGTGCGGCCACCTTCCATCCCGGGTTTTTGTCGTTCCTTCGTCTAGCCCCCCGCCATGCCGATGGCCCGCGGGAGGTTTTTTGCATGACTTCTCCCTTGTGTTAATGCCTGTGTTCCCGTCCATATCGACGAGGGCTCGCCTCACCATAGTACCTTTTTTGTGGTTGGTTCGCCGTAGAGCCTTTCCTGCCCCCCCCCGCCACACCGGCGATATGCGGCAGGTTCTAAACCTTTTCTACCCCCCCCCCCCCCCACGCCACATCGGCTGTACGCGGCAGGTTTTGACGGGTGGCTTTTGCCTTGTTGTAGGGTCTGTGTATCCTTCAACTTCTTTTCTTCGCGTGTTCCTGGCTCCATAGCCAGACCGTTAGAGATGTGGGAGTGGGTTTTGAGGAGCCGCATCTTCGACTCACGGTCTAGTTCGTAAAACCGGACTTTCCCCGAATCTCCCGTATTTCTGCATATGCGGCTCATCAGGGTGGGCTAGTGTTAAGATACGGCCTCGAAAGGCCTGTAATTACCCTAATTTAGATAATTTGGATAAGTTTCGTATGATAAGGTTGGCGTTTTATATTCGGGAAAGTCAGGAAATAGGTCGGAGGCACGTGCCTCCGATCTCAGAAGCCATCCGGGGCTCTGATGGAATCGAATAAAGCTACGACTACGAAGGCTTAGAAAGTGAGTACTCTCCTAGGACCTGCTCAATTGGCAGACCTGCAGGGGGCACTCTGTGTCCGCATCAATAAACTTAAATTCGGAAACACAAAAACACCTACCTGGAATGATTCTATGAAATTGTATTGCACGGACCGTAGAAAAATCGCTCTCATAACATTATGTTAAGGTATTAGTGGGGTAATAGTCCGTTTGACCACTTGCAAAAATTTAACCAATAGCTTACCCAAACTAAGCCTTATAACACTCCCCCCCCCTGAAATGGCGGGATAGCAAGTCGGCCGGGTATACGGGCGGACCTGTCAATTATCCAAGCCGTTTCATTTCCTGGGTATACCGGGGAGAGTATTTTTCAAGTTCGACATGGGGAAAGTCTGAAAAGTTTTTTTTGTAGATGGTGGGATTTGAACTCACGACCCAAACAACCCATCGTCTGTCGACGACGCCATTTGTTAAGAAATTAGTGGGGTGTTAGTCCGGTTGGCCACTTGCAAAAGGTTAACCAATAGCTTACCTTGTGAATTAGTGGGGTATTAGCCCTTGTGACCACTTGCAAAAGGTTAACCAATAGCTTACCCAAACTAAGCCTTATCACAATCTCCCCCCCTGAAACGGCGGGATAGCAGGTCGGCCGGATATACGGGCGGGCCTGTCGATTTCCGCCGTTTCAGGGGGGGAGAGTGTTATAAGGCTTATTTTGGGTAAGGTATCGGTTAACCTTTGCAAGTGGTCAAACGGACTAGTACCCCACTAATTCCTTAACAATTATATCATATATATATATCACTCCCCCCCCCCCACCCCTTCGAACACTCCGCTTTCTCCTGGTTGTACGACCTACAGGATATACATGATAAACTAATGCATTCCTTCCACAACCGTCATATGTATTCCCTTAAAGGATTTATAGTTTCCGCGCACAGATTGAGCCCCCCCCCCCCCCCCCGCTCCCTCTTGTTCAAACCCAGGCCCCCACGCCCTTAAAAACTCCGCCCTCCCTTAACCGGTTATACGACTTACAGGATACACTTGATACAATGATGCATTTCCTTCCACAGCTGTCAGATTGTGTCCCCCTCAAAAACGGGTTTTATACTTTTCGCGCACAGACTGACAAACATCACCATGTTGACCCTGGTACAAGCTACACTGTAATTCCAAGGGGAGTCGCCGACCTATATCCTTAATGAGGACACACCCAATAATACGCGCGATCGGAGTATCACACACAGCTTGCAAATATGAGTTTCGACAAAATCTTCGATCTCACAGCTGGAGTGTATTTTAATTTTTTATAAAAAAAATGTGTCCCTTCCCTATGTCCCTTCCCTCACCGGTCATATCATACGACTACAGGATATACATAGACTACATATTTAAAAAATGAAAAAAAACACTTCATTCAGCTGTGAGATTGACCACAAAAGGTGTTTTGATCAAAACTCAGCTTTGCAAGCTGCGTGTGATACTTCGATCGCGCGTGTTACGAGGTGTATACCCTCGTGAAGGATACAGCTCGTTGACTCTCCTCCTGCTAATAATGCCAGGGCCAACAGGACTAAGACGTTCAACCTTGTTCTGCGCACGGATGTATATGTGCCAGGCCAGCGGAAGTCCAGCCCAGGCCCGATACTCGGGTTGTTCTTAATCGTGCTGTCGAGTCATGATGGAACATGCGGTGGACGTTGATTGCTACTGTTTCGAGGCGATCTCTCTTCTGCTCTTGATGTAATGCAAAGGCACACTCACACGCCTTATTGATCGAATGAAGAGCGACGAGTGAGATCTGGCGTTCTGCATTAGGCGTCGGGCGGTGCACACTTGATCCTAAAGCTCTTCAAACGCCCATCTCACACACTACCAGGGAATACAGAAACTAAAGCGTGGATCCAATACGCCAGACCCCTGCGCTCCTACAGATGGAAGCTCTTGCGGTAATAATAGTACTGAATGATCAAAGGTGCGTGTCGCTGAATAGCCGATTGTTTTTGCTAATCCAGAGGGCCTCCGTGGTCATTTCCACCCTTTATATATACATATTATATAACACAAGGGCTCCGCATGGGTGCCGGCATTCTCCGGCAACCATGCTCCGGGTAGGACAGGGCAGCACTTCGACTTGTTCGATTCAATATTCGATAAAGCGAAAAAACCGTTACCACACAACACATAGTCTATACGCATGTAGAATGTAACGTAATGCCAAGAGATTGATATAGACTAACAGTGGACTACTTACTACTTCTGTAATTTCCTCCGTTTCTCCGTTTCTTGCGTGAATCCGATTCCGAGCTTCATCATACACATTTCGATTGGATAAATCCGAGCCCACGCATAATGACCCTCTAGTCTGGCCACGAAGAGACGTTTCGAGTGAATGCGTTTCTTGACGTTTCGACTCAACCAAGCATCCAGGGCCAGCAGAGGGATGGCCAAATGTTTGCTGCATGTTCTTTACGTATCAACTGACAGGCGCGCACTGAGCCAGCTTCTGCTACTACATGCATGATACCATAATATAAAACACCCGCACCATCGCCTAGACCTAGCACCACACGTATAACAAACCCCTCACCTAAAGCCCTTCCTTCCCCCCACCCCCACCCCCCCCCCCTCCCCCCTCCAACGCCCCCTCTTTTCCGACCGCCTGCACGATCGCCTAGACCTAGCACCACGCGTATAACAAGCTGCTACATATCTTTGATCTCACAGCCGAAGTGTATTTGAATATTATTTGTGACCTAAACCTCCTAAAAAATCCCCCCCCCCCCCCCCCCCCCCCCCTCTTGCTCTCCCTTACTCAAACGCCCCACCAAATATCGAAATCCGCCACATTAATAAACACTTCACGCACAGGATATCACCTCATTATCTTTCGAGAGCCATCCATGCCGCTGTGTCCCCCCCCCCCGCCTCGCCTCGAACGCCCCCTTCTTCCCCATCACCCGCACCATCGCCTAGACCTAGCACCACACGTATAACAAACCCCTCACCTAAAGCCCTTCCTTCCCCCCCCCCCCCCCCCGCCCCCCCCCCCGCCCCCACCCCCCACCTCCCCCCCAACCCATCCCAACCCCACCCCCTCGAACACTCCACCCTCTCTTTACTCACTGATCGTACGACTTACCCCAGGATATACATGATAAACTGATGTATTATTTCCAAAACCGTCACATTTATCCCCTCAAAATAATGTATAGTTTCCAGGCACATATTGAGCTGCCCCACACGCCTCCCCCCCCCCGCCCCAACCCCCCCCCCCCCGCCCCCAATAATATACTGGTGCCAAAACCGTCAGATTTATCCCCTCGAAAGGATTTATAGCTTACATGCACAAATTGCCCCCCTTTCCCCCCCCCCCCCCCCCCCCCCTCCAAACCCGCTCGCTTTTGATCAAAACCAGGCCCCCTTTCCCTTCACAGCTGTCAGAGATTGTCCCCCTCAGAAACGGGTTTTATAGTTTCCGCGCACAGACTGACTAAAATCATCCTGTTGACCCTGATAGCTACACTGTAGTTGTAAGGGGAGTCGCCGACCTATATCCTTAATGAGGACATACAACTCGTAATGCGCGCGATCGGAGTATCACACACAGCTTGCAAAGATGAGTTTCGACGAAATCTTCGATCTCACAGCTGGAGTGTATTTTCATTTTTTATAATATAATACGCGCGTACCCAGTAATACGCGCGATCGGAGTATCACACACACCTCGCAAATATGAGTTTCGACAAAATTCTCACAGCTGGAGTGTATTTTTATTTTTATAATATAATACGCGCGATCGGACTATCACACACAGCTTGCAAAGATGAGTTTCGACAAAATCTTCGACCTCACAGCAGCTGGAGTGTATTTTTATTTTTATATATAATTCGCATCTAGATCCGAAGCTCGCAGACCGACTGTGTCTCGGTGTGTGTATAGTGATCGTGGAGAGACTTGCTGACGGTATTCTAGGCGTGAAACACGGTGTCGCTGCCTTCGTCATTCAATTCCTCGAATGATATTAATAGTACGAGATAGCACTGAACAAAGAGTTTGTTAGTTAAGAATTTCAGGCTCGATCGAGGTTTAGACGAACATATAAACATAAAATTCCTGGTATGGCCTTTTTGTCTGATTGCTGGTCACTCATTGAACGGAGATCGTACATAAAGTAACCGTCATCTGGGGACGATAGGGCCCATTTCCAGGATCATAATCCATTCACATATATACAACTCCGACAACCCGGGAACGAACACGGATATATCACCAGGATTGATACCTCCCCGCACAGTGTGGAAACCCCCAATGCCACCGACCGGCCGATCTCAAATAGGCTTAGATTCGTATATTATATAGCCAGCTCCACCCGGAAACGATAGGGTCCCATTCCCGGTCCAGGGGTCGTTCCATATATCTAAACATTAGACAAACGGAGGAAGAAAACTGAGTTCTCTCGGGTCGACACCGCCCCCCACGGTGTGGAAACCTCAGTTCCATTGGCTAGAATCGCTGATTGGTTCAAGCTTCACAGCGGCCCCCCGCCCTTGTAGGAGGATGGTAGAGGCTCACCAACCGATGGGGGGCAGTTCCGTCGCACACGGGGGAGATAGGGCCTCATCCCCGGTTCAGAAATCCTCCGAATCTCTACAGCTCCAGCAACGCGGGAACTATAACGATGATCTCCCGGGTCGATATACCTCCCCGCACGACGTGTCAACCCCGACTCCATTGATTGGCTTATTTCTCGTGATTGACTGGTAGGCTTTGACCCAATAATAAGCTCACAACTATTTCGACGGAGTCGGGTTTTCTCGCATACTTCTCGCTTACGGCAAACATGTGCATTGCGAGCGCAGTTCAATGAGTTATTTGCATGGTAGGTCGCACAAAAAAACAATTTTTGAGCCTGTATCAGGTTGGCGTGCCGAGCAAGCACACTCAAAACGCGGATGAGACACACTTGATGAACAGCGACAGCAGCACTAAACGCAATACAAATTGACGAATTAGAGCCATTTGTATACAGGATTCAGCCCCCCCCGGTTATAAGCACAATAGATTTCAAACAAAAATATGGTGTTCACAGAAAACCGGCATAATAATATGTGGCACCAAGACTGGCACGACTCGAGCATAATAACCAAGCGTGGAAAAAGTCTGAAGTTAGGCCAAAACAGTGCGTATTTGACTCACCGGCATAGCGGTCGAATAACATGGAATACTTGCTGTGCCCGAATAATCACCTCTTTGTCGCTTATGCCGCACCGAAAAAAATGGCTGAAAATTCCGATTTCATTCGCTCATGAGGTCAGAAACCTAAGCTCGCAAATATTTTCGCGGGTTTTCTCGCATACTACTCGCGTAGGGCAAAAAAATGTCATGCGACCGCAATTCGTACCAAACGCTCGACCTCGGGATGAATCTATGCAGTTGGTGCCCAGAGCTTCACAATAAAGGCATTCGGGACATAAGAAGAGCGGTCAAATCGCCATGTCCCGGCATATTAACAGCCATATATGTTGCCCACAACAGATAAGAGCAATGAGCGCCTGCTTCGGCTTGACACAGGGTGTATCTTGAATCGGAATAATACCCCTTTTCTTTCCTCTCTGTTTTTCTATTCTCTTCTTTTTACCAATTGACTTGCGTCTGACGTGCATATGCGTAGTGATAGGTGCCAAGACGAGATATTTGTGCAGAAGATCCCTATTTTTTATGATTCTGCTATATCGTCGATTGCTGTGGCGCACAGCAGATATTGTCAAGAAGACCCCTATTACTCTGTATCATCGGTTAATTACTGGCGAACACGACATGACATTGTCAAAAAGATCCCTATATTTTTTTATCCTGTCATCAATTAATTGCTGGTGCACACGATGTATTGACCAGCAACAACAACAGTCAGTAGCCAGCGCAATTCTTGCAACTACACAACAAAGCGTTCGAAACACTACTACCTTGACAATCACACCTAACTTTAGAAGTGCATCCACGTTTCGTTTGTGGGGATAAAAATACATGGAATCAGTGTGGGATACTTATTATGCGGTCCTGAAAGATGGATTGTGGATCGTGGACCAATATCTACGGAACGACTCTTTGGAGCGGAGATGAAAAAGGCTGACTAAACATTGTTTCTCGTACTGCGATTTTTAAAAGCGACTCCGTTCGTTGTGTTTGTTTTCTATTTTTTTTATGGTCTGGCCAGTTTTGGTTGTGTTCTCGTACCCGGTACGCTAGCATTTCACTTGCTTTCTACCTTGATTAATTGCGATGTTTGGTTTAGTCTGTCTCACAGTCTGTGACCACATAATGATAAGTTGTATCTCTCTAGGATGAAGAATCAGCACTGACACTGGGTGTAATGATGTTGTCCCCCCCCCCTCCCCCACAAGAAGGATTTATAGTTTTCACGCACAAATTGAGCTGCCCCACCTGTCCCTCCCCCCCGCCCCCCCTCCCGCCCCCCTTTTGATCAAAATCAGGCCCCCACGTCCTTCAAAACTCCGCCCTCCCCTCACCGGTTGTTCGACCTACAGGATTCACTCGATAAACTGATGCATTTCCTTCCACAGCTGTCAGATTTTGTCCCCCTCAGAACTGGTTTTATAGTTTCCGCGCACAGACTGACTAACATCACCCTGTTGACCCCTGATAGCTACACTGTAGTTGCGAGGGGAGTCGCCGACCTATATCCTTAATGAGGACACACAACCCGTAATACGCGCGATCGGAGTATCACACACAGCTGCTTGCAAAGATGAGTTTCGACAAAATATTCGATGTCACAGCTGGTGGAGTGTATTTTAATTTTTATAATATATATATTTATGGAGTAAACTGGTGCATTCTTCAGCCGCCAGCTTTTGTCCCCCTCAAAAACAGGTTTTATAGTTTCCGTGCACAGATTGACTACCATCACCCTGTTGACCCTGGTACAAGCTACTGGGAGTCGCCGACCTGCCGCATATCCTTAATGAGGACACGCACTAATAACAGCGCTTTCGGAGTATCACACTCAGCTTGCAAAAATGAGTTTCGACGAAATATTCGATCTCACAGCTGTTGTAATGTGTTTTGACTTTGTTCACACTAGACTATCTATAGTATTATCTTGTGTAAGCATTGTGGTTTTGTTTTAAATGTTGTATACGTGTATACCACGTTGTGTATACCTCGTCGTTGTTCTCACTCGGTGCTTAATCTTATATGAGATTACCCGGTATGTTTTGTCTTTATTTTTCTCTCCAAATCTTAGCCTCTCTTCCAGCAAACGAGCCTGCGCTATTATACAATGACCCGGGTATCGAAATAACAGATGCATTGCGCATACTGTACCCTGCGCTGTTTTCGTTTCTACCCAGCAACGAACAGCAGAAAAAAAAAAGAAAAAAAAAAGAAGAGGAACGGAGATGACACGCCGTGGGGCAAAAATTTGTTGGATTTTGCTCAAAATTCGCTCCCTAAATTACACAAATACCCTACTACTACTGCTATCATAAAGTTGACCAAACCGATACTCTACTGCTACCGAATAAAGCATCAATTAATGAGAGGTTATTCGTACGTCAAAGGGTTCAGATAAGTATTGGTGTGCTTATTGGTTATGCATGATAGGGAATGTAATACAATGTCATCTTATAGTAGGTATTGATTAATAATGAAAGTTACTACAAACGGGCGATCGATGTCTTACGCAGCTTGCAAAGATGAGTATCGACCCTAAATTCGTCGAACTCACAGCCTGCGTCGTTAGAATTACTATATAACAAAGAGAACGGAGAGACTGCCCGAAAGTAGGGTACCCGGAACCAGACCACAGAGGCGTACACGAACGCCAATCCGACTCCAGACCACCGCACCCGAAGCTATCCAGACTCCAGACGAACGCAAAAGACACATAGGCCACAGAGACCAATTTCCCCACGCAATCAGATTGTATCGAAGAAGGGTTGATTTTACTCAGGTCCCCATTTTGAGTCAGATTTCCAAATTCAACTCCATCCTTAAGAAGTTGGACATAGTCTTCATAGCCTGCACGGCTGTGTAGTACCACCAGGGTGCACCAGTTCTACCTCCCTGAGTGCGCCCTGTTACAGCAGCGTGGTGCTCTCCGGCACATATCACGCCCAGCCTCACCTTTGGTCCTGTGAGTTTGGACTGTAGCTTTCCTTGCAGCCACTAGATTACCAGATTACCACGAAAGGTGAGGTTAGCGTCGCCAGAATGGGTGCACATAGTTTCTAGACAGGTGGGTTGCGCGTGGGGCAAGAGTAACGTACATGTGTGATGACACGGTGGGTGGGCACACTAGGCGGCTTGGACAGGTGGTGTGTTGACTTTGATGTTTGTGCTTTGGCGGTAGTGAGAACCGCGGGCGATGTGAAATCCCGCGAGGGGTTTCTACGTTCCCTAGGAAGAATTCCTCCGCCAGGACCATCCTTCCTTCTTCCTATGTCGATGCGATGAAGCGCCTTACCGACGGCTACATCTCCACCTTGCACGACGTAGCCTACACGTGATACTGGTCCGGTCAGCTATACTAGCGTCCTGGAGTCCGCAGCGCTGCAACTTGTGTTTGGCATAGAACAACGTAAATTAGCCAGAACGACCTGTTTTCCGTGCAGCACCTAATCCCCCCCCCTCCTCACCGGTCGCCCCGCCCTTGACCAAAATTATTGTTTTGTTCGCCTCACAGATAACAACAGACGACCCGGTGGAGGTTCTACAAGCCCGAACCGTCGCCATAGTGAACATTTGCGTCGAAGTCGTGGGTGGGGTTCATTGTGGCTGGATGTGGTGCGGTGTCTTGTCCTTCTTGGCGGTGTTGTCGTCAAGCCTCGTGGCATGCTGCTGCAAACACAACGTGGTTTATACTGTCTGGGGTAGCATGGGCGTTTTAATAGGTGCTATGCACGTGGTGGCGGCCACCGAGGCTATGACAGCGGAGTCGGAATACGGGGATCCATTAATTTTGTGCGTGGCGCAGTGTATCCTATGTGGCATTAGCCTTCTCGTCGCGTACATTGGCCGCAAAACCGCTTTGGCGATAACGAAGCGGTCGATAGTTCCCGTGGAGACACAGGTAGGGACGCCTCTGCCGCTCATGTACACAGTAGCCGGCGCACAACCCTCGACGGTCACGCACATGTTGCCGCAGTCGCCATAACTCTATAACAAGGAAGGCCAACATCGCACTGCGACACACAATATACATCAGAAATGAAGCGTCGCCGTGGTATTGTTGGGAGTCTGCTATGTAGTTTATGAATCTGATCAGGAGTAGCCTGTTCTTGTACTCGTACGAGTGTTTACTAACCGTGAAGCTTGAACAAGTCGGTTAAAGGTGGTAGAGCACTCGCGGCATTGCCTCAAAGGACCAGGACCAGACGAAACTCCCCGAACTGTTGAGAGCAATACCAGAATTTTGGCGTGTTGGTTCGGGTTTGTCTCATTCCCTCCGGGTAGCACCAGCGGGAAGGGGCCAGGTTCGGCGTAGCCTCGGGGTTGCCCAGTCTCGTCCTGAGGTTGCCCAACCTCGTCTTTAAGTTGTCCAACCCCGTCTTCATGAAGTGACGTTTTTCATGCTACTGTATTCGGTTCGTTCGTTGGAAGGGACTGCCTGGCTAGCCGTTAATGGCCCAACAGGTCTTGACTCTATCGGAAACCAGGTGCGATAGCGCACAAAAAATGTCAGATGTGGTATGCCCAACCGTCTACAAGTAGGTGCGTAGGGCGTAGCAATAAGACGAAAAAAGCAGTTCGCAATTCCGTCTACTACATGGGCGCAGAACGTAGGAAGCCTTACCATGTTGAGCGGCTTCGAGTCCAAGCCAAGGAGGTTCAGTCTAACTGTTAATTCACGGGGTGTGTGATATACTCTCCGTACTCCGAAACTGCAAAGTGGCCGTTGGGTGTCGGTGAGACATGCATATACGAAGCGTGCTACGCTAGAGGTAGCAGTTTTCGTCTGAAAAGTTTTCTTAATGACGGGGCCCCTTATCCCAAAATCATCGGAATGTCGTCCATTCGTTTTTCGTGCTTCTCGTCGTGTACCTAGGCCATGGGATTGTTCATCCGGTAGCAGGTTTATTTTTCTCCAAATCAGTTTTTGGGAGAGGTCTTAAGCTCCCAAATTGAGGGGTAGTATCAGAAAAAAAATGGCGCACCTCTATCGTAGCACGCGTCATATATATGCAATCCATCGAGACGACTTGCTGTCTAGGGCATGTGTTAGTAAACCATAGCATGGCGTAGATGGTCACTTTCGGGAGTAAGATACGTACGTATTATGTGTGTGGCACTACAACAGGAGCGTTTATTATCTGGCATCTGTTTTTGAGTTCCGCACGACACGCGTCAGACTTTTAACTCTTGCGTTGTCCTTCTAAACGGCACCCGCTACAACATACCTGGTATGTGTGAATGAGCCACTGGTGCTGTTCGACTTGTATGTTGTGTGATTCAGCGTAACTTGGTAGTATACACGTACATTCGCATGCATTCAATCGAGTTGACGAGCTCAACAGTGAAAGAGGATACCGGTTGCAGCGACACTTCACCGAACAAGATTTAAAGTAGGGGAACAATAATTGGATTTAATTGACTGGCCCAACAGTGAAAGAGACGTCCGTTGCAACGGCATTTCACTGTGGCACAAGGTTTAAGTTAGGAGATTACCAGGGAACGAGTTCCAAGAGTCATCTGTATTGTTTTCGACAACAAACATTATAATTGTTTGGAGCAAGGTCCTTGCGCACGATACGTAAGCACGACAGGTGGAAATGTGACCGCGGTTCATACCTGGTATCGATTGGCGGTGGTTATTGGGGAGTTACTTCGCTACTCCTTCTTTAGGGGGTATTGATTAGGTACCGGGTTGTGTTCTTGCGTTGATGAGCTTTCCGCAAGCACAGGAAATCGTTCCCATATCTGCAACATATCATCCAAATATCTAATAACAGGGAAGGAACCCTTTCAGCAGCTCGGTTTCTTCTTGCACGATGGCTCCTCCGCGCATTACTCGTCCTGCCTGTCACCACGAAGCAACGTATACCACCCTGGTGCACCTCGTTACAACACCCCCCCCTGCCCTACGCATAACTATCGCCGGTAAAAATCGGGCATCCCGGTCACGGCCAGGCAACAGCGTGCGCGTTCTATGCAACAGATCCTCTGTTTTTCCTCCCGATAACAGCGCGCGCTTTATTCAACAGATCGTCCGCCTTTCCTGGGATTTCCGTCGCTGCGACACCCCCCTAGGCCGACGTGTGTGAGCATTGGCGCCAAATGGGTATTCCGGCGATATAGTCGATCCGCGCTGTTCCGCTGTTCTTCCTTGGCGCCTCGAAACCTGAACGCACACCACGCCCGATGCCTGTGAGCGTCGGCGTCAAACCGGCATTTCGGCAACCAAGCGCGTCTATGTAGGTTCGGCCTCCCTTTAACGGTGCTGACTTGGGACGGTGATTAGAAAATCGGCAGTCTATGCCCTTGAACCTTCTCCGAAGAGTAAAATCCGACCAGTCGACGCTTCGTATCCCTCCCACCGCACCCTCACACAGCTTGCAGGCCTCAGCCAATGAGTCATGACCCCCCCCCCCACGCGCGCCACGATAGAGTTAACCCGTTTTGGACCATAATATTTTGTGAATGACGGCAGCCCTTAACCCAGAGTCGTCGGAATGTCATTCTTGTTTTATTACAAAATGTTTTTTTTTAATGCCTAGGCCGGAGCTTTGTTCGTCGGGTTTTGCGTTCATTTTTCTCAAAATCAGTTTTTTTTTAGAAAGGTGTAAAGCTCCTCATGTGAGGAGCCTCAGAAAAAAATCGGTGCAGCTCTGCCGTAGCATGTATGTGTATTTTTAACACTCACCCTTTCAACGACCCTTCGACCGTGAGGGGTGGTCAGCAGGCCACTGGTAAAGTTGTAAGGTTCGACAATTAACCCAGCACTAATCGATAGCAAACAGCAGAACAGACGTCGGCGCCAGCACAAGCGACATTTCTTTCCTAGTCACGCTCCCTGCTCGTGTATTTCATCTCAGTACCGCAGAAACACATCCTTGTTGTTCCGCCGGACCGCGAGGTGCGCTGAAACGCGCCTACTACACGGTATGTCGCTGGGCGGAGCAATCCGGAGGTCGGCACTCATGGATTAACTCCCGGGAACCGAAAATATTGATCTGCCAAGCCAGTGGCAAAACAGTATTTGTTGCGCCCGTGAAGCCTTAGACAAGCGGTATTGCCACATTAAGCGACATTTTCGGTCCTCGCTGGCTGACGTGAAATCGACAAATTTACCCCTCCCCTCCGGTAGCTACCCCGCCGCCCAACGCAGGCTGACACCATAAGAGTGAAGGAGCCTAGACGCGCATTGTCTTTAGTGTCCGCTGGACTTCCCCGCGTAATGAGCAGCGTCCGATACTGTGGTGGCTTGGGCTTTCCGCAGTGGGGGCACCACCTTCCCCCCAAACAGCTACACCCCGTGACCACTGGACGTTCTTCTGCGACAATGCTCACGGCGGAGTCACCAACCACAACCCCTCCACTCACACAAACACAGGCATAGACCTAAACACAAGCATACCCTCACAGACGCGCACACAAAACACACTGCTGATTGTACTCAGGAACACGACGGAGATTATCCACCTTATATTGGGGAGTTCCATATAAAGTGATGAGGGATTTATGTATAATAAGGTGTAAGGGAACACTCCTGCGGGACGAATGGGGGATTTTGTTTTCTGGATAATTTCCCTGCTTGTTTCGTCATGAGCTGTCACTCGACAGCCGGATAATACAAGGGAGAGTTCTGTGTCACCGTCTTGAGTCACCATCACGCGTTCCCGTGCCAGTTGCGCATACACCTACAGAGACCGGTCGTCACACTAGTGAGCCGGTTATCTTCCATTGGTCAGCGCAGCCGCCATCCCAGAAGGGAGTCCCCGAGGGGAGGGTTCTGCTTCCAGCTCATGCCAGGTCACGATAATGCTGACATGGAGAAGGAAAGTGTGGAGTACATGCTACAACAGATTAAAATGCTTATAATTACTATAGCGATACTAAACCTTGAGAGAGAAATCGGACTCGCAGGCCATCGCAGGGCCAGCCCTGGGAGCGTCGTATGCAGAGGAGCCTAACACGGCTCTGTGTTGGTCCTGGCGGATGCCGGCGATGCAGGAGGGCTTCGACTTCTCCACGAGGAGCACGAGCTTCAAGCCGACGTCGTAAGGAATTTGGACGAGCAAAGCGATTGTGTGGGAGAGTGTGGAGATAGTAGGAGACGAGGAGATAGCAAGAGGAGCAAGAGAAGAATTCGCCCCAGCAGCAACGCCGCGATCTAAGTAAATCCAAGTACGAGCCGCAGCTGGTAGACTGCATGGTGCTGGCGGCGAAGGCGCTGGAATGCAGCCGTTGTTGCAAAGGCAGCAGCTACCCCAGTCGCCCCGACCGCAGGAAAAGAAGCAGTCAGAGATTGCTGCGCCCGCGACGAAGAGCGCAATCGCCGCCGCCGCCGTTACCGCCGCTGCCGTCACCATCGCCACAGCTACCGCCGTCATCGCCACCGCTTCCGCCGCCGCCGTCATTGCCGCCGCCGTTACCGCCGCCGCCGCCAAACACCCCAGTATAGCCAGGCCTATGCCTTAATCCGTGTGTCGTCTATTTTGTGCAGTAGAACAGGAGAGCAACAGAGCGGGAGTTAGTTGGCCGTCGGGGGTGGGAGGAGAGGTGGAGGATGCTGCGAGAGCGGTGCAAAACACGTGCTGCAAGAACTCTTTGTGAGGACTGCTTAACCACGAGGCGCACAGGTGGTTGACGGGGAGGACGTTGCCCCCGTTGAAGGAGGAGAGGGCGAAAGCGAAGGTTAGTGCTTGCGGATGAATCTACTTGGTTGGTTGGGGATCGACGCACGGGCGCAACAGGAGGAGGCGCTGCCCCAAGCAACAGGGGGTGGAAGAGAAAAGACTGATGCGCCGTCAGTAAGGGGTTTACGCCCGTGTCAAGCACGTGTGACTTTGTTGATTTCGCGTGCTGCTGATTGTTTCCGTTTTGAGGTTGGTTTTCGATTGATTGCAGAATTATAAATATTCCCACATTTGAGATTGAGATCGACATTGATTGAAGGGTGTCAGAGATTGGGGAGAAGCGGAGGTACGACACGTAGGTATTCGCGTTCAAGTGGTCTGTAGGCGTTCAAGAGGACAACGATATCATATTATATGTTGCGGTTGCCTGGCAGAGTGCCCTGGCGAGGAGAAAAATCGGAGTTGAGTCTGATGCATGAACGTAGAATGTTCAACGGATGAGAACTTAGGTGATGCGGAGACAAATATGCTAAACCATTTCCTGTTCGCGTGCTCGTAGCCTACAGCAAGCGCCATTACTTGCGAATGGAACAGATTGGAAACGATAATGGAGAAAAGTTGAGGGCAAAGCCTACTGAATGAACAGAGTTACATGTGCGTCTCTTGAAGATCATGCATGATGAGCAGTACATATGTATTTTCTGTATTCCGCATCTTTGATTGCAGTACCTTGCAGGTCATTTTTTTGTACTCTGTCGGCATTCTACGAGTACGTTCGTCGCGCCAGGGCTTGTTTGGACTTAACATACTAGTTTAGTATGGGTATATGTCCTTGTCAGCTGTCCGTCAAGGAGCAAGAATGCCGTCAACTGGCATATATATATCTGGTAATTATTTTGATATATGACAGCTCCGCATGTAGCGCAGAGACAGCAACCAATACCACAAAACTTACCACAAAATTCCTGCTGCTTAAGACCGGCGTTATATATACGATAACGAAGCCTAGAACATCAACTAAAACAACCACGCGGACACAAAATAATACGTATTCGAAAACCCCACTCTGAAACAACACAATAACGAAGTCTACAACGTCAACCAAGGATGCCCACACACTAAAACCACATACACGTCTATACGAAACCCAGTCAAAAGATAGAACAGATGTACCCTGGATTCCAAATTGAACAAAGTCCCTACGACTCGGAAACATCGCATAGTCTACACATAGTCTTTGCACACACCTAAAATACGTCAAAAATGTTCGTTGCCAAATAACAAGTTCATCAAGAACGCAAGAACAAACAGAACAAGAGACGAGGTAATCGTAGCAGCGCCCATCATTATAGCATTCGCCCACCACATCACCTCCTTTGCAATTGGTTTTGGGCATCAGCGAACTGGGTCCAACGCA
This sequence comes from Undaria pinnatifida, assembly GCA_012845835.1. NCBI lineage: Eukaryota > Phaeophyceae > Laminariales > Alariaceae > Undaria > Undaria pinnatifida. The sequence continues at coordinate 12,006,190 of JABAKD010000010.1, forward strand.
TGCCCGTAGTGTTTTAGGTGGAGTAAGGAAAGGTAGTAAAAATGAAGTGCGCTGCTCGATAACCTGTTCCTGACCGTCGGTATACTGAACAATCTTCGGGCCGGGTCTCCTCTGTATCAGGTGTGTGCGGAGTTTTATTTGTCGTTTTCAAGCAAGCGGTTGCGTTGACATATACTACCTGGCTTGATGTAAAGGAAAGGAACACCACTCAGCGATCATCTACTACACGCTAGGGCATGTTTTCATGAGCACCACTAACAAGAGCACCAGACATGGACGCGACATCTACAGGACCACAACATATTTGACAACAGTGGGGAGAAAACAGGGCGTATAATCGTACACTAGATAATAACAATGTGAAAAAGAAGTTCAGACAGTTATGTTAACACTGCGGTAGACCACACTACCAACCTATTACGCAGGGTATTCATGCCTCCGGCGGTTTGCATGATCGCCTGACAACCTCTATCAAACGGAGTAGCATATGCCTAACAATGTAAAGTCACCCTCGCGTTCAATAGTGGTGACATCGCATGCCCACGTCACCTCGCTTGGTGTATTTGTAAGATGTATCTCTGTCTTGGATTTGGCGACCTCAGAGCCCCACATCGGCACGGCAAAAATCATAGGCGTAAAATCGCATATGTGAGACAATAATAATGTGAAAAGGAGATACAGACAGATATGCTAAAATTGCGGTAAACCGCAATACAAACTTATTACGTAAGGTATTCCGTACATACCGTCTGCATGATCGCCTCCCAACCTACGCCAAGCGAAGTATGACTAACGAAGTAACGTAATTGAGCGCGTGTACACTAAGCGTTCCTTTCAAACAATAACGATTCGCATCTCTCCCTGTCGTTCTCAATGGCGGTGACATTGCATGACCACATCACCTCGCCTGTTGTATTTGGCAATATGCATCTCTTTCTTATAATTCGCGATGTCAGAAAATAATGGTATCTACATGATTGTACCTATCGATTGAAATATTCTATCTTTCGATCCATGTACCATAACAAATTATGAAGCTTTCAACACGTTGTTTACTACACCTAAGAACTGGGTTGCATACAACATGTAACATCAAACCTTCTAGAAAAATAAGCATTACCAGGCGGGTGATATAAAGGGGTGTCTTCTTGCTGCAACCGTCAGATTCGTCCCCTTCAAGGGTATATAGTTTCCGCGCACACATTGAAATGCTCGCCCCCCCGCCCCCTTCCCCCCCGATCCCTCTTGTTTAAACGCACCACCTGAAATCAAAATCTGCCAGAGTAGTAAACACTACCAGCCAGCTGATATCATCTCATCATCCATCTAGCCATCCATGCCGTAGCTCCAACTCATCTTCGCCCCCCCCCCCCCCCTTGTTCTCCGCCCAGTTCGTTCAAACGTCCCACTTACAATCAAAATCGGCCAGAGTAATAAACACTTCTAAGCAATTGATATCACGTCATTATCTTTCTAGCCATCCATGACGTAGCTTTCATTAATCCCCCCTTCCCCCCTCCAACGCCCCCTCCTTCCCCACACCCCGCACGATCGCCTAGACCCAGCACCGCGCGTACAGCAAGCCCCTACATATATGATTAATACGCGCGATCGGAGGATCACACACAATGTTGCGAACATCAGTGTCGACCAAATCCGTGATTTTTATATGATATGTGACCTAAACCTCTTGAAAACCCTTCCCCCCCCCCCCCCCTCCCCCCCGCGCCTGTTTTTTTTTTTCTTTCCTCGTTTTCCCTTGCTCAAACGCCCCACCTACTATCGAAATCCGCCAGAGTAATAAACACTTCCGCGCCCTGAATATCGCCTCGTTATCGTTTCAGAGCCGTCCATGCCGCTGCTGCAATTCCCACCCACCCCCGCCCTCAACGCCCCCTCCTTCCCCACCACCCGCACCATCGCCTAGACCTAGCACCACGCATATAGCAAACCCCTACATCTATGCGACCTAAAGCCCCCCCCCCCCTCGCCCCCGCCCCCCCCCCGCCATATTCCCCCCCCCTCCCCCACAAGAAATATTTATAGTTTCCACGCACAAATTGACCTGCCCCACCCGTCCCCTCCCCCCCCTCCCCCCCCTCCCGCCCCCCTTTTCGTCAAAATCAGGCCCCCACGTCCTTAGCTACTCCGCCCTCCCCTCACTCACCGGATATTCGACTTACAGGATTCACTTGATAAACTTATGCATTTCCTTCCACAGCTGTCAGATTTTGTCCCCCTCAGAAACGGATTTTATAGTTTCCGCGCACAGACTGATTAGCATCACCCTGTTGACCCTGATAGCTACACTGTAGTTGCAAGGGGAGTCACCGACATATGTCCTTAATGAGGATACACAACCCGTAATACGCGCGATCGGAGTATCACCCACAGCTTGCGAAGATGAGTTTCGACAAAATATTCGATCTCACAGCTGGAGTGCATTTTATTTTTATTATATACAAGATGCTACAAGTACGAATGATATACGGGAGCACGAACTACGTTGAGCTGTCTACCTGGTAGATGATAGGCCCTGGTACTATCTGCTTTGCGGTTCATTGCAGAATGAAATACTCCGCCCCCAGCGTAGCATTCCCCTTGAATATATATATATATGTATAGACAATATAATAGCTGGCCTCGGTTGGCACCGACGCTGTAAACCATTATGTATATTGGGGTTGGCGTCGGTTGGCAACGATGCTGTAAAACATTCCAGCCACTGCGTGAGCTAGACAACCAGGGTACCGTTTCTTTTTTTTTTTTTAGAGGTCACCATGATGGTTATCGAGTTAGATCATAGTGTGCGGGGTGGAGAACCCTAACTCCGCACAAGGGGAATGGTCGCATCACGTAGTGTGAATATGGTAAGGCACTCACGAGGCAGTTCCATAGTAACACCCATTGCTGTCTCTGGAGTGGCCACGCCGGAAAACAAAGTAACTCATCGGCGCTGTCATCCATAAACAAGAGAATATGAACAAGGTGCCGAAGTCCGTCTTACGAGCGGTCCTTGGACGGATGCAGTTCACCCTTCATGCGCCTCGCCGAACACCTGACGGCGCTTCGCGCTTGGTGCAAGCAATACCTGCCTGGTTGGTGGAAACCCGACGTGCTCCTTCCTGGCATAGTCGGGATTCTAGGGTCTATGGCCATACGACTACGGCTATGCACAAAACTGAGTACACCCCCCCTCTCATGCGATACCACTGATGATGAACGTATTCGTGGAGGAATTACGGCTACGAGCGAGTTGAGAAGAAAGCTCTTATAAGCATCTCGTAAGATACTCTGCTGCACGCTCAACAAGAGTGTTGGCTTACAGAGACACTACGCATACATACGTTGTCGTTCGTTGACGTACATTGATGCGATGTGTTATCACATGTTGTGTGGTATAATAAACTAACGTTGATGGGTAACCGATTGTTTGGAGTGGCGTTTGAGGGCTAGAATTATAGTGGTAAAAGAGAGGTATGCGAGATGACGATGGATCTATGAAAAGGGCAAAACGCCCAATCAATGTTGATACGATCGCTCGATTGCACGACCCACCCCGTGTTCATGTGGAATCAATATTGCGGCAGAGACAGCTGATTCACCAAGCGTGAAGGAGGATAGGCTGATTTCCCGAGCTGCGGCAACGCCAGGAGACAAGAAGGAGGCAGTCGCGACGGAGGCATCACCAGCTAGCTGTGTGCTTGGGTTATCGGGGTTGGAATTGGTTGGATGAAAGGTGTCTGATGCTGGGTGATCGATTTTATGAAGTTTAAATAGTGAGCTTGCTTGATATTGATTTTTCGTTTAGGTTATCTTGTTGTTGTAGGCGATTTACTATTATTATTGTTTGGTATGGCAAATATGGGTCCACGGCAGAGCCCCCGAGATCGAAGAAACCATGAACTTCGCAGGGGCGCCTTCGGTCCAGTTTGAGTATTCATTATTGGAGTATTGTCCCGCTGACGCGTTGGTTATGCGTTGTCTTAGTCGCACGATTTTACGCCATAGTTCATTGACGAATGCATCGTATCTATGTCATGTGTTTTTGAGGGTATATTTTCGGAGAGACCTTGTTTTCCGAAGAAAGTTTATCATTATTCCATTGAAGTCAGAGATGCAGCATGCAGAGTTCTTGACGAAACCCCTCTCCAGGCAGACGAATTGTTTTCGCCGGGATTTTATGTAGAATATATTATACGCTTTGGGGGGATGGGGGTAGTTATATCTTGATTTCAGAGTGAGGGGGTTATTCGTCAGGTTATTGGGAAGTTATTTTGTTGTTCGAGATTGAGTTTGCTTCGAGATAAATGCCACTTTATATAACAGTAGTGAAAATATAATTTTCGGGAGAATTCGGCATCTATCATCTCATACACTTCTATTATTAGCTATAGGTTACTGGTTTTGAGCTTTTGAGCAGTGTAAGGTCCCGCCGCTACGTCCGCCGTTCGTTACGTGTGTTACATTTTTCGTCGTGCAGGTGTGCAAAATACATGTATGTAGTAGATCGAATTTCTGCGGTTGGTTACGTTTTCGAACAATACGGAGCTTCGTTTTTCCTGGTTCAGCTAGGCCCCTTGCAGCGTACTGGTGTCTCGAGAAAGTCGGGGATAATCAGGGAGGGATGCTTTGATTTTCAGAATAGAATGGAGGATATATTTGAGTCGATTTCTGATAATTGCGCCGAAGTTACCTGGCCATTTCCGAGAACAATGCCGTTTTCACCTGGCAACGATTTTCGAGAGTAGTTATTGTTTCCAGCGTGAGGCTGTCGTCACTTTGTTTGAGGCTGTTAGGGTTTGATTTGAGAGATTGATTTTTGATCGGAGGATTAGATATGCGTTTTATTTAGTTTGGTCCCCGAGTTTGATATTAGTTGATTCTGATATTGCGATGCATCAACCCTGCGATGCTTTGCCTTGTCATGCACAGAGCAGGGGGGATATTATATATTAGTATGGTCGTCGTGTATATTGAGTAGGGGGGATGTTGATTGTGCTCGGGAACACGACCGAGATGACCCAACTTATTTTCGGGGAATCCGTATATTGATCAGGGATTTATGCATAAGTAAGGTGTACAAGGACACTTCTGCGGGAAAAATGAGGGATTTTGTTTGATGGATAGTTGCCCTGCTTGGTTCGTCACTCAACAGTAATACAAGAGAGAGCTCTGTTTCACTGCCTTGAGTCACGACGACGCGTTCCCGTTCCAGCTGCGTATACACCTTTAGAGATCGATCAACACACACATACGATCGTTATGTGCGTAGGCCTCTTATTTCTCCTCCGTAAAGCGTCCAGATAATACATACAACATACAGTTTTTACATGCAGCACAGCGGTTTTGGAGGCGATCACACCGAGATTAGCTTACGCTCTGACGACAGTCGCGGCAGTCTCGCTTGTGGCTATCTAACCGGCTGCTTCTCTTCCTCCCTTGGCGACGCGTTCATACTATACGTCGGCCATTGCGGCAGACGACTTGCCTCGAATGGCAACACCATGCTGACCATGGAGTCCCCACCCACATGTAAGTACAATCCTACACAAACACACAAATGCACATTGGTTTACTCTATGTATTTCCCGCCGTTCTTTCCCTTGGTTGCTCTTCTTCCAGCCACGTACTTCCTCCCGACCTGCCACGTCCCTAGGCTGCCGGCGTACAGACGAGCAAAATACGGCAACACATTGAAGCAAGTCTCCTCTACCTCCATCGGCTACCCGCCCACATTTGGTAGCGGCTAGTGCGGCGCACTTACGGTCCCGGGTGTCCTCGAACTGAACCATACCCCTAGAACTGACACACAACCCAACGAAAGAATCTACAACACACAAGCACACACGAAGCCACGTTTATCCCACAACACACAAACAAAATTGAAACACGAACACCCACAACGAACTAAACACACACAACAAGCATACAGACACGCACATGCTATCCTTCTAACGCTCCTTCAAAGGCAGCCTCTGGCTCGGCCACAGGGATGCTAATCATTTGACATTTCCATGGTAATGCTAAGCACTGAGATGGGCCACCAAGGCAATTCCATGGATCTTCGTGGCATTGCGCTATGGTATCGCCATGACATTGATACAGCATTGCGATCTGTCGTGGTGGCAATATGACCCGCTCAACGGCGCGCGCTGTGGCACATCTATGGCGGGCACGCCACAAGGGTGCAGATCTTTTTGGTATATGAAACTGGCATTCATCGACTGCAAAGTCAATATCGAACGCGATACAGTGTGACACTTGGTATGCGGTACTGCGAAATTGCTAACGGTGTGCTTGCGGCAGCAGCGTTGAACAATCCTAGCCGCTATAAAATACAATTTCAACAGCTCGTTTAAGAGGTGACGTCGGTGTAATGTCTTCGTACGTTTGTCATAATCCCCCATGCATTGCACTTGCAATGACCACTACGCCCCTGACGTACTACCGACATACAAAAGCAAGCGTGTTACATCGTACGGCGGTGGCATTGCTATGGCAGTGCCATGGAACCCCATGGTGGTTCCATGGGCAACCCATGGCTGGTCTATGGGACACGCTCATGGTAGTGCCATGAACATTTTCAGTGCATGGCATGACAGTCGTCGCCATGAACCCACCATGGGAGTATTGTCATGGCGTTCATGGCATTGCCATACAAACCCATGACACGTGAAATCCTATGACAATGAAGGTCCATGCAATGCCATGAAATGCCATGACCCCGGCGACATTACGATGATGGTGTCATGGCATTGACGAGACACTTCCACTACAATTTAGTCGTAATCTATGGCGTGGCGGTGCCATGGAGATGTCATCTAGCACCATGACCTCCCATGGGGAGGCATGGGGAATGCCGTGACGCGGCATGAAATCAAACATAAGGTGCGCCCCCCGTGATGCACATTGTTTCAGGTGCATTGCTTGATCATTGCCATGACACTGCCATGGGCCTTAATGGCAGCACATGGCATTGCCGCCTGGCATGGTACTGTCGTCGCGCTGCCATGAGGTCCATGGCAGTCCCATGCCAATGCTACAGCAGCCGCTATGTCACGCGTCATGGTAATGATATGGCAATGCCATGACACGAAATACGGCACGCGCCACGGCTCGCCCGCGGACACACTGCCATGGCGCGTGCCCGTGTTTCCAACCGAGAGACGGGCAAAAATACCAAAATTGGTGGTCGATGTCGGCGGTGACCTGTGATCGTCAGGGGGGCATCTCGTGTGTTTCGCAAGTCCCTTTGGACCTGTGGGTTCGCTCTGGAGGGGGCTTGTGGTCGTCAGGGGACATCCGGGATGCATCCCCGGGTTTCTCATTCGCATCTTGATGGTAAAACGGATGCTGCTGCTTGCTCTGAGGTCACCGCACACAGCAGTCGGTTGTAGGTCGGTCCGTGAAAAAAGGCCTCCCTGCGGCTGCGGGTCGCTGGTCCGCTCGGGTTTGACCGTTTAGGGTCTGCCTCCTCGCGGTTGTGGACTGACAGGTAATCCACGTTTTCTCTGGTGTTACTCTCCATATATATTGGGTGATTATCTCAAAAGTTGGTATTGATCAAACCCGACAGCTTCCAATAGACCTCACTGACTGCACGACCGATGGCGATAACAGGTAGCTACGAAAGCGCGAACACAAACAACGAATCGCAACTACTCATCCTCACAAGCGGCCTTCTTCCTGCAAGACGTGTGAATCTAAAGGGGTGACCCGAAGATCACAACGAAAATAAAAAATAAAAGTTTTCGAAACAGCGCACCAATCCGTTCAACCCGACCCCTGGGACCGATAAGTGAGTGCGTACTGTAGGCCGTTGGCACGAAAAGGGTATGCCCCCGTTAGGCCGTTACGGCTATCCAGCGAGGTGGCTCAAAAAAGGCCACCAGGACCATATCTCGTCCCAAGTCTCATAATATTGTTTCCCCCTTGGAGCGGGGAGATAGTTGGGCCAGGTTGGTTCATGGATGTCCGTTCACGGCCCGTCGTATCCTGTACGTACCCAGACTTCGTTCCAATTTGAGGAGACTAACAAGGGGATTTTTACGTGTTTGTCGGGACGAATGCGCATTGGGAATCGAGCCTGTTTCCTGCCGTTGACGCCAGTTAATTGTGAGATCATTAATTGTATGATACATACTGAGCAACCCAGGGTAAGCCTTACGTATGATATATAGAATTACATTTTTTTTTCTCAGCCATGACCGCCGCTCCGTTTTCTGCATATCACCCTCCTGTGTGTATGCATGTAGACGTATGTACTCAAAAAGCATCAGTTCGAGGCAAGCGAACAACACACATGTTTTTTTTTTTTCTTTCTTTCGCACACTTCTACTTTCCAGCTTCTGGACAAGCCGTGGTCACAAGAAGTGTCGTCCCTTCTTTCCCCCGGTTCTTGCCTTTAATTTTTATCGTGCATAGGGTTCAGCAATCCCACTGCTCGTCGATTTTTCATCGAGTGTTGCTAACTCACGCTCTCGCGCTTTCCGCAAGTCAATTTGTGCGCAAGAAAAAGTCCCCACGAATTTATACGAGGATGCACTCGGGGGTATTCGAACTCACGAAACTGACCTATACCAGGCTCGAGGATAACCTGATACGCCACCGGGGCGACCGGCACACACATAAGTGCTCCACTACCAGAGAGAGGCAGGCCGCTAAAAAACGGTGCAAGGCAGGGACTTATAATGTGATGAATAATACTACTGCAGTCAGTGCGACCTTAGGCCTTTACTCGGCACGTAAAAAAACATATATATTCCTACAGAACAGACACACCTGGTACCACCTGGTAAGATACAACCCACACACAATACGCGTCCCGTGTGCCACGGTACCCCAAAAACATCATCAGTATCACATTGATGTGTAGCAGTTGCTTGGTAACAACCAAAGTAGCACGGTGACAAGAGACATAGGTAGCACGTACCAGGTAGATGATAAGGGCATAATAGATGCTAGCGGTATCTGTGAACACGCATGCAGACTAAACTACTAGTTCGTTTGGGCTGGTCGGTGTCACGTGCCGGATTACTTGCGCGGTTGTGGCTCATCGTTTTCCTTTCTCGTACTCATGAGTCTCGTAGTTTTCAAGAGCTTGTATTCCTTCTTTTCAACTTGCGACACCCCCGAGGTTTTCAAGCCAACCATACGCGCCGAAGGATCCGAAGGCGAAGCTTGTATTTTGCATCCTTGCAAACTCTAGTAAGAGGCTTTTTTTCCCTTGGAAACCCAAGAAAAAAAGGTTCAGCGCTGCGCGCTTCGCGCGCTTCATTATTATCAAGTGTGTAGTCTAGTACTGTAGTAGTATATAGTCTACTTAGTCTAGACTATAGTAGTAGCTGATGTAACTGTAATCTGTATTCGTACTGCAATTTTGTACAAGTTACCCAAAAGTCGTATCCGATCGTTCGATAGATCGTTCGATATATAGTCTAGTCTAGTCTTTGTAGCAGTGCGTGATTAATAGCGAAACTGTGATACAGTACCGTATGTGATACGCGACGGGTGATATTGAACGGGTACTCTCGTGCTGTGGGTATGGCAAACTGCGACCAGTACCTCGGCCCTACCTAATCCGCGACGTCGACGCCACATCTTAACCTCGTGCGCGCAACCAACGAAGCCAGGTTGGCTGTGAGAACAAGTGACGAAGCACGACAACCGAGCGCCAATGACTGATGACGTAAGAAAGGTGGCGCTTGCAGTGCAACAACAGCAACAACAGCAACCTTCACAGCTAAGGGATGCCCACGGCGTAGCCGGGGCTGTTCCCATTCAAGTCCTGAACAGCGGCTGCCCTCAGCAGCAGCAACAAGCGGGGGCGATTATTCACCACTACTTCGTGTCTTCTCCACCTCCTTCCGTAGGAATGAACCAAGCTGTACACCTGCAACAGTGCCAGTGCTGCTACCAGGTGAGTGTTCGCCTCCTGCAAATCAGGTACTCAAACCGCGAAACTTACACACATTGTCCATATATAGACTATGTACCTATGATGGGAACAAGCGTAACAGTTGGGCATATTTCGTCGTACGTAGACGCCCGTGCACTCTTACGAATCATCTGCAAATCAAAGCCCTAAACTGCAGGCATCGTACAGAGTATAATAGCAGCAGCAATCAGTGCGGCGTTTGAAAGTTCGCGGGGCATCCACCCCCTACCCCTGTGTGGCTTTAACTATTCGCGGGTCGCTTTCCATTGATAGTCTGGGCATGCGCAGAAAAACAGTTTTCTGTACATATTCGGAGTTATGATTATTATTGTAGTACCTGGTATGATATCCATAGTATAGTGTATTTGGTATTTGGTAGAAAGCTTGCGATGACAAGCCATATGTACCGGTATGCCACAAGCACAGCAGCAGTGTCGTTACCACGCGTGTCCACCTATCATGAACGGTTGATGCTGCTATTATCACGTGTGTTTGCCGTGGTCTGATTATATTTTTAGTGTGCATCATGACCTTCAACGTCGTTCACTCGTTTACCCATTTCATATATTAATCTCAATCTATCAGTCTTCATACTTAAGAAGAAAACCCACGGAAACGAAATAAGGTATAGACTATCGGTAAGTACCTGGTACGCTGGTTGCAAAAAGAGCAGCAAAAAACAAAAACAAAATCACTTTATAGTATAGTCTAATTCAACCGCACAACCACCAACGCACACACCCTCCGGTAGACAGTTCGTATTTCGTATTGCCATGAGCGGTTGCACGGAATAGAACGACGTATACGGCCTATTGCTATAAGGCTTAGTTTGGGTAAGCTATTGGTTAGCCTTTTGCAAGTGATCAAACGGAAATACCTCACTAATTCCGTAACAAATGGCGTCGCCGACAGGCCATGGGTTTTTTGGGTGGTGGTGGGTTTGAATCCCACATCCACCATAATAAACTTTCTCAGACTTTCCCCATGTCGAACTTAAAAAATACTCTCCCCGGTATACCCGGGAAAGGAAACCGCTTGGATATTGACACGTCCGCCCGTATATCCGGCCGACCTGCTATCCCGCCGTTTTAGGGGGGAAGAGTGCTATAAGGCTTAGTTTGGGTAAGCCATCGGTTAACCTTTTGCAAGTGGTCAAACGGACCAGTACCCCACTAATTCCTCAACACTATCAAAAACGAGGTGTATTCCGCGCACCATCTACAGTAGATCTCCTCTCCCGCTGCCCCACCCTTGTCGAAAACTGTTTCTCTTTGCCCCACAGCTAACAGTGGACGACCCGGTGGAGGTTGTACAAGCCCGAGCCCTCGCCATAACGCACATTTGCGTCGAAGTCGTGGGGTTCTTTTTTTGCGACTCGGTTTGGTGCGGCCCCGCGCTCCTCCTTGGGGTGGTGTCGTCGAGTCTCGTGGCATGCTGCTGCAAAACCCCCAATGTCTATTCTCTGTGGAGTTTCGCCGGTGTTCTTCTGTTTGTTATGCACGCCGTAGCGGCAATCAAAGCCGATCCTGAACGATTCCCTGTACTGTTCTATGCGGTAGATACTATTCAGTGTTTCGTTAGCCTTCTCATCGTGTGCCTCGGCTGGACAACCGCTTCGGCAACAAGGAGGCAGCCGGTAACTCGCGCAGGAAACCCGACAACGACGCTTGCGCAGATGCCATCGCAACCGGTGGCTGGCGGACAGCAGTTGCCGGTTGTCCACATAGTGCCGTAATTGCCGAAACTTTATAACAACTAGAAAGCGCACAAGCGTCTACAGTAGCAACACTGAACAAGCGTGGAGCGGCGCCGTAGTATACCGCTTGAAGTCAACGGTGAAGATGATTCTGCGCAGAAAAGTGGACTGTTCTCGTGTTCGTAGGCAGCCTTGCATCGCAGCTTGTGCTTCCCGAACTGTTGAAGGCGAACTTGACATTTTTTACACGGTGTTGCTGGCGTACAGGCGAGGTCGCGTCCCGCTCTCTCCGGAAAGCACCGCAGCACCGGACAGGGCTAGGTTTGGCGTAACCTCCGGGTTGCCCAGCCCCATGCGTTGTTTTTTCCCGTGCTACGGTCAACGGCTCGTGCGGTGGAAGAAACCGCCTGACAACGGTCACTCGTACAGGTCTTACCCCTTTCGGAACCCAGATACGCAGACCTGAAATGTGCCAGGTGCGGTCTCGCTAACCGTCGACACTAGTAGTATTGGTACGTAGCGCGAAGCAGTACTTCGAGGTAGGACCTAGGTAAGCAAGGGCACACTTCCTTGCAACAAACACGTTGGTGCGGAACGCTGGCGGTTATACAAGTTGGAGGACCCCGGGTACAAACAGAGGAGATTTTTGCTATAGCTGTGTTTCACGGAGGACGTAATCTACCCTTAGTACTCCGAAGCTGCTAAACGAGCGTTGCGTATCAGCGAGGCATACTAATAGGCCACCTGTCGAAGATAGTGTTTCCAGTGTCGATGTTTGAATAAAGACGAATTGCTTGTCGTCGGCACGTGTTACAGCGAGACGGAGTCTTCGAGCAACAAGTAGAGCATAATGGCTTCTTCCGAGGCAACTCACCTTGGCTGTTTCAAAGTCGTTGTAGAGAGAGTATTAGCCCAGGCTAGCTCTGTTACAGCAGCGTAGTGTCCTCTGGTACCTATTAAGAACGGCCTCACCTTGATGTAGCCGAGCGGTCGTACGTAGAGCGCAAATGTTTCATAACACTGGAATGTTCCAGATGTTTTTTGGGGTCTTTTTCTGCCGTCGATGCCAAATTTGAACGTATTGCCACCTGCTGTAAGCAACCCTGGGTAAGCTTTATGTTTGTGCCACACTTATTTCTTGGCCCTGATGATGAGACCACATTGTGTAATTTGCTACTGTATGTATGTACGGACTCAGAGGGCGTCAGAGAAGTGCAAGCAAACAATATTCATACCCCTGAGAGTGTTCCATGAATTAACAGAGATAACCTGCAAAACAATGACGTGTTAACATCCATACAAACAGTAGACGCGTGCTACGAAAGAGGTGCACCACTTTTTTTCTGGGATTCCTCGATTTGGGAGCTTAAGACCTCTCCCAAAAATGAATTTTGAGAAAAATAAAACTGCTACCGGATGGAAAACCCCATGGCCTAGGTATACAACACGAGAATCAGGCAAAAAAAAATGACCTATTAATAGTTCCGACGATTTTGGGTTAAGGAGTGTCTTAAGTCACTCAGAAATCCTCTTGAGACGAAAAGTGATACCTCTATCGTAGCACGCGTCAGTAATACGACCTTAGGTTCATATTTTGCACGTCTGTTAACGCATTCCTGCATGGCAGAGTAGAGGCTTGCGAACAATGTTGAGATACGGCCTCGAAAGGCCTGTAATTATCCGATTTTAAGATCATTTGGATGGGTTTCGTATGATAAGGTTGGCGTTTTATATTCGGGAAAGTTAGGAAATAGATCGGAGGCACGTGCCTTCGATGTCAGAAGCTATCCGGGGCTCTGGTGGAATCGAATAAAGCAACGTCTCTACGAAGGAAAAGAAAGTGAGTACTCTCCGAGGACCTGCTCAATTGGCAGACCTGCAGGGGGCACTCTGTGTCCCCAAATATGACCTTACATATGGCGTCGACGGCAGGACAGACCTGCGCGTGAAATCACAATGGGTTTCGGTTTCGAATGGGTTTGACGTTGGAGGAGGGGCAAAAGTATAGGCGGTGTGGGTTTTTCGATGCGCGGAAAATTCCCAGCTTTTTATACGGACTCGTTTTTCTTCAGGCGTTTGGCTTTTTGATGGGATTGGCGGCACGGCTTTTGAGCGGTCATGATTGAAAAATAGGAAAGAAAGATATAACAACCAAAAAAAAAAAAAAAAGTGTTCATAAGGCTAAGTTGGGTAAGCTATTGATTAACCTTGTACAAGTGGTCAAACGGACTAATACCCCACTAATACCTTGACAAATGGCGTCGTCGACAGACCATGGGTTTTATGGGTCGTGGGTTCAAATCCCACATCCACCGTAATAATTTTTTTGAGACTTTCCCCATGTCGAATTTGAAAAATACTCTCCCCGGTATGCCCAGGAAATGAAACGGCTTGGATATTGACCGGTCCGCCCGAATATCCGGCCGACCTGCCATCCCGCCGTTTCAGGGGGGGAGAGTGTTTATAAGGCTAAGTTTGGGTAAGCTATTGGTTAACGTTGTGCAAGTGGCCGAACGGACAAATACCCCACTAATACCTTAACAACAACTTGCTGTTCGTGTCCCTGTGTCATTGTTCCTCGACAACACGAGTATCAGTTTTGTTGTTGTACTACCGTCCGACAATAAGCATAAAGTCGGTATGAATACCAAACACATATATATACGCTCGATGTGGAGTTGAGGTAATGCGGTGTTGGTACCACAAGCCTAAAACTCAGTTGTAATCCTTTCACTAAGCAGCCAGATCAAAGTGTTGAAACATCCATTGGCTGACCCAGGGATGTTTATTTGTCGTACCCTCCCTGAGATCTGGGGGTTCGCACATGTTTTAAGCATTCTTTACATCGAGCATACTTATTGTCGGACAGGTATATGCTTACATTAAATTCATATGTATATGATGATTATTTTTTATTAGGGGACAGGAATTTGGTCAGGAGTCTCGTTCGTATCGGCCTCAGTATGAGATTATCGGAACTGTAACTGGAATTTCTCGGTCAAATCGCTTCGTTCGAGCGCCGTCTTCGGGGGCGGCTCCAACGCCCCTCGCCCTGCCATATCCGTTCTGCACCTCGACGTGAACGCGGATAGACGTTGAACGAGACAAGCGAGAAGAGCGTTGTTTATTTTGTATTTTGGGCGGTATACGCCCGAGCTTTTCTTGGATGTTGGCATATGTAGAGCTTGAACGAATAAGTCAAGGGATAACATTTCCAAATTGGCATTTATTTATTTTTCAAAATTGGCATTTAAATTTCTTCCCGACGATGCTTTTTTCATGGGCGCCTCGAAGCGGTTGCCCTATCGTAGCTATTACTGCTGTGTGTCGTTTCCTTTCGGCTCAGTGGGTATAGTGCTCTGTAACCAACGAAAGATGTGTCGTGAGTACGATTCTCACCCAGACCATATTCGGTATTCAGGAGCGTGCGCGCTGGAGACGTTATGAATGGTTATGATAGTTGTTAATGTTCTCCTGAGTACTATTAATACTAACTGTAGTAGTACGTGGAGAGGGGATAGCTCCGGAGATCGCTCTTACGAAGTCGGTGAGAATTAATTAACGAACTCGAAAACATATTTGGTTGGTTTTTTGGCATAACCTACTGAGTTACTGAGTCACGTGACAGTGGGTAGTGCTATGTGTCGTGAGTTCGATTCTCACCAACTTCATATTTGTCTTGTTCGAGCATGCGCGCTAACGACATTGTGAATGGTTATTTTGTTAGTTTGCTCCTGAGTACTACTACTGCTGTAGTAGTCAGTGACGAGGGGATAGCCCAGGAGATCCCTGTTAAAAAGTCGGTGAGAATCAGTTTATGAACGCGACAACATATGTAGCACTACCCACTGAGCTACTGAGTCAAGTGATTAAGTAGCTCAGTGGGCAGTGCTGTAGGATTTCTCGGTCGAATCACTTTGTTCGAAGGGCGCCGTTCAACGTCCCTCGCCCTTCCTTATCCGCCCCCTACCTGGTAGTGAACGCGTACTACGTACGGGAGGTAAGAAACACATCCGAGAATCGGCGACGATTTTGGATTTTGGATTCCTGGGCAGTTTTTTTTCCGAGAACGGGTCATCGCGTGGCGCACTAATCGATGACACAGCAGCAATCTATAGTAGTAATAGGTATCTTCTTGACAATATCTCGTGTGCGCGAGCAATCGATGATACAGCAGTAATAATCTGTAACAATAATAGTCGACGATATATACCTGGTACGCTGTTTTCAAATTCCGAGCTTCAAGAGCAGCAGTTGTTGTTGTTCTCACATTAACTCGCATAATCAAGTCCGTGGTCACAGGACAGGCTCCATCAGTGAATAATGTTGACTGACACCACAGCACAGGCAAAACCTCTCTGGGTAATGCGGCGTCAACCATCGTAATATCGTGCAATTTCGGGGGAATGTAATCTCTACACAAATACTCGTATCCTGTTTTGTTTTATTCAATTGTCAACCGGTCGCCCCGGTGATGTAGTGGCTACCCTCGAATACTACTTACGTTTGTCCTTCAGGTCGATTCCCACCATGATGAGTTTTGTCTTTATTTGCAAAAGTCTCAAAAGAAAAGGATCAACTGCTGAGAGCGCCTAGCAGCGTGGGTAGGTACAATTCGACGCGAGTCAACGAGGGAAGAAAATGCTGACTTCTTCTCGCGATAAAAAAGAAGGCACGTGCCGAAGTGGGGAGGGGGGAGGAGGGCTCGCTATGTGACCCCGGATCTGAGTTACTACTGGGAGGGAGCGCGAGAGTAGTGCGAGGATAATAAATGGGATGAAGAAAAAAAAATGTTGCAAAGGTGTACTACTACCACACACACCACCCCTATCCTTTTCCGGGATTATTTTTTTTATTTGTCCAATCTTCTCTTGGCAAAAATTATTGACGGGTTACTTAGTTTTGGTGCAGTAGTAGCACATACTGAAAGAAGATACTACAGTGCGCGCCTACTTTTTGTCTGAAGCTGGATTTTCAGTCGGAAATGAAAAAATACTCAGCATCGACCTTCCGCTATGAACATAATCCGCAATGAAACAATACTACTACCAGTAAATTATATGTTATTCACTAAGTAGAAAATACACACGGCACTGTCAGCAGTCGTCATGGTAGAGACACTCCGGATATTATTCATTGAGGGGACGCGTCCGATTTCGAAAACGTGAAAGCACGCGCGAAGCAAAGACAGCAGATATACACCTATCCCGCCTTCCCGAGTAAAAACAGAGCAGAAGCGCTACGCGAACCTCCCGTACGAGCAAAGCCACCCCCGCATCTATCTTAGACAACGCCGCCGCAACGAGAGATCGCTCTCGTCTTCTTCGTTTTCTTCCTCGCCCGTGACCATGCAGAGCAATGGGACAGCCTTCAGCTAATAAACAGCGCTCTTCTTCCAAAACCTCGCCGGCTGACATGACCCCATGTCGACGCTTGATGCAAACCGACTTTGCATCCTGTCGACTTCAAACCTCCATTGCCACTGGGACGGCAATGCAGTTTCTTCATTGATGCTAAGTCCTCTTTCGTTTCGCCTAGAGGCGAAGCAGGTTCTCAATACTCCTTTCGGTATTTTTGTTTGATGTACGCCAAGTTTTACTTGACGGCGCATTTAACAACAGTGCTATTCGCCTTGCCTTCTTTGTTGTAAGTGACGTTTTTCTTCTGTCAAATTATGACCTTCAGAATCTTATGTTCGCATTAAACTCTTGGCATTACTTTAAATTTCAATGAATGTCAAATCGGACAGCTATAACTTAACTTGTCGAAGTACTGCCCTGCCCTACCCGAAGCATGGGCGCCGGCGAATGCCGGCGCCCATGCGGAGCTCTTGTAATACACGTATAATGGATCCGTGCTCACGAGGTTGTGACGTGCAGAAATCTCTACCGCTATGTCACGCATCGGCAGCTCAATCGGTATTTTGATCTCGCTCTCACTTGTAACTTGTAACACCGTTCATAAGTATTGTTGGTGAAGTTGGTAACCTCCTCGTATGACAGCCCGGCCTAAATGTTTTAGCAGCACGCTGGGGAACGGCACGCCAATGCATATTATTGGCGCTTCATTGCCGTTTTTTTAACGATAAACATTATTACGACGGCTGTAGGTCTCGGGCATTTTCTCCCCCCGGGGCGATACGAAAAAACAAGAAAATCGTACAAATTGATAGCGCGTACTGGTATTACCGTTAATGCTGATTCGAGTGGCTGGGTGATGATTATTTTGAAAAAAACAGAACGTTGTTGTTGGTGTATTCGGTTGTTTGCAGTTGCTTGCCCTCGGCTGATTATGTATGCTTTGCTGTTGCGCAACACGTGTACGTACGCACATTTCAGCGTTCATATGTAGAGTACCCTCTTGCATGCTTCGGAAACAGCCCCATATTCCTCTCACTCAAATGTACTGAATCTATGCCCCGGAGCGATCACCCCAACAATTTGATTGGTGGAGCGGTCACGATATAGCCTGGGCGTTTTTTCGCATTTTTGTTCAAGTGGGGGCGTTTATCCCGGATTATACTCGTTTTTACGTCGAAAGAAAATAGCGACCCGGGGCGTTTGCCTCGGGCGAGGCGTTTGATGGCATTTATACGGTAGGTCGTCGTTTTCTGTTTTTAGGATTGTTCAGTGTATCTTAGGATTTTCTCGGTCGGTCGCTCGGTCCGGCGATCAACCCCGTCGCTCAGTTGATAGCGGTTGGCGGCCTTGGGGCGCCTTCGTCGCTTGCGCCTTCGGTCGGTCGGTCGGTTGGTTGGTCGGTCGCGCCGTCGCTCTTGTTATTTTGAAATTCAACGCTGATCACTCGTACGGTTGATAAACTCGTTTGGGCTGGTCGCAGATTCTCGCCCGGTTCCTAGCGCGGTGGCTAATTACTCTATGTTTGGTTTTCGAGAGAGTTTTTTCGTTGTTATACCTGGTGTGCGAGGCTCATAGGGACGCCTGTATTCCCCCCTTTCGACTTGCGACGCCCAAGAAGATATCAAGCCAACCACATCCCGAAGGGGGAACTTGCTATCGCTGCAGAAACGAGAAGAAAACCCAGGAAATCTCGTTACCAGCTGCTATGTGTTCCATAAGGTAACAGCTTTCGTTCAGATCTAGTCCTTCCTTCAGAAGCCACCATCGGTATCCCTCTGTCCTTTCAGAGCTGCCCTCCTCTTAATAACCTTGTTAGCCTATGATTAACTGTACCGATGACCCCCTCTTTGGAGACTGCATCCATCCACAATGATGAGATAAATTACTGGGACGTACAGCTGAAAAAAAATGTTTTATACGAAGTGTTAACCCTTTGAGGGGTCGTGTATATCTTTATTATAGTATAGCGACCACAGAGACGACGATTGTGATATTTTCAAGAGTCGACCATTAGCGTGAGCCCGCAGCAGTACATGTAGGACCATGCTGTGCCCGTCTCGTACCGGTGTCTGCGTTGTTGTCGTTTGGTCATCAATTTTATCACCGCCAGCCGGCGGTGGCCGACGCCGTAATCGTCGTTTTTCCTCGTCAATGTTTCCCCTCTCCACAGTCTCAAATGGGTCAGTATCATGGAGTAAAATATGTTAAACTTCGCGCCCGCGCAAACGCATCGGCGGACAAGTCCGTATCGCAACGAGCGTATTATATTCGTAGAAGAGCAACGCATGCATGTACGGCCTGTTTGACACTTTGTTCCGTAATGCAGATAGATCTTCCTCTCCCGCCTTCCCGCCTTCCCGCCCTCCTTGGTGAGAAATGCGCCGTCTTCACAGCACAGATAACCTTAAGAATCGACCCGCTGGAGGTAGTACAAGCCGGAGACGTGGTCATGATTCACATTATCATCGAAACCGTGGGGTTCCTGATTTGCTCCACGGTATTGTGCCGTGTGACGGCGGCCGTCCTGGAGGTTTTATTGTCGAGTCTCGCTGAATTTTCTGCTGCAAAACACCACGTGCTCTACACTCTTTGGAGCCGCGTCGATGCTTCGCTGTTTTTGATGCACGCGGCAGCTGCCAGTAGTATTATTGTGCTGGAGATGGCTGATATTGACCGGGTCGATTTCCTCGGTTTTTAATCTGTTTTTTTTCCTGCGTGGCGCTAGTCTTGTCATCGTTTACAACGGCCACAAAGTCGCTGCGGTAATGAGCCCATAGAGGCGACACGGGGCAGCCGACGAGTGTCCCGAAAGGATAGCCAGATAGAGCCGCTTTTGCAGCTATTCCCTTACCCAGTGGCCGGCGTACAACACTCGACGACTATCCAAATGCTGAACGGATCAGCCACAACAAAAAGAAAATTAACAGCGAGCGGCGGTAGACGCGCCCACGATCGGCGCGTTACGATTGATAGCGCGAGATAACCGTCGCCTCCTGGATGAGGCATAGAGGAAGATCGAAGACCTGTCAAGCGTGACCCATCTTCTACCTCCACAGCCAGGGCAAATGGACGCAGGCTACGATGGAGGTGCAAACATTATTTTTTGAGGGTCCTAACTTATTGAGGATCTATAGAACGCCTTCTGAGGCAAATACAAATTTGTTTGAGAAAAAAAAAGAAAAAAAAAAGTGCTACCCGAAGAACAACCGCCGGCCGTGTCCTAGGCATACAGCAAAAACAAGACGCAAAACAAGAATTACCTTCCAAAAAGCGTTGCGGCTTAAGGAGCCCCGTCGTTCAGAAAATATTTCAGCCAACAAAAGTGTTGCCTCTATCGTAGAAAGGCGACTTATGCCTGCCACAGGTTTTCGCCACCAATGACAGCCAAGTAATCTGCGGCTAAATCTCTGGGACAATCCACAAAGACAGGGCACTCAATACGCCTCCGGTGCGACAAAAACCGTGTTGCGGTATCGCGGCCCCCCCGGGAGTAGGGCCTTACCCAGTAAGCTTTTTTTTCTGATGTAAGCTTCTTTTTTTTTCAGCGGGCATAGTAATAGGCTTTAAAACTGGAAATAACTCGCGATTTATGCCAGTTTTTGCGCGGATAAGCTCGACTTACGCTCGCTCTTTGTTCCATCTCTAGCTTAATTTGTGTTCGATAAAAGCGTGTTTGCTCGTCTAACACTCGTTGAGCATCCTTGCTTGTCGTCGATAAGCTCGTGAAACGTGGGTTCTTCGGCTATTGTTTTTTTTTTCTACAAGCCACATGGCAGGTGCAGGTATGTCAGTGCTGTCAAATATATACTTCGTAGATACTCCTATAGGCTATACTTCGAAAGTACAGGTATTTACGTATCATACTACTGCTGCTGTTGTTATGTGTTGTAGTGTGTTGTGTCCATATACAGCACAAGTGCGCACAGTGCCTTGCTGCCTTTTCCATACCACCGCACCACCATCTCAATTAGAAAACTTGCTTGAACTCCCTACATGTGCTCGAAACTCGACAGCAAAAACAGAGCTGGCGAGCTAGCCAATCAGAGCGGACTACCCAGCACCCCCGCACCCCGCACGACGCAATGCTACTTTCCCCACCCCCTGTTGTCCTTGAGAAGAGCGGACGCTGCATTGCGGTTACTGAAGCTAGGATCCTGCCTCCCGTCCATACAAGCGCGCAGAATAGCAAATACCCGTTCCATGGACGCGGAGGATGGTTGAATCAACGCAATGTCCTTTGCAACATCATACCAACGCGTCAGCTTACTTAAGCCTATTGTCATGCCAGAATTGCCACAGATCGTACCCGGCGTCAGCGTTAGAAGCTAAGATGCGGTACTCATCCTTCGCGTGTTTATGTGTTCTTATGTGGGACCGTCCAATATCGCGATAAGCAGAGCCGACAATAGGTGTAGTCTAATTAAGCCTCGTGAATTTGTATTATTACCGTGCGGCCAACCATTTGGCGTCTCCACCGTGCTGCCAGACAACCAGACGCACATAACCCGAAATGGGGGCGGGCATAACCACCTTTTATGCTCGATTTCCCTTGCTATGCTCTCACATTAGCTCTTTGGCATGTTGGCTATGCTCGGTCGGACATAAGATTTTCCATAACCTCAAAAATCCAATACAGGCTGAAAGATAAGCTAGATTATTGGGTAAGATTATTGGGTAAGGCCCTATCCGGAAGGGCCGCCGATGTCGTCTCCCTGCATCATCTGGAATTTAATGGATGTCTTGAGTTGGTTTGAATTGATTAGATTCCACCCCCCCCCCCTTGTACACATGTGTTATTATACAAGGTTTCAATCCAAGGTGGTCCTAAGGGCATAAATTTAGTTGCGATTAGTCAGCAGTACAGTAACTGAAGCGACGCCGCGTGGTGTTGCTTGAGGCCAGGTGTGCCGGTGAGTTGCACAAAAATAGTCTGCGTGTAGGAGAGTAAAATACCCGTGATCTGCATATTTGATTTGACCTCGCTAGTTTTAAAGATGCAGCGCGCTCGCAATTCATCGCCACGTCGCCATTGACCAAAAAACCGTATGTACTACGATATGTTTACCGTCGAAATGCGGTCGCTCCCCTCGCGGTAATTTCCCATTGCCGTCCCGGTCATTGACCATGGTGTCCCGCTACTCGTTACCGACAAAAATCACCGTCAAATCAACACTTTCGGTTATACGCGATTTTGATACGTAGGCAATAGCCATTAAATTGTGTACCGAGGGTGTGTGCGCCAGCTGCCGGTACAGTGGGAGGCTGCGAATAGTGCCCGCGCGTACCAGCCCAGTAACCCCGTCATTGGCAATGCCGATAATATTGAAGAGCCGTGCTACTGTAGGGGCGGGCGGTGGTGGCCGGGGGGGGAAGGGGGTACTCATTTCATGCATAGCCGTAGTCGAATGGCCGTAGACCCTCGCATGCCTGCCATGCTGGGACGGCGCACGTTTGGTCTTCACCGACCAGGCAGACCTCGCGTGCACAAAGCTCGAAGCGTCGTGAGGCGTGTCGGCGAGTCGCATGAGCGGCGAGCTGCATCCTACCAAAAACCACTTGTGAGGCGGACTTTCGTGCACGTCGTGCGTACGTTCTTGCACGTGGACGACAGTTTCGAACGATCTTGTTTTGTTTCTGCTGGTGGCACTTTTGACCCCAAGCATTCTACGACAGGGGTAGAAACTTTCGGCCAAAGAGTCGTTCGGCGCTAGGGGTACAGCCGAAGATTCTGATAATTTATGAGAGAGTTCTTAACATGAGGAACTATCTCAAAATCTCAACCGAAAAATGACTTCGAAGACACTCGTTCGCGCAACCCGACCAACGCATCAGTACTATAACAGGTATACTCGCAATGTACCACACTGACCGATAGCCAGGCACTTGACGGGGGCTCAATCGGTGGGAAGGTGAGAAACGTTTGGCCCAAAAAGTGTAACCCCTACCGAGGGACGACTCGAAACCGTTTCAGACCCATCCCACGGTAGGGGAGGGTGCAGCATCATCGATCAGTCCCTGAGCTCCTCACATGAGGAACTCAATATCTCACCCGAAAAATGACTTCGTACGAACGCATTCGTTCGCACAACCCGACCAAGCTTCTATCTATGCCTCAGCCCTTGAAAAAAAAGTGTACTCGTGAAATTACTTCATTGACCGGCAGTTCCTCACGTGAGGAACTCAATCGACCAGGGACTTTTTGGTGGAAAAAGTGTAACCCCAACCGCGGGGTGAGTCGAAACCGTTTTGAACCGTTTTCCGACCGGCGGGGTTCCTTGCCTACTAATAGCATGCTACTCCCAACATTGGTGGAAGACCGGTCGTGCTCTTACAGCACTATTCATTACGTACCCAAGCCATGGGATCATTGTTTTAATCTTGGGGTTGCGACTGATTCTACGATAGCCTCCCCCCTCCCCTCCCCCCCACCAAAAAAAAAAATCAGCGATTTTCTTTCACGAACGTTTCATGGTTGCTCGACACGAGGAAAGATGCTCTGAAAACGACATCTTCACACATCTTCTCTTGCTTGCGAAGGGCTATCGACCGATGCCGTCGGGTTGGCAAGGGGCGCCGTATTTCGGGAGAGACGGCCGGGAGTTGGTTTCAAAACCGGCGGTGATTTCGTTAAAGAAAGAAGAGTTAGGGGGACTGTAAGGTCGTCAAGTGAAGAGCCTCAAAAGTCGACGTTCAGCTCTACCTACCGTAGCATCGTAGCATATGTTTTGTGTCGCTGGGGGGGTTCATAAGCTGAGTGCTGCGGTATCTATCCCCTCTCCCACGTTGCGGCGTTGTGATTTTCGGCAAGTGCCCCTTCATCGTGTCTGGCTGGCGGTGTCGCCTGCCTTGACGAGGGTGAACCCGCCCCTTCTCTCGGAAGAAATCAGGCGGTCAGCAAGAAACCAATACAAGAGGGACAACATCCAAAGCAACGCTCGCGTTAGTTGCCAATGCAGAGCCAAAGGCCCCCATACTGCGTTACACCTTCACATGACGAGCTATCCAATACGAAGTATACTTGTTTCAGACTCGCTGGAAATAATGTCATTGTTTTGAAGCGTTGTACCAGGTATGTATTATTGAGTATTGTTTGAACAAAAATGCGTCTACTATATCGCCTATGGTTGACGACAATGGCCGACTCTGAGATTAAATTATTTTGTGATGATGATACACCGTAGATTTTAGTTGTTATTGTTCCATTTTCCATCGGACAATGTGTAGCACTTGTTCCAGTCACAACTGTCAACATGCAAAGGAAACCCAGAATCAAATAACGAGTCGTTCTACGGCACCGCCCCCGAACTTTTCTTCAACGAAATAGCTGGTTTTGAAACCACCTCCCGGCCGAATCTCCTGAAATTCGGCGCCCCTTGCCACCTCGACGTCATCATTCGATAGGCCTTCCTTTGCAAACCAAGAAAATGTACTTCGGATGGGTACCATTTTCCATCGCATCCTCTTCCTCGCGCCGAGCAACCATGAAACGTTCGTCAAAGAGCATCGCTGGTTTTTTGGGGGGGGCTATCGTAGAATCAGTCTAACTTAATTAAGACAAGGAAGATTTCACCAATCCGACCCGAATACCTGATGAAAAACAGGTCACCAATGTACGGCCCCTTTGTGATTGATTAGTTATTGTCGGGATTCAGGTAGACGACGACATGCTTGAATCCGATGTGTTTTTTAACGGTAGCATTTTCGTGTAACACCTAGCCTGCGGAGTTGTGTATCGAGTAGAGGTGATACCCGCCGAGTACCCCTGCTAAACGGCTACCCGCTAAATTTGGAAAGAAAACACCTGGGTACTCACGAGTACTTTCAGTTAGTTTGGGCGCGTACCCGTATAAAAATCGGTTACCCGTTGGGTACCTGTCTTACATCCGGGTACCCGTCTACCATCCGGGTACCCGGGTACCTCGAGCATACGAATCGATCGTGTTTGGAACAAATGAGTTGGTAACGCAATAGATACGAAATACGGTCTAGGGGACGTGATTGAGGAGATGATAATTTTCCATGCCCGAAGTTTTCCAGGTAAACCAACGGATGCCCGGTACCCGGGATATATGAGACAGCATATTCAGTATGAAAAGGGTTTGGTGGAGAACGTGTACGAATTACGGTCCCGGGATGATAAGTTACCATCGCCGGATTTTCAAACGTAAACCAAAGGGTACCCGGGTACCCGGGTACAGTTGGTTGAGGTGTGGAGCTCCTCAAGTAAAGAGTAAATATTAGGTGTTACCCCGATCTTGCGTGGATGTGCACAGAACCAACGTTTCGACGCAATCGAAGACGATCCGATTTTCTCCACCCTCGCCCGCGCTCCGTCCGCCTTCCCCCACCTTGCATGTTGTTGTTGTTGTTGTTGTTTTCTCACATTAACTCTTGTCAAAAATCTAGAGTCCGTGATCACACAAAGGTGCTGGAGCCCTAGGAAGATCCGAAAAACCAAGTGAAATCAAAATTCGTCAGGGAAATACTACGCTTTCCCGCCTAAAAACGCACGATACGGAAAAAGGCGCACAAGTGAAAAGGTCAAATGTGCAAACTGAACTCACATGGCCGCGGGTATCCACTCAACTACAACATAGAGTTCACCCGTCCCCACAACTAACCAACTCGCGGCTACAAACTACAGCGGTTGGGCTGCCTGCACCGTACGAACCGCACGGTAATCGTGAGTATAGACGAACGCGCCTGCTGTCTGGAGTGCTGTCAGAGTGACGACCCGCGGGCATGCAGTGAAACAAGAGCAATGGAACCAAAAACCACAGTACAGATATCAATGATCGCCCCTCCTTCCCGAGTTATTTGACAGGTTGCAGCGCAGCTACGACGCCCGTCCCTGAAAATTGAAAATTGCGGCGGGTCGTTCCCCGTGAAGGGTATACAACTCTTCTACAAACTCTACAAAAATCAGTGACGTAAGTAACATGTTGTACTACTGCCTCGTGAAAATAACCCTGAAAAAAAAGACGATCGCTGCTCTCATGATGATGATGTGCGTGCCGGTCGTGGGTCTCCGTGTGCCATCCTTCTGCTGTGGTTCTCCGTGGCCGCCTCATCGCCTTAGCTCACTCGGCCAGCTCCTTCGCACTTGCTCTCGTTCACACTCAATTCCAGTCGGTTCCCCTTCTCCCCCGTCCAAAAAAAAAAAAAAATGCTCCACGCAGTTTGCGGTGCTGATCTGAAAAACAAAAATTCTCGTTCAGGGAGAGTTCAATCCGTCTCTTCCCCGCCCGTCGACGGCCAGTCGCCCTCCTCCTTCGTCGTCGAATCCAGCCTCCTGCCGGCGCAGTTCCCTCCACGCAAACCGAGACTGCGCCGTAG
Source organism: Undaria pinnatifida (assembly GCA_012845835.1). Classification (NCBI taxonomy): domain Eukaryota; class Phaeophyceae; order Laminariales; family Alariaceae; genus Undaria; species Undaria pinnatifida. The sequence goes on from JABAKD010000010.1 coordinate 12,032,522, forward strand.
CGTGGCTCGTGGTGGCGCCTGCCTCCGCGCACGAGCATCCCGATTAAGCATTGCTGCTCCGCCGCTGCTGCCTAAAAAGACGCGCGAATCGTAGGTGACCATGCCTAACGCACCACGTACGACCCAACTCTACCGCCACGCCTAAGCCTCGCGGCCACACGCAGCAGCAAGAAGGTATCACTCCTTGAGGGTGAGTCCGGCCTTACACCCGCCAGAAAGACCCCCCACTCTCGCTACAAGCCTGCTAGGGCATGCTTCGCAGCATGCCTTACCGAGGCGGCAAGGGGGAACGAAGCATGTATTCACAGCTGGTACGCCCTCTGTCGAGAACGGGTTCAAAACCGTCGACGCATGCTGTGACAGGAGTAGCGCCAAAAATCTCTCTTGACGCTCCCCCGCTCCCCTGCTTGAGGAGCTCTGAACGTACCTCATCTAAGCACCTTCGGCTTTTTTTGCGATAGAAAAACAGAGAGTGTAACCCCCACACGCACAATCCCATGGCCTACGTTCATATACATATCAACACATACAGCAGACGTCAAGCAAGCAAGGGATAATTCCAACACGATATCGGGTGCTGTGGCTTGTTTCTCCTTAGAGCAGCCCCGTCAGTAAGACATGTTTTGGTGAAAATGTTGAAAAAAAAAAAAAAAATGGTGCCCTGTTGTAGCGTACGTCCACGTCCACGCCCCTCCCCCGTTGACCCTTCGTCGTTCGGCAAAGTTTCCATCGACCTATGGCGCGCTCGCTCGCACGTGCTTCTTGTCATTTGGAGTGCTGCAGTGCGCGAAGCTTGACCCTCCCCCCCCCCTCCCCCGCCTCCCACGTCCGCGCACATCGCTCGATAGAGCTTGCGGACCCATCAGAAGAAGTCACGTGTCATTGCGTCTTTGCCCACAGGCACCTGTCGACATTCGGCAAGAACGCCACCACGTGTGGTGTAGCTACTTTACACACAGCAAAATATGCGTCTGAATGGATGGCGTAAGGTACCATTGATAGTACGCAAACACTTGTCGTAAATATTTTCCAGCAGTGTACAAGAGTGCCTAGAACTTTCTTCTAAATATTATTACTATGTACTTGCTTGGTGTGCCCTCCGATACTGTAGCGTAGATGCCGTTCCGATAGAAATCGACTATCCTTCTGTAAACCAGCGGTATATCTAGCATGATTCCTCGCCAGTTATTTCCCAATTTCCTCGCCCCGTACCATTTTCATTTGAAGTTATAGTTTTTACCATGTTGCAATATGAAGCGAATGCTATTGTCCGTTTTTGGCGGTACGTGTTGTACCGCAAAACGTTGGCACAACACACCGAATACTCCCGCCCTCACCCAATCCGCACAATGTGCATCGTGCTCTGTTCAATCCAACAGGAATCGAACATTCGCGTTTCATTTCCGGAGGAACGCAAGACGACAACCAAAAACAAAAGGCGGAACGCTTTCACGCTCATCCCGTTCCTCTCCCCCTCCCCGCCCCCCGTTCTTGGACCACGTAGAAGGCGCCGCTACCTACCTCTCCGTCAATACCTACTACTAATTTACCATACTCGCGCAACGTTGCCCACGCCATCGTTTGCCTTACTCCGAATCTATGCTCCGCTCCCTCGCCATAGAAAGCAGTCCTCCGGCTTCTTACACCCCAATGAGTGCGCCTCTCTCCCCCTAACGGCCTGGCGGTCCCTCGGCGCTCGACGTACTCAATGGGGGGTTGGTTATCCTAAAAAACGCCTTTCATTGTAGACGTCTTTCCTGGCCAAAGACTTTACGTCCGCGCATGCGAACGACGCTCGCCTCCGAGCCATCTCACGCTAGAGGTGCAGCAGACTCTAAGAATTTTCTGAGAGAGCCCCTAACATGATGAGGAGCTAGCACAATATCTCACCCGAAATATGACTTCGAAGGCGTTCTTTCGCGCAACCCAACCAAAACTTCCACTACGTGCTAGTCCTAAAACAAATGTACTCGTAAAAATGCCATGCTAACGGATAGTTCCGCGCTTGAGGATTTCAAGCGGTCAGAAAGGTATACCTTTTTTTGGCCCAAAAAGAGTGCAACACCTACCGTGGGACGACTCCCCCAGCTGATTGATGAGTGAGGTCGTTGACGTTCTCCTTGCGGCGCCCAAAGTTTTCTACCGCGTGATGGTGGTTAGTTGATGGCTGGTCACGACCCACGCCCCGGGCTGGCGTGGTGTTTGCGCTTGCCTCGGATATGGAGGAAGTTGGTCCATATTGATCAATGAACACCGCCTGAGCACATATGAACCCCCGTTTTTTGGACCTATACACGCTCCGTGCAGAAATATCGCTTTACTGCGGTACTCGGGCACCGTGGTGATCCGGGAGTTTCCGCCCGCTCTCGATGACAATGCATCTGCTGAAGTCGCTTTCGGCGTTGGATGGTGCCCCATTTTCGACTTGATGGCGAACTTACAGCCGCTTGAAGTTGTGGGAGATGCGTGGACGGAGGCCGGTGATGGTCTACCTTCGTGCCTGCTGGGTGTCACAGACTTGATTGCCGCGTGTCGACCTAAGCTGCATCGCAGCCAGGAAAAAATTCCCATAACGACTGAGGGATCTATTGGATAGTGCCGTATGACCGATAGGAACGACTCCATGATAGAGAGCGCCGTGGCGTGGCCTAGAGCTCCTAGACCGACTAACGCATGCTGCGGTAGAGGCGCACTGGCTCTTCTCTTTCCTTTTGAGGGTGGCTGTTTGAGGAATTATTTATTTTTTATTTGCCTTGTGAGGCAAAAAACTGATCTTACGAAGAAAAAAAGTTCGTCCCGATGAAAAAATTAAAACATGCGCTAGGTATAAAACGAAAAAAAAATGCTAAACAAACAAATGAAATTCCCGGCGATAACGGGTTAAGGAGTTCCGAACAATTTAGAACAAAACCAAAAAAGAGCCAAAAAAGTGCTGCTTCTTTTTTATCGTAGCACGCGTCGACTGACTGGTAAGAGACTCTCGGGCGTTGCCCTGAAGAAGGCGGCAGCACCCAGTCCCGATTGGCAACCTTACCGGGACGTTGGCGAAGTTTCTGGTCTCGGTTCCGCAGAACCGGCCGTCCGAACCTGGCGTGCTTTTCGCGGGGAGGTACTAGTAGTCCAGAGAAACGACGTGCACTTCACGGTGGGCTCGGTCAACCTGATTCCCCAGAATGTGCTGGGTTTTGCGGGAGCTGATGGTTTCGGCATCGCGTGTCAACCACGAGCCCCTCTCCGACTGCGGCTGCTATGAGCCCTTCTCCAACTCAGCGGAGACCCCCAATGTGTCTCGAATTTTCCATGCTCACGCTCCTTGTGAGCTGAGCGATGGCGCTCGAAACAAATGCTACGACAAGAGAAAGAAACAATTTTTTACCGAACCGCTTCTGCCTGACGCAGCTCCTTCTTCAACCAAAAAACTACACAAGAACACAAGATCGCGGGAATAACGCTTGTCTTTGGCAATGTCCTTCGTGTATTGCCGCCAGGCCGTGGGCGGTGGTGGATTGTTCATCGTGTTGATTATTTGATCTTTCTCTAACCGCCACCGTTTGTGTAGCGTTTTTCGCACGGGGTCGACGGTATCGGAGAGCATGCGTGGCGCCGGTGCGGGGGGGGGGGGGGGGTTATGGGTTTCTTGCGCGCGGCTGCCGCCTTTACTAGGGGGGCGGGTTGTATTTCTTTGTTTTAACCAGACGCAGAGAGGCATGCGGGAGGGGAGATGGTGCGTAATAGCCCCCCCTCACGGCGCTTCGCGCTTGATCCACGCGATGTTTGTCTGTTCGGTGTAAACCCGACGTGCTCCGTCCCAGCGTAGTGGGGATGCAAGGGTACATGACTTCGGATGAAATGAGTACACCCTCCCCTCGTCCCTGGCCTTCCCACACAATTTTAAATACGTGCTCACTCGTGGGAGTTTTTGCCTTCGTCGGCCTTCTGGACTAGCAGCGGTCACAGGTAGGTGCCGTCCCTTCTCTCCCCCCGCATACGAACTTGTCTTTCTTTGTTGTTGTCGCGCATACAAAGGGTTCACCAGTCCCACAGCTCACCGATTTCTGTCGCATTTTTTGTGAATTTGCGCTCTCGTACTGCCGGCGACGGTTTTTAACTACATTTACGAACGAATGTGGTTCCGACCGAGATTTTGGATTGTGCGATTCTCAAAATTGTGACTCCTCCTGCACATCATGCCGGGCAGTAGTTAGTTGACGACAGCCACGAATGTTAAATGTCCTGCTGGGCGAGTTCCTAGTACAACAGCTCTTCTACTATCATCTTCGAATCTCTCCAGCAGGGTTTTCCTCGCGGTAACGACTTTTGAAAATCGAAAACACTATTTGCGGGCGAACACGATGATCAGGACCAAATATGGCCACAGGAAAAACAGGGAAAATTACAGGTTTTTGTGTACGTCGTGGGTCCTGAGTATTAGACTATTAATAGTCTGGTAATACTGCTTCCATCACACCATCATTTAAGAGTACGCGGGCGGCGATTTTGAGACATGTGAGTCCATCATGTTAGACTAGTCGTAGAGGGTGGGCACAGCATGCCTGTGGTAGCGCGTTCTGGAAATATGCAGGCGCGTTTCACCTCCTACCTCGGGTTCTTACACGCCAGCGGACTTGCATTTCTCTGGTACTGTACTGCTTACTCCTCCTGCTGTATCGTGTGTCTTGTTCTTATGCGCACGTCAAACTGAGCGCCGTTTCTTATGCTCACAAAGTGCAGAAAACGAAAATCAAACAATCCACAACTACCAAAAAAGCTTCAAAGGCTCACGTCGTACTTTGGGGGTCAAGCTGTAATATACCTGGAATTTGAGCGGTGCCGTTCTAATGTAGGTATCACGAGAGTACGCTGTACTGCCGTACCCCTACAGCGGCTGAGCACCGCCGCAGTTTAGAACAATACTGGTACCAAACAGCAACAACTGCGACGTGGACATGTGTCACGTGCGGTGCTTGTGGCATACCAGGTACGGTATAGTTTATACCGGTAGATTGACCCTGGTGTCTCGCCACTCGCATCATATAGTGCGCATGTAGCATCGCTATGCGCTCATATATGTGCCGTTGGAGTTGGAAGTTGGAAACTCTTATCGCGCCGACCTTTGTTATTTTTTGGCGCACACCACCGTGGTTTGAACTTTTAAGGACCGTACAAATATTAATATTGATATCAGATAATTTACTATATTTAAAAGTACAACATGATACTGTACGACACTTTGGTCGGACCGTAATACTGTAACCGTTTTATATGAATATTAACTATCAAACGGTATTTATATTGAAGTCCCAAAGGATAGGATACGGCTTTGGTACGTGCGGTTGTCCACCTCCTGCACACAACAACTCTATTACGGTGGGTGATGTGCCTACACCACACGGCGTGGGGAACAGAGAGGGTGCTTAGAGAGGGCAGACGACCCATCGAATTTTTCTGCAAACATACAGTACGGTGCATCAGGTGCTGGCACTGCTGCTGGCTTGTTTGCTGGCATGGCTGCGGGGAGCCGGGAGCCGGGAGGTCCGCTGAGCGATTCTCGATCGAGATTTTAGAGATTTCGATTTTCTCTTTTGACCCCTGGTTCTAAACGCCTTTTCCGGCCAATCAACTCCATCCAATGCATCGAACGAAATCCCACACTAGCTTTGATCCAAGCCCCGTACGCGTGGCAGCAAAACAGTTGAGCGATCGACCCACGCACAATCGCAGCTGCATAGAGGGTGCTAGTGCGCACGAAAACTTGCGGAGGAAGCAGAAGAGGAGAGAGAACACAGAGGGAGAGACAGGTCAGGACAGCGTGACGGAAATAAGTCGTCGACCACTTTCGTGGGTGAGAGTCGCGGAGACACGACGATGGGGGACCTCGTGACGCTGCTTGGCAACTGCCAGAACCCCGGTGAGGAAAGAGAGCGTGATGCCCTGCGTGCATCCGACACCACCCCGATTGCGTGTTGCTTTGCGCGCGTGTGCACTGGCCGTGCCCGAATGCTCTCGCGCTTGGTTCTGCGACAGAAGACTGGAACGACGACTAATATTGCGATCGTCTTTTGTTCCCAACAATAAAACAAATGGACCACTACTTTGTGTACCTGATACCACGCCGTAGGGCACGAGGCACAGCGGCCGCAGCGGCACCCATCCAGTATTTGCTTGAGTTCTCTCGTCCGATGCGAAGGCTTCGCTCGTTGCGAATTCACAAATAAACAAATAGAGCCCTATCGGATACACCCCCCAGTATTATTTTATATGGCCACCGAATCCCCCTCCCCCGCACCGCACGATGTCCGTGTGCTCTCACGAACGAAAGCACAGCAGCCAAACTGGCCACAGAGGCGAACCCCTCTGATAGGCGTTGCAACATGCTCTCTCCTGGTTATATATTTTCGCCGTTTACTCCTCGTACAACCCGCTACTACTGTTGTTCCTATTAATTCGTACCTGCCATACTTGCGCCCACCTCCCCCCCCCCTCTTTCTCTCTCTGCCCAGACCATGCTATCCGGAAGCAGGCTGAGGATGCCTTGGAGCAAGCGGGAAACACGAACATGGTGAGTCGGCAGTGAACACGAAGAATCGCGAGTTTGCGTCGTCTATTTCCCCCGTGGGGACTCGTTGATGCAACAAACTGCAACTCAGGCGCAATACTCGTACAGCAGTCATTAGTCTAAAATATTACGAAGTATATAGTAGTACCACCCCTCTAGCAAGAAACGGGCTCCTGGCGCCCAGGCTAGATTTCTTATTTGACGAAGGGTGTGCCCGATACTAACTTTAGTACAGCCGCTCCCCTATTTCTTGTTTCCCCGGAAATCTCAGGCTGGGTTTATTGTGGGGTTTCTTGTTTCTTATGAGAAGAGTCGGTAGTGTGCGCGCCAAGCTGAGGGAACTTCGCTTTCTCTCCGTGTGTTTTGTTTCTTCCACGAAGAAGCTTGGGGGCGTTTTTTTTGTTGCTGCGTTCGCGCGCAATGCGAGGCTGTTTTTCCCCCCCCCCCGGTGTCCATGGACTCGCGTTCTTTCTTACTGCACACGTTTGCCAATCTCCCTATTTATTGTGCTACAAAAGCCGGCGGTACTACGCCGTAGCCTATGATAGTCTACGATAATAAATAGCCGGATTAGACGTATAAACTTAGACTTTAGACTTGACCTTAGACTAGGTTTTGCAGGTGTGTGTGTTTTATCATATTATTTTAAGGACGCCAGCCGTGAGTTCGACTAATTTCGGGTCAATACTCATCTTTGCAAGCTGCGTTGTTGGTACTTGTAATATACTATGTTGGTGAGTGTTTTCAAAAGGGGAGGGGTCCTATTCTTTTGTTTTGAAAAATATATCTGTATTTTTTGTTTTACTCCACTATAATGGTTGGTGCTGGTATTTTGTGAAAATATTCGTGTTGCGTACGTACAGAGTTGGGGTTATAGCATGTGTACAAGTAGCAGCCACGCGGTACAGAGTACCTGGTAGATGGTAAAGAGCCGAGATATAATGACCAATCTTCTCTCTCTTACTCATGAGTCCGCCCTGCAGCACCCCCCAGCTGATACCTGCTGGTTTTACAACGCGTATATACCATGTAACTAATAGCTGACACCTAGTGTAACGGACGTATTTTATATTATAAAAATATAATACTCTCCAGTTGTGAGATCGAAGATTTTGTCGAAACTCATCTTTGTAAGCTGTCTATATGTATTATATGTGGTTATACAGAAAACAGAACAGGACATCAGATCAGCCGTCATCTACTTGCTTATAGCAACTACTCGTGCCGATCGGGGTGTCGTCGTCGTCGTTACCGTCGTTACCATCGCCTTTCCTCGTCGCTCATGTGCCCTATTAGTCCTGCGGTGTACTCTCGGAGTAGATGGGGGGCGGGTGGGGAGGGGGGGTGGGGGGGTTGTCGTATCATGCCTGCGGTACCCGATCAATGACAGGTGCCAGTCATATTACAGTAGTGTTTTGTAGGGCTGGGTACTGGCTGGCACGGCCAGTGTAATATACTACTGTTGTGCAAAGAAACAACAGGCTGTAATGTACCATTCCCTGATAGCGCTGTTGCCGCGAACCATCGCCCCCCTCCCCACGGTTGTGAGGGGAAATTTCGCTCCACTTCCCGTTACAAGCGGGGCAAGTGTGGGACTGGGTTGCTGGCTGCACGAGCGTTGCATCTACAGAGAAGTTTGGCTGGTTCCACCACCCGTGGGACAGGCTCGCCAATCGTACCCAAAGCCCCCCCCCGTTCCTCCCTCTTTCCTCCGCCTCTCGTTAGTCGTTAAGTCGTTTCTTCTTTTTGATTTTTCGTTGTGTAGGATGGCGCTTTGTGGGAACTGCGAATGGTTTGTTTCAAGGTGTTACGTACTATGGTTAATGTACTGGTGTTCTCAGACCGTGCAAGTGGACTGCGCCAGAGCCCAGCATTTTGGGGGAGGGGGGATCGAAACGGACCACTCCTCACTCCTGTGTACCATGGTATCTCTTTTAACAATACCTGATGCTGAATTGGTGCGAGTAGTCTGCGTGTAAGTGTGGTATATACCAGTATACCAGGTATTGTTTTTCAGTGAACTGCGTTATTTTGCGAATTACGTAATGTTCTGTCTGTGGTAATTTTGTAAGTTTGTAATTCTGGGGGCTTGAGCTCTCTGTCTAGTGGCGTGGCGCGGCGTGGAATGGCATGGTTGCACGGCATGGGTCGATAGTTTCGACCATCTTTGGTTTGCCTCGAATTGAACGTTAGAACAGGGGACGGCGGGCGGTGGTGGGGGGGGGGGGTTGGAGGGGAGGGGGGGGGAGGGGGAGATCTGGGAGGGCCGATGATTCCGACGCTTTAGTTTTTGTGTCTGGTACGTCGATGTAGCATAATATTTTTCATCTGATGGACTCCCCGCGTCTCAGGGGGACCTTGCATGCCACCGATACCCTACCCTGCACTAGTGCTGTACTGTACATAGGTACATATTCCATTAGGCACAATGCATATTCGGCTTGCCTCTCCTCATAAATCCTTGTGCCGTTGACTTACGGCACAGCCGTAAATATTTAACTCTAAGTGGAAAATTGAGTTTGTTATTCTCGGCTTCGTCACTGGTGCTGGTATACACGTGAGGCCAGAGCCCTCGCGTGCAAGGGAGGGAATGCACGGAATATGTAGTAGTCGTATCTGGTGCATACTAGTCCTTTTGCTCTTTGGTGTGTTGTGTGGTATCTGGTACCCTGGTTGGTGCATATACCAGCGCCAGTATACGTTCGTTTTACATTTACTTTGTACTTTGTACGGCGTGAGCTTGTCGAGGGTACTTTTTTGCGCGTGATGGTGCCCTGCTAGTAAGAAAAAAGCCTCCTTGCTCATTTGTTGTCCTCTGGACCACTTTGTCCTTTGGACCCAAAAGGCCGAAGAAGCAGAACGGGGAGCAGCAGGCCCCGCGTCCTGTTTTGGAGGGGGCTGCCTCCGTGGACCCAGGCAAGCCGGGACGCAACGTCACAATGATAACGGTTACGGCTGTGATGTCAACGCGCGCACCACGAACACCGCGACGGATCGACCGTAAACACCCGTAGTCAGTACCACACGAGCAGGGCGTCAGTAGGGCGTCCGTACGAGTCAGTTGTCGGTACCTGGTACAATGCAGCAAAAGTAACACGTTTGATATGAGCACTCCCAAGGAAACCGGACTAAAGGCAGTACTCAGTAGTATAATGTGCTGCTGTGCGGTCGTGGTCCCGCGTCAGCGCGAGCGGCAGCCTTTAGTGCGCGGCCCGCGGCGCCCAGTTTATTGCGTTAAGAATCGCCTGTCACGACCTCGTCCTACAGAATACCGGTCGCACTATCCCGCGCGGGTACTGTCATCCCGGGGTCCCTTTTTAATGCGGGTATTTCATCCCGGGGTCCCACTCTAGTGAGGGTATTGTCATATCGGGATCCCACGTTAGTGTTATCATCCCGGGTTTCCACGTTAGTGTTATCGTCCCGGGTTTCCACGTTAGTGCGGGTACTTTCATCATGGGGCCCCACTCTTGCGCGGGTATTGTCATCCCGGGGTCCCACTTTAGTGCTGTTGTCGTAATCCTGGCAAATCACCGCACAAATGAGGGGCCACAACTACTACTGTAACTCTGTACTGGTTTACGTACTGAATAGGACTTTCAAGGACTTCAGGTCCTATAAATCGGTCGCCCCGGTGGTCTAGTGGTTACCCTCGAATGCTGCGCAGGACACTACATCCTACAACGTTTCGTCTCATAACTTTTGAAGTATGACTAATTGCATGACGGGACAACCACAGTTGTGATCACCAGGGCAGGGTAAACAAATATTGTCTAGACAAAAAAAAACGCCTCCTACAAATTCAAGTAAGTTACTCGTCGAAGACCTGAATCAGCTAATTATCACAAAACCATGAATATCTCGCACAATTTCGCTTTGCTTGGAGGAAAGAGAACCATGGCACTTAGAGGTATGCGAGAGGAAGCGTTTCCTGCTCTCTTTTTTAATCGTATGGGTGCGTTTCACGTATGAATACTCTTGCGTTCACGTCTTGAATCAGTTTTTTGGCCTCATGGCCAATTTTCCGTTTTTTTCGCTTAACGGAGCACAAGTACGCCTGACGCATCCCGGCATCTGTCAAAAACCGCCTTAAAAAATCTGTTGTGAATAGTGTATCCCGGATACCAAAATAATTCCATTTTTCTGGTTGTTCGTAGGTAAAAAGTCATGTAACGTTCGGGGGGGGAAACAAATCGAGAGTCTGTCTACGCCTGGTGATGAGTGTTTCAGGAATATTTTCAAATGTTCGATCAGACCTTCTCACCCTGAATAAAGTCGACTTTGGTGCGGGGATTTTGTTTAGGTTTGTTCTCTGCACGGACCATGTCATACCTGGTATCGGTACTACTACACCGGGTTTGTACGTGCTGCCTTGTTGAATCACAAAAAATGCGCTCCCAGCTCTGCTCAGCCCAGCTATAGCTCAACAGCGCAGCGCCGTGCGGTGCCGTGCGGTGCCGTGCCTTGCCCTGCGGGGCGGTGCTGTGCCGTGCCGTGCTGCGCTGTGTTACACAACTAAATACAAATATCGATCTCCTGAGAGGCCCTGAGAGGCCTCAACATTTTTTCTCTTTCCACGCTAACTTCAACACATTCTCCTCTCCGGACGGCTGAGCGGGCTCGGATGCCTTAAATAGCGCTTCTCAGCGCTTTTATTTTTATTTTTTCAAAATTCACGTTTAGAAGTCCTTTTTGGGGGAAGGTTTAATTTTTGCTTCCCCTACGTTTAAAACTCCTGTTTTTCTGGAATACCACATACTACCTGGACACCGCCTCCTTTCGTTACTTGTGGAACGGTCCAGCTTTCCTTTGAACGAAGCTTTCATCATACCAGAGGTCCCAGCCTGATGATATCACATTGGCTCATCACATCATCAGCTCAGCTGCGCCCAGCAGCGCTAGCTCAACAGCGCAGCGCCGTGCAGTGCCGTCCCCTGCCGTGCCCTGCCGTGTGGTGCGGTACAGTCCGATGCTGTGCGGTTTTGTGCCGTGCTGTGCCGTAGTGCGTTATTACTCTCATTTTTTTTTGTTGGATCACAATAAAAATGCATCTCCAGCTCAGCTCAGCGCCGTGCGGTGCCGTGTGGTGCCGTGTTTTGCCCTGCGGTGCGGTTTTGTTACATGCTGCGCTGTGGTTTCTTTCGAACATACAGCAGTACCAGGTACATGATGCGAAGTACCGGTACCGGTATGGACGTGTTTGTACTCATCTTTTAGCTTTCTTTAAAGTTGATTGTCCTCTGTTGATCCCTATGTTTTTTCCCCCTCACAAATGACACCCGCACTGCCGATCAGACTGTGGCATCGCCAACAAGCACACAGCACAGTGCACAGCACAGGGCAACTACTGATGGCTGTGCACAAGCAGCTCTTGGCATTATCAATTCTCTTGTCGCACCAAATCATGGGCCTCTTCTTTCTGCCCCCTTTACGTACAAGTTTTTTTGTTGCATTTTTCCTTGCGCGAGCGAAGGGGGTGGCGTCAGCCGCCCGCAGAGCGAAGCACTTATTTTTAGAAAATACATTACCAGGTATCGTGCGAAGTACCAGGTACGTATATATGTGTAGACTATACTCGTAGTTTTGCTTTCTTCCTGTGAATGTCCACTCTCGGTCCTCTTCACATGTTTATTTTTTTCGCAAGTTACACCCGTACTGCCGATCAGAACGTGACATCGCCAACAAACACTTAGCACAGGTCAATCAGCGTTTCACAAGTAGCTCTTGGCATTAACAAATCGCCAGTTGCACCAAATCATGGTGCTCTTCTTTGTGCCCCATTCGCACTTAGTATTCCTTCTTGCGAGCTCGCGGAGCGGAGCCCTTGTATTTACTATGTTTCCGTGTTTGCACATATGTTGCTTCAGAGCTCTACATGTATTTACTGACTCACCTGGCATGTTTCATGTACCAGTGATATGCACCTGGTATGAACATAATATTATAAAAAATGAAAATACACTCCAGCTGTGAGATCGAAGATTTCGTCGAAACTCATCTTTGCGAGCTGTGTGTGATACTCCGATCGCGCGTATTACGAGTTGTGTGTCCTCATTAAGGATATAGGTCGGCGACTCCCCTTGCAACTACATTGTAGCTATCAGGGTCAACAGGGATATTTTAGTCAGTCTGTGCGCGGTTTCTGAGGGGGACAAAATCTGACAGCTGTGGAGGGAAATGTATCCTTTTATTAAGTGAATCCTGTAAGTCGAATAACCGGTGAAAGGGGGGGGCGGAGTTTTGAAGGACGTCGGGGGCTGGTTTTGATCAAAAGCGAGCGGGGTTGGAGGGGGGGGGGGGGGGGCGGACGGGCGGGCAATCTGTGCGTGTAAGCTATAAATCCTTTCAAGGGGATAAATCTGACGGTTTTGGGGAAAAAAATAAATAAATGAATGAAATAAAATAAAATATATCACATACCACTCTGTCCGCCAATCTAAGGACGGTTTGGGTATTTATATGAGTACCCAACTACTCTTTTATTTCCGGGCAGGGTAGTACCTCGTACGGTATTATTTTATTATATTGTTAATAATGGTACTGCTGTACGTTCTACAGAACACAGCCGTCGAAACCGTCCAAGAGTGCCGACTCTGCGGGCATCTTAACTATTTTCGGACGTTGTTTGGGGCCAAGAAATAACGCGCCCGAAATTTTATCAGGTTTTCACGGTCTGCTTACCAAAACTCTCTGTTGTACAGATACCACGAAACAGCCTGTTTGACTAGTAATAGTGGGAGCGTGCGGTGCAGCGTGCCAGAGGTCCCCCTTGCACTATACCTGATACGTAGGGTACAGGGGGGGGTTGTCAGTCGTGCCGGTATGTGCCAGCCCGATGTACCGACACTATTCAGCGCACCGGCACTGTTTGGAAAAGGGTTACTATTTCTTTGTTTTTTTAATGTTTTACACATCCCACCTATCGTATTACGCGCTTTTTCTTTTTCTGCCTCCCTAGACGTAACTCAGATCGAGGGTTACTACGTAGGCTCTTCTTCCCCCTCCCCACTACGGCGGTACGTGTGCCTTCGTTTTTCTCGCGAGAAGAATTCAGCCCTTTCTTCCCTCGCTGACTCGCATCGAATTGCGCCTGCCCACGCTGCTACGCGCTCTCAGCAGGTATTCCCTTTGATTTTGTGTTTTTTCGAGTAAACTCAAAGGTCCCACGCACGTGGCGCATGTGGAATTCGAACTCTAGAACCAACTCTTGTAGCATTCGAGGGCGACCACTAGACCACTGAGGGCAACCGCTCACTATGGAGATTTGCTATAGGGAGTTCCAGTCGTGCCAAGCGATTTCACCGGCACTATGGAGATCAGTGGTACTATTCAACCGGTACTGTTGGGAGCCCCCACCCCCCTGCTGCACATGCCATGGCTTGCTCGTGGCAGCCCGGACGGCTTCACTCTGTGGTCGATACTGTAATCGTTCATTTTTTTCAACTTTTTTTGTTGTCTTGACCCTTCAGAGCTGAAGTCACGTTTGTGGGGACAAATGACTGGGAATTAATGTGGTATTTTTTCTTCAGTAGTGAAACAGTCACGTCCCGAAGAGGGGCAAGTATGTCGTTAACAGTGTTGTAGACCGCGGTTTGACCTCCTTGACTGACCCCCCCTACACTAAAACTGGTAATTTGAAGACAAACGAGACCTTGACGCGTCCAAAATGACCGATCTCCAATGAAGCACCTTTTATTACCTTTTGTTCAACCTTTTTTAGAGCTCCGAAAAACATCCCACCAACTCCAAGTGGTTTGTCCCTAAACACGTACTGTATGTAAGTGCTGTAGTACAGGAGTTCTGTACCGGGTATAAGGCTCCCCTTCATGATGCGGTTAGCTTGAAACCCCGGGGGTATTGTCAAGTTGAAAACTGGGAAAACTTTCGAAAAGTGTATACGTGGAGAAAAAAAGTATCAGCCACGGCGCAGGTAACCCTGTAAGTCACATCGGCCATCCCAAACGAGTTGTTGTTTTGTCTAGTATTACCGTTAAACGTTTGTCGGGTAAGTGCCTCGGACGCCGGGCTCGCCAGCGGGCACTGCTTCGGTTTTGATATTTGATTATTTTTTTGTCTGTGAGTATGATGTGATAGCCCAACGGGAGTACTCCCGTCGGTTTCGCTTTTCCGACTGGCCCATAAGATTGATCTACGAGTGACTTATTTAGGAAAACCATTGGAATTTGGGTTGAAACATTTTTGCAATACGGTAGCGCACAGTGTTTCGGGGGAGCTACACCCACGTTTTGGTGGCAGACGACTTGGACTTCGAGCTGGATCGTTGTTTGCGTGGAGGCGTTTTCTTGGAACATCATTTTTTCTATTATTTTGTTTTTCGTTCTATGCAGTATGATAGCTGTTATTTCCTTCGTGGTTCCCTACTCTCGAGTCTTCGCTGTGGCCTTCGACAATTCATCCAAAACGTTTTACGTTCAAGCAGCGACTAACATCGAAAACCCGTTTCAATTACTCCAAACAACATCACAGCCATTAATTGCACAAGGAAACGATAACCAAACATCAAAACAACCAACAAACTTGAAAAAACACGGCGGTGAAAAAGTCGAATCGAAGATACGAGCAGGGTCAGCTACCGCTCTCAAAACAGCGGAACCAACGACACCTGCTGCGTATGATTAGTAGAGTGCACTGGCTCTTTTTTTTCACCTTCTGAGGGTGGCTGCTCGAGGAGCTCTAATATGCCTTGTTAGGCAAAAACTTATTTGTGAGAGAATACTGAAATTCCAACCCGATGAAAAATTCGATGGCTCAGGTACCCAGCAAAACATAAAGCAAACACAAGACGTAAACTCCAACGGTTTTGAGTTATAACCCATTTCCAACTCCTACTTTTTTTCTAGTCTAACTCCAAGTGTTTTGTCCCCATGTCGGGAGTGCGGTGCTAAAAGGGTTAGGCAGCGTCGTAATTCAGAAAACGTTTCGGCCAAAAAGTGGTATACCGCGCTCAACAACTACGTTTACCTCAAAAAATAATTTGGCACACGTGATTAGAAAAACTTGCTGCGCTCTCAGAGGTCCCACCCGGAATATTCTTGGAGAACCTTCCTGGCTTTCTACGCGTTATTTGCGTTCTGCGTGTTCTTTTTTTCTCGTTTCTCTTCGTTTTCCTTTCCTTTGGTCGTTATTTTTCTTCTTTCTCGATTATCTCGCTCAGATTTGATCCAGCGTGTCTGTATCGTCATACAGTTACAGCTCTTGCTTTTTTCGCCGATTTTTTTTTCA
Source organism: Undaria pinnatifida (assembly GCA_012845835.1). Classification (NCBI taxonomy): domain Eukaryota; class Phaeophyceae; order Laminariales; family Alariaceae; genus Undaria; species Undaria pinnatifida. Next base: position 12,048,321 of record JABAKD010000010.1, read on the forward strand.
TGTGCCCTTTTTTTTTTTACGCACCAACCGGTACGAGGTAGGTTTAGGTTCTTACGTACTGTAGTACACGTTATTTATGCATCTATCTGCTTCTGCTGGAATCACAAACACACCAGCATGTGTTGTCGACCACCTACTGCAAGCACTGCGCAATCAGCTCAGCACAACGGAGCCAAACACGTGCTGCTGTAGTGCGTGCCGATCATAGCGCCACAAAACAAGCAAAAGCGGACAGAGTTGCCGAGGCCCATCATGTCGCCGAGCATCTTCTACAGCTCGCTGTTTTTATAAAGCGAACGAAAACATCGAAATCAGCCTGGCCGAAAAACGTATTCAACCACAAGCAGCAGCATCTAGCTGGTGATGCGACAAGGACTTGCTTTGTTTCCAACGCATTAAGATACAACACTACGAGTATTACTCTTCTTTCCGCTCTTCACGAATGATGTGATTCGTGCGTGAATGCGACGTCCGGGTTGTTTTCCTGGGGCGTGGAGCTCGTGGCGCTCACAAGCCATACGTTGCACCGAATCATGGACCTCTTTCCGCTTCACGTGTTGTTCTATTTTAGCTAGCATTGTGGGCAGATGCTGCCCGCGGAGCAAAATTGCCCTTGTAGACCATTATATCGTCAAGAGTCAGAACCAACTCACGTCTCAAGACTTGCGTCAATCTTAAGTGCGAGCAGCGTCAGCTGCCTCCTGCTCTCAAACGGACCAAACACTCTACATCGTCATGGTAACACCATCAGGATGGCAACGGACACAATCTTGAAACGTAACGAACAAAATCGATTGATGTATTACGAATCTAACACGTGGTCGTGCATGATGAGTAATGTAATAGAATGTAGTCTTAGGTTGTTGTTCTCACATTAACTCACATAATCAAGTCCGCAGTCACGGGACAGGCTCCAGTCACTCTGGAGCTGAGGAATACCCCAGAGAAAGAACACAAACAAACCAAAGGTGGTACACGCATATACCACAGCTGACGCAATTCATGCCTCCGCCAGATAATCTTATATTATGTCCTGACTCATGAAACTTACTAAAAACGGACGATCGATGTAGTACGCAGCTTGTAAAGATGAGTCTCGACCCTAAATTCGTCAAACTAACAGCAGGCGTCGTTAGATTAATCTTGCAAAATAATCAAAAATCAAGACAACCAAAAAACAAACTGAAAACACGCGTTTCAACACTCGATTAAATAGATCGAAGATGCGAGCAGGGTCAGCTGCTGCTCTCAAAAGCAAGCAAAATGACCAACAACGATTACAGCAGTATGCCAAAGCTTGTGCTCATGTAAAAAAAATAAAACACCAAAACTACTGCGGTACTACGTACGACTCGTATAATAATACAAAGTGAAACACTTATCCAAACTCGAACCTGTCGAAAATGCTTGCAGGGTCAACTGCTGCTCTCCCTCGTGGTGGAGCTCGCGAACGAGCAGCAGAGCGAGGTGATCCGACAGCAGGCGGGTCTGTACATCAAGGTGCAGCTCAGTGCCGAGGAGGAGGCCATCCGCGCGCAGAAGCTGCTGCAGTGGGCTGCCCTCGATGATGCCGTCAAGGCCCAAATCAAGGCCGGCTCCGTGCAGGTGAGCCTCGTGTGGGTAGTGGTGTATGGCAGCGTACCGATATGATATTGCGTGTTGCTTGAATATGTTTTAGTAGTGTGCATACCCTGGTTTGATTTTTATGTAATGTGTGACATCGTGTATGTGATATTTGGCGATAATGTTAACTGCTTATATATGTGATGTGTGATGGCGATATTAAATGCTTTTATATCGGTTTTCGTGATGTTCATGTAGGTGTGGTGATGTCCGATTACGTGTGAAATGTGATTTGTGAAAGGTGTACACGCAATGCTATGGTGAGGCCCGGCTCCGTGCAGATGGGCCTCGTTTTTATGATGTGTATGATAATGTTTTGACAAGGTGTGATTTATGATGAATATTTATTTTATAGTGTGTGGCATTTTATGGTAGTGTATGGCATGCATGTTGAGGCATTATAGCGTGCGATACTGTTAATATCATGGGTATGCCTGTATTTGATGATATTATAGGTCCAGTCTCGTACTGAAGTACAGAAGTACCGCGAGTTTATAACGTTTTTTGTTTGTTTTTTTCTTCGCGCTTGGCAGACGCTGCACTCTCCCGCCCCTGGCCCACGATCAACTGCGGCGCTCATCGTGGGAAAACTAGGAGCGATCGAGCTGCCACAGGTGAACATACAGGCTGCATCGCCTTTTTTGCTCTCGGGGGAGGGAGGTTTAAGGTGGTCAGAACGGTTATAAACGGGGGGGAGTGTTGGAGGGAGGGGGAACGGAGGGGGGGGCGTAGGTTCAACGCGTTACACAGGCACACTGCTGTTGCTGCTGCTGAGAGGTTGAGGGGTTGCTGTATTGTTTTCATTGTATGTGTTTTTTTTTGGACGGTTAGGTGCCTGATTGTTGATTGGTGTCGGCACAGTCAACAAGTAAGCGAACAAGAGTACACTCGTGTAGTAGTTCTGGGCGTATGTGGCACTTAGGTTGCGGTGGCGCGCCCAACCGGCACAGTAAAAAAGTATGCGAACAAGAATACACTGTTGCAGTAGTTCTTGGCGTGTATGACACTTAGGTTGTGGTGGCGCGCCCAACCGGGAGGTAGGCCGATGGCTGGTTTGGTTGGCTGACTGGATGGCTACTTGCTCTGCGGCGCGTCGCGTCGCGTGCGTGCGCGTGCGCGGCCGTTTGGTTCGTGATATTTTTTGTCTCGTCGCTCCGTCGTCCATCGTACCTTGTGCGTTGGGTCGTGTCTTGGTGGTATCGCGTACATCATGGTGCGTTTTCGGGTAAGTAGGTCCTTGTCGCTTTGTTTTGCGATTTTGTGGAACCGTGGGCGTTGTTGTTATCCTTGTCCTTGTGATGCACTTCTGTTGTGCACGGTAATGTATGCCTTGCTTGTTTCGAATGTTCTCATTTTCGCTGATCGCCATCGTCGAGCCTGTGATCACAAGAGTGCCTTGATTCTGCTGTCTCGGTCGGTCGGTCGGTTGGTCTGTCGGTCGGTCGGTTGGTCTTTCGGTCGGTCGGTCGGTCGGTTGGTCTGTCGGTCGGTCAGTCGATCGGCCGGTCAGTCGGTTGGTCGGTTGCTTGGTCGGTCGGTCGGTCGGTCGGTCAGTCGGTGACTAACCTCCTCTACCTTCCCTCTTCTCGCACGTGGAAAAAACAACCGCAACAATAAAAAAAAACAATCGTAAATTGCAGGACAAATGGGCGGAGCTGCTCCCCACTTTGATGAACAACGTCACGGGGGAGTTCGACGAGAGAGTCAAGGTGGCCACTTTGCAGGCGCTGGGGTACATGTGCGACGACGTGAGTTATCATATACTCCAACGAGAGTATTATATGCGGTAGTCCCACGTACAGTAGTATGATAGCCATACGTGTTCCTATGTTCCTCTTCGTTGGTTCGACGAAATAACGCGCGAAGGCTGCGGAGGGCTGTTGTCTTTCGCCCTCTCTCTGGCGGTGGTTTTGTTTTCTTCACTCGGTTCCGCTCCCTGCCGTTTGTATGTGGGATTCCATGGTTGATGTGTTTGGGTTTTTATGTCGGTGTGTTGGTGATTCGCAAGGATTGTCACGGGTCCGGTGGCTTTTCTCGCGGGTCGGTTCGGGCCAGGTTGACCCGACCCGTCCCGTGATATGTGAAACCTTCCTGACACGACCCGAGCCAACCCGTGAAATTTCGAATCCCTCCTGACCCGGCCCGACTCGATCGGCGACATTGTTTAAAACCTCCTCACACGATCTGTGGGTCGCGTCTTGAACCGTGAACAGCCGTGGTGATTTGTAGTTTGCGTGCGTTTCCATACTTGTATGTGTGGTTCCATGATTGGTATTTGTTGTGTGTTTCAGTTGAGTTTGAGTTGGTTGCCCGTTTTTGCGTGTTTCCATGATTTGTCGCGTCTTGAACCGTGAACAGCCGTGGTGATTTGTAGTTTGCGTGCGTTTCCATACTTGTATGTGTGTGGTTCCATGATTGGTATTTATTGTGTGTTTCAGTTGAGGTTGAGTTGGTTGCCCGTTTTTGCGTGTTTCCATGATTTGTTTATGTATGTATCCATGATTTGCAGGTAGGTGTGAGTCCACTATTTGTATGCATGTTTATTTGTCTCTGGCTGCATGTTTCCATGCATGTGATGTCGTTGTGTTGTCCGCGATTGAGATGTAGTTTTATGTTATTCTCCCCGTTTTATCGGGGACCCCCCTAAGTCATGATAATCACACTGATTGTAATAGTTCAAGTCGTATTGTATTGATTTGGTCTGGTATACCGGTGCACTATGCGTGTTTCTGTCAGCGCTCAAACTTTTTGTGTTGCTACCGCTTGACGCTTGGCGCGGCTTCTGCTTGTGATATTGCTTCGCAAAAAACTAGTGGGAGCCGGAGGACATGAACATGAGCCAGTCGAACCAAATCCTGACGTGCATCGTAGACGGGATGAGGCCGGACAGGCCGCCCGCCATCAGGGGCGCGGCCGCGAGGGCCCTGATCAACTCGCTCGACTTCACGAGGAGTAACTTCGAGGCACAGCAAGAGCGCGACGTCATTATGCAGGTACGGGTTTTTACTCCGTGTTTTTTTTTGCGACTGCTTTGTAGTCTCGTCTACGACAGCAGTTGGTTGTGCGCGTAATCAGTACTGAAATTAAACTACCCTGGGGGGTTTGGTTTGTTGGTCTGTTGATGAACTATTAATATATTTGTAGGCTATTATTACCTATATTACTCTGTTTTTTATCGACTACTGTATCTGGTAATTAAGCTTATATTCTCCGAGCGAGATCGAGTTTCTAGTTTTCACCTCGTCAAGAGATAGGGGCGTCTTCCGAGATGGCTGGAGCCGGGTGTCGCAACTGCTATTCGACCACCGATCAATGTCTAGTATTCTCCGAATTGTTCAACCAGCCCACACGACTTGATGACAGTTTCAAATGTCCTACTGCGCGAATTCCTTTAGGAAGGTCTCCACCACATTGCTACAGCAAGAATCAAAAGGCACTTCAACCAACATACTTCGAAGTATAATAACAGCCTGCAGAGGCTTTTGCAGAGCCGTCCAGCATTTTGTCGACGCCGCGGGGGAGGTTGTGAGTTTGTATGGTGGGGGTGACGTTTGTCGCTTGTGCCCTTTGAACACAAGCCCGCGCGGGGGGACGGCAGGTCATTGACCGCGTGGTATTTTGTTGAGCTATGGTGGACCCTCCTCGCTGCTGTGTGTACGTACACGCGTGCCATGTTTGGAACCCGCATTACTCGCACTTGGTAAAGAATGCCAGGAGACGGCACTTTGACCCTTTGACAGACACGCTGTCGCGGCGAACTCCTTGAAAGACAGACAGCCTTGACGGCCGAAACCCGGGGGCATGTAAAAAAATCACCGTTATTGGAAACGCCTAATCGTATTATTGAAGCGTCATGTAAAATAGGGGATTCCGTGCATAAAATGGTGGTCTTTTCTACCGGAGGGGATAGGGGACAACCCGTCTAGACGCATGGAACTGCCTTGACAGACAGCCTTGACTACCTGACTGACTGACTGACTGCTTGACGCTTGCCGGTGTCCTGACATTTTGCTCCAGGTGGTGTGCGAAGCGACGCAATGCACGGACGCTAACGTGCGAAAGGCTGCGTACGAGGCCATATGGACGATCGCCACCCTTTACTACGACCGGCTGCAGGTAAGCCCGCTGGGGTACGGTTAGGTGCGGTACAATACGATACGATACGATATGATGTACATATGTACGAGTTGCGTGATGCGGTATGATACGACACAGCACGATGCGATACGATACGGATCTAACGATGGACTTACCTACTGTGATCTAGATGCCTTCGCAGGCTACCCTTGGCGGTTCTCTTGCCTCTCATTGTGGACTACTCTCTGTTCTTCATTGCCGGTGGGGATGTTATTTTTTCAGGATCGATCTGTGGATTTTTTTTTTTTTTTTTTTTTGCTTTGCCTTTTTCGCTGTTCTTCCGTCCTCGGCCATACATTAAATACAACGTAGACACTTTTCATACGACAAGAGATATAAAGCCAACAGCAATTAATTGGGATATTTTCCAAGTTCCTCCTGCTGACCTTAACCCTGTGAAGGACCGCCGTCTAGACGTCGTATACTAGTTTTAATGTGGAATATATGTGTGACTGACGGCACCCAAAAGGCCGTCTCTTTGCTGACACTTGAACCACATGTTCCACGCTGCTGCTATGCGTGTTAATATCAAACGTTTTTTTCATTTATCAATCAAATGTATGTACGTTTCCCGGTCGGCAATAAAGAGCTGAGAGTAGTGTGAGATCAGAGAACAACAGCTGAGGGTGGCCTCCGAAGGGAGGGAGGAAGGGCATGGCGATGGGGTTCTTGGCATTTGCAAGTCGCCCCGGTATGCACCTACATCACCCCATATATGGGGCACTCTGTCCGCATCACATATGTTTGTTCTCTGTTTTCGTCCTAGGCGAGCGTAGCGGGCGGCGAATGCCGCGCGCGGAGCGAAGCGCCTTGTGTATTACACTATTATCATGATAAAGTGTACCGAGTAGAACTTCATACGGGGCACTCGAACGAACGATGCATCGTTTTTTTTGTGTGTTTTTGCATTTGCAGAATATCTCTTTTATTTTATTGTTTGCCGTTTTCTGTTGTTTGTTTTTAGCCGTGTTTCTAACTGTTTACCTGCTTCTGAACGCTTTTCCGTTCTGTTTTTTTTTCTTGTCGTTTCCGATTTTTTTTCTTCTTTTTTGTGTTATGCAGGCTTACATGCAGCCGCTGTTCGAGCTGACGCTCCGCACAATCCGCGAGGATCAGGAGGATGTGGCCCTCAACGCCATGGAGTTTTGGAGCAGTCTCTGCGACGAAGAGGTACGTTACGGGATCCCCCACACACCCTGTTTCTGTTGCATACCAGGTACCTGGTACCGTATGTGACGAAGTGTATGAACACACCCCTTTCAGACGTGTGTGACAGTCAGTGTATAACACACCCCTCGAGAAGTACACGACAGTATAGTGCATATATAACACGCCCCATTGGGCTATTTTTTTTAAAGGATGAAAAAATACACGTCAGCTGCTAGGTCGATAAAAAAGGATTTTGATCAAAACTCATGTTTGCAAGCTGCGTGCGATACTTGGATCGCGCGTGTTGCGGGGTGAGTATACCCTCGTGAAGGATACAGCTCGGTGACTCCCCTGCTGATGCCAGAATCAACACGGCTAAGACGTTCAGCCTCGTTGTGCGCACGGAAATTACATACCCGCAATGAGGGAGGCAAAAGCAGAGGCTATTATACTAGTTGAGACGAATTTCAGAGTCGTTCTCCAAAACCAGGGGGGACAGCCAAATCGAATATGACGGCGTTCGGAGGATTTCGCCACCGCCACCGCCACCACCGCGAACGCTGCCATCGCCGCCACCACCACCATTACCACCACTACCACCACCACCACCACTACCACCACCATTACCAAACCAACAGATGTTTGCATAGACAGCGTCGCTTGGGTGTTTACACTCTAGACCGGTCGTCGAGAAAATCGGAATAAAAAATTCCCAAAAGGGGGGATGTTTATGCGCTGCTGCAAGCTTCCCCTTTGGGGATGGAATTGGCTTGAAATGCCGGCGGTGTCTCAAGTTGAACCGGTGGACAAAACCCTTGTAAAAACTAACGAGAAAACAAAGAGCCACCGCCCTTGTAAGCGTGGTCCATGTTCGGTACCCCCTTTGGAACTGTACCCAGTTTTTTGGGACAAGCTACTTGAAATTTCTGTGGTCCATGCTCTGCAGTTTATTTATGCTGTACCTGTAATCACGTTTATGGGGACAAACTACTGTAGTGCGGAATGGTGTGAGTTTTTTTTTTTTGGGGGGGGGGGGTGCTAACACAGTGGTTTGTGCGTTCCCCTCGTGTTTGCTCTTTCATGCGATCTCTTGTTGCTGTTGTTGATGTTGATGTTTTTTGTTGTTGTTATTGATGTTGATGTTTTTTTTGTGTTCGTGTTCTTGTTGCTCATGCTGTTGCGTCCGGCCTGGGTCTTGCTCTTATTGTTATCCTTGGGTTGTTCTTCTTATTCTTGTTCTCCTTGTCCTTGTCCTTGTTCTTGTTCTTGTCGTTGCCGTCCTGTTATTATGCTAATGTGTGTTCGTGTTTGTTCTTGCTCTTGATAACACACCCAGCTGGAGATCATGGACGAGAACGCGTTCGAGAGAGAGCCGGGCACGGCACGAGTGTCTCAGAACTACGTCAAGGCCGCCCTTGCCTCCTTGATGCCGGTAGTGCTAGAGACGCTCTCCAAGCAGGACGAGGACAGCGCCGACGACCTAGAACACTGGGATCTCGGTGAGTACCTGTCTGTGGTGGTGCTGGTAGTCGTAGGGAGGGGGGGAGTTGGTGGTGGTGGTGGGGAGGAGGAGGAGGAGGAGGGGGCGTACTTCTTTATTTCTTGTCTTAGTCATTCGACCATTGACCACGCATATCCTTCGAGACGAAGCACCAATGGGGAGGGGGAGGGGGGGGGGGGTGATGGTGGTGGTGTTGTGGTGGTGTTGTGGTGATTTTGGTGCTGGTGGAGGTGGAGGTGGGGAAGGTCGTGATGGCGCTGTGGTGGTGGTGCTGTGGTGGCTGTAGTGTTGGTGTTGGTAGTGTTAGTTGTGGCTTTGGTCGTGGTGGTGGGGGTGATGGCGTGTTGTTTTTGGTATTGGAGGTCGTGGTGGTGGTGGGAATAGCGATGGTGGTTGTGATGGTGTTGAAGTGTGTCAAATAAAAAAGAAGTTATGATTGCCTGTAATTGCTTCATGCAAAGTTGTAATCCCCTCCATTCGCGTGATTTAGTTCCTGTGTCTGGTATTGGCGTGTTTGGACGCGTGAAATGGATAGAAGTCTTTTTTTGTATATGTGGATATATGGAATCGGCTGAATGCGTATTTTGTGCATCTCTGTGTGAACATGTGACGTGTCTTGTGTGTGAAAGTGCAAGCGAAAGTGAACGTAATTTGTGGTTTTGTTTTGCTGCTGTTTCTGACTCCTGTGGCCGTTGCTCTCGCCCTTGCTCCTGCTCCCCCCCCTTCCGTTGCGCGTGTTATTTTGTATGCTGCTTGTTGTTATTGTTCTTGTTATTGTTCGTGTCATGTATTTGGCGGCAACAGCCAAGGCCGGGGCCACGTGCTTGCGGCTAATTGCCCAGCTCGTGGAGGACGACGTGGTGGACCTGATGGTCCCGTTCGTTACGGTCAACATCGCCTCGCAGACCAACTGGCGTCAGCGAGAGGCGGCTGTCATGGCTTTTGGGGCCGTTTTGGAGGTGAGAAGAGCCCGGAGCTAGGGGGGGGGTGTACTCGATTTTCATGCATGGCCGTATTCGTATGACCATATGGTATAGTAGCTATTAGTAGCTATTAGTAGCTATTAGACCCTCGCATCCCCAGAATGCCGGGACGGAGCACGTCGGGTTTCACCGACCAGGCAGACATTGCTCGCACCAAGCGCGAAGCGCCGTGACGTATTCGGCAAGTCGCATGAAGGTTGACCTGCATCCTACGAATAACCGCTTGTGAGGTGCACTTTCATATGGATGGCAGCTTCAGTTAGTTAATTTAATTTCCGGTATGGCCGCTTCCAGAGGGAGGGGGGGGGGGGGGGCACTTTTATTTTTCCCCCAACGAGGTTTTGGAACAAGTATAGAGCTTCTGAGGTGGTTAGGAGACTAAAAAAAAAATGGCGCACATGTGTCTTAGTGTGCGTCATGGCTTGAACCCAAAAAAGAGTGTGCAACCCTTGAGGGTTTTTACGGGGGAAAGCGATCAAAACAGCATTAAATGCGAACACGCTAGCACAGCATGTCTCTACTCATATGCTGTATATTGCGGATCGTTCTCGCTGGTACTCGTACCAGAAGGATCCGATCTCCGGTCTCAAGTACGGATGGGGTCGTCCCCGATATTGACCCTCCTTTTCCTTACTTTTCTTCCTCGCTTGCTTGCTTCCCTCTTTTTTTTTTTGTCTGTTGTTAATTCGTTCGTTCGCTCGTGCGTGCGTGCGAGCGTTTTTTTTTCTTTCCGTATTTTTTTGTCCTTTTTGTTTATGTTTGTGTCCGTTCTCCCGAACAATGAAAACAAAACTTACACCACAACTAAAACAATAAACGAAACAAAACAAAACAAATACATAATAACGAAACAGGGCCCGAGCGTGGAGAAGCTCTCCCCCCTGGTCCACTCTGCCATGCCAATCCTCATCGGCCTCATGAGAGACCCCCACGTCATGGTCAAGGACAGCGCCACCTGGACCATCGGCAAGATCTGCGAGCTGCACGGCCCCTCCATCCCCGCCGAGGCTCTGACCCCCCTCGTGGAGGCGTTACTCCTTGCCCTCAAGGACTCCCCGAGGGTTTGCTCAAAGGCGTGTTTTGCGCTACACAATTTTGGCGACCAGTTTGAGGACACTCGCGATGAGGAGTCGAACGCGCTGTCGCCGTACCTGAGCGCGCTTGTTCATGAGCTACTTTTGGCCACCCAGCGGGAGGACGGTGAGTGGGTGGGAGTAAGGGGGGGAGTAGTTTGATTGGGTTGGTGGTGGGTGGTGGGTGGGTTGATGAGTATGTGTCGGGGGGGGATAGGCGGCTATGTGGGTAGGGGAGGAGAGGGGAGGGGAGAGGAGGGGATATGGTGGGCGGGGTGGCTGGGGTGAGTTGGTGGTGAGTTGGTGGTGCGTGGATGGGTGTGTGGATGAGTACACAGTCGGTGGGATGGCTGGGTGGGGAAATGGGGGTGGGTGGGAGGGTCTGTTGGAGGGGGGGGGGTGGATTGGCGAAATAGGGGGTGAGGTTTTTTTTTACCAGTTGGTTCATCGGCTGATTAGGTTGTCAAGCGTTGTTTAGCTTTTGTTCTTTTTCTTGCAGTTGATGGGGGTGGGTAGGTGGGTGGGTGGGTGGGTCGTTTTTTTTGTTCTTTTTTGGTCGATTTATCGACCGGTGGGTCGATCGGCCTTTTATAGGACGGTTGTTGATATATGCCTAGTTGATGGTAAACACATTAACCCCCTGTCACAGCACGTGCGATCGACGTAGCCCACACGGCGTGAAAATTCCCAGTTCACAACGGGGGTGTTGTTTTCATTCTTCATAAGAACATGGCTGTTCATGTATATTATGACACCTGTATCTGGCGTAAAACCAGGAGGTATTTTCGTACAGCTGGAGCGAAGTCGCTCACGCCCTAACTGTCGCACCCTCTCTCTCGCATGCATGCATTCGCTCGCTTCAAACAAACACGCAAACGAACCAACGAATGAACGGCATCATGGGTTGAATGAACGAATGAACGAACGACATCATGGGTCGAACCAACGAACTAACGGATGTCATCACGGATGGATCGATATGGCATCACGGATGGATCGAACGAACGACACCACGGGTGGATCTGACGAACGAACGAACGAACGAACGAACGACATCATGGGTTGAACGAACGAACGGACGACACCATGGGTTGAACGAACAAACGACATCATGGCATCGAACGAACGAACAACATCATGGATTGATCGAACGAACGGCATCATGGATCGATCGAACGAACGACATCATGGGTCGAACCAACGAACGCCATCGTGGAACGAACCAACGAACACCATCGTGGAACGAACCAACGAACGCCATCGTGGAACGAACCAACGTAATTATGGAACGAATAACCGACCGTATTCATGGAACGAACGAACACTTTCGTGGGATGGACGGACGATTCCATGGAACGAATTAACGAACGAACGAATATGATGATGACGATTCCATGGAACGAATGAACGAACCTTCATCGTGGAACGAACCGACTGTATCATGGAACGGGCGATCGAACGATTTTTATGGTTGAACGAACGGTCGTATTCATGGGGCGAACCACGAACCGTAATCGTGGAACGAACGAACGACCGCAATCATGGATCGATAACGTTGGTATCATGGAACGATCGAACGGACGTATTCATGGAACGAACGAACGATATAATGATATCATGGGATGCACGGACGACTGTGATCATGGAACTAACGGCCGTAATTATGGGACGGACCAACGGCATTATGGAATGAACGAACAAACGAACCTAATATGAAACGCGCCCACGGCCGTAATAATGGAACAAACGGTTGACCGGCCGTAATCATGGGACGAACGAACGAACGACCCATCATGGAACGATCGAACGGACATATTCATGGAACGAACGAAACATGGATTAAACGAATGAACGAACGCACGCACGAACGAACGAACCTCAATCATGAACCGAACGAACGCACGAAACCATGGATCGACATACGAAACGAACGACGCGAACGAACGAACGAACGAATAAGAAAACGAACAAACGGACGACCAAACAGGGAACGACGCGAACTTGCGCAGCGAGGCGGTGGAGGCGATGAACGTCCTCATCAAGAACTCGGCGAGGGACATGATGGAGGTTGTAAGGTCCACGCTGGCGGTGGTGCTTTCCCACCTGGAGCAGTCGTTTTCATCACAGGTCCTCACCGTAGAGGACAGGGACCGGTTGCAGGGTCTCCAGTCGCTGCTGTGCGGCAGCCTGCAGGTTAGCGGCGGAACTCGTTTTTTGGCGGGAGGGAAAGGGGGGGGTACTCGTTTCGTGCATGGCCGTGGTCGTATGACCGTAGACTCTCCCATCCCTACTATGCCGGGACGGAGCAGGTCGGGTTTCCACCGACCAGGCTTTGCTTGAATCAAGCGCGGGTTTGGTTGTGTTGCGTGGAGATTCGTTGCGCCTGTGCCTTCTTTTGCCTTGCCCTGCCTTGCCTTGCCTTGCCTTGCCTTGCGGTATCTTGCATGCTTTGTATTTCTTTGCGCTGCATTCATTGCATTGCGTTGCGTTGCGTGCGTAGTTTGTTTCGTTGTGTATTGTATTGTTTTTGTTTATTTGCATAATGTTTTTGCTCTCTTCTCGCACTTGGAAGTATGGTTGGGTTGCCTTTTGTCGATTCTGTGAAATCGTGATTTTGTTGTTTTGAGTTTGAGTCATGAGAGGTTGGTTTTGACTGTTTTATTTGCGTGTTCTCTAGGTTTGGCGTTTTTTTGTTTGCCTCCCTCCCTACCTCCCCAACTCACTCACCCCCCCACCCCCCATTTACGTAACGCCTGACGAATTGAACACCCATGGAACTCCCTCTTGTTCAAAAAAGGTGATTAGCATCAAGATGGCCAAGGAGGTCGTCCCTTACGCCGACCGCATTATGCACATTCTCGTCGAGGTGTTCAAGAACAAGCAGGCGGTGGCGCAGGTTAGTGACACGAAATATCCTCATGTTTGCACCCCCTTGACTTGTATTCCATCCCCTTGTCCCGGTTGAGGCGTTTTTGCTTGTTCAGTTCGGGCGGGTGATGGTCGGATGTACGTGTGTGTGGACACTCACACTCCCGCGTTAGCGCGGCAGCTTTTAGTGCTGGTCCCCAGTTTAGTGCAGTGTTTTTTTCGTGCGTGTCACGCCCTCAGTGTAGAGTAGAGGACCGCAGAGTGTGTCGGGATAGTTCGGGGTCCCCCTTCAATGCGCGTATATTTCGTCTGGCAACACACCGCACTTATGAGGCACCGCGACGGTATGTTGTATATTCGTACACCTGGTATACGGTATAGAGTCATCCCACGGTAGGGGTTGCACTTTTTAAGCCAAAAAAAGGTATACCTTTCTGGTTGACCTCCTGAAGTGTGGAAGTATCTATCGGTTTGTATGATAATTTTACCAAGTACCAGGTATGTTTTATAGCTAGCTCATAGAAATGTTGGTCGGGTGGCGCGAACGAATGTCTTCGAAGGCTTTTTCGGGGGGGGGGTGAGATATTGAGCTAGCTCCTCATATCAGGAGTTCAGAAACTTGTTATTGAATCTTCTGCACCCCTAGCGTGGAATGGGGTGACGCTAGCCTATGCTATAGACTCCTCTGCTCTTGCCGATGTTACTTGAGCGGTGGCTAATTGTTTTTTCTTTAGTTTGTATAATATGTGTGTCCATCTGTTCGGCTTGCGACAGACACCCCCGGGATTTCAAACCCATCACATCCCAAAGGGGGAAGTTTGTATGTGTAATATTGTGTGTGGATATATGCATACCTTGTGTACGGTATGTGCAAAGCTTGTACATGTACTTGGGAGTATGCTTTTTGTTTTTTTTGCGTTGGGGAAGGAGAAGGAGGCGGGTGTTGGTCGTGTTCCGGTGACGTCACCTTTTGTGCTGCGCTGGTGTATGGCATATGCCTGGTCTCGTGGTTATTGCGCGAGAGCTCGAAGCGCGACCCTTCTTTTTGATGTTGGCTTTTTTTTTTTGACGGGTGCTGCGATAGAGGCGCGCCATTTTTTTTCTGAGATTCCTCAATTTGAGAGCTTTAAGACTCTCTGAGGCAAAAACTGAGTTTAGAGAAAAATAAAACTGCTACCGGATGAGAAGTCTCATGGCCTAAGTACACAACGAGAATCATGCAAAAAAAATTGACATATCATTCATTTTTTTTTTCCTGTGATTGTGGGTTAAGGATGCCCCCGTCATTCAGAAACCTTTTTGCCAAAACAAACATTGTATACCTTAATACCTGTATCGTAGCACGCGTCGTTTTCTAGTGTAATTAAGAGGTCTGTTCGTGTATCGGGTTAGTATTTCGGGGACCTTGTGCCGCAATATGCAGTTCGGGTGTGCTGGTGTATCCATGGGATACTTGGGTCTCTTGGTTAAAGCGCGAGAGCGACGCGCTAGCGTTCTTTTTCTTGGCTTGTTTCAAGAAAAGATGAAAGGGTATGTTCGTATGACTATGTCGGGTTCGTATATCGCCGACCTCTTTTGTGCCGCGTTATATATAAGGATCTGGTCTTTCGTTATCTCGATATTCAGTTGTCCTATTGTTTTTCATCGTTGCGGTTGTCTCATTGTATCTTAATTGTCTCTTTGTTACCTTCCACCCGTTTTTATTCCATGCCGTGCTGTGCTTGGCCGCGGCGGGGAGCAGGAGGAGGCGTTTATGGCGGTTGGGGCGCTGGCGGATCAGATGGAGAAACCGTTCATCAATTATATGGAGACCTTTTTGCCTATTCTCATCCAGGGGCTCTCCAACAACGAGGAATACCAAGTGAGGCGTTATTTTTGGTGTTTGTGTTGGTGTTAGTGTTGATGTTGTGGCAAGTGCTGTTGGTGGTGTAGTTGGTGTTGGTGTCGCTTCTTTTGGGGTATTACTGTTGTTGGCTTTGATTTTGCGTGTTTTTTTTTCCGTCGTCGTTGTTGTTGTTGGTGGTGGTGGTGATGTTTTTCGTGATTGTAGTGTTTCAATGTTGTTGTGGTTCCCCGGTGCTTGTGCTCAAACGCCCTTTCGACCTGACAAAGCAAGACCACTGATTCGATGGATGCAACATGCCAACTGTTGGACTGATGGATGGATGGATGTGCGGCGGTCTTTATTTGGCAGGTGTGCATTGTGGCGACGGGGGTGGTGGGCGACCTGTGCCGCGCCTTGGAGAAGGACATCCTCCCCTACTGCCAGCACATCATGGGCTGGCTTATGGTCAACCTAGAGGGGGCCAGCATCAACCGGTGAGGGTATTTTATCGTGGGGTGGTAATGGTAGAGTGTTGATGTGGAGTGGGGTGGGGTGGTAGTTTGGCCAGGTTGTCTCTGGTGGCGTCACTGTCCACACACCCTTTTGCTCCCTCGTTTTCCTTGTCGGCGTGCCCCTGTCCCTCTCACCGTGTCTGTCTGTCTTTATTTTTGTCTTGTCTGTCTCCCTGCCTGCCTGTCGGTGTCTGTCTGTCGCTCGGTCTGTCGATCTGTCTGTCTATCTCTTTCTTGCCAGCTGTTTCTACTTGTTGCTCTCTTATGTCTAACTTCTTTCCGTTGCTTCCTCCGCCTCGATTCGTCTGGTGTCGGCCTTCGTTTTTTTTGTGTGATTTGTGTCTCCCCAGAGATGTGAAGCCGGTGGTGTTGGCGTGTTTGGGCGACATCGCCCTCGCCATCCAGGGGGAATTCCGGCAGTATCTGGAGGTGCAGTAGAGACGTTTTTTCCTGTTTTGCGTTGAATGCTGTACGTGTGTAAGTAGCGAGAACCCGTGCGGCAGGGCGACGAAGAAAAAGTAACCCAAGTATATATCAAGTGTGTATTCAAGAAAAACTAAAATGCCTTGAAAACAAACAATACACCTGGTACTCGTACGGTAACAGAGGAGAAAACTGGTATGCATATCATGGCCGCAGATGGCTGAGAGGGGCATTTTGATGGTATGAGACATTGGGTGCACAGTGAGTGGGGAACGATACGGGTGATGCGAGTTTTTCTTGCTTGTGCGAAGCATATCATGGCTGCAGATGGCTGAGAGGGATATTATGATGATATGGAACATTGGGTTTACAGTGGGGAACAATACGGGTGATGTGAGCTTTCTTGTTTCTGCGAACCAGGCCTAACCTAGCCTGGCCTGACCTTGCCTGGCATGACATGATAAGGGGAGGGGGTGAGGAATGGCACGGGCGGGGGACGCTTGCAGGCGAGTGAGTGTGCGGACACGTTGGTGTGGAGAGACCCTCGTTGAATTGTTGAGAGAAATTACACGCGCTTTTGGATGGGGAGATTCCGCGCCCGTTTGCGTGCGTGCTTTTGGGCCTTGGACGTCGCGCGCGCTTCTTGCTTTTGGTGCGTTCGCGCAGGCAGTGCTTTTTCGACGCAGGCCCTTGTCGAGTTTGCTTCATGCTGCTGTTCAAGTCGCAGCTGCCGACTGTAGCTGGCTGTCGCGCCCCATGTGATTTTATGTGTTGTGTGCCCCATGTCTTGTCGTGTCGCAGACGACGATGAATATGCTGGCGCAGGCGCAGGGGGTGTGCGGCAGCACTAATGGGCAGGACGAAGACATGGTGGACTACATCAACGTGCTCAGGGAAAGCGTGCTCGAGGCCTACTCGGGCATCGTGCAGGTGGGACTGTAATGAGGGGAAGGGGGGTGTTGAACGGGGCGGTTGGTTGGTTGGCGTGGGGAGGGTTGGCGGTGTTGGTGATTGTGGCGTTTTGTGGCTGATGGCATGGGTGCTGTGCTATTGCTGTATGCTTATCCGCTGCCTGGCTCGCGGGCGGGTCGCCGGGCTGCTCGACCGAATGATTGACTGATTGACTCTATGATTGACTGACTGACGAGTTGGTTAATTTTCTTGGCTGGCTGATTCGTTCGCCGATTGGCTGGTGGGCTGGCTGATTGGCGCGTTTGATTGGTTGATGAGCTGACTCATTGACTCACTGTTAAGCCGGTTTTCTGATTGAGTAATAGCTGGTTGATTGATATGCTGGGTGGTTGACTTACTCACCGAGTGATCGGGACATTCATCGTGGACTGATCTGTTGGTTCGTGGGGTCACTGATCCGGCTAGCTGTTTCATACATTAACTTGCGGGTGTTATTCGTTTAGCTAGGTATGCTAAGCTCATCTCTTTATATTTTTGTTCTTGGTTTGTTCTCATGCTTAGCTTCGCAGCTGTTCTTGTGCTTGTTCTTAGTTTTTCTTTCGCTCTTGTTTTTGTTTCTGCTCTTGCTCTTGCTCTTGGTTTTGTTGTTTTGTTGTTTTGCTCTTGTTATTCTTATCGACCTGGCGTTGCCGTGTCTGTCCGTGGTTTCGCCGTGTGTATACCGTGCTGTCCAGGGGCTGAACGAGGAGAACAACAATCACACCAACGAGCTGCTCCCGTTCTTGCCGGCGTTGATGACGTTCCTTGATGTGAGTGGCCCACGAGAGTATCTTCGTGGCGCATGTTGCTTTGTTTTGCTTTTGTTTTTATCCTCTGCGGATGAGGAAAAATATAGCTCAAGCTCACCACGCTTTTATATATTTTCGTACATGACGTGTGTCGATTTCGCTCAAGTGTTTTCGTAATCCAGCTCTACCTGGCGTATCCTCCAGATTCCGTGGTAGCGACAGCGCGAGCTGTCTCTACCGGCGGTCACCGTTACTACTTCAGCAGCGCAAGCTGCCGCTGTATCCGTGAGTATGTCGACCCGACCTAATCCTTGGGAGTCAGATGCGATGGAGGTAGCTATCGGGAACGTCGTCCTTCCGGTTAGCGTGGGACTTGCGCAAGCTCACCCCCCATCAAAACCTCAGGCCATGAGAAAACAGCTTGCCGACGCGCTTGGTCCAGTTACGGTCCACCCCACCCCTTCGGGCGTTGGTCCTCGCACGCATGATACTGCACACTTGAGAATTGTATATTTAGTCAAGAGAGACCTTGACGGGTCGAAACGAGCCTGTCAACGTCTGCCTGTGATTGTAAAATAAACGAGTAATAAGCTATGGTAAAGTGCGGTGTGGCAGGGTGCCGCTTTAACTCGGACTAAGGCTAGGGTGGCTAAAATACGATGGAGTAAAGCTTAAAAATATAATTGAAAAGCAAGTGATAAACGAGGGCCGGCAGCCTCAGAGTGGACGCACAGCGGGCAAAGCTGTCTCTGGCTTGGCTCCGCCTCTACCGTCTACTCTAGGAGACGAAACGGCAACGATCTGAACCAAACCACCAGTGCTTTTTCAACCTATTTATGTATTCAAGGCTGGTCTGATCGCCCGAGACGCCTTGGAGTTGTCGGCAATGCTCAGCACGCGACGGCCACGGCTCGGCGCGGCACGAGACCCGGTGTTGTACTGGTCGCGTGTTCCACCCCCCCTACCCATACGGCAAGACGGGGCTAAAACGCTCTTGAGTCGCGAGACCATGATAAGACAAGACAGATAGACGTGTTTTCTGTCTTGGATACTGGTATTAGGGATACCAGTACCTGGTACACTTCGCGGCGATAATATCATGGTAAAACCGGTTGCTGTCCCCACTTCTGTGCATACCCCGGCACATCCTCATTCCTCCCTAAGGCTCGCTCCCGCCCCCCATCTCCTCACATACACACACCTCCCCCGCCGCCGCCGCCCTGCCCCTCCCCCCCCCCCCCCTCCCTCCCCCTTGTCCCCTTGTCCTCCTACACGGTCGGCTGCTGCTGCTGCTGCTACCACCACTGCTGCTGCTACCACCACTGCTGCTACTACAACTACCACCACCACGCCTACTACTCGAAAACTACAACCGGTACTAATGATACGTGTTTTTTTTGTTCAGCAATTGGCGGCGGACACAAACAAGGACAACGACGTGCTGAAGACAGCTATCGGGGTTGTCGGGGACCTCGCTCAGGGCTTGGGAGTATCGCACGCCCCGCGCCTGCGGACCCCGGGGATAATGGCGCTGCTCAACGTGAGTCGCTCGTGGGTTGTCGTTGTTGTTGTTGTTGGTGGTGGTGGTGGTGGTGAAGATAATTGCGCTGCTCAACATGTGTCGCCGTTTAGGGGGGGGCGGGGGGGGCGTCGCGCACCGGTTGGGTTTGGGTGGGTTGGTTGTTATTTTTGTTCTCACAGTAACGCCTTTGGGACTTGGACATGAAAAAACATGACAACGATCACAGCATCGGACACACGAGTCAACCCGTGCCAAAGGGCTGGGGTTATGCCCGGACTGCGAAGTACGGAGCTCTGCGACACGCGGGTGGCATGGCCATACGCGTACTGCTGCACGCTCTCTTCTCGTTGGCAGTTGATGTGCTGTCGGTGTGATTGCTCTCGGTTGTTTTGGGGGCCGCTGTACATGAGCCCGAAAAGTGTCTTTGTTTAATACGTGGCCACAGAAGACGCTCCAATGTTTCTAGCGTGGCGAGCGCTTTTGGTGGTGAGTTCGGTTCGGTTCGGTTCGGTTCGGTTCGGTTCGGTTCGGTTCGGTTCGGTTCGGTTCGGTTCGGTTCGGTTCGGTTCGGTTCGGCTCGGCTCGGTTGGGTTTTGTTTTGTTTTTGTGTGGGTTGGGTTGTTTTGGTTTTGGTCTGATTGGATTCGTTTTGTTTTGTACACGAACGCCCTTTCCCTCATCGCCTCGGTTTGATCCATTTTGTCTTGTACACGAACGCCCCTTGCCCTCATCGTCTCGGTTCCATCCGTCGGTCCGTCCGCTGTCTGTTTTGTTTTGGTTGCGCCTGGTGTTGTTAGGAAGGAGAGGGGTCGGGCCAGGACGAAAGCATCGTCTCGTTGGCCAAGTGGGCGAAAGAGCAGGTGAGACGCTGACCAGCAAGCGAGGGCTGCGGTACACGCGATACATTGTTCCTGAAATACCGCTATACATTATTCCTGAGATACCAGCAGAACGTTTTGGAAGGGGGAGGGAGGGGGGGGGGGGGTGTACTTCAACCCTTATTCCAAAAAATAGTTGGGGGTTGTGGCCGACCCTTGATTCTCGCCCGGGTCGTGATGAGGGTGCTTGGTGGCCCCTGCCGGCGACTACTGATATACCCGGGGTCAGTTTGTAGGGCCCAGATACGAGTTGGAGCAGGGTGCTAAGCGGGGGCAGGGGGCACAATTGGGTGTGTGCGTGTGTTGACCAATGAAGCATCCCGAAATTTGAATGGTTGACCAATGAATGGATTTTGTCGAACATATGGTAAGCTCTACTCGGGGGGGTGTGGAGAGTGGCGGCGAGGAGGAGGGGTAGCGGTTGCTTGACGGACGGCTGGTAACGAGACGCAGGAGGGGTAGCAGTTGCTTGACGGACGACTGGCAACGAGACAGAAGGCTTGGTGGTGCCGTGTGTGTATGTGAAGCACCCTCGCGCTGGACGAGAGTGCTGTGCGGCTCTGTGTTTTTTCCTCAGTGATGTGGATGGTGGATGCTGGTGTTGATGATTGTGATGATGATGAGGATGATGAGAATGTTGGTGATGATAGTGATTGATGAAGATGATGATGATGATGATGATGATGATGATGATGATGATGATGATGATGATGATGATAATATACCGTCGCTTGGGTGGTGTCTACGGTCTCGATTGTCATTGTTTGCAACACCATGTTTCATTCAGGTAATATGGTGTGGCGTAACTGGTGCTGCAGACTACCAGATATACTCGTACGTTGGAGCATCTGGGAGCTTTCCAACGCGAATGGAATAGGAGGCCCGAGGTGTCTTGCACGTTTGCGTCGCTTGTGTTACGTGTGTTTGTGTACTTTTTTTTGCATTTTGCGCTTGCGTTGATCGTCCCGCAGACCGCGCGGGCCGGCGAAACCCCTCGTCGCAATCACCATGTTGATTTTGTTGTTGTTAAACAGACCCCACATAACACCCCCTGCGTCCTCGTCGTCACCCCCTTCCTCACCCCCTCTTCCTCGCCCTCCTTGCCTACCGTTGTCTTCTCTCCTTATGCCCCCCCCCCCCCCCCCCTTGTCTCCCCTCGGCGCCCCCCCCCCCCGCACACGCTTGTTTCTGTCGTTGACCGAGAGAAGGTTGGGGCGGCATCGTCATGACGTGTCTTTCGTTTCGCTTGCGTCGCGTATCGTCGCGTCGAGGGGGGGGGGGGGGGGAGGCGCGGGGGGCTTATGCTGTGGCATTTTTTTTGCCCCGAAAGAGTTTCCAACGGGTTTCCAAAGGGTTTTCAGGACGTTTCCGAGGCGTGCCGGGATTGGGATGGCAGGAGGGGGGGTTGTGCTGCGGAGTTTTTCCCGAAGAATTTCCAAAGGGTTTCCAAGGCGTGCCGGGACTGGGATCGGGATCGGGAGGTTGTTTCGTTGCCGAAAAATTTCGTTGCCGAAAAATCGCCGTAAAGGACCCCCATCACAAGGAGGGGACGCCTTCACCACCAGGGGAGGGTTGGAGGGTGGGGTTGGTGGGAGGGGGCGGGGGTGGAGTTGCGACGTGCGGAGCGGGGTGGGGGGGGGGGGCGGGTGGGAGGTGGGGGGGGGGGGAGGGCATTCAGCGAAACTTGCGTATAGTTCGTGTTTGCTACGCTTGGGATCGTGTGTTTTATGTGTGTTGCACCCCGGCGCCTGTCGCGCTTTTTTTTTTTTGTGGGGGGGTGAAGGGGGGGGTGTACTTGCCGTCGGGCGTGGTGATTTTTTCGGCCCGAATCTAGCTTGGGTTGTGGCTTTTTTTCCTGTTGCTCGTTTGGGGAGAAAGGAAAGGAGAGAGAAGGAGGGGGGGGAGGGGGAGGGAGCAAGAAGATAAGATAAGAGAGGAAGGAAAGGAAAAGGAAGACTGATGTGTTTGTCGTCGTAGACCTGTGAACGAATTGTGACAAGGGCATGGCACAATCGCATCCTTGTTTTTGTTTTGTTTTTTGTCGCCGCGCCTCGGTCAGTATTATAGAAACGGAAACTTTTTTCTTTTTCTTCATTTTCGTTTTTTTTGGGAGTTCTAGTCGTTTTCTGTTCAAGGCTGTTTCAGCCTTTGGGCCGGAAACCGTGGTGGTTTCGTCGCGCACATGAAACGTTTGGTTCCAACGGACCTACATCGCTTGCGCGTGCGAAAGGGCGCGTCCCGAGCGAAGAAAAGTGTAACCGCTGGAAGGTTTCTCGGCCGTTGGCGCAACGATATATTTCATTTCATCTAGTTTTTTTTTCGTTTTTTTGTGTGTATTTTTTATTTCCTTTCTTCCGCTTTTTCCTTTCTCTGTTTCTTTCGCGTCATGTTTTGTCTCGTTCTTTTGTTGCCTTTTCGTCGCGTCTTTTTTCCGTTGCTTTCCTCTCTTTGGTTCCATCCTTCTTTCTTTTCTCATGTCTGTCTTTCTTCTGTTCTCCTTCCTTCGTCCCTGTTTTTTTTTTCGTGTGCGCGCTGGTTCGGCTGGCTATTTGGCCTGGTTGGGTTGATGGCAAGTGCGATGTTTGTGGTTGCGGTGTGTGCAATAACGATGTTTTGGTGGCGGCGGCGTGTATCCGCCGCAGACATGACGATCGGGTGGTCTCTGCCTGCTCCTGCGACTCGTGTTGCTGCTGTTGCTGCTGCTGCTGCTACAAGTACTTGCTACTGCAGCCATATATATATCGACAAACAATTGCTGCTGCAGTAGGTACATAGATCAACAGGCAGATCTCTGCTGCTGCAGCAAGTACATTGACAGGCAATTGCTGCTGTTGCTGCTGCTGCCACCGCAGGCCGGCACATAGACAGAAAGACGAAATCGGCGAGGCCGTTGTTTTTGTCGGCTGTCATAGTCGTCGCCGTCGGTGTGTATGCTGGTTCTCTCCCCTCTGACGTCGAGCCTGCGTGTGAGTCTTCGGTCTGAGTCTGGGTGAATCTGACTTCTGGGTCTGACCCTGACCACTCCTGACTGTGAGTCTGAGTCTAAGCATTGGTCTGACTGAGCCTGAGTCTGAGTCTGTTGATGAGACTTATCCTGAGCCAGAGAACGGTGTGGTCCTGAGAACGGTTTGAGTCCGAATCTTGTCCTGAGAACGGTTTGAGACCGAGTCTTGGCCTGAGTTTTGAGTCTTGAGTCTGTGTAGGTTATCGTAGGTTACTTGAGAACCGGATGAGCCTGGGAACAGTCTTGAGTCTAAGCCTGTACTTCCTCGGCGGGCTCTGTTTTGTGTGGGTTTATAGGTTACTTTTGTTGACCGGTAAAGTCTTACTGGATGTTTTGGCGCGGTGCGACGAAAATAAAGCAATGTACGGCTCTCTTTGCTTGTAAGCGTCGCACGTCGCGGCTCCGCTGTTATCTGGGGCTGCTTAGGGCGTGGCGTGACGGTTCTGTAGCGAGCAAGGCGAGGTTAGGCAAGGCGGGCGTGGGTGCGTGGCTTCTTGGGAGAGCGGCCCGAGGGAGGGGGGAGGGGGGAGAAGATGGGAGAGGGGGGTGGGGATGGAGGGGAGGAGGGGGGGCGTTGAGCGTGCGGCGTCTTGTAGCAAACGAGGATGCAATCGTTGGCCTTTTGCACCTTTTGAGACGAGCCAGCTGCGGATGAGCGGACGGTGTTGATGAAGAGTCGCAAGATTATGCTGGTAGAAGGGTTGGGGCGGGGGGCTGACAGGCAGGCAGAGAGCCAAGCGCGGAATATTACTTACCACATCATTAAAGCGGCAGCTACATCGTCATTTGAGCTGCAGCTACGTCATCGTTTGAGCTGCAGCTACGTCATTGTTTGAGCTGCAGCTACATCATCGTTTGAGCTGCAGCTGCAGGCTCCGCTCCCCTTCCAACCCCCCCCCCACCCCACCCCTCCCCTCCCCTCCCATCCCTGGCGATCGTGCTGTTTCGGTCAGTCTTAACCGGCCGGGCGTGGCGGAGAGGTCGTGCTTGCAGTTGGGCTGTTTGTGTTCCTCGCGCAGTCCGCGTAAAGTGTTGACGTGCTAGTGGACGTTTTGGTGTTAGGGTTGCGTGGACGGAGGGGGGGTAGCGCGATGCCCGTTGTTTTGCTTTTTGCCTGCAGGCAGGTGTGGGCGCGGCGAGGGGCGATTTTTGCCTTCAAAGCGCTTTTGCGTCTGCCCGAAGTGACTGGACCGTTCGTTCGTCCGTTGGTTTGCTACGATGTACCTGGTGTACTTTACCATTACCACCACCATTAATCACCGTATCGATTAGTAGTCGCCGTGATAGCGCACGTTGGTCGGTCGTTCGATGGCGTCTCTCGAGGCAAAACGTAACAAGCACAATACCAACAGAAGCAGCAGCGACGGCAGCAGCAGCTAGTAACAGCAACCGCATCCATATACCAGGTATTACCAACGAGCATGCATATACCATGTGTGTATGTATGTGTCTTGCGTTTGGGCCGGCCTCCTTGTTGCGGCGGTCGGGCTTTGCGTCTCATATTCTTGAGAGACAATCATCATAACTTCCATTAGGAGGGGGGGGGAACAGTGATGACAGGGGAGGGTTTGCATTGTACTGTGGGAGGGGGGGGGGGGGGGGGGGGGGGGGGGCGTACGGTACATCGATTTACGTTCTTTGAGCTTGTCACCTCGCCGGAGCGTGGAAGGTTGGGTTTATGAGGGGGTTGAGTTGGTGTTGAACTTGGCAAATTGGCAATTTTTAAGTTTTTTTTTTCTGTCCTATTGTTCGGCTTATAGGATCCGAGGGGGGGGTGAAAATTCTGATGTGTAGGGTTGGGGAGGCAGGGGGGGGGGGGGGGGGGGGCTTGTGTGGTGTGCGGACAAGGTATTGCCAAAATTGACACGCGGTGACTGTTACTACTTACTTCCGAAGGATTTTACTGGTCCGCGATTGGGAGCGCGCTTTGTTGTTGCCGTACTGCACTGCAAATGGATTTTTGAGGACGGGCGAGCACGGTTTTAAGGTTTGTTTGCCTGAAGACGAAACAAAACACAACCCGAACCGTTTCAAGCTTTCGAATTGGGCTACGAGCACAGCATGCGCAACAGCATGCGCAATATGCATGCTGTTTGGCTACCACACACACGCACGCACGTGTCGAGCACTGCGTTCTTATTGTTTTATCTGACGAAGTATACTAGCCTGTGCATGTAGTGCACAATAATACGTGATGTCGCGTGTGCACCGTAGGTCAATGGTTTGCGCGTTATGGGCAGCGCTCGATCAGCAACCTGACATGGATGAAAACACTAACTGGCGTGAATGGAAACATTTGATTCAGGCGGACAGGTGAGATCCCCAGAGAGAGATATATACGATATCTTTGTCTAGCTCTTTCGGGGCGATTGGATTCTGGTTGGGATATTTTATGACACGGCTCTTGCGCACGCACACGTTTACCGGGTGGGATGTGTATGATACGTCTCTTGCTCCGTCGTATACTTATCTTGACGGCATATAGAGGGTGTAGATCATCTGTGTACGTAGATCGTGGTCTGGTACGATGTGTGAACTCCACCACCAATCAGACCTATGCTTGTTTGTGTTGCTCTAATCAGAAAACTGCGGGCGCAAAATCCCCTGCTGGTATCTAGGGCAAGTAGATGTGGATGACCGCTCAGCTCAGGGCCGCCATCGCTGTAACACCCGGGCTAGGTTATCGCCACCGGTTACACATTTTTTTGTTATACGCGTAGCTCCTTATACCGTCCCACACGCCGATCTTGAATAAACGTAGTCGTCCGGTCGTCCGTGTCAGCCTATTAGAAGCGAGCTCCAAACTTGCCCAATGTTCTCCTTGAACGATGTCCCAGCACACTCCGAAACGCAAACACCCTCTCGACGGACTATGGTTCACCGCCGAACCGACGCGCTCACGAAGTTTCATCTCGTTTTGCGCCACACGCCTGTAAAGCTGGTCTCGGCAGCGTTTGGCCCTTTTCAGTAAAATGTTTAGGAGAGCTCACACTAGTAGTATACAATTAATGTTGAGCGAACTGAACAGAAAATTTGCTGCGTTGCTCTACAGCAGTAAGCAGCAGTATCCCTTATATTTTCCTTGATCCATATCCACCTAGGAAACCCGGGGATGTACCCATTATGTCCCCTGACGACCACATATCTACTGTTACTTTTTAGTTCTTTTTTACCAGCACATTGTACTTGCCAGCTCAACTCATAAGAGGTTTGCCCTCAACGATCTTCAGGACAAGCCATGGTAACAGGAGTCTTCGCTTCTCCCCCCCGCTACGTGCCGTATGAGACTTCCAGGCAATACGAACGACCAGTAGGATAACCGTCGCTCAATCGCCCGATGCGTGCTCCAGAAGCTCCCAACGAGGATCCAAGAAGTGCGCTCCGCTCTTGGTGAAGTGCTCCCCGATCTTGGGGGCGCAGGATCTTGGTTGCTGTTGCAAGTCGCAGAACGAGCCGGGGCAGTGACTGTCCTGTTGCAAACAAATCGTAACGTTCGACGGGCAAGTCTTAGTGACAGGCTGTTGGTGGTTGGTGGGCGCTGGATCTTGGTTGATTGTTGCAAGTCGCAGAACGAGACGGGGCGGTGACTGTCCTGTTGCAAACAAAGCGCAACGCTCGACGTGCAAGTTTTAGTGACAGGCTGTAGGTGGTCGGGGATCTCGAACAATCGACATCTACAGCAAAAAGCACATAAAAAGCCGTACAGTAGGTGTAAGGCTATATTCTACTTTCCAACTTCTCTCCTCAATAGAGGCATTTTCTTAAACACATCACCCCCCCGATGGAAGCTTTTTCCCGAAAGTCAAAGGAATCAAAATATCGAAAACTTGGACGATTATGCTCGGGCCCGAGAGTTGTCGGCGGAATATCTAAAGGTTCTCGATCCCTCGTAGAAACATAGAACTACCATGTTCAGACCCGGGCGTTGTCTGCGGCAACATGT
The DNA here is from genome assembly GCA_012845835.1 of Undaria pinnatifida. Lineage (NCBI taxonomy): Eukaryota > Phaeophyceae > Laminariales > Alariaceae > Undaria > Undaria pinnatifida. The sequence goes on from JABAKD010000010.1 coordinate 12,075,462, forward strand.
GGAGGCCTCTGGTAGAAAACTACAGGCTGGATCAAAAAAGAACCGACCGGAGAAGTCATCAACAAACCATGCGCGATGTATGTGTCAATTTACATATTTCAGGTATGGCAGTGATCCCTAGGAACAATCGGAGACAACGTCGCCACCGGGTTTTGCATTGGGTATGAGTGTCCGGTTCTAGCAAGCCTTATGTGTTTAAACCCACGATTTTCGTTCATTTCTTACTAATTTCTTCCTAAAATAACTATGCAATTTGTGACCGAGGTGTTCTTTTTTAACTATTGCGCCATCCTTTTCCGAGTGATCTCAGGAACACGTGGATCGATTAGCATGGCAAAACATCGAATTATGACAGTTATTCGATATATACAATATTTTAGCTAGCGGTAGCTGCTTGCATACTGATACTGCAGGTCAGCCATTTTGCGGAAAATCGGATTGATGTCACTAGGAGCTTACGTTTTGGCATTTACTCACGCCGGTTTCGATCTTATTTAGGCACAAAGCATCACACTTGTCGCTTGACTTATGGCGGATGGCGTACCGGAAGGTCAATACTGATCACGTTTGCTTTCCCCCTCCGACTTTCTGGTGGATCAATGTCTCAACTGGCCTAATACAGCTTGCGCCTATTAGGGGCTGTCGGGTTTCGTCAATCTGAACTTGTGAGAGGATCACTCAAACCACACGCCGCACGGATACTCGTATAGCCGGGGGAAAAAAAGTTCTCGAAAAAGGTCTTCCGGTACACCGCCCGCCATAAATCAAGAAACGCGTGTGAAAATAATGGTCTCGACCTGATCAAAACCGGCGTGAGACGGCTCTAATGAATATTTCGGTGTGCATTTCTTGACTCAGACTGTAAGATGTGCAGGTTATGAGCCTCGGTTTCGAACCAATCAACGCTAGGAACAGTTTTCCATCGAGGGGGTGACTTGTACGAACAGGACTCCATCGAAGGGTTGTGTTGGAATATAGCCATGTACAGCGGATGCTGAACTAAAATCTTCAGTTTGTCTTCAGTTTCCAATATATCTGTCCAAGTATTTCATTAATAAGTTTCTTGGATTTACAGGAAGAGGTCTTCCATCAAGGGAGTGACTTTTAATAATAGTCGTCCATCGACGGGGCGTGTTGGAGTTTGTAGTACAGTCATACTTCGAAGTATGCGGCACATGCTATCGTCTGTGTGCTACTAATCGGTGCCGGCCGATTTACAACAAGCGGCTTGACAGTAGGATTGCCACGTGTATTGTGCGTCGCGTGTGTTGTGCAAGGTTAATTGAGACGACCCTGATCTGCCTTCGAAGAAGCCGATTTCATGCCCGTCTGCCCACCTTCTGGCAGATAACGGCTTGCGAAAAGTCGACGTCCACGGAGCCAGGCCAGTGCGAGACGGAGGTAACAGTTGTATCGCCCCCTGCCACGTCTGTTGCGGCACCGAAATGCGCCGTGGTTCCATAGTACTCCACCGGCAAGGGATCGTTGAGACACTCCCACCCCTCTTCTTCCTGATTACCGTTGTCATGGTTGTCGTCATTCTCCTCCCCGCTGTCGGCATCGTCGTCGCTCGTAACAGCGTGCAATACGCAGTGTTCCACACGAAGGTAAGTTACGTGTGGGGGGAAGGTGACTACTGTTAGGGTGCGCGGGGCCACCCAAAGGCTGCACGTGCGGAAGTCGTCTTCGGCGCACCTCTCCATGCTTACCTGTTTTTCGGGTCGCCGGTCGATCATTCATTTGTTTATTTCTTTGTCGGTATCGAGAGCGCACGCAATACGCTGTAATAATTGTTTATTGATTGCTTGTGACGACGTGTCTGTCTTGAAAAGGGTAGGGTTTTGACGTGTTTTGCTTTTTAGTGTATAGTGATAGTGGCGGGGATTGTAGGTGGCATACCATCCGTCTTTACTTATGGCGATCTGCGGCAGGGATGTAACCAATATTTCCTGAGGCTTTGCACCGGAGGGGCTCTATACTTTCCACAAAAAAAAAACACGCTGAGAAAAGTCGAAGACGTAACCCGATGAATAACCCCGTGGGCTATACAGCAGTATCATAGGTGTAAAACTGACAATTCTGCAGAACAAGAATAAGATCCCGACGATTTGGGGTTAAGAACGAGCCCCGTCACTTCAGAATCAGAAAAAAAAGCCAAAAAGAAGCGCTACCTACCCCTACCGTAGTACGCGTCTTTTACTGTTTTCGTACTAATAGCAAAATTGCAAAAGTGACGCATGCAAGTGGGCATGAAGCGCGCGTGTGTGCTTCGAGGCTTCCACTCTTTATCTCTCCGGCACGTACCGTCTGCGAAAGTGGTGGTGGAGGTAGTAGTGGTGGTGGTGGTGGTGGTGGTGGTGGTGGTGGTGGTGGTGGTGGTGGTGGTGGTGATGGTGGTGGTGATCGTGGTATGTATTCATAAAATCTTGCCGAAGGTAGATCTACCGACCATGAGGTCGAGAGGCCCGAAGAGTATAGACGATAATCTTGTATTAGTTGGTTCACATCTTGGATTGCCCCCGATAGGGGAGCATCATATCACACAACCTACACACAACCCACCGACGCATAAGAGCGTCAATCGTCGACATATAAAATAAATTTAAACAAAATAATTTGTATAGAGTAGCGAACATTTTGACACAATTAGGGTAACGTTTGGTTGCCACCCGGCAATGTATAGCTGCTTTGTGTGTGTTTTCTACGATGTGCGTGCCCTTTGGCGTTTTGGCGTTGAAGGACAACTTCCGTTTCAATTGGGTCTTTAGTCGGAGAGCTTTCTTCGCATAACAAATGGGCAATCAAATGAGGAGATGTAACACCATTGTCCTACAAGCTGTTACACAGGGAAGAATGTCCCACCTGGCCGAAATGATTGAGCTTGGCGGCGCTCAAATTCTTGGAACATACGCTCAACCGGAGATAGTTCGCGCCAAAGTTGTTGATCGGTAAATGTATGGAATCCGCAGGAACTAGCTGTCAGCGTGAATCATGACAGAGAAGGAAGACTGCGGGTTGGCGGTTAGTCTGGTGCAGTTTCGAGAGAGAGCATATTACAACCGTATGCATGCGTGTACGCTTGTGGTATACAGGAAACGGCGGATGTGTACTCGCGACACACGAGCCGTTAATAATATATCATGCGTACATGATTTGCGCGTGTGATGTGCAATGATAGCACAACAGATAGAAATAAATGCAATGCATGTCGTTTGTTACACCAAAGATAACAACATGTGCGTATGATACGATGCGTGGTTGCTTCACAAGCAGCAGCACAAGAAATGTATGCGCGTGTGACGCACAACAAGCAGTAGTGCAACAGTTGTTGTGCGTGTGTGATACACGAGCAGCAAGTATAATGCTTTGCATGTGGTATACAACATCACACAATGTATGCGTGCGATACACAACAACAGGCAAAGCAGTCAGCATGGAGAAAGATGAACGAAAAAGCGTGGGTTCGTCTGCAGCAAATAATCAGACGGTTATCGACCAACAACTTCTACATCTACATCTAACAACCGCCATCGCACAACTAAACCTCCGGCTGGCCCCCGCCCCGTATTCCTCACCGGGTCACCATCATCTATCGTGCAGTCATTCCCGCATACGCTCATGTCAGGACAATCGAGTGTCATGAGCTCCTCGATGCATGAAGTCATGATCTCCGTCGACCCACAACCCGCCGTCGGTAAGCAAGCTGCATAGTACACCGCGGCACATCCTGTGACGGCGAACATATTATAGTGCACGGGGGAGGTCAAGGGTGTCACTTTGCGATAACGGGGGGCCATGGTAATCAGAACCTAATAGCTATGATGAGCACCAAAACCTATAAACTAGACTATATTCCCAATTTTACTATTATTATAGCCATTTTTGGTGCTGATTACTAGAATTCCCCTAAAAATATCAGTACCTACCCGGTAGAACGCAGTAGCAGCAACAACATAGTGGAGTCACGTAGACTCTTAAGAGCAGTAGTATTAGAAGTGTACGAGCCGTAGTACCTAGTAGTGTGTTTTGTGTAGCAAGTCAAATGTAATGAAGTGCCCTCTCCGTAGAAGGATAGTTTATAGATTCGACGTGAAACAATGTCATGGTTGATTGAGGTGAAACCACGTGATACTAGATGTCACACTCACGTCAAGGCCATCATAGATGGGCGATAGTGTAGGTGACGATGATGGGACAAGCAGGAAGCCCCCGATTTCACTACCCTGCACTACCCTGCCCAACCCCACCCTGCTCTGTCTTGTCCGACTTTGTCTGTCTTTAAGAGTTCAATGTAGAGGAAATAGACTAATGCATAAGCTTTGAGTCTATCCAGCGAGCCATGAGGAGAGACCAACCAAAGACACCGGAACCCGCGAGGAGCACGCTTCCCAAAACCGAACAACCACGCATCCCTCCACTCGGAGTACCACCACATTTGGCGTCGTGTGGGGGAATATATGGCCTCATTTTCGTTTGTTTCGAATAGCCGCATTTTGATCCCCTTTGCAATTCTGGATGTTTCGCTGACATCCTTTGGTGGCCATGTGATCTGCATCTACGACTATTCAGGGTGGCCTAATGTAATGGAGTGCCCTCCGTAGAAGGATAGTTTATAGATTCGACGTGAAACCATGTCATGGTTAAGGTGAAACCACTTGATGTTAGATGCCACACCCACGTCAAGGCCATCATAGATGGGCGAAAATGTAGGTGACGATGATGGGACAAGCAGGACGCCCCTCATCTCACTACCCTGCAAAGCTACCCTGCCCAACCCTGCCCTACTCTGTCTTGTCTTGCTTTATCTGTCTTTGAGAGTTCAATGTAGAGGAAATCATGCATAAGCTTTGAGTCTATCCTGCGAGCCATGAGGAGAGACCAACCAAAGACACCGGAACCCGTGAGGAGCACTCTTCCCAAAACCAACCAACCACGCATCCCCCACTCGGAGTACTACCACGCAAAACATAATCCACAGCGCAATTGTATTGAAACCGATCGACAGTAACAGCAGAACGTTGGTGACAGCTAGCTCTACTGGTATACATTTGGCATACGGTTCGAACCTGGTCTCTCACGCTCACCGCATATTGCGTCCTGGTCGGACACTGGAAACGAAAGCTTGCATTCCAGGTACGCAGTTTCGCATGCTACTCGGCGTTGAGGCTGGCACCTGGCCGCAGCAGGCAACAAACAGACATCGTGGAGCACGACGAGCAGCACGACGATCGAGACGGAGACTGGCGAAACGCGTCCTAAAAGCGTCGTCCTCTTCGAGTCTATAGCAGTAGTACTAGACTATAGTATATGCTACTCGTACTTTTACAAAGGTAAACACATCGGTCTTCAGTCTTTACTTTGGCGCCTTCCAAATCAGCACGCGAAGCGTGTGGAGCGGCAAGCCACGACGGGCCGTGCCTGTCTGTGCTTTGGCGGCGAAGACAGACGAATCGTTGTTTTGTGATGATTGTGAGTTACAGTATCCTCCTTGCGAGAGCTGCTTTTCGCAAACTTTCGTTTGCTACGTGGGGGCGCGCGACTCTCGAGCAGGCCAACAAGCTTACAAGCCGACTTCAGACGCCGAAGAGGAAGTCGTTATGCCGAGCGCAGTCGCGGCAGCAAGCAATGCTCCCGTTCTCGCAGCCATGCACAACACTTGGGTAACAGACAAACAGGAGGATGTATCCGGAAGAGAAATATGTATGTTGTGTCGCATGTATATCATGTGTAGCTGTATACTGCTGCTGTTGTACTTCCTTCTGGTGCTGTTATGTGCCTGGTGTATGCGCATGCACACAAAGAAAGTGTCGAAGCACATAAAAAGTGGGTAAATAAAAAGCTCCTCGAGGTGCCCTGGTTACAGGTAACAGTTTTCGTTGTTGCGTCAAAACGCCAAAACCAACGCCAAAACTTCAAAACCGTGGCAGTTACAGATCTACTACGCGAACCCCTGATCCCGTTTGATTACAGCCTTCCAAGCTTCTTGCTCATCGTTTTCTGCTATAAAGTTCCTTCTGCTGAACTAAAGTCAAACAAAACAAGGGCCGAAAACGAAACCAAACGCAACAACATCTAAGCTTGATACCCGCCACGTTGCTTGACGCCGGGCACCGGCACTGCACCTTGTTCCGCTACCTCCTGTTGACACGGAGAGCGTCGCGCGCAAGCCTTTCAAGGGAGGCTCTCGCAGTCGCCGAACTTTGGGTACGCTCACAACGAAAATACGTTTTGTTCGACGACAAACACAGAAGAACACGCCAGCAGCAGCAGCACGAGCAGCAGCAGCGGCAGCACAGCTACGTAGGGAGGTAGGAGAGGGGAGGCTTGCTCGTAGCATAGGAGGACGCAGGGTGGCATGGAAGGCTCATGGTATCCCGTGGACGGCTCCGAGGCCCAGAACATCATTCGCGCGGCCGAAGCGCCCCCCGATTCTCCGTTCCGACCGCGCTTTCGGCGAAGGTCGGGCGAGATCGTAGTCACGCCCGGCCTAGGGGGAGGAGGGGCGTCGGGAACTATAGCCCCTCCCTCTGGGTTAGCCATCAACCACAGCGCAGCAACGTCTTCGTCGAGGAATGGACTGGGGGTGCTCTTAGGGAAGCAGCCCATAGCGGAGGCGCTATCGCGCCTTCTGACGCTCCGAGACGTGTTCAAGATGGGCTCGTCTTGCCGGGCGCTGATGAGACGACTGTTGATCGCGGGGGGGCCGGCGCCAGGGCAGCCATCGCAAGAGGCTGTGGGGGTACTCCAGCAGCAGGGCTTGGGCTTACCGCTGAGTGCCTTGCAGGCGGTAGGTGGAGAGGCGATTGGAGCTGGAGGGCCACCAGCTGGTAGTGCTGCTGGCGGTGATGGGGGTGGGGGTGGCGGTGGTGGTGATGCTGCTGCTGGTGCTGCTGTTGGGACAGGGTGAGTGAGAGTTTGGTGTGCGGCCGTCCGGTGTGCAGGGGCGTACGGGGTTTGAGATGTACCAGCACGTAGCGATTGCTGCGGGCAGCAGCAGTGCAGCAGCAGCAGCAGCAGCAGCAGCAGAAGTAAAGAACAAAACAGATCATTAGGGGATTTCCAGTGTAAATCGCTCAATAGCGCTTACCCTGATACCTGGTATGGTACATACCAGGTATATGTACGTAGCATGAGAAGTGCGGAGCGACGGTATATCCGTCGTGAGAGCTAAGTGTGCGCTCTCGTGTTTTATACTCTGGAGTATATAACAATATTTTAAGGACGTCAGCCGAGAGTTCGACTAATTTCGGGTCAATACTCATCTTTGCAAGCTGCGTTGTTGATACTACTGCTGTGATTGTAATATGTTAATACGTATATGTAGACTGTAATTGTCATTTTTTTTCTCTTCGGGCACATCTCTTCGTGCTCGCACCTTTGTCCGAAACGTCGGATGGAGTGGGCACAATCAGGCCGTGTCGAGGTCACGATGCCGGAGGTTTGGGCGCGATCCGTGCAGTGTGTCGCGCGTGGCAAGCCTTTTAAATATGTACATGTATAGACTAATTGTCTTCTTTCTTTTTTTCTTCGGGCACATCTCTTCGTGCTCGCACCTTTGTCCGAAACATCGGATGGAGTGGGCACAATTCGACCGTCGAGGTCACGATGCCGGAGGTTTGGGCGCGATCCGTGCAGTGTGTCGCCCGTGGCAAGCCTTTTAAACTTTCTTGGCCTTGGGCACCCTTAAGACAAATCCCCGGGTTTCCGCAACATCCCCGGGGATTGGGTTTCTGCATCCCGTGTCCCCGTGTACGCACGTAAGATTTGGATGCAAACCGGGTTTTTCTGCTCGTAGACGGTACACGTACATTTCCCTATATTTGCACAGAGCTATACAAAAAAAAACGAACTAGTACCTAAAGCAAGCAAAAACGCAGCTACAATGCACATGACACTGCCCTGCCCGCGTCGGAGCAGCACCCAACTGGATTCCGAATGTAACTGTTTATACGATAGGGATAGGAGCATTGCGGCCTGGTCAGTCCTCTACTTACTCTATCTAACGACGGCGGTATCCATACGAACCTCATCGCCTCCATATTACCCAAGGAAGGGTACTCTAAAAGAAACAGAAAGGGCAAAGCAAAAGGAAAAACGGGACGAACGGACGAAAGGGAAGAAAAGGGAACACCGACTCAGCAAGAAACAGCATACCGGGGGTGGTATTACTGCAGTATCGGCCGGCACTGCGCCCCCGAGGGGGATAGAGCAGGCAATCCAAAAACAAAACGAAAACAAGAGCACAGGCGACAGGCTCTCAACCAAGCCCTAAACGAACCACGTTCGAGGCGGTCGCAGCAGTTTTGAAGCTACGTAAACAGGTTCTACCTATCAGTCGGCCTGGTACCTTGCTACCCTGCCTACTGTCTCCTTGCTTCCTTCAACAGCGGTTTCCCTGCCCCCCCCCCCCCATCCCCCTTGACTTTGGGCGCCGTGTTTCCGGTCTGCGCGAAGCTCCGAGCTCGTTTTCGCCTCCTCTACGTGCCACCTGGCTGTGAACCGTTCGGCTGCTTCCAGCACCCCCAGTTACCACTTGCCCGTCTTGTTTGCTGCATGGACCAACAGCACAGTTCCAACTCCAAAATTACCGTGGTGAATCTTCCGTCGAGCCTTTTTGAATATAAATACGATGACGTCGTCTCTCAGGGTTCTAAGCGAGTCGTTCGGTGGTTCACCTGGTCCCGGGTTTCTCCCGCCGACTATCTGTGCAAGCATCATCCTATTGGGTAATCGCCCCTTGCGTTGCCGTACCATTGCCCCCGCGAAGAAAAGCCGTCGTTTTCGGATGGTGGTTTTGATGCTCTCACGTTTGGTCTTCTTGAGGACGTTGGCATACGAGAGGTTGGTGTGGTCAGCCTGAAAGCCAAAGACTCGCTGGAAGACTTCGAGGTGCGCCTTTTGGAGCGCGACGTAGCGTCTCGCTTTAAGCGTGCACGTCACACCCATACAGCCGGGGCTCAAATCACCTCGGCCTTCAGCATGCGAACCTCCAGGCTGAGCGGGGCCGTCGTCACGTACAGCTCTGGGCCGAACCGGTTGTAGCATGCCCTCATGATTCGGACCCGTGGATCGATATCAACCATGAGGTCAGCATCCTCTTGGATGGATCCGGAATCCGGCGAAGTATAGAAACTGCATTGTCTGTTATGCTTCTGCTCTGCTGCTTCGATGACGAACGGTGGAGCCCGGGATGCACCGTCCCGTGTTTGCAGCAGCATAGTCTCCGTCTTCTTTGCCGAAACTGTGAGGCCTGGTGCTCGAAGCCGGTCACAGTGACTGTCATCATTTTAGCAAGCTCATCCGCCGATGTCGAGACAATGCCTGCATCGTCGGCGTATAGCACGCCCCACACGGACCTCCGCACGCGTGCCAACGGTTCCTCTTCTCTGCACGCCGTATCGTCATCGAGGACGACTATTACTATTGATAGGTTATGCACGATGCCCTCGTCTTCGCTGAATCGGATGAGGACAACGTGTAGCGCCGCTGCGAAGAACATTTTGAACAGTGACAGGATAGCACGCAACCCTGTCGAAGCCCCTCGGTGACTACGATGCATGATTTCTGTGAGTCGATGAAGCCACGGATTTTTTACGGATATCTCTCCCGTTCATATTACAAAAATTAAAGTTCACTCCAGCTGTGAGATTGAATATTTTGTCGAAACTCATCTTTGCAAGCTGTGTGTGATACTCCGATCGCGCGTATTACGGATTGTGTGTCCTCATTAAGGATATAGGTCGGTGACTCCCCTTGCGACTACAGTGTAGCTATCAGGGTCAACACGTTCATATTATAGAATCTTATGATATACGTATCTGTGCGATACCAGGTACAGAGGGGGGTACGATTTAAGAATGGCCAAATGGGTAGGCCCGGGCACACTAAAAGCTACCAAAGTACGTACAAGATTATAATTGTACTACCCTTTCTGATTCAAGAGAAATGCCGGTTTAAGAGGCGTCTGCTTGGCCGGACATACCCCTCTCTTAAAAAGAACCCCCCGCCTGTACCTGGTATCTCGTAGTCTGTGCTGTCTTCGCATTCAACCAAAAAGCCGGTCGCCACGGTGGTCTACCATGGTACTGGTTGTTACCCTCGAATGCGACATACAGTACTTGATTTGGTTCTGGATTCGAATGCCAGGTGGGCCGGACTTTTATGCTTATTTGGAAAAATTAAACCAAAGGAATTAACTGCTGAGGCCATTTCTTATACAGTCGGATTTGTCAGTCGAAAACGGCCGTTGTCGACTGAAGCCCAAATCGGGTTTTCTTGCACAGTCGAAAAAGGGCTTTTTCGACTCAACTTTTTCGACTGAGAATTCCGACTGGCGGATCCAGTCGAAAAACTCAATCGAAAAAGTTTTCCCCCTGATTTTTGAACCCAATTCCGTCGCTCATCCCACCACAAAGCACACACCCACACGCCCACACACCCATACCAGGTACCACACAGCAGTATCATACAACAGCGCCGACGCTGCCTTTGCTATAACTGCTGTTGCTTCTCGCCGCAAGTCAGCATGGCGCACTCCTAGCTCCGCTCGCTAAAAGCGTGTATCACACGGCAGCATCATCGATGCCATTTTGCCAACAACGGCTACGCCTGCTGTAGCTTTGGCGGCTCTCGGCTGAGTGCATCGCCACGGACATAGCTTTGGCGGCTTTCGGCTAAGCCCAACGCCACCAACCGCTTGGACAAAGGTCCGTCGCGCGCGAAGCACGCGTTGCTCGCGAAGTTCGCGCGAAGCACAGCTGGCAGAGCTGCCAACCGATTTTCGACTGCCATACAGCAGTACAGCAGTACTCCCTCACACCAACCGCCTCCAGGAAAAGCTCAAAAACTATAAATCGACTCGACTGACGATAAGAAGAGGGACCAGAAAAATCCAGTCGAAAGGGGCCGTTTTGGACTGGCGGAATCCGACTGTGTAAGAAATGGCCTGAGAGCGCCAAACAGCGTGGATAGGCGCAATTCGATGCTCATCGACGAGGCAGGAAAGGGCTGGAGGTTTCTCGCTATAAAAATGAACCACGTGCCGTGGTGGGGAGGGCGGAGAAAGAGCCTGCTTAGTGGCCGTGCACTGGCCGTGCATCTGAGTTACATTTACAGGGAGGGAGAAAGAGAAAGAGCCAAGATAATAGAAGGGATGAGCAAACAAAAAGAAATCTTTCACTCTACCCAACGACATCATCAGCACGCCCAGTGTCCGTCCTGCCTATTCGCCCTGCCTGTCATAGTATCGAAGAAAAAGCAGCACCTGATATGATATTGTAAAAAAATGATGTACACTACAGCAGCTGTGAGATCGAAAATTAAGATTTCGTCGAAACTCATCTTCGCAAGCTGTGTGAGATACTCCGATCGCGCGCATTACTGGGTGTTATGGGAATTGGAACTTACTACGGGCGGACCATATGCCTGTGCTGAACGCCATGGGGCAGAGAGGGCATGAGAGACAACACGCACATCTCATATCGCAAGCGGTTGTACTGTACTTTTGTTGGTAGTATTTCATGAACAGCAGTAGGTACGATAACACTCGTACTTTGTACCTCGTATGCCGGTATTCTGTGTGTATGCTATATTTTATAAATAATTTTCAAGGACGTCAGGCGTGAGTTCGACGAATATTTGTACAGAAGACGCCCGCGATTTATTAGGAAGAAACGTCAAGTTGGCGTCGAGGCTCAATTTCTTATTGTGCCGCCACCATTGAAGGCTAATTAGTGTTGAATATTTTATAGGGCTGAGTACTGGCGGCGTGAATCAGCAGCAGATACTCTACTTGCTGAGTCAGCCATCAATATGCTGAACTACCGCAGTATACGGAAGAACATCAGTGTACTGGGTTCGAGCGAAATCAGCTCTCCTACCTCCTCCCGGAACTCATTTGTATGGGTTTCCGTGATAATAGTATGGCGTGTTTATTGGGCGTAAACGCTATGTATACCAAACGTACTGGCAACCTGTACGCTATGCGCATGCCGTACAGGTACTTGCATTGGAGTTCGACAGGGAAATCGCCGTCCGCTAGTCTACGAAGCAGCCCGGGTTGTTTCGTGTGAAGGATGCTGCTATCATACCGTCAGTTTTATTCGTCAATTTTCGCCTCGAAGCCCCGGAGGCCGGGTGTGCATCTGCGCTCCACATTATTTCATGGAAGATTGATTCATTTTTCAAGTTTTTTTTTTTTTTTTCTCTATTTCGTCTAATAATATTATCTCCGGACTTTTCCTTCCTCATTCTCTATTCTCTCTCCCTAGACGAAACTCATCCGGGCTCACTAAGCAGGCTTTTCTCCCCCCTAGCCAGTGCGGTGCGCGCCTTCGTTTTTATGGCGAGAAGAATTCAACACTTTCTTCTTCCCTCGACTCGCGATGTTTAACATTGAGACCATACGGTTGATGCCGCTAGGCTGTAGTATAGCTAAACGAGAACGCTCGGCTGACTCGTACTTTTGACGTCAACGGCGCACGTCATTTTTCTTCAATCTCAACCCTGTTTTTTTTAAGTAGTGAGGTATTATAGTGCTCGCACTGCTGCTGTTCTGCCGTAACCATAACTTGGTTCGCGGACGGAATATCCCATCTACCCCGTTTATCTCCGATTTTGCGAACGTAGCTGGACGTTACAGAGTAGTACTTTCGCCGAGGGTAATATATACCTGGTATGCAGCAGGGGGGCCTATATAAGGCGGTCTGGATAAGGCGGTCGTTCGAGATACGTAGGGCGGTCGAAAACTGCTTGACACGACAGAAGATGCGAGTAGGGCGGCTACCGCTCTATAAAGCAACGGACCCTACATAAGGCGGTAGCCGCCTATTCAGGGCGCCTACCGCCTTATTCACGGCGGCTACCGCCCTATCCACGGCCCACTGTCGCCTCCACATAAGTACAAAACCTCGCTCTGGTGCTGCTTTTAAGCGAGGTATAGGCAGCAGTATCACATCCCTACTGCTGTTGTTGCTGCTGCGAGAACACACACCCCTAGCACACAACGAACAGAGGGAATAAGCACGATGCCCTGTGCAGCAGGCGAACTGTGTTTGGTTCAAGCCCGCAGCCCCGAGCGCCCTGACGACCACGAATGTCGCGGAAAATGCGGTGGTCGACTGCACGGACTCTGTGGTGAAGCCGATCCGAACTGCGACAACCCAATGCAGCGCGTCTGCCATGATTGCCTTGCCGCCAAGCGATCTTCGAAGGGCAAGGGCAAGGCGGTCTAGCCTCAGACGGGAAAGCGCAAGGCGTCAGACACGGGCGGTGTTGGGGCGGGGCCATGGAAGAACGCAAAGTCTGGAACAGACAATACGGATGTCATAGAGGCTTTGCAACTCGATGCGGCAGACGTGATGACGGAAGCGCTGAAAGGCACTCACGTCAGCAAGGTGAATGCTGAGATCGAAGACAGCGATGATGATACGACGGGGCACGGCGGCGGTGCCCCCCCGGCCTACGTGGAACTTTCGTCGCACTTCGTTTCTCTGGAGAGCGCAGCGGAGGCGTACGGCAATGGCGATGCCTTCTTTTATGTGCAGACGGCCAGGATGTCGTTCATCAAAGCGCATGCCTCTAAGCCAGTGCAGCAGGCAGGCATGAGGCAATTTTGTGAGCCTCAACAAGGCCAAAGGGGGGGGGGGCACAGCGGAGGACTGTAGTGCTGTACAGTAGCCAGTACAGTAGTATAGTGCCGTAGGATAGGTTGGAGCTCTGTTGTGAATGTGTAGCAAAGCAAAGAGTTCTCTCCGTACAACAGTACGGCAGTGTGTATCTTCTCTGGGTGGAGTGCGCCTTCGGCGGGCTCTGTCGCCCGCAGCTCAATTAACATTATACTGCTCAACATGCAAAGCGTGTGTGCATCCGTCTGCTCTGCTGTGCTTTGGTGTGTATTTTAAAGCACACATTTTTACTGGGTTCAACACTGGTACTGCTGCAAACGCTGCACCTTCCTTCTCCGCGCACACGTATGATATTCCTCTTCGTGGCGCCCTCTGGGTCATCTTCTGGGTCAGAGGCACTCTGTGCTGTACCTTAACCCCTTTAGAGCCCCCGAACCCCTCCCTATACTAAATCCAAGTAGTTTTGTCCCCAAAACGGGTTTCCAGTTGTAGAGGGGTTAAAAGACTGTATGCACTCAATAGAGCGGTTTTACCGCCTTCTTGGGATATCACCAAAAGCCCAATAGGGCGGTCTTTCGAGTCAAAATCTCGGTGCACTATACCGTCTTATATAGCCCCCCCCACTGAATGTAAATGGATACTATTAATAAGGTAAGTACGAGCTGTTATCTTATATGTCGTAACGACCACCACCATGGTTGGTGTTGGTGGTCAGTGCGTGTTCGTGGTTGGCGGTGGTTGATGATGGTGTGATGGTGGTGGTAGTACGTTGTTGTAATTGGTGGGTATGTCCGTGGTACTGGTAGTGTTGGTAGTGTTGGTGGTGGTGTAGGTGTCGGTGGTGGTGTTGGTGATGGTGTTGGTGATGGTGTTGGCGAAAGCCGTCGTCGTTCCGTGTACTGCAATATTTATTTCTTACCTCTATTTTTTATCGCTCAGATACCCGCTCCGAATCAGTGAGTTAACGTCCCGTACGGTATGATATAGTGATACAAGCTCCCCCTTCGGAGTGTGCTTGGCTTGAAATCCCGGGGCTGTCGCAAGTTGGAAAGGCCGGGGCAAAGCTCCTATAAAAACTAATGAGAGAAGAATTACCAGCCACCTCCCCTCTGTAACCCGGCAAGTAACACCGACCAGCCCATACGAGTTCATAGCTTAGTCCATATGGTATGACACAGCATTCTAAAGACGGCATGAGAATCAAAAGCCATTTTTATGCTGGATATTTTGCCTGTCAAATGTTGAGGTAGAAACGGATAGTACACTACGTACATGCCCCACGGTATTATTCATGATGCTACTGCTCTATTATTCGAGAGTTTCTGGAAAAAAATGAAAAACAAAGTGAAAATGGTCAGGGGCGGTTGCTCATGGTCGGGGCATGCTTCCAGGATTAATGATTTGAAAATATGAAAAACAAAAAAATGCTCAGGGGCTCTTCGCCGTGCTCTACAGCAGTTTACAGAGAGCTCAAAACGTGAGACCTGCGCTTTATATGCAACGAGGTTCGATTTTCCTGCCTGTCTACCACACACGGCGCTCCACCACCTTTCGCCGCGACCTGCTCCCTCCGCCTCTCTAACCCAATGTCACAATGGCCAGGTGTTGTCGCCGTCCTCCTTGCCGTCGCCCAACTCGAGGTTGCGTTGTTTGCTTAGCTATTTGCGTTGCGTAGCGTTGGGAACACAAGAACAGCATCCACTTCCCCTCCTCTCATCATCTAGCCGGCCCAGATTGAACCTGCTGTGCTGCTTTTGCCACCACAGCAGTATCACTAAGCGACGACTGGTTGGAGGAGCCGACAGGCTCTGATACTCTACGCTTTGGCAGCGAGTGGGCGTCCACCCCGGCAACCTTCCTCGCTGTGATCCAGCTTGAGAGGCTGCGTGTCATACCTGTTTCTCTCCTACTCGTACGAGTGCTAAAAAATATATCTGCCTGCTGAGATTGATCGTGGAACACTGCTACTGATTTCGTCCCCACAGCGTCACGAAATCATTCCTGGTTCGAGGAGATGGCGGGCCCTGCCATGCTACATTGGCGGCGAGTCAGCGTTCGTTTTTGTAGTGGTGCAGGCAACCTAATACCGTGTCTGCTCTGTTCCCTGACCATAAGCGATCGCAGTTTATTGCTCAGGGTTGTGAGCTATTTTTGAAGCCTTCCGCCTGAGCAAGCAGGTTGCTCAGGTGTTTTAGCCGTCAACGTCTTATATGCGGCTAAACTTCGACAAACTCTGAGCAACGCTACCCCTGACCATTTCGTTTTTTCACTTTTTCTATTTCCGAAACTCACTATTATTGTTGCTCTTTTTGGAATGAAGAATGTAGACTACCAGGACGGCTCAAGCCCGATACGTAGCACCACTCTGACCGGATGTTAGTTTGGGTGTCGGGTGCTCACCTCTTGTGGCCCATGTTAAGCGACTAAACAAATGACGAGGGTACCACTTCATCAATCGTCAAGCGTGAACGCCCAGCATGGCCTCTCCGTGCTGCCTGCGTGCGCATCGTACAGACTCTTCTTGCATGGTGCTGGTAGTTCGGGAAGAAAAAACAAGTCGGGCAGACCGGAATATTTCTTGTGGCTGACGCTGCAATCGTCTAAAACGTTCGACACTTTCCGCTCTTGAAGCTTGTGGCTGACGCTGCAATCGTCTAAAACGTTCGACACTTTCCGCTCTTGAAGCTGTAACATGGCGGCTTATTTTGTTGTAAGAGCCGTTTGGACGTAAATCGCCCTGGTGTAAAATTGTTCTGTTGGCCCTGGTAGCAACCAGGGGGGGTCATAGATCTTCAAAGAGTATTACCTCTCTGTAACGCGCGCGCAAAACGCGCGCGGACGGAGTATCACGCAGCTTGCAAAGATGAGTATCGACCATTAACTTTTGATTGAACGCACGGGTGGTGTATTTAAATATTTTTGTAGATTGTGTATCCCCACCACGACTTGGGTGTAACCCTACCCACTACCACAAGATATGATTGCGTTTTCAACACGGGAGGTCCGAAAGTAAACCCTCCCGTTAGTTTGATATGCGTCGACGGCTGATTTATCATTTATACCAGGTACAAGTAATACATGTAAAAAGGCCGGATGGGTATCAGTGTATGGGACGTTTGAGTCGTGTTGATAGTAATATCGATCAACAAGCTCCGATTTTTTTTTTGGCGTTTATAGTTCCACTTCAAGTCTCGAAAGGGGTTTGATAAAAAGACGGCTGATATCACCCGCACCTTTCATTTTTTTTGGATGCTGTACTGCTGTGTTCATGTCGGAAAAGAGGGTTGGCCCTTTTGGGATTTTAGAGGGGAAAATTGTCGGGGAAAAATGGCGATTTCGGCGTCGACGACACGAACGAGCCTGGTTCGCTGGGGCAAGGGATGTGTCCTATTAACGCCTTTTACAACTGGAAACCCGTTTTTGGGGACAAGTTACTTGGTGCTAGTATAGGGAGGGGTCTTGGGGTTCTGAAGGGGTTAATAGCTGCAATGTAAAGGAGCTGTGCGACACGCGTGTAGCATAACATGGCGATGCTCGTTCTGCTCCACCTTCTTGCTAGACGCTTGATTATATCGATCTCGTCGCTTTTTACGTCGGTATGTCTGGGCCTCCAAAGGGTTAACAACGCAACTGTTTTATTTATTAATGTATACTATTGTGTATCCTTTAGGGGGCTTTAGGGGCTTGTTTTATGGTATAGCAGCGACTTGAAAACCGCAAACAGGGCGATTGCGGTGTTTCATACCATGCGCGTGGGAAGAGAGTGCGGCACTACTACTGCTGTATCACCGTACGCGTGTGTCGCATTACTGCTTACGTTGCAGCTCGGACACGTCCCATTCTCATCGCTTCGTGTGAGCGATGATGTGGTCGTCAGTTTTTTTTCCATGTTGCGTGTCGACGGTTTTTTTTCCGTCTCAGGTGACCAAGCAGTCATTAGACTATTCAATAATATATATACCGCCTGCATGATCGCCTCCCAACCTATGCCAAGCGAAGTATGACTAACGAAGTAACGTAAACGTAATAGAGCGCGTGTACTCTCAGCGTTCCTTTCAAAACAGGAACGATTCGCATTTCTCCCTTTCGTTGTCAATGGCGGTGACATTGCGTGACCACATCACCTCGCCTGTTGTATTTGGCAATATGTATCTCTTTCTTATAATTAGCGATGTCAGAAAATAATGGTGTCTACATGATTGTACCTATCGATTGAAATATTCTATCTTTCGATCCATGTACAATAACAAATTGAAGCTTTTAACACGTTGTTTACTGCACCTAAGAACTGGGTTGCATACTACATGTAACATCAAACCTTCTAGAATAATAAACATTACCAGGCGGGTGATATAAAGGGGTGTCTTCTTGCTACAACCGTCAGATTTGTCCCCTTTAAGGGTTTATAGTTTCCGCGCACATATTGAAATGCCCGCCCCCCCCCCCCCCCCCCCCGATCCCTCTTGTTCAAACGCCCCACCTAAAATCAAAATCTACCAGAGTAGTAAACACTACCAGCCAGCTGATATCATCTCATTATCCTTCTAGCCATCCATGCCGTAGCTCCAACTCATCTCCCCCCCCCCCCCCCCCCGCCCCCCTTTTGTTCCCCGCCCAGTTCGTTCAAATGCCCCACTTACAATCGAAATCGGCCAGAGTCATAAAACACTTGTAAGCAATTGATATAACGTCATTATATTTCTAGCCATGCATGACGTAGCTTTCATTCATCCCCCCTCCCCCCCTCCAACGCCCCCTCCTTCCCCACACCCTGCACGATCGCCGAGACCCAGCACCGCGCGTATAGCAAGCCGCTACATATATGATTAATACGCGCGATCGGAGGATCACACACAATGTTGCGAAGATCAGTGTCGACCAAATCC